>OY735236.1:19364599-19974599 GCA_963457665.1 Thysanoteuthis rhombus | reverse complement strand
CCTACTGCATTTCTACTAAGATTATTCGTTAACAAATCTCACTAATGTTGGAGGGGCCCATTGTGAATCATTGATGAGGAAGATGAATATGATTCATGCTCTAAAGTATGTTGGTATGCTTATAGATAAGATGTTTTTCTTTGGTGTTTCAAAGAGTTTTTGAAAAAGGATGAATGATATTGAATTGTATGAATAATGAAAACTGTTGAATAAATGCAAGTTTGGTACTTCAAGGCCAATCTGAATTTTTGCACCAGTGACAGGTCAATAGCCTACAGTAACATTCCCCAAATCCTCTCAAATCCAATCTTGGAGGGGAAAAAAAAAGTTTTGAGTATGTGGAAAAATAGCTATATTCACCACTCAGATTTGAAGCTGTTTGTGAAACACCTATTAACTGATAGCCATAACATAGGGGAGGTTATTGTGCATTGATCCACTCCCCTAAATCACTTCCATTGCCTGTTACTCACTCTTCTGCAAAATTTAAGTGAGATTCATTGAGAACTTCTGGAGATATTTTGTGTTTGCTGACAGTTAGCTAGGATGTAGGTTGAATAATAATGCAGAGATCTCAAAATTTTCCTTACTTCAGTAGCATATTGTCAATCCTTCCACGAAATCTCATTAGAATTTTTGAGATTTTGTGATTTCTGACTGTTAGCTAGAATGTTGGGAAATAATTGCGCAGGGACTGCTCCAAAATTTCCTAACTTCTTCAGTAGCCGATTGCCCACCCCTTCAACAGAATTCTATCGAAATTCATCGGTAACTTTTGGAGGTACAGGATTGAATAAAACTTTCAGATCTGAAATTTTGATATTTTTTTCTGTCAATCCACATGATATCTCCAGAAGTTCTCAATGAATTTCAATCAAATTTTGTTGAAGGCTGAGCAATAGGGACCAATGATACTTTTTGCACCTTGACATTGACACATTTTTCCTTGACATTGTATGACATCATTTACTAGCATAAACAAATAACATGTATTTTCAAAAGTTACTTTACCTTCACTGAAACAAGTAAGTTTTTGATTTTAAAAAGATTATTCTGTGCTTCCAATCCCCAAAAAGGTGGAATAAGTTTCAAAAGTTACTTCCAAGAAAAGAATATTCTATTTTCTATCAAAGGTAGTTTATTTTCTAGAATGATTCATTATTTTCGAAAGTCACTTTATATGTGTGTATTTTGTGTTCTCAATCCAATTGCATAAATAAATCAAATATCAGATATAAACAATATTGGAATCGGCAAAACGTTTGATCAGGTGTAGGAATACTATTCAAAGGAATTTATTTGGCATGGAATGATCCAAAACAGTTGTCCGTGTTTTGATCAAATTGAAAACTACATTGCTATTTATTTTTGTTAAGACAGTGATGCCAAGCCCATAACACATAGGTTTTAAGTGACATGCGATGGAATTTGAAGAGAGAACTTTTTAGCTTTCATTTCATTATCCTAGTTTCCAAAAAATGGACCCCAGAAACATACTTCAAACTGAAATAGATGTGACACTCCAAATTGATGACACTGATTATTGAAAAAAATCAGAAATTTTGACACGTGCTAAAAATTACCCCATCATTAGGTTAAGATTTGATTGAATTGAATATTCATTTGAAAATAAACATTCTTTGCACTTTCAATCCATAAAAATGTTCGTTACCTCCATGAATTAATCAGTTTTGAGAAAAAGTAATTTTAAAACGTCTTCTCACAGTTGAATTGAAAGCACAAAACTACCATTTTTTTTCTATTTTTCATCCAGTATTCGATTTTTTTTTTTCTTTACTTTTTTTAGGATTGGATCGAAAGCATAGCCCCCCTTTTTTAGATAGGTTAACTTTTTCGAATATATGTATTTTTTTAATAAAAAATACCTTTGATAGAAAATAGGATTTTTTTTTTTGTTTGTAATTTTTTAACATTATTTTTCTTATTTGACTCTTAGGATTGAAAGCACAAATCAAAAAATTTTTTGTTTTCCTGAGTGTAAATAATTTTCAAAAACGTGTGATCCGTTTACCTCTGTATGATGTCTTGGGTTACTGGAGAAACCGAGAAATTTTTGAGTGATTCATGCACCATTATCTCCCCTATGTCCTAGCCAAAATCAACATATCCATGAGAACTTTTTAATTCTCTATCATGTCCAGTTGATTCATGTGCATTAGTGCAGAGCAAATAACTAGTTCAGTCAATCCAATATATTAAGTACAGGTTTTCCTGCTATCTGAAAGTAGTGTTCCTGTAAAAACCTTTCATGAGCTGAAATGACCAAAAGCAATGGCCATTAATTTATATGGAAAAATCTTTGAGTTATCCCGATCCTCCGAAATTGTGACGTTAGTCTGCTGAGCCGTCAGTGGGGTGGGCACAGGAAACTGGTGTTACTGATATTTTCTTGAAGTTGTTCTGTGCAAAAACAGCTCCATATCTGAGTGATAAATAGCAGTAAACATAGGTATTTTTCACATGGTCATTTTTTTTTTTCCAAGATTGGATTTTGGCTTTGTTAATATAGACTACCAATCCTGTCAATAGTGCCAAATTCAGCTGGGCCTTTTTTTTCCGCTGGTCAAAACATATTTTTACTGGACTATTATTTTTTTAGATCACATTGTACACTTGTAAATACAGTGGTCATTTACAGGTCTAGTTGTAACTAACCGAACTCTTTTTTTTCTAGTCTAACCAATAGTGATTCATGCTGTCATCTCATAATTATTGTATCTGTACTCTTTCATTATTAATGACTTGGTAATGTTTTTACTCCTAAGCACTTGACCAGCAGTCATGTGGAAAACCTTTTTCCAAGGCTATAAAACTTCTCTCAAATTTGAAGTCTTAAATTTAGTATTGATAATAATTATAGCTTTTGTCTACTCATTTCTATGTGTTGGGAGGTGTGGGGTGTTGTAATGTTGACAGGCATGGAAGACAGTTCTAGTTTTGGCCAAAGCTGTTTATGCTCATTCCATGCTAATGTCCTTGGAAATGACATAAATCTACCTCCCCTTCCCTCTCAAGCTATAGGTTTATAGAGCCGTTGGGGCCTTTAGTCCTGTAAGGCAGTGATTCTCAAAGGGAGGGTAGATGGCTCCAAGGGGAGGAATTTTAGACGGGGGGGGGGAATTCCAGTCAGAAAGGGAATGTATAATGGTAAAAAAAATCACCAGATGTGACTTCAAAATAAGGTTCAAGAAACCTAGGAATCTGAGAACCATTGATCTGAGAGAATTTTACTCTAACAGAAAAAATTTTACAGCTCAGCAGTTGGTCCAGCTGGTTCAAAAGCAGGCTGAAGGAGGAGATTTGGTCATGGGGCCAGCAATGACACTACGTAAAAAATACTCACTACTGAAACCACAGTAGGGTGGTAGTGGCCCACAGGGAAACTATAGCAATAAATAAAACAGATTCATTTTTACATGCAGACACTGTATCAATATAAATGATTATATTTCTTGAATATCTTTCTCTTGCTATTTTCAAGACTTCGGTATGTATAGTACTGGCATGAAGCTATGATCTATGTGTGGTCTTGTCATGCATATCTTGCTGGAAACTGATTTTTCTTCTAAATGCTACATATGCTTTGATTGTTGACGAATTCTGATGAGGGTTATATCAAGATTTTTTTCACAATGTTAACTGTATTATCTGTAGTTACTACAGTCAGTATGTAGCCTGAAGCTTTCCATTTTTAAATTTGCATTCAAATCTAGTGCTACTGTGAGATCATTAAAGTTAGCTCTTCTTAAATTAAGGAACAATGATTGCTATGTCAAAATTGGTAGAGGCAAACGCTCTAAGTCGAAATATCTCAGTTCCTGTAACTGCTCCTGTATCGTCCAATATGTGAGGAAAATTTTTGTTCAATTTTTTCTCTTTTTCTTGAATGATCTATGGAGATCTAATCATTGTTCGTAATGATTGCATTTTGTAGGGGTTGCTGTATCAGATTGTTTGTCAGACTCCTCAATATGGATTATCTTACAGGACTCAAAGGATGCAATTGTCCTGCTATTTAACCATTGCTGGGGATGGGGGAGAAGTGGATTCATGCTTTTCCCAAGGGTCTTAGTGTGAAGTGAATTTTAACTAACTGCGCCAATTCCAATCGTCATATCATTAACCATTAGGCAATCTGCACCTCTTTTCTTCACTGCAGCAGATAAAATCTGAGAATGCTACCAAGCTGGATTTTTGTAAGCAGTGGCAGGCAAATGTTTAATGTTGAATATCTAGGACTTTCATCTTCACTGAAAGTTTATCTTGGTGCTGACAAAAACAGTCATTTTTGTTATCTAACCTTGAGGCTGTAGAGATTTGGATTTCAGGAATTTTGCTTTCCTATCTGAATTGTTCTGCTTTAATTCAACCAAGCATAAGTTTTTTGAAAATTCAGTTGCTAGATTAATTAATGTGATCAATAATGCATGTTTTGTCTTTGCGGTTGCATTATATTGACTGTCTGTTTTTTTTTTAATTTTTGTTCTCCGCACCCCCTTTATTGAGCAGATTTAATATAATCTGCTTCTTGCTTTTTGGGCCCCTCATAGCTTTACCAGAGCCTTGTTAACTGGACGTTTCAGGAACATCTTCCCTACTATGTCCATTGTCAAACTCTCACAGCGCTGGACAAGGGGTTGGACTCTCAATTCTAATTCAGAATTGTCCCTCTCCTAGACTGGTTGCTGACCAAGCCGGAAGAGCTTCGTCTGCCCTATTATTTACCCATAGCTGGGAGAAGACGAAATGGATTCATGCCTTTCCCAAAGGTTTTAGTGTGAAATGAATGAAAACTATCCCAGCTGGAGTTGGAACTCAGTTTTCCAATTCCATTTTCCATGCTACTGTCAGGCCAATCGCACCACCTGATGTAATTGTTGAAAATATTCAAAGCTGCAATCAGTTATGGGTTATCTGTGAATGGTCAATGATTGGAGGGGGGGGGTTCCATTGTGATTATATCTAGAAATGTGTTTTAAAGTGCCCCTGAGATGCAAGCATACATTTTTATAAGTTGCAATCTATTAATGACGATTTTCTCAATTGTCACTGGATTCATGGTCAATTAGGCATTTTTGTTAATTGTCTTGTACTGTTATCAGATTGATAATGTCCTTTTGAGTTGATGATGCAGTTATGCATTTTGAATGGAAATGGTGTTAGAAATGGACATTTAGTGAGGAAGGGAAAACACTTGCATTGTTGTTGTCATCAGCTTGACCCTTTAAGGTTGTTTTTGTTAACTGTTGAGTACATTCCAAGTGCAGTATATCCTGGGTCCTGTTGGCTGCCAAATCTTTCAGAGTTGTTAAGTGGATGGGTTCTCTTTGCACCCCAACCAAAGCTCTGTGCAATCTCTTCCATGATGGCTTTGGTTGGATCATATAATGGATCCTTGCAGATGGTATCCAGAAAACATGTCCCTGCTATTCAAGCCTTCTTTTGGTAGCAACTACATGGAATGGAGGAGAAGGCTTTTCAAAAAAAGCCACTGCCTAACTTCCCTGCTTGGCATCTTGTACTTCCATTTTTTTTCTATATAATGGCTAATACTCAATTTCATTTCTAAAATGATTTATCCAACAAATTTAATAAGAACCCCCAAGGAAATGAATTTGTTGTTATTTTATTTTCTTCGTAAAATAACTTCATATTGTTAAATCATATTTCCTTGCAAACTGGTACTGGTCTTTGATAAGTAAAATGCTCCTCTTGAAGAGGACTCCAGTTGGGATTAGTTTTTAAAAAAAGATAGTGGCCAAATCAATCCACCATTTGAACAAAACTGTCATAAATTAGAAAAGGTAATTTCCCTCTTACAGTTAGTTAAACAGTCCTTTATATCCTTGAAAAAAAAAAAAATCCACAATGCAAAAATGGTTTACATATCTTTTCCAGGTATGGAAAGAGATCAATAGGGCCTTAACAAATCAGGTTCCTTATGTATTACTAGAATTGATGATTTATAATGAAGTTTTGAGAATCTTAATTGAAATTTTTTAGTGTTTTTCACTTTATTCCAATGTTGATAATTATAGATTGTTATTAGAGCTTCAGAATACTGTATAATGATTTTATATATGTATTGCATTTACTCAAGAGTTTGCTTGTAATTCTTGGTAAAATCCTGATTCAAAGCTGATTGGAGAGTGGATGAAAAGGAAACGAGTAATTAACCAAATCCAGTAAATCTTGTAATAAGCAGCATTTATGTTGTGAAATGAAAATTTCACTTAGCTTTAACCTGGATATCACATTGTTGGAGTCATCAGGAAACTGCATAATTTACCAAGTCATATGTTGATTACAAAGACTTCAACTTGGTGTAGATCCTTGATTTTGTTTGTTCCCCAACAAATAGGTTTAGTTCAAACAAAGTAGATTTAGTGGCTACTTGATACTGTTGTCTTATGATCATTTTGTTAGTGTTTCAGTTGAGTCATGGTTTGCTGCATCTAATCAACAGGACAAAATGGTTTTGTAATCAAGTTGGGCCTTATATATTACATACAACAGCTTAAGGATAAACGACTCTTGGATCACTGCTCAGTACAACAGAGGATTTTGTAGTGATAATATTGATAGTTATTGTTTTTGTTTATAATTGCTGCTACCCACAACCAACTGGTTTAATCACTGTTGCTTGGTTTTGGTTATTTATATGTACCTATCTATCAATCTGAGCTTTGCCCAACACTGACTGGTCATATTAGAAACTTGAAATTTAGCACATACACACATTCCCCACAAATGAGTAAAGGAATTTTTTTTTTTTTTTTTTTTTTAAATTCTCCCCTTACAGAAGTTTTTAGTGGGCAGTGGTCAATATGCAATGGAAGTTAATACCGAATTGGCTCCTTATTTTGTCTGTTCGAAAAAGGAAAAATTATATATCAAAACATTTTGGTAGTACATCTAGGTAAAAAGCTGTATATATTGGTAGCGGTGATTCATATTTTCCCTTGTTTTTATTAATTTTGCCACATGGATCTAAAGGGCTCCAACTGCTCTGTTATTTACCCATTGCTAAGGAAGTGAATTCAATACTTGAGTGTAAAGTGAAGGTAAACAGCCTCAGGTGAACTCAATTTGCTGATTCTGCTTTCCATGCCACTAAATTAGGTATGAACAATATGGATGCAATCTCACTTGAAAATCTGGCAAAAATCAGCATATTGTTTGATTTGAAAAAAATTTTATGCATTTTTATTTAAGGACAAATTTTTGAAAGATAATTTTTCATTCCAAATATCGTAAAAAAAATAATTTTCTCTTTCATATGATTCTTTCCATTTTGGTAATATAATTTATCTGTTCATTGTTTTCATTGATTTTTACACTTTTAACAGATAAATCCTATGAGATATTATTTTCACCTTTTTTTTTTCTCTTTTTTTTTATTTATCTATTTATTTTATTTCATTTTAGAGAAGCACTCCACGAGTGGTCTGGTGGGAATCTGCAATCTGGGGAAAAACGTTTTGTAACTCAGTAATTTGAAAAAAATAGATTTTTCATCATTTTTATCAATTAGTTTGAGCAGTTTCTGAGCACTTTTCTAAGAGGTAAACATGATTAATGAGAAATTTGTCCTTTAAATAAATTAGTACCGAAAATTATTTTAAAATCAGATTATGTACTGATTTTTGCCAGATTTTATAATTTCTCAAATGTTAATTTTGCAATGAAAATTGCGTTCATGTAGTTCATACCTATGGTAAGTGTTATGCCATTCTGCAGTTTTTATCAACTGTGCTTTCTGCACTCACTTGACACCAAAAAAAAACCTAACTCACATTACATGACTGTTTGCATATCCACTTTATTTGGCAAATCTCCTCGTGAAAGTATTGATTGAAGATTGATTTCTAGTAATTGCTCTGAGTGAATCTAACAATACAAGCTAATGAAATAGAAAAAAATAAAAGATAAGACTTGGGTTTTGAGGAGGTCAACTTTGTGTATCTTTTCCTAATATTTGTATACATTTGACTACTTGCTTTGTATTGAATGCTATGGAATAAATAGTCTGTATACAGCAGATCTGATTAAACTGAGTGAGAGGTCTCATGACGAGAGAGAGTAGGAAACCCCTTGGGTAGTTGAAAAGTGTTGGCATAAATATTAATGTTTTTTTTGTTTTTTTTATAATTGTTATATATATATATATATATATATATATACACACACACACATTGCTATGGTATTTGTATCTAATATATATTTTTTGTTTGTGTAACACTTTTCTACGTCACCAGAAGTGTTTGTTACATAGGGATGATTGAATTACCCATCTCTATATAGTGGACTCTTCTGGTGACATGTTAGAAGTAGAATAGTCTTGATGAATGAATATCCATAACTATTCAATGGTGAATCGTATGCCATTTATCTTTTTGCAGATGTATGTACATATAGGTACATTTAATCACTTATGTATTGCAGTCAATTGATAAATAATCTCCATTCCTAGCAATCTTTATGCATAATTTTGCAGATTCTGAATCAAGGAATTTGGGATTTTGTGTCACTTAGCCGATGCATTAGTAATCATTCTTGGTTTCTATTGCTGGAAATGATCCTTAAAAAGTAGAAGATCAAATTCTTTCTCTCTTTTCCTTTTAATTATTTTTACATATTCTTTTTTTATTTGATGAATATTAAATGTTTATACTGTATCTCCATTATTATGCCATTATTATCAACTGATTGTTTAACCTGTGATGTTGAAAGTAAATGACATGCTACATTCTAAAAGTGTCTCTAGCAGAGTGCAAATTTTACTTGTGTTAACAAATATATTGATAATAATTAAAAAATCAATCATTTAATCTTATTTCTGCTAGAAAACTTATGCAAAAATATTTACTCTGGTGGTGTGTTTACAGCAGCTATATTCGAACTATCTGATTTCACAGACCAGCAAGGTTTATTTTCAATGTGTCTCAAACCAGTAGCATATCTATGCCAAATTATCATCTGCTCATCATCAATGAAATATTAATTGAGTATTTGTATTAGTGTTAATCTTTATTGGAAAAATATAATGAATGTATCAAGTTGAATTTTCAAAATTTATATTCATTTTGTACACAACCTTGCAAAATTAAGTAAAAATAATAAAAGCAAACTCCCTACCAAAAATATTGAAGATATATTAAACTGTAAAATGAAAGTAGATTAAAAATAAATATAGGCATGTTTGTATATGTAAAATATGAACTAGCTTCTCATTTGATCTTGGTTTAATTAAAGACTCAGTTGAGATTGGATGTCCATTGTATTTCTGTGTTCAGTCCTGATGACATTCATGCCAGTCTCACAGAGGTATCCATAATAAAGAACATGTTAACAGGTCAGGCAAGTCACTCAAGAAAAAATACTTGACCAACATCTTTTGACTGCATACTGTGTTGGTGGTGATCTATTAGAAAAAAGTGATCAAAGAATGAATTAATACTCTCTGTTTTTGTTGGATCCCTACAAAATCCAAATTAAGAAAAAAACCAGCGTGTGCACAGAAACTAGGGACTAATTTAGCATAAATCTACATTGTAAATTGAACCTCATCTCGAAACCTATTTTGGGAGAATTCTTTATTTAACAAACATGATTATTCTAGTCATAAGTGATAAATGTTGAAATCTTTTCAATTGGTTAGCTCCATTGGTGTGACCTGTACACATGGTACATACATGTATAGCTGGCCAGCCAGATCAGACAGTTTGAGTAATGCAACCCTAAACATACCTCTTAAGTAAATATATAAAATACTCACTTTCTTGGAACATTCTTAGTACATATTCATTAATTGGAAGAAACCTATAGTGAAAATTCTGGTTGATGATTAATATTAGATATGTAAAGTGAAATTTTTCAAGTCTAGAAGATGAATGTAAGAAGGCCCTGTCATTTAGGTGTTATAGGAGCATTATATATTTTCTTTATTGTGAAATTACACTTGAGCATAACCAAGAACATCATCTCGTAAAATATATTCTGAATATCATTTAGGAGTAATAGGAGCTTTATATATTTTTTCTGTTCTTGGTTGTAGAACAGCTTTACTCAAACTAATTGATCAGGTGAACCAATGTTTTTTTTCCGGTGTGTTGAACCAATGGCATATCTGTGCCAAATAATCATTTGTATATTATCTGTAAAATATTGAGCATTCATAGTAATGTTCTTCATTGGGAAAATATAATGAATATATTAAAGTCAATATGAACATAACACAGTCACTTCATTTAGGTATGATACGTGCTTTATATAGTTTCTCCATTATAGAATATGTAATACCAAACTGTGATCAAAAACATCATCTAGTAAAATATACTTAATTAAAACGTCGTTAATGGTATGAAAATGAACCACATACCTGTAGCCTATAGTTCGCATATCACACTTTGAGTAGCACTGGTGTAAACGGTACATTTTAGCCCATCCTTTGTAGAAGAATTTGTAATCGGTTGAAGTGCATAGCTATGAATGTATGAAAATCACCATAGTAATGATAGTGGTTAAAATTGAATTTGATAGTTTGAGCACTGAAGTATTCAATTTTATTACCTACAATTTGTATTGGCACAGGGTTCCAAATCTTTTTGTTCCACTGTATCCCTTGGGCATTCCGACAGGTTCTATGTACCCCTAAAAGTTGAAGATCAAAGTTTGATAGAATTATTTTGAAATATAAGAGCTTCTTTTTATTGTTAATGAATGGCTTGGAGAATATCCTTCAAGTTCCTTTTACAGCTTCATAAGAGTCTGATTAATTCTTTGAATATGACATGGTTGAGCCTGCTTTTTGACAACAAGTTCATTAATATGTGAGGAAGGAGTTTGCTTAGTTGGTTATGTTCATCATCTGTTTATAACCAGGTTGCTAGACTGTGCAGCTTGAGAAATGCAACTGTACCCCAGGTTGGGAAGCAGTAATGGTACAATATTCATGGTGCATTGTCAATCAGGAGGAGATGGATTGTCAGTGGTCACAATTGAACATTACTGAGAAAATAGTGCCATCAAAAGACTAAGAAAAACAGCCCCTTGAACCAAACACATTTCATTTGACAATTTTTGAATGGATGAAAAAAAAAATTTTGCTATCTTTTTAGCTATTTTACTCAAATTTTGCAAACTTAATCCAGTGCCCTCCTTCAATAAATTTCTAACAATTTTATTTTTTCTTCCAGCAACTCTTTGACAATGTTAAAGAGAAAGGGAATGCTAAAAAGTCTGAAGATGCAGAGGAGAAATCCAACAAAAGGTTGTCTGTCGAAAGGATTTACCAGAAGAAAAGTCAACTGGAGCATATCTTATTGCGTCCAGATACTTACATCGGATCAGTAGAAGTTCACAATACCGTAAGTTTGCTTTGGGGACTTTGGATGATTTAAATCTTTTATTTCTCATGCTTTATTGTTGTAAGAAAATCATACAAGACTGAAACTGTTAATGATTTGCTTGAATTATCAAAGGGAATAGGATAGTACCCATGAAAAATGTATGGGTTTTGATGTAGCTAGATATTGTTTTACAAATTAATGTAACTAAGTATAAGCTGAAAGGAAAAACACATTAAATTTTACTAAGACATTGTGTATGGTTTTGAACTGTACAGAAAATCTTGTAATGAATTAAAGCACTAATTAAGGAAAACCTATATTGCAAACAGAAACTGCGTACCTCCAATGAAATTCATTTTTCTGTTGATTTTCTCCAAGTCTTTATATCATGTTATTTTTTAATAATTCTAAAATAACAAGGCCATATTTGGATAAGAACCAAATTTCATCTATAAGACAAACATTAGTTTAATTCATAAAAAATCGGACATATCTATATTTAGTGGAATTGTTTTCCATTCTACTACTAAAAGATTAACAGCAGCAATAATTATAGTGATGTAGATGCAGCTGATTATGATCGCTTGATCAAAGAGTGTCTGCCAGAAGACATGACACTAGAGATATTGCAGAAAGTAATAACAGCTAATGATAATGCTGCAGAATCTGGTATCCTGTTTAGCAACGTGGAACCAAAGGTTCTGAGGAATACCGTATAGCAGTTGAGAGCATGTTCAATGATCTTTCAGTCATCAATGGGCTTGTTGTAATTGGCGATCAGCTTATTATTCCATCTTCACTTCAAGCTGATATTATTGGTTTGTCTCACGATGGGCCCTAATTTATTGACAAAACCCTGCTGCTACTGCAACAGAAATGTTAGTTTCCAAAGACTAGCAGAGCTGTTTATGATTTTGGTGAGAGCTATGTAGGGAGTAATGCGGCTTCAACACACACTACATCTGTTCCTTTAGAGGCACATCTTCTGCCAGACCATCCATGACAGAAGCTCCGTGCAGATTTTAAAGATTCTATTGGTGGAGACTACTACCTTCATTTGATCATTGACCAATAATCCAGGTATCCGGAGGTAAATATTCTCCCTTCAAGTAACTCAGACTTATGCTGGACCATATAATCCCCATGCACAGTATACCTGAAACTGTTTCTGCTGATAGTGGTCCACCATACCCAAGTCACAATATGAAGGCATATGCCTAAGAGAAGGAATTCACACTAACACCTTTAAACCCCTGTTTTCCGGTGTAATCGATTTACAGAGAGTTTTTTGTGAAGCTTGTATGTAAAATGTTCCATACGTAAGATTGTTGAAGGAAAGGATCTTAAGTCTGAGGTTTCTTTCTCCAATACAGAGCAATACTTCAGTGCAGTTCAGGTTTTTATCCCCTGCAGAGATGCTCAATAGGAAGTTTCAGATGAAACTACCACAAAAGAATCTTGAAAGATAATTGAAAGCCTGAGAATGTCATTACCTTGAATGACAGATCCCAGAGGTGTCAAGATTAGCAATAGTGTCTGTGGAGCAAAAGACAATACTGGAACCTCTATATGATGAACATCCATATACGGTGACTGGTATCAAGGGAAACCTGGTTGAGATGACGCTTGTGGAGGATTCACCTGGAATCATGATGAAAATAAAATAAAAAAGCTGAAAGCTTGATCAGCTCATCTGACACCACCATATCAATCAAAGATTATCTTTAGTTACGGATCACTGGTCATTTGAGATTGTGAGTGTCATTGTGTCTACAGGAGATGTGCCAGTAGAAAATAAAGTCTCGCAAAATGGCGATCAAGACCATGAAAACCAGTTAGTCACATAAAGCAGTGGTATCCAACTAGATTGGAAGCCAGTAATGAATGATGATAGATTGATAATTTGGAGAGAGAATGGTAAATAATGAGCTGCCAAGTGCGTGCTGAGGCACTATAATGAACTGGAAATGTATTCAAAGAGTTTTTCAGATGATTGAACTCCTTCTTGTTTGTGTTATAAACACAGTTTTGATCGATTCATTCTATGGCTTTCTTCAGGCGTAATATCTGAATGTGATGGTAATAACCAGAATATTACTATGCTGCAATGTGGGATTCAGCTAATGTTGATTTCTTCCTCTTTCCTTCTTAGGCTTGGATTTCCATACCTTGTTCTTGTTGAGGAGTGGGAGCCACATAGGGTTGAATTTTGCTCCTGTCTAACTTATACATTTAGTCAACGATAGAGAGAGAAGTGTTGGCCTTTTTCTCTCCAAAGTAGTTCTAATACCCCTCATAATTTGGTCGCTAAAGAGTCATCCATAAGGGAAAAAATGATCAGTAACTGCATTTACATTATTCCATGTAACTGCAGAAAGGTCTGACTGGATAAACTCTCAAGGTTCAAGATGATCATAAAAAAACAGTAATCAAAAGTGAGATAGAAAGATTTGGAATGGCTGGCTATAATAAGGAGAGAAAAAGACAAACATTTCCCTCTCAGGAAAGAAGTCTGTATAGCAGACGGGGAACACTGTTGAAAACTGAGAAAAATCAATGAGACAGCCCATATCAACATGTTGACTGAATGTTTAAGCCTGACAAGTGCAGAATTCAACCCAATGTAGATTTCACAGGGACAAGGTATGGAAATCCAAGTCTAATGAGGACAGAAATCGACATTACCCTAGTCCTACAGTGTAGCATAGCTGCCATTGGAAAGTTCTGTTTACAACCATCATATTCAGATATTACACCTGGAGAAGGCCCTAGAATTAATTGGCCAAAATGTTGTTTACAACACAAATGAGTTCAATCGTCTGATGAATAGTAATGACTTTTTTCAAGACTGTTGACAGTATTTTTGAAATATGTTGTTTGTTTGTTGTTATTATGAGCTATTTCCTTCTGGAAGAATAGACGAAGCAGCATTGGACTGTTGACATATCATTAATAATGTTTGTGTTATTAATAAGAAAATGATGGTAGAAAACCTTCATCTAAAAAGTATAACAAACAATAACTCTGAATTGATGGTGGTTGAAAACTTGTCTACTACACTTGAAAAAAATTTGTGTAAATATAATACTTCATGTTTGAAAATTTTAACCGTTTTTTTTCTTTCGAAAAGATGTATTTATAATATCTGTACCTTGCATAAGTGAATCACCATAGCCCACACATGTTCCACTATTAATTGCCTGGAAAAATATTAACAAAATATGTTGAAGTTTTGATGGACAGTTTTTGATATTACTAAAATATTCTGTGCATGTACCAGAATGATTATCTAAAAAATTATCTACCAGCAGAAGATTTAGGTGTTATTGATCCAAAATTACCATTGAGATGCAGAAAAGCAAATTTGGGGGGGGGGGGATTTGGTGGTGATTAGTGCAAATTTTCCAGGTTGTAGCACTCAAAAATGTGACCAGGAGTACCTGGAGACACACACAGTTATTCAGAGAAGTATCCATAGCCCACTTGGCTAGTTGGTCAGGTCATTTGTGGGGATATGGTAATTAAATATTGGAAGCGTACAAAAAATATTTGAAATAGGAACAGTTAATAATTTTAATAATGATAAATTTTACACTGATCCTCCAAATCTTATAATCCATAGGACTTCTAGATCTTTGTCACTGTATTGTTTTTGTAATTTAGATTAAAATTTTAGCCCAAGATGTATAAAAAGAATTGATCTGAACTCATCTTTTTGAATATCCTCTCTGAAGATGAAAAAAATACTTGGAGTGATGAGTCGTTTTGAGTACCCAGCACTTAATTACTTCTTTGAAAGCAGCATTTCTGGCATTAAAAAAGTGTGTTTTTAGTGATAAAGAATTGATATCCTTCAAGTTTAGAATGGTCTCTGAATTCTTAATGGCATACTTATGAAAAAAAAATATTTGGGAGTATTTATAATGGTAGGAATCTGCTGCTTTCTCTTCTTCCAACTCGTCGTCTGGAAATCTAATGCAAAGATGTGGGGAGGGCATGAACTTGAAATCCTTGGTCCTGCACTGATGTATATTAAGTTCACTCCACAAAGAGAAACTGATATATTGAACTGTTTACCTTTATTTTAGAAAATATTTTTCTGCCTACAATTATATTAACATATTGTGTAGGTATGCATTGCTGGTCCTGCTTTCTTTGAGATTCTTTGATTTTTTTTTTTTTTTTAGAATGTCAACTTGTACATAGATAATCAGATCATTTTGATTTCATTATAGTAATCTCTTTGCTGTTTTTAAAAATTTTAAAATCTTCTGTCTGTATTGTCACTTTTAAATATGAATAATCAAACAATATTTCTAGCCTTGAAGTATTTTTTAATCTTTCCACTTTTAATGAAGGAATTACTTTTTCAAATAATAAAAAGGCAAGAAAAAACAAAAATGAAAAACGTAGAAAATTATGAAAAAAATGTTTTTCCCACCTGTTAAGATATCTTTTCTATTCATCGCAGACTAAAATTTTTAGCCTTAAAAAACACTCTAAAAGACGGTGTGGAATTAATGATAATATATACAAGACTACCAGAAAATTCATTCTTCATTATAACTAATGTTGAAGAAAAAAAAAAAAAAGTTGCTTCGTAGGTGGATCAAACCACCATCCTCTCCATTACAAGACAATTATTGATTTATTTTTGTTTCGGTTTACTTATAGAGTTATAAACAATAAAGAATGTTTTGCTTCATTAAAATTACAAGTGCCCTTTACAAGGGAATTCATCAAAGTATTTGATGTCTTTTCTTGACACTTGAAATGCTTTTTATTTTTAATGGTACTGATTCTTGAATATCTTTTTTTTTTTTTTTTAATGTTCTCTAAGAAATGAGAAGGAAGAAGACGCTTGTGAACAAATCGTCTTTTTTAGAGATAGAACAACTTATAGCTGGACCTTCAAAAGACCAATTGTTTAGTTTCAATTTTGAAGAAGATTCAATAGTTGAGCAGCTTTTTGTTTGTATTTTCTTTTAACAATTACAATTTTTATTTAAAATGTCAACCTTTAGGGAACTGAATATAACTTGCTGAATAATTGTAGAAGTTGGATTTTTTTTTTCCCTCTTTAATATATGAACAAATGGATTTTATCAAATTGGAACAAAGTCTTGTCCAAAATATTCGATTGAAACTTTCTTTGGATTTATTCCTATCACAGGATAATATTACTACTACTACTATTATTGGTGTATGTAAGAATAACAAATATCATACCGAATGATCAAAGAAGGATGGGTTTGAAGATGAAATTTTATCTCCTGCTATCTGTAAGTTGCTCAGTCGGTAAGAGCATTGCCGTACGTTGGCATCTTCCTGAGGTAATAGGGCGTTAAGTTTATGTCTCACTTGGAGTTTATTTTTCACTTCCTATCTGCACTGTTCATTCACTGTCGCAGACTGACGATCTGAGTCAGTGGCAATAAAAAGTAACTAAGACTTTTAAGATAAAAGGGAATACAGCTATTCTTTAATTATTGTGGTTAATTCATTCCAAAATTTCCTGTACTCCAAAACTGCATGCTCCAAGATCTTATGATTTGTTGTTTGTTTTTGTATTATTTTTCACTTCTTTTTAAGCTTATACTTGGTTAAATTAATTAGTTCAACAGTAACTTTGGCATACTACATCAAAAGCTGCTCTATTTTTGGTATTCCTGTACATTTGTCTAATAAAAAATGCGTAAGGATAAATTCTTTGTTATTGGAGATCAGACTAATCTTAAGAAATTACTTTCAAATGGTAACTTTGTTTCTTGATATGTAACAGATTTAGTGATGATTTTGAATTTTGTGTATAAGATAATTCTAATTCTTATAGAGATTGACCAATTTGTAGGCATAAATACAAGCATCCACTAGCAATCAAAGTATTGGTTTTAGAAATTATTCAATAATTCAAATCAGTGAACAATCAAATGTGAAGTGAAATTATTTTACTCTTCATTATGAGTGATGTCAATGTTTGTGCTTCTAGCAGTAAATGTTACATAGATTTAATATTTTATTTAATTGTTTTTGTGTGATTATATTTCTATTAAAATGTTTATAACGCAAAAAAAAAGATTTATATTTTCATTGTTTAGAAGAGTGGTCTCAACCTTTTTGCCTGGGTGCCCTTTTTACCATTTTTTTGTAGAATGTTATTCTCCCTTTCAAGATTGTCGGACTCAAAAAGTGCTTTCGAGAATTGTAGTTTGTGGGAAGATCAATATTTCAACCGTTTGTTAAAACCTATCTGTTAAAAAAGGAGAAAAAAATACTTTTCTTTTTATTGAAAATTACAGATAGAAAAAAGTGGTAATGGATATACAGTGAGGGGAAACAAGTATTCGGATACTTACAACATATTCATTTAATATACTTCCAATGCTCACATTTACCTTAAATTTACACTGGTGATGTATTGCAATATGAGATTAACAATTACTAAGAAAAAAAATGTTCAAATATACAAAGCAAAAGGAAATGGTAAAAAGTATTCAGACACATTGATTTCATATTTTGATACTCAGTTGCATAGCCCTCCACAAAATCTTGTCCCACTCATCCTTGCAAAAGACCTTCAAATCATTATTTTTATGATTCCTTTGATAAATTCAATCTTTCAGGCATTATCATAGATTTCCAATAGGATTCAAGTCTGTTGAGTGACTTGGCCAGTGATGCACATCTACTCTGTTCTGAACAAACCATTTGATTTACTTTAGCTGTATACTTTGTTGTATGACCCACCTTTCTACAAGCTCCATCTGTTGTTCTGAAGAGAACACATTCTCTTCCAAAACACCCCAATATATTGCTCCATTCATGGTTCCTCCAAAAAATGCGTCCCCCGTACTATTGTAAGGGACCACCTCTGTGTTTTACTGTGGAGGTAGTATTTTTGAGATCATAGGCATACCTATCTTTTCTCTATGCATAGCAAGCTGGGTTTTGCCAAAAAGTTCAATTTTTTTGATTCATCTGACTAGAGAATGTTCTTCCAAAAATATTTGGACTTCTCTAAATGATCACGAGCAAACTTCATCCAAAAATATAGACATAAAGGCGTTTTTTCTTGTGTATGGGATTCTAAGCCACTTCTGATTCATTACTAATAGTTCTTTTAGTAACCTATGTACTAGCTGCTCTCAAATCATCTTGGAGCTCCTTTCCAGTTACCATTGAATTCACTTTGACTGTTCTTAGCATTTTTTGCATGTGGTGAGATTTTCTGATGAGTGCGAGTTTGAGGGAGGTTTTTGATGTCATCCTCTTCAGAATCATGAATCTAATATTACTGAAGGGAATATTTAACATCTTTATTTTTTTGTTTGGTTGGGAGTTCCTTCACTTCAACCATAACTGCCATGTTTCTAGTGTCAAAATGGTGAATGATGGCAGTGATGAACTCTTACTTCAGGTCTTCCTAGAACATTCCAAAATTTTCTATGCAGGTACAGAAAGGTTTAGCATCTGCATTCCTTAAACCTTTTTATGAATTTTCAGTAGTGTCTAAAAACATTTTTGCACTGTTACTTTTATATTTTATTCTGCATTGTATGTTTAGAAGTATGCATTTTCTTAGTAATTGTTAATTAAATTTGTTATCCAACCAAAAGAAAAACACATAAAAGACTCAGGTTAATTATCGTAAAATTTTGACCTTATGTTTAGTAGTGAATTTTCTGATCCTAAATCCTGACTTGAAGTTCTGTTGTATGATTTCTGATTGAGGAAATATTTTTTTGGTATGTTATGGAATGATTTTATGTAAATATTGCAAAAGCAGAAACACATCATATTGTGTTCATGTCCTGTCATAAGAGGATGATTCGTACGTGCAAAGATCTTTTGATTCTAAAAATCCCAAGTTTTATAAATGTGTTTTTCTATGAATGTTTGTGTTTCTCCTTATGTCAAATATTCACTACATCGAATTTTCTGCTTTTTTTTTCCCCTCCAGAATATGTACGTCTTGGATGATGAACTTTCAAAAATGTACCAAAGGGAAATATCTTTTGTTCCTGGATTGTACAAAATATTTGATGAAATTCTTGGTAAGTTGTTTGAATATGAATTAAGAGTGCAGCCTTGAAATATATTTAGTAACATATTCATTGCCACATGATACACGTGTGCATCTTGCAGTATGTTGTGTATTGCCTCTCATGCACGTGTCCATTCCATGGTTTCATTTAAG
This sequence comes from Thysanoteuthis rhombus, assembly GCA_963457665.1. Classification (NCBI taxonomy): domain Eukaryota; kingdom Metazoa; phylum Mollusca; class Cephalopoda; order Oegopsida; family Thysanoteuthidae; genus Thysanoteuthis; species Thysanoteuthis major. The sequence continues at coordinate 19,955,030 of OY735236.1, read as the reverse complement.
GATATATATATATATATATATATATATATATATGACAATGCTGTAGACTTGGTTTCTGCCTTGTAGAACTGAGCAGAGAACATGCCTATTTTGTTGTGCTATGGAGGTAATGGTTTATATGTTGAAAAAACCTTTATAGACAGCTAATTTTTATGAACTTTATCAAAACTTTTGCACTCATCAGCTGGTTAATTATTTCTGATTTCATTTTTAAACATTTGTTGCTTCTGTATTAGTAATCTTTTTTAAAGGTAATTTCTTTTCTATTCATTAGTCAATGCAGCTGATAACAAACAAAGGGATCCAAAGATGAACACCATCAAAATTGACATTGACCCGTGAGTGATATCTAATCTTTCATTCTTCATAGACAATTATAATTGTTACAGGATGAGCCGGCCTGGCCAAACATACTTTTGTTTGTAACTGAATCAAATAATACAAATTGGTTGTAGAGGGGTATAGTGTAAAAGCCCATGCAAGATGGCTACTTCCATAGAGCAGTAGCATGCTTCAAAATTGGTGATATGATTGAATTTCGATACCATGACAACCTGTTATAGACTTATGAATGCCCAGCCTGGAAAGGATTTATGGCTTCATTTTTATTCCTTGTCCAAGATAAGCTAAAGCATTACAAAACTGCTCACATGAAGAAAATCAAATATCTTTAGTGGGATATCAATTGAGCAAAATCATATTCTCTGAACCATTTCTGAAATTCTCAATAAATTGAAGTAAATTTGCTTGTATAATGTAGTAATGTAAGACTGGAATCTCTATTAGGAAATAGCACTTTGTCACAAGCTGTAATTCACACCTCTCCAAAGGCACAAATAAGACCCCCCTGAGGGGAAAAAACTTTTTATATTGAATTTAATTGCAATTCAAGTTTGAAATTTTTTCAAAGTTTTCAATTTAAAAAAAGAAATTATTCCGAGTCAGAATTAAGGTCTTGGTTTAATTCTGAAATTTAATTTAAATGATAACTTGATGAAGTACCATGATGAAGTAAATGACTATCATTTGAACAGATTAAAATTGATTGTACTTCAATTTTATGTGATAGCTTTTAATTTTGTTAGCTCCACGTACCGTGAAATCTGATACTTTCTGAACACACACCTTTGGAACAGGCACTGCTTTACTTCATCTCTTTATTTAATGTTGACCCTTGATGGAATGCAAGTTCAATGTTGATTATTGATATTCAGGTTTTTTGTATGTTTTTCTTGAATTTTGTTATCCAGTGAAAATAATAAGATCAAAATTTGGAATAATGGCAAAGGAATTCCTGTTGTGGAACATAAAACTGAGAAGATGTACATTCCAACAATGATATTTGGTCATCTGCTCACATCTAGCAACTATGATGACTCAGAAAAGAAGGTTACAGGTAAGGATATCATGCAGTTTTTTTTCTCTTTTGTCCTCTTTTTGTGTATTTATTTAGATCTAGAATTCCAAAGATATAACAGTATATATAAAACCTTGAAATTAGGAAAAGGAAAATTATCAAGTTATTTAAAAATGAAAGTTTGATTAAATTTGGCAAATTCTTTAAAATTGATAATTCTAGTGGTTTTATTTGTGATGTATTTTTTCTTTTCTTTTTTTCTGATATATTTTCATAGTAACACAGAACTGGTACTTGATTCAGTCTAGCTGGAATTAATTCCATCTTTGCTATCAGAAAAAACAAAAAACAAACTTTGATACAAAGAAAAGATGAATGTTTTGCTAAATGCTTTTGTCCTCTTTCTCAATCCAATTCTGTTTTCCATTTTTGTTCTTCAGGTGGCCGTAACGGATATGGTGCTAAATTATGTAACATCTTCAGTACAAAATTCATTGTTGAGACTTCCTGCCAAGAATACAAGAGAGCATTTAAACAAGTAGGGATCAACATTATTAGATTATGACAATTTATGTCCAAGTTAATAATTAATTATTTAGCGTTGAAGTTTAATTAAAAACGTGAGTTTCGAGAAGTCCATTTATGGGGGTTTTAGTTCTTATACAAGGAGAAATATAGGTTAGATGCAAGATTTTTAATCAATAGATCAAATTCAATCAACTACAAAATCTGGCTGAGACAATTTATGTTCACTTTGCACTGATGTCCTTAGGAATGACATGAATCAGTTTCTCAATCCCCCAGCTATGGGTAGATAGCAGGGCAGTTGGAGCCTTTTAGCTCTGTAAAGGCAGTCTGTATTAAGTATTGGGCTAGCACCCGGCTCCTTCAAAACCCACCATTGCTCTGAAATGATAGGGTTTCCATGATTGTTTTAGAAATGGAGATATAATTATTGCGACATGGGAAACAACTTTGCTTTAGATATTGTCTAAATGCTTTTTTAAAATTTTCGTAGACCTGGTTCTTACTTGAAAAACTTCAAATTACCTACATAGAAATTTAATTGGTTTATATCAATTTTCAACAATATTAGAAATCTTATTTCAATTTTGAAAAAAAATGTTGAATAAGATGAAGTTTTTCAGCCATGGTTTTGTTCCAGTCTAAGCATAACTTTTCTCATATTTTGAATGCATTCAGCTCCTAATACATATTTGTTTGATGGCATATAGATTGGAAACAAATAGTTTGTTGAAATATTCTGAACTTTTTTGTTTAATGTCTCCTTCTTGAAGGATATTTTTTTTGCCTATCCTATTTTCTTTTCTCTCTCTCATTCTCAGACCTGGTCTAATAACATGATGAAAGCAGCAGATCCTATCTTGACTGAATCGCGAGCAGATGATTTTACCGCTGTCACTTTTTCACCTGATTTGCCTAAATTTGGCATGACCACTCTGGACAAGGATATTGTGGCTTTGTTCACACGACGAGCTTTTGATATTGCAGCTTCAACCAGAGGTGTCAAAGTCATCCTGAATGGCAAAAGAATTCCGGTACATTTCTTTCTAAACTTCTATGTTTCTCCTTTGGTGGTGCTCTTTTGAGATTTTTATATTCTTAATTAAACCTTAAATAACATAGAAACCAAAATATTTCCTATAATCAAACTTTACAGCAGGGTATCAGGAAATTCTCTACTTTCTGTGAATGCTAGATCTGAGGCAAAAAACTTCCTGCTTACCATTTTGGTCATTGTAAGTAAAATTACAAAGACAATTGGCTCAATCAAATGAAGTTACAGGTAGCCTTTATAGGAATTCTATGAACCCCAACATTACAGGTAGCCTTTATAGGAACTCTATGAACCCTGACGTTACAGGTTACCTTTATAAGAATTCTATGAACCCTGACGCTACGGGTTACCTTCATAAGAATTCTATGAACCCTGATGTTACAGGTTACCTTTATAAGAATTCTATGAACCTTTGAAGCTACGGTTGCCTTTATAAGAACTCTATGAACTCCGAAGGAAAGTTCTGGGGCTGCCTGAGCATATTGTTATCACTATATTATCAACTTTTAATGAGATTGAGTTTTTCATTTGTACTGTATATGTTCGACTATTACAAATGGTTCAAAAAAAGAAGTGGAGGACTACAGTTCACTGCAACTCATCCAAGCTCCGTAACTTGACATAATACCAGAGCATTGGGTGGGTGCAATGTAATATTTGTATCTGCCCCCCCCCCTAATTGTCAATCTTATATACAGTGGCTATGATATTTTCAATTTAACTTATTTCTTAAAATTGATTTTTCTTTACTATATTTCTGAGATTATTTTTTCATCTATTCAGGTGAAAAACTTCAAAGATTATGTGGATCTGTACATTAAAGAAAAAGTTGATGATGCTGGTCAACCTCTCAAAATTGTTTATGAACAAGTCTCTGAAAGATGGGAAATTGCTGTCACCATTAGTGACACAGGCTTTCAACAAGCCAGTTTTGTCAACAGTATTGCAACAACCAAGGTGAGTTGGGCTACTGGAATTTTTCTTTTCTCATCAGTAGAACATCCTTACCCACGACTTTTTTAAAGGAATACCTTCAAGAATTTGTTGCGTGACAACTTTGGCGATAATGCATTTATAAATTTATGTATTCATCTGAGTAAACAATATCTCTAACTTTGTCAATAAAATGAAAGATTTAAAGATTAATGTATTTAACTGAGTGATCAATATCTTTAGCTTTATCATAATGTTAAATTTGAAGTCTGTCTGACAAATGAAAAAATTGTTGAATTAGTGCGGAAGACTATTTTGATCATTTTAGCAAATTTGTTGGCATTTTTTGGCTTTTTATAGTGGTTTTTAATGCTTTTTGACAGTCAGACAAGCTCAAAATGTTTTGAGTTGGTGACAATGAGCTTCAGTCTTGGCATTTTTTGTGCTTTATGATAAAATTAATTCCTGTCTCACTTTCCTTAAATTACTACAGTTTAGAATTGGACATCCTTTTCCTTAGACTGCTTTTTAAAAGGGAAGTTGGCAACACTTAGGGGAGAGGATGTTTAAGACATCCCCCTTTTGAAAAATATATTTTCTTTTTCTACTGTTCATTTTAGGGTGGACGTCATGTCGATCATGTTGCTGATCCTTTGGTCAACAAAATAATTGAAATTGTAAAAAAGAAAAACAAGGGCGGTTTGAATATAAAGCCTTTCCAAGTAAGTATTTAACACAAGCTTCTTTTGAGGTGTTTTCAGTTTTATTTTGTTTTCTACCCAATCAGCACCATATTCAACTGCATCTTTTGCAATTATCCCTGAACATGCTTCTAAAGAATAACTGCTGAAATATTCCTGTTTCTTTGATATTGTATAAAAACTTTGGATTACAAGACAACTCTTTACCATATTTTCTGATGATGCAATCTAATCTTGTATCAAGAGAGAAGATTGTTTTCAAGCCAAGCATGTGACAAATTCATAAAATACTTGAATGTTGAACTGCCTTCCCTAGGAATTTCAAGTTGGGTTTTTATAACTGCCTTTGCTTGGTTTTCAACAGGGAAGTTCTGGTAGCATAATTGTTGAGAGGACAGGGTGAAATTGGTGAACAGGATTCAAACTCTGATTGTTCACATTCATGTTTGCACTAATGCTATTTGAATCTATCTTTTCTCCTGATCAGCTATGAATAGAGAAGCTTTTTGCACTGTAAGGCAATCCATCTTGGGACATTCTGCTAGCACTGCAGCACCGTAAAAACCCACAATTGCTACAAACAATGATCGGGTCTCCATGAATCATTTGAGAAATAGAGACAGAATCATTGCTTCATGTAACACATGAATCAACTTTTCAACACTATATTTACGGATTTCTCTGAGGTCATCGACTGATTATGTAGAAATCTGTTTGAATTATCATCGTAACTCAGTTTGATCAAAATCATAATTGCAATATTTTGAAGGATAATATTCAATAAGAATAAACATCTTTTCTGGAAGCCTTCTTGGTAAGCAGTACTAAAAATAATTTTTGATTTATTGACTTTCAATTTGTTGGTGCTTTAAAATTTGTGATAAAACATGCTGTACAAATTCTTCAATCAATGACTTGATACCTGATGATTGTTATTTTCCCTTCCAGATCAAAAGTCACATGTGGCTGTTTGTAAATTGCCTGATTGAAAACCCAACATTTGATTCTCAAACAAAAGAGAATATGACATTGCAACCAAAGAGCTTTGGATCCAAATGTCAACCATCAGAAAAGTTCATTACTGCTGTAAGTGTTGTTATATTGAGATATTTTGATGTTTGCTTTGTAATCATTGATTTCATTTTTAATTGGTGCATTCTACTAGAATATGTATATAATAACTGTGCACATTTAAAATTGTTGTTGCAGGGCAAAAGTCATGTCATATGAATTTCTCAGTAATATCTGATATTATAATTTCATTGATTTACACACACACAAACAATATATATGTATACATAGGTACACCTACACATTATGTTTCACATTTGTGAATTATTAAGATTTGTTACAGTGAATTTTGTGACCTATTCTCTGTCAATGATACAGTGCTGTCTTAGGAATATTTGAGGACCTTGAGCTAGATTTGGCCTGCAGGTCATTGTGCCAACCCTGATTTAATACATGGATTCGATGAAGAGTCAAAACCTAATTTAAATATGAATGTAAACAGGTTTAGAGATGGATTTCTATGTCTGTTATGTAATAATATGAACATATAAGATAGCCCTGAATGTAGAAATTTGTTTCTCTAAATTTTCATCTCTGCTTTCAGGTTTCCAAATGTGGCATTGTCGAGAGTGTTATGAGTTGGATGAAGTTCAAAGAACAAGCTCAGCTGCAGAAGAAATGCCACAGTTCCAAACACTCTAAATTGAAAGGCATTCCAAAATTGGACGATGCCAATTTAGCTGGAACCAAGAATTCCAGTAGCTGTACCTTGATCTTGACTGAGGGAGATTCAGCCAAGTCTTTGGCTGTGGCTGGTCTTGGAATTGTTGGTCGAGATTGTTATGGAGTCTTTCCCCTCAAGGGTAAAGTGCTCAATGTTAGAGAAGCTACTCACAAACAGGTAAGTGATTGTTGACTTCGTTTTCTGGATTTAACATGTATTATTTTTTTTCCGGTATACCCGTATATCCTGTCCAGTAATGTTGGCATACACCTTCAAAAGAATATTGTACAAAATGTATGGATGACGTAGAACAGATGTATAGACATGAAGCATTTGTTGGTAATTTTACTGAATATTTTTTTTTTTTTATGCGTTGCTGTAAACTGTATATCAAGTTTATAAAAGACACAAGTCACATCTAGTTTATTATGATTATATGAAAATTCCAATGTTTCTACAAATCTTGGATACCCTGGTTTGAGAAGCCCAGATTTAATACTTGCTGAACCCATGGAAATTCATTTTTGATTACTTGAGCTTATCCATTATCTCATGCCTCTGCTCTTCTCTCATTCTTTGCCTCTATCTTTTTATTCTCTTCCCTATATCTTTCAATATTTTCTGGTCCCTGTTTCATCTAAATGTTATACAAACATGGATTAGTTTCATATGCAAGAATCGATGACAAGTTGATTGCATCCTGGACTTCTGTGTCCTGGTCATAGGCTTTCCTTGACATTTGTGTCCCACTTCTCTGACAACTGATGCCCACAACATGCATCCTTTTCAAGTTTGTAGCATAGATTTTATTGATTTAAAATATTGAATTTGTAAGCCTGAAACGTTGCATGTTGTGGACAACACCTCATAAGAAAACTGGGTTGCAAGGGATACCAGACACCAATGAGCAGGACAAATGTTGCGGGTGCAAATGCCCTGGTACCAAAAAAATGTTCCTACCCCTCTATAAATTACATTACTTTCTTTTCTCCTCTCTCTTCCTTCCCTCTTATTAAACTACCTAACTTCTCTGTTCTTACTCCTTTATTAAATCATCTAGCATTTCCCTTATGTTATTACTGAAAGAGTCACATTTAAATGCAGGAAAGAAGGAGCAAGCAGAATATTATAGATTTTATATTAATTTATCTGTTCATGCAGTGTTATCATTCTTGTGATCGTTTGTCAGATTACTTCTGTTTCAAGCAAGAGTTGATTTTACTCTCTTAGGTAAGAGGGGGAAAAAATTTTCTTCGGGGAGTTTTTTTTTTCCTCAATTAATTGTCCATTTTATATACGAGCATATACAGAAAGTATTTTAGAAGTTGAGGGAAATTTTCCATCCAATTTTTTATTTTATGTTCATGGTTAGTGACTAATGAGGGTATCATTTTTGTTATTAGATTATGGAAAACGCAGAAATCAACAACCTGGTGAAAATCATGGGGCTCCAGTTCAAAGAGAAATACGAAGATATTGAAAAAATTCGCAGTCTTCGTTATGGAAAGATCATGATAATGACAGATCAAGATAATGACGGTTCACATATCAAAGGATTGCTCATCAATTTTATTCATCACTTTTGGCCAAGTCTCCTGAAACACAATTTGGTGGAAGAGTTCATCACCCCAATTGTGAAGGTGAGTTTTTCTTTCTACTTACTTAGACAAGACAATATTCTTATACCATGGACAAAAATGTTAAAATTAAATCTCTTAATAATTGAGTATCGGTGGACCCGAGTTAAAGTTTTGTTCAAGGCTGTTTGCATTTACTTTGCTTTAATAGCCGTGAGAAAGGCAGTAATCCACTGCTCCATCCCCAACAATGGACAAATAGCAGGACAGTTGGAGCCCCTTTAGCCATGTGAGGCAGTCCATCTATGAGAAGGTTATTTTGACAGAAAAATACTATAGCTTAAGCTGTCAACATAACTGGTCCTAAGCCCAGGAAGAAGGTGGATTTGATTTGGGGCTAGCAACTCCACATGAAGTTGCAGAGTGGATGCAACCCTATGCTCAGCAAGAAATCTTCAGAAATGAACAACTTATCATAATAGAAGCTGATTTCCTTGTTCCTTCCAGATAACATTTTGATCACTGATATCCAGAGATGATTTGATTATTTTGAATGTTTCAGCTAACAATCTAAGAAAACACAATTTGAGAAAACGGTGTTTTTCTAAAACGGATGTAATCGAAAAGCTTACATGCTATGAAGGAATCTAGGATTGTACTTTGTAATCTGATGCTGAGCTGCCAGATTGATATCTGTCCACCACTGCCAACATATCATTGGCTAGTGTGGTACGGTAAGGCCCATTTGGGAAGGTCTGTGTCCAACAACAGACTTTGAAAACTGATGATGACATCGTGTAATGGATAATTTGAAATGCTAGCAATCCATTTCATTCAAGAAGTTCTGTTCATTTTTGACTAGTTTTCTTTTTATCTTACTCTCATTTTTTATCTTTTATTTTCTATTTTCTATTGGAATGCTCTGGTCGTTTTGACATTTTACAACCATCAAGTAAGCCTGAATTAGAAATAATGAAGTAATTTTTGGAAGCTAATCAAGATAGTGCCTTACTAATTGGGCTACTGAAGCCAACCAGCAGATATTCAAATTCAATCATATAGCTACATTCTTCCTTATTTAATTTTACTCCACACTATATTGTTTGTTCACACCTAGTAGTAGATTTAATATTCTTGAAAAAAATTTTCTAATGTTGTGCATAAACAAAATGTTTTTTCAGTGTGCATGATAAGACCGTTTCTCCTAAACTCTTCCTATCATTATTTTATCCTAATTTTCTCTGACTAGTGCCCTCTTCTTGATTGTTATCATCATATTTCGACCATGATATCCTCCGGCCTTCTTCAGGTATCTGTCTTTGTTGGAAAAATTCTGGGACTTTCAAACCAAATTTTATTTCATTCATGGGAAAAAATTATTCTCATTTCACTGCAATTGAAACATCATGATTATAAAAACCAAGATGGGGATAGTAATCTGAGTAAATCTATGTATAATGATGATATTTCATCACTGAAATTCAGACAAAAATCTTACTGTTTAGGAAATTTCCAAATGATTAATTGTGATTTTATCTTAAAAAAGGATATTTTTTTCTTTTGTCCTTCCCACAGGTCTCAAAAAACAAACAAGAGAAAGCTTTTTACAGCATTCCAGAATTTGAGGAATGGCAACGTGAGACTGACCAATGGCATACATGGAGAGTCAAATACTACAAAGGTTTTTTTTTTTTCCCCTTTATTCATAAATATAGTTCTAGTTATACTATATTCATGGTAAGATACTAAGTTTTTGCTAAAGTACATTAGTTCTCATTCAAAGTACTTTGGATTGCTTCAGAAAATTATATTAAGAATACTGTGTATGCCAGACTATAAGACGAATGGTTTACAAGGGTAATAATATGACTACCATTCACTCAACTTATCCAAGCTCCATAACTGTTGATATTGAGCTTTGAGTGCATTGGGTGCAATGTGAATAGGTTTTGTTGTTCTGTTTTTTTTTTGTTTTTTTTCTCAATTGAATGTCAGTCTTATATACTGGCATATATGGTATATTGAATTATGATAGAAATATCATTAACTGTTACTCCTAGTTAGCATATTTTAACTTTTCATTTTTATAGAAATTGCATTAGAATCAATGATTTTTTTCTGTACTTGTAAATGGTTGGTGTCACCAAAAACAAACATTGAAGCAAAAACTTCTGGTTACAATTTAATGAGCATTTGTGTGGCTTTTGAAAATCATCCAAAGACTCCACTAGAGTATATACAATGCTAGAATGAATAGTTAAACCAGATTTTCCTAGTTTATTTCAAATTTGCTTTTATCTGTAATGAAAAGAAAAGTTGATACTTATACCTATTGGGTTTTGCAAATTTTCCCTAAAACTCTTCTAAATAATAAGGAAGTTATTGATGCACCAGACTCGCCGAGTTCTATTATCATCTACTGATAAATTCAGAAAGCAAGTTTTAAATCTTTGCTAGTATTACTGCAGTTTCTCTCTTACTCTTTGCGGACTCTGCCAGAAATCTTAAAAAATGTTGAAACTTATGAACATTACATGAGATCATTGTTATGGTCAATGAGACAATGAGAACAGCAATGAAACCGTAAAATCCTAGTTGTGCTTCAATACTTGAACAATTTCTAACAAATTAGGTGAGATGGAGGTGGGGGTCTTCAATTTTTTTATGTATTTGTATCTTTTTGTGATAGTTATTCACTTGATATACATTTCTCTCTTTCCATAATATTTTGTAAGGCAGGGGAAGAAAGATCAATTTTACATTTGAAAAAAAACAAAGTGTATCAATAATTTCTTCAAAATAATTTACAACTACTTGTCTGAAATGTATGTAATTATGATATAGTTTGTAATAACAAAATATTTTCATTTTTCAATTTAAAAAATACTGTTTTAGTATTTTTCAATTTACTTTTCTATTATGAGTCTAGTAAATAGTTTTATTTAATTACTTCCATTTCTTGAATCTGGTTGATTGGAAAGATCTTTTACTTCGTACTTTTCTTAGGTTTGGGAACCAGCACAGCTAAAGAAGCAAAAGAATACTTTGCTGATATGCAACGTCACAGAATCCCTTTCCGGTATGAAGGTCCCGAAGATGACGCTTCCATCAATTTGGTGAGTCTATCCTCCTCCTTTTATTATTTTCTTTTTCTCTTCTTACCTCTTCTAACTAAAAGGGACAGATGTTATCTATTCAACTGCATTTGTCTCGGTTTCTCCACACAATATCTCTTGAGTTTTTCAATATTTTTTTAAGGTTGAGCCTGAGGGCAAGAAACAATTGAATTTTTAGACAGATCAAGGATTTAAAAAATTTTTGTTAACTGCAATTTTTGGATGTAATACTCCAGGAAGGGCAGTAACAGAATTCACTGAAATGTCAGTAATGACATCATTATGATGACACCATCACTGTTGACATCATAATATTAAAATATATAGGTGATTGCATAATCATATTGCAGTGTCAGCACATGTTTGTGCAATAAGAATTATTGGACTGTCTGAACTTTTGTTGACCCCCCCCCCAAGAAAAAATAATCAATACAACGCCAAGCTTAACAAATTTCTTGACAGGATATTGAAGATATTTGAATTTGATGAATAATTATTGCTAGCTTACATCTGTAACCTGACTCCACAGGGGTGCTCTTTAATTTTAATTTGTATCTTTTTCTCGTAGGCTTTTAGCAAAAAGAAAATTGAAGAACGTAAGGAATGGTTGACTAACTGGATGGAAGAAAAGAAAAGGAGAACAGAAATGGGCCTTCCAGAGGTAAAAATAAATATTTTGATTATTTTTGTATGGATTATTGATTCGTCTTGTTACATTGATATTTTCTGACATTCTTTTTTCTATATCAAATTTACCATTTGTAAGTCAGTTGTAAGCATTACACTTTTGTGTGTGTTTTTCATGTATCTAACGAGATCTTCAGTTTCCAATGAAAGAGATAAATAGGATGCTGTAAACCCTCTTATTAACTGACTTCTGGGAATACTGGACAAAATCTGCTAGTTCTCAAAACCAGATGCAAATGTTCCAAAAAATCAGAGATAATTATGGATAAACAATTAGGGAAAATATTTTTTCATATGTTGTAAAAAGGTATGACCTTTGTTTCTTCCAAAAACTCAATTTTTGAAAAAAAACTAACTTATATTAGGGACGCAAGTTTTGTATGTCTGCATTATTTGAACTTTTATGCTTTAATTAGGAAAATAATTTCTCTAGATTTAATGATAGTCCCTCTATTGTAAACTTTGATCTCTAATTAAATCATGCACAGTTAATTATTCCATGTAACTGCATGATGTTATAAATCAAAGTGGTGGCTGTATGTTGGCTGTTGATAAGATCCCATTGTTTCATAAATCATGCATCTGGACTCAAGAATTGTTCACTGATCAATCTCAATGTTCTTTGGTCATAATTTGAAACTTTTGTTGAAAAATGGACATTATATCTTTTAGAAATTGAAAAACTAAAATCAAATTTGTATGCAATAATTATTTTTTGTTATTTGAATATTCCAGGAAAATTCTGGCTATTTTGATCCTAATGTGCTTTAGAAATGAGATGGTAGTTTATATTGTATTTATCAGGATTTCATGAATCAATGAATTGATTTTTTTTATCTGGAAAAAAAAAAAAAAAAAAAAAAAAATTTAAAAAAATTCTGGTAAAGACAATTATTTCATACTAGCATACACCAGTAAAATATGACAGTAATTTAAGTACGGATTCATGTATTCTAATTTCAAGTTGATTTTAAAGTCTCAATTCAATTTTGATTGAATTGTAATCATGTAATTCTTGCAGCAACAAATGATCAAGATAAAATTTGTTTCATATCTATGAAAACAGGTACAATTTTTGCCCTTGTAATCATCTCCAATTATTTTTCTCTTTTTAGCTTTATTTGTATGGAAAGGGTACGACTCAAGTGACATTCAATGAATTCATCAACCGTGAGTTGATCTTGTTCAGTTTTATGGACAACAATCGATCAATTCCATCTTTGGTTGATGGTCTAAAACCTGGACAACGTAAAGTCATTTACACCTGCTTTAAAAGAAACGACAAAAAAGAAATCAAAGTTGCCCAGCTGGCTGGTTCTGTGGCTGAACTTTCAGCATATCATCACGGTGAAGTAAGTCTGTCAAGCTTTCTACTTTTAGTTAACTCTCGGATATTCTCTAAGATAACATTATGTTGGCTTTCATGAGATTGAAATGATCCCAGCTTTGAATTTTCCAAATTTTTGGGAATCATTCTAAGCATCTTTATCTGCTCGAACCAATGATTAAATTTTACAAAAAATTGATATTTCTTTTTAACTGCCCCAAATTTTTGGTATCATTTATGCATATTCATATATTGATAATATCAATTGTTTGCATATTAAACAAAGAACGATACTACCAAATATGGACTAAACAGTAAAAAATGGCTATTTTGGGGGAAAAGCAAAAAGCCTATCATGCAATGAAAATGAAGATTCAAACAGATATCTCTTATACCTTACAAGTTATTGACCAATCTCTGAGTGGTATCCTAAACCTATCACTCTGTGCCCTCTATAGATTTGTCTTCCCATTTCCTCATCATGCGGGGATCGGTATTGGGATCTTGAAGATATTTTTGATCTTAGTTTCATTGTTAACAAGTGCCAAATAGGATTAAAATGGCCAAATATTACAAAAAAAACACCTAAAAGATGCCAACATGGTCAAAAAATAGTAGGGCAAAGTATCTAAAACAACAAAAGGGATGTTAAGAATAGTTGATTCCCCCCCCCCTTTTCTTCTGCCCTGCCAAAACACGAAAATGGTGAGTTTTTTGTTCTTTTATATTATGAGATGCACTCTTGGCTATTGTTAGACACAGCTGGCTTCTCTGAAACTCCTGTAATTTAGTACAGGAATGTTTTTTGCTGGTCTAATTGGCTATGGTATGGCAACTAGCCTTACACTTTTATTTGGTTTCTAATGCATTTTTTCATTATGAGAGCCATCAATATGTCATCATTCCTGGGAAAAGGATTATCACTGGGACAGTTACCAAAGGGTTAACTCTTCAGTGCTATTAAGCATAGAATTAGAGCAGCGAACATGAAAAAAAAACTCCATGTTGAAAATATCTGAATGGAATAATTGGGGGCACTAGATACTTTGGTTCCAGTCTTTAGAATGCTGGAATGATTATGATCTTTGCTATCTACCTGGTGGGTTTTGTGGTTTACTACTAATAATGGGGAAGGTAATATGCCCAAGAACATGGTTTCTCGCATGTAGTCTTTGTTTAGAAGAACTACTAGTACTTATAATTCAATGGGCAGATAAAATAAAATTTTGCTTTAATATTTGCTGTCAGCTTAGTATTGAGGGCCTATAGCACATACTGACTACTAAAAGCTTATGTCTGACTCAAAATAAGTTAGTGTTTAAGTGTGTTTTATTTCTTGTGTGTGTTGATAGCTATGTAGTGCTTTTGTAAAAACTATTAAGATAATTAATTACAGTAGTCCTTCGAATTTTGCAGGGTGTGGGTGCAGACCACTCACAAAATTGAAATTCTGCTCTTATGAACACTCGAACACAAACAACTGATTAATGTAATGATCATTTAATCAGTTATTTAGTGTATTGAGAAAATAGAAGGGAGAAATGGATAACAAGAAATTGACACATCATGGAGTTGGGGGAGTAAAAACTAATGAGATAAACATCATCCATCTACACCTTATAGAACTGGAGATATTTTTTCATATAGATAACATGTATGTTGCCACATAGGTAAACAAAACATTTGCTAGAGGTGCTCAGTTTTCAACAATAATGGACACTCATTTTGCTACAGCTGTGAGGTAGCTTTTATAATGCTTAGGTGTGTATTGAAAAGCTTGGAATGATGAAGATAGAGAGTATAGAATTGAATTTCGATTTTTGAATAGTAAAAATTCTTTTTCTTTTTTCTTTTCTTTTCCTTTTTTTCTTTTTTTTCTTTTCCTTTTTTCTTTTTTTTTCTTTTTTTTCTTTTTCTTTTCTCTTTTTCTTTTCTTTTTTTCTTTTTCTTTTTTTTCTTTTTTTCTCTTCCGATCCTACTGGTTTGAGTTCCACGTGTTCACTTGGAACTCCAGTTTGTTGGTGCCTTTGACCTCATCAAGTCATCTTCAACTCTATGTAACTTTATATCACTGTCTGAAGAATATGGATGGGGTAGATAGGTTAGTGAAGTCTTGGGGTTGACAGAGTGATAAAAAATTCACCGTGAATGAATAATGTGAGAGAAATGAAGCAACTTGGCTGTGTGATTAATTTTTTGATCAGGCTTCATCAGAAATAATGAAAAGAATGACATTTGTTATTATCAAAATAGTCATTTGTATTGGGTGATCCCCCCCCCCAAAAAAAGAAGCTAAGGATTTCGTTGACTATAGTCACTTAAATATAACTAGATGACATCAGCTTTGGCGATTCCATTGCTAAACAAGGTATTTATCGTTAAGTTAACTATCAGTGAATTTCTCCAAATGCATTTTGGTTTTGTTCAAGTGAAATTTCAGCAACTGTCATCCTACAAATCCTTAGCCTTCATTGAGATGTCATCTGGTAGGAAAGATTCTCATATTCCAAAAGTTCTGTCATCTTTGTTAAATTTATAACCTATTGCCTTGTAATCTCTGAATATTCATATCCTGTATATTGATGGATACATCATTTGAAATGATTGATAGTAAATCATTTTGGTTGTGAAACTTATTTTTTGTGATCACTTCCACTAAACCAGTATGGGAAATAACCACTTGAAATAGAATTTACTACCTCTGATAGTAGTGGAAATCTTTTTATGTTCTTAGTAATTATTTTGTATTTCCTCTGATATTCAAGATTTATTTTTTGTAGGCTTCCCTAATGAGCACTATTATCAACTTGGCTCAAAATTTTGTGGGTTCCAATAACGTCAATTTGCTGCTACCTATCGGTCAGTTTGGAACCCGTATCCATGGAGGCAAAGATGCTGCAAGTCCCCGATACATTTTCACAAATCTAAGGTATGCACTTTTCTTGTTAATTTGGCTTGATTTTTGAGTGTAATTGATATGTTCCAATGCTTAATGGAATAGTAGTGTCAGTCATTGTAATTGAGAATCCCTCTTGAGGAGTTTTATTTATAACTAAAACTTAAGTCCTTTGGTACCAGGAAATGAGGATACTGGTCATCAGTAGTCTATCTTGCAACCCATTCATGCTACAATACCTCTTTCGCCAGGAGCCTCCGTTTTCCCTTCCTGATCTTACATTTGTCCCGATACTGCGTTTATTCTATGGACTTAAAACTAATGACCCTCGATGTATGTACAGATGGATGAAAAATTATCGACATATGAATATGAATGAATTTTGTTTATAAATAAAATGAGTGGGTAAGTATAAGATCCTCCCTCTATAAGAAAGAGTGCTTCAAGGATGAGGCCAAAGGATTCTATGTAATTCAAAGTAAGAGGAACAATCTATTAGGATTGTAAGTCTTTCCTGATCTATAAAGTTTGACAAATCCAAATATATGTGAAATGCAATCAACGTTTTGTCACTGAAAATATTCTGAAAATTTTTTCATTAGATCATGTATTGTCCACCTTATTTTTACTGCTAATATGAGTGTATGCTAAGACAATAACAAATATGGGTTCAAATGATCAAGGGAAAAATTGTTTTGTTTTTCTTCTAAGTGAATTTAATTGATTTTAAAAGTTTTTTTTAATTTTGCTATCTTTAGAATACAAGCATAGTAATTGTGAAATGTTCTTATGTGAAGCGATATTTCCAAGTTTTGAAAATATGATTTGATAAAAAATTGAAATCCTGTCATATTTTTTCATTCATTAATTATTCTAAATACAGTCAAATGTATGGATGTCCAGAAGGAACAGACATTAGTCTATAAAATGTATAATTGGCCCCATTACACCCTTTCTTCGCTGCCCATCCCCTCTACACTGATAAAGGAATACCACTGACTACCGTGAAATTCTTAAAATGTCAACATATGGACTGGTCAGGTTTGTTACTTGCCTCAAAATATTAAATGAGACTTTATTACAGTCAATACTGAGGTAAAATTTATGCAAATTTTTTTTTTGGGGGGGGGGGGTAGTTTTTTTCCTCTCTCCAAGACAAAAATTTGGTCTTCTAGCAAAAAAAAAAAAAAATCCCAAAAAACTCCAGAATAACATTTAAAAAATTTTAGATAAGCTAATAAAAATTGTTAATATCGTTGAGGAAATATTTTGTATCGATGTATTGCTAAAGTATAAAATATTGCAATGCATTGGTGAATCATTGCTCTTCTATAGAGCAGTGCTCTACACAGGCAGCTTCCCAGGTTAAAAGGGATGTGAGTTTAACATGTGCTTTACTGGCTTTTAAGAATCAATCATTTCAAAATGTTTGGCATCTGAATATTTTGTCAGTTTCCTGAAAAATGAATGAACAATTTTAGAACTTTGATTTTATAATATTCCAGAAATCTGATTAATGAGGCAAGTAACAAATTTTGACTTGAAATATCTGGATGGAAATGTTTTCATTATAATCGTTTACTCAGGTGAAAAAAAATAACAAAATTAAATTTTTTACATTATTCCTGTTTTGAGTAGCAAAATGAACAAATTGGTATTGCTTTTATTGAAATATGCTTATACTTTCAAAAACTACTGTAAATGACGGACTACGAGATAGGTAGTTTACAAGGGTAGTCAAAGGACTATCACTCGCTGCGACTCATCCAAGCCCCATAACTGTCTGTATCATATTTCAGAAGTCACGCACAATCATAATACCAGCACACATAGGACACTGTAATGTTTGCATAGTGTTTTTTTTTTTTAGTGAATCTCCGTCTTATACACGTGGAAAATATTGCATTTATTTAAAAATAGATTTTTCATGCAAAATATTCTGTAGTTATTTTTATTTAGAAATGCATTTCCTAAATTTCTCATTTGTTTCCTTTTTGTTTATCTGCAGTCCTTTGGCAAAACTGATTTTCCATCCAAATGATCTTCCCCTTTTGAAAAACCTTTACGATGACAATCAAAAGATTGAACCTGAATACTATGTTCCTATTCTTCCCATGATTCTGGTCAATGGATCAGAAGGTATTGGAACTGGGTGGAGCACCAAGATTCCCAATTATGATCCACGAGAAATTGCTGCAAACATCAAGAGGTTATTAGATGGCAATGAACCACATAACATGGTAAGTGGAGATTTTCATCTCACGTACTATACTGGGTTGAAATTTCGGATTATTCCTGTAGCAGCAGAACCTCATTAAGAGTCTTTTTCAAGAATATAATTGTTAATAGGCACTTCTGTGCTGCAAAGTTGGAAACTTTTGTAAATTTGTACATATCTCGTTTATGAAAGTAATTGTAGAATAAGAATGGGTAAAGTTGATATTTAACAAACATGAAGTTAGGCTGATTTGGTAATATTTTAATTTTATTCGCATTATGTTAGTAGAAAGATTCTTTTGAAATCACTTTCATCCTTATTTTGTAGTGGAAGCATGCACAAATTTAATTAACTAGGGCATGCCTGTTCGAAATGAGTACTCAGTACAAATAATAAATACAGCAATATTAAAAATGCCTTTTTGTCATCTAACTATCATTTAATTTAATCTTTTCTATAGAATAATTTTTTAATCTATATCTGTCTTGTTAATAAAGCCATTTGAACCAATGAATTCATTTAAGATATTTCCCCATTGAATGTAATAAAAATGGCAAAAGAAAATCTTTATGGCTTATTCTGATCTATGTTTCGCTTCCTATGTAGACTCCATGGTTCAAGAATTACAAAGGTACAATTGAAGAGCTGAGTGATCATAAATATTCTGTGAGTGGAGAAATTTCTGTGTTAGATGACAACACTGTGGAAATTACTGAACTGCCCCTTCGTACATGGACACAGAATTACAAAGAAGAGGTACTTGAACCAATGGTGCATGGATCTGAAAAGGTCCCAGCTACAATTATGTGAGTTTTCTTTCTAATATCCCTTCATAACATTTAGGAAGATTAAGATTCTATGGTTTAAAATTCAAGTTGGCTTTATTTTATCTAGTTTTATTTATATTTACATTTACATTAAATTTTGATGGAAACTTATTTTTTCGTCTATAATCTTACTACAGTACAGGACTATTTATCTGGCAAACTTGGAACTGGATTTGAAAAAAAAAAAATTAGTAAAAAAACAAAATTGTATTTACCAAATGCAAATGAATCCACTTCTGAAGCAGGGCGTGTTTGATTTTTATCAATCTATATGAATTTCTCAAAATGTAGAATATAAAATACAATGAAAAATAAAGAAAAGTGAAGAATGACACTGTTCTTGATAAATTAATTCTCTTCAAAAACGGGCTGGTTTAACCAATATTAATCCACTAATCTTCATATGAAGACCATTCGACCTTATTACAAAAATTGAAACTGGCCAAGTACTATAAAGCTCTTGTGCTTTAAAAAAATGGCCAGTTTTCCCTTAATTTTGTTTTTTGGCTAATGTCTGGTTCTGTACATGTCAAATTGAATTTCTTGGTAATTTGGTTCATTTATTTATGAATATTGCACTTTGATGATTATTTTTCAACTTCAAGCTTATTGACCCAAATCCAAAGGAATGATGAAAATTCTGACACAATGATTTTTTTGTCCCTAGGTTACTTTACCCCTTTATGACCCTTGGTTTCCTTAATCCCTCCTCCATTTTTTCATCATTATACTATCTGATTCTCTCTTGACGGAAATTCCTCTCCAGGGAGCCAAGTACTCTCTGTTTGAGAATCATTCTTCTAGCACTAACTCATGTTTGATTACTTGTGGTGTTTATATTATTTATCAATGGAGTCAGAAATGCTTCATATAAGCAAAATTTTGTGCAAGACTGTCAATTGAGATTATGTGAATGTGTCTCTCTTAAACTGTACTTAGAATCAGGTTACCTTGCTGGAAATAACCAAGCTTGTCCATCTCATTAATAATGTAACATTAAAGTAAATAAAATTACTAAAAAATACTAAATGTCTATTGCCTGTTCTAAGGCACTGTTGGACAGGACCATGGCTTCAAACTTGTTTGAATTTTTTTGATCCAAAAATCAGGCAAAAAAAAATCTTGGAAAAATCTGAATTCTCCTGAAAACAATCTGAAATATAATCTAAAAATATACTACATATAGTTGAAATTAAACTACGCAATGTCTATAACCCCAGAAATAGGTGAAACCATTTAGCACAAATATGCAGCCTATTTGAGCTTAACTGGGATCACTTTAGGCACTTGGTAATGTCAAAAGTTCAAAAAAGAAGAAAATCAACTGTTATAAAATGATACAAATGTTTCATGTTTTTGATAACTTTGAGGAGTTTTGATTGAATAAACGTCTAATTCTTGTTTCAACCACTTTAAATACTTTCTTGTTTCAGTGACTATAAAGAATATCACACAGACACAACTGTCAGATTTATTGTAAAAATGTCAGCAGAAAAACTGGCAAATGCTGAAATGACAGGGCTTCACAAATTCTTCAAATTGCAGACTACATTCTCCACAAATTCTATGGTAAGTGTAGCATGTATCAGTCAAATGATTCCAATAAAAATCTCATTTAGAAATATGCAGACAGAAGGCTGTTGAAAATTCTTCAATTAGCACTAAAGATATGAAATCCTAATTTCTGCCAACCTAAATGTTGCTGTTCACTTTTCCCTTGCACTTTTATTGTACAAACCTTTGCTTGAATTGAAATGTCCCAATAAACTTTTAAAAAACGAAGATGTCTATGTGGCATGTATATCCGAGCATTTAGAGAAATCTTTGAATATGTCTCGGAGTTCTGAAAGGTGAATATTCATTCCTGTTCATTTTGAACAATTGAAAAAACTTGTCATTTCAAACAAAAAGTTTGATCTTTTTCTATAGCTGATCACTAGAGTTGCTTACTTAATGCAAATTTTCTGCTGGGTCATTAGTTTGTACTTGGAATGGAAAAAATGTATTAATGTAATGGAAGCATTTACATATATCTAAAAAGGAAAAAACAAAAACAAAAAACAGATTGTGTGTGTGTGTGTGTGTATGTATGTGCAAACTTTCATTCATCAAGAATTGACTGCTGGTTTTGTAATTGCCATGATTTTAACCAATCTTTCTAAAAATGAAAAAGAAAACGTGTTCAAAATAAGATTTATTCAATAAATCTGCTCTGGGCAGATTCAACTTGTGTCTCCCCCCCACCCCTGTCTCTCTTTCTAACCTCCCACCTCAATTCAACCCAGAGGCATACCCTTGCACAGGGGGATTTTTGAGGAGTGTCCAATTTATGGCAGGAAATATTCATAACCTGCTCTCTTTGTCACTGTGCCCCTGCCTTGAACATTGGCACAGCCAAACCAAATTTCAGTGGATTTAGGCAAAGGTTTCAAAGTAAAAATATCTTGAAAAAATAGTTTTAAAAGTGTTTTATAGAGAGGTCCAGTTTTAGAATGTAATTATAATGCAAAACTACCCTTAGTTTCTGTTCAGTATGCATAAATGTTTTATCTCTCTCTTTTTTTTTTTTTTCTTCAGGTTTTATTTGACCATAATGGCTGTATCAGGAAGTATGAAAAGGTGGACCAGATATTACGTGAATTCTTTGATCTTCGACTTGATTTCTACAAACGTCGGAAGGACTACTTAGAAGGCCTCCTTAGTGCAGAGTCTTTGAAACTGGATAACATTGCTAGATTCATCATGGAAAAGATTGATGGTCTTGTGAAAATTGGTAAGTGAATTTAATTAAGATTGTGACCAATAATGAAGACTAGACTTTTGGAAAAATTAGCTGTTATGATGAGTTATTGTTGCCAATTGTAATTTATTGTTTTTAACTCATAAATAGTCCTGGCTCTAGCTCACATTTCGTGTTTTTTGACTTCTACATATATAGAAATTATAGAATATTGAGGTTTTCTGAAAAATGGAGACCTTTCTCTGTACAGCAGGATCAATTACCCAGATTGCGAACTTGGACTTTGAGAAGATACAAAATCACAACTTTTAGAGCAAACAGTGTGCAGAGACAAATGAACTTTTTTTTTCTGTACAATCTTGACCGGTGGAATCCAGAAAAATCGTTGAGATTCACATCTATTTCAGGACAAAAGAGGCAAGATATTGAGAAGTCCTTTTTTCCTCACACATCAGATGGAATGTAAGCTCTATGGAATAGCATTCCAGCATTGCTGTTTCTTTTATGGCAATGGCAGGTGTTGACAAATTCAATTTCATACTCCTATTTTCGTGAGTGGAAAAATTACACCACCACCACAAAGATATTTGGTATTACATGAAAAGTGTTATCCTTTGTCTGTCTCCCTGGAACTTTTCACAAGTTCTCCCCCTTACACTTGCAAAGATTGTGATTTTGATCAGCTTTGTGATAAAATCAATTGCATAGATGTGCTGTTCTCATGTAGTCATTTAGCCATAGTTGAACTTTTTCATTTAAATGGAGAAATATCTTCAATTCTATGAAGTCATTCTACACCTGTAAAAAATCTACTGATGCAAACTTTTTTATATGATTGACATATCCATAGTTAAACTTATTTGACTCTTGTTTAGCTCAACACTAAATGAACATTGCTGCATGTTTTTTTTTTCATCTTTGCAATCTTTACATTTGAATGCTGTGAATTTTGGTATTGATTAATTCATCAATTTATCTTATTTTTTTATTTCAGAAAATGTTTCTAAAAAGGACCTCATCCAAATGTTATCGCGTCGTGGTTATGACTCTGATCCCTCAAAGGCTTGGAAAGAGGCCCAGAAAAACAGGGTAATTATTATTACTGTCATGTATTCAACAGTATCTACAAAAGTTGTTCATGAATTTCAATGACATTTGTAGAAGGTTTGGGCTATAGTCCAAAGAATAACGGATTAAATTTTGAAGTAGATCCAGTAATTGTTTTTATTTGGTTGATATAGCAAGATAGGACAATTTTTTGTCTCTTTAGGTTTGATAACATTAGTGTCAGTTACTCATCCAAGGTGAAAGATCAAGTGTTGGAACAAATTAAAGGAATGAAGGGATGTCTCTGATGGATAATCATAAGCTCAGTCTGGGATCCAAAACTTGCTTGTTCAGTTTTTAGTGACACTGGCATTGGCAGTGATATGCACTCTCTGAGTGCTTCTTTTTTAAATAGATCATCAGCTATTATAATTCTCCTCTCTCTAGCTATCTGCTAATTATTCAAGTATGTCATTCTCAGATTGTAACAAGCTTCCTTCCTACCATTAAGTAAATACTTTTGCCCTGAATTTGTTTGTTATCTCTTTTAGGACAAAGAAGAAAGTGATGATGAAGAAGACAAAGAAGACACATCTGGCCCAGACTTTAACTACATCTTGAGCCTTCCACTTTGGTGCTTGACTAAAGAAAAGAAAGAGGACTACATTCGTCAACGAGATGCCAAGGTGGGTTTAGACAGAAGAATCTAACGGGATTTCATTTTACTTATTTCTTGAATGAAATGTTTCATATTGTTAGGGATTGAGTGGTTTTGCCAGTTGTAAACAAAATTTAGAAATAATGTCACTATGACAATCAAGTGTTGTTGCAATCCTGACCTTCTTTTAGTAATTTCCTTTATTATTTAGTAAATGCTAAAAGAACCACTCTTGAATAAGTTATTGATGACTTAATTGTCTTCTTTTTTTTTTTTTCTAATTACATACAATTTTATACGTCTCCATGATTCTTGAACTAATGGCAAGAAAGTAGATTCATCTTGAAATTGCTTTGCTTTTGCTTTTAGGCTGATGAACTGGATAAAATCAGGCGAAAGAGACCTGAAGATCTTTATCGAGATGATTTGGAGAATTTCCTTACTGAATTGGATGTAAGTAACATTTTTCTCTCAGCTTTTATTTTCTTTTTTTTAGTTCATGTAGATCAGGGTTTCTCAAACCAGGATACATATGCCCTGAGGGCTACTCAAGAAGTGATGAGGGTATGCAAGGTTTGAATTTTGTTAAATCTTGTCCTCCTAACACAAGGATACTTTGTCCCCCAAATGCTGAGGAAGAAGCACTTTTGGTTCACATAGAAATGAGATGGTTTTCAAGAGGTATTGTGGTAGCTTGAGTTGCTGAAATGAAAGATGAATGGAAAGAATTCAAATATAGTTGATGAGAATTGTCATTTTCACAGCTTATTTTTCTTTCACATGGCTTGCTGTGATAGTTCTTTTAAATTCAATTCTAATTCTGTTACAGCGTGTTGAAGAACAAGAAAGAGAAGATGAGAAAGCTGGCATTATCCAAACAAAACAGACCCAGAAAGGCCGTGGCGTGAAGCAGAAGAAAATTAACCTTGAAGAAACAAAACCTTCCCCCATGGGCCGCCGTATCATGCCAGTCATAGATCATGCCACGAAGATCAAGGCAGAAAAAGAAGCTTCATCCAAGAGACGACAACAGGTTAGTACCAGATTGCTTTTCTTTATATACTCTATTTACCTGTGTATAATGCGAGAGAAAATCGGTGAATTTGGATCCAGTTGTTGAGAGGGGAATGGATTTGAGCTTTTTATTTGAAAACTCCTCCAGGAACTATCTGAACATTTTATGTAGTTGCAGTCAGAGATGAGGATGTAGAGTATTTGGTATAGAGATTGCATTATATTCAAGTAAATATGGTTTGTATAAAATACCTATCATAAAAACAATGTTATGGTTCTGTTTTTGCATTAGATTTTGTTTCTGATGAGGCTCTGATCTGGTCATAAGCACTTGACCTAATTGTCAATTTTGTCCAGTGTTGTTCACTTCAAATGTCAAATACTGAAGGCAGAGAAAAGTTGGCTTTGAATTTGAGGAAATCATGCAGAAAATGCATAGTTTCATTTACCTTACTTTAGATCTTGATTATTGGTTAAGAATTCACCCAATATCTCCAGAAGTCCTCCATGAATATTAATGACATTTTGTAGGAGGGTGGCCCATCGGCCTAGCAATGATTGATTAAATCGATTGGATAATTTTTTGGCTTTTCAGGTGTAATACAGTTGAAGAAGAATAATCAAGTTGAAGTAGATCGATGTTAAAAAAGATGTCTCTGAGAGATATTTAATACAATCTTTTGTCGAGGCATAGTCTGGTATCTGTAACTTGATTATCATGAAATTCAAGTGGCTTTTAAAAAGCTCTTTCGATGAAAGTTTTCCTCTTGAGGAATCAAATTTGGTTTGTAATCTAAAATCCTTTTTAAGCTGAATTGAATTTCAGAATGCTAAAGATGAAAAACAGTTGTTAGATATAATCAAAGAGTTTTTGTGCTAATGCTATACTTATGTATGTGTTTGATTATTGGGATGTTTATTGAATTCAAGGTTTGACTTTTATTTTTCAGATAAAGAAAGAAATGAAAGATGACATAGGTGGTGAGGAAAATGGTGAAGAAAGCAAAAGTCTTATTGAAAGACTTGGAGAACCTAAACGTAAGTTTGAATCCCACCATCCTACCAACCTCATTTATGTTTCAATGCCAACCAACATAAAATTCATGCATTTGTATTTTCAAATTGACCCAAGATTTTTTTAAAAAAATTTTCAATCTCCTCATGGTTGTTCATTTTGTTTTGAATTTTTCCTACCTTTTATTTGTGGTCATTCCATTGTATTCTCTCCTTTTATAATCTTGGCTGCTGGAATATCTCACATTAATCAAAATGTTGTATTTTTGATTGTGTATCTTCCAGATTGATCCTCTTAACTTCTGTTAAGGATTTCATGTTGAATAGGGAAAAACTACCCCCCTCTCTTCTACATCCTCCTTATTGGTCTGTTATGAAATTCTAGTAGGACTTAAGTATTTGACTACTGTTTCAATAGTATAAAGGGCATTTTTGATCAACACCTTGCAGAACTTAGTAATAAATTATAAGAGAAATGGAAGAATTTGAGGAATATATTTGTCCAGAGTATTTTGAAAGTATATAAGTGCAGAAAATGCATATGTGGCATATAGACTATGAACAAGTTTTTGTATATGATGCAATTATATTTGAGATCTGATTTTGTTTATATCATCTATACTTTGGTAATATAATGTAGCTATTACAAATATTGCAATGGTAGGACTATTTAAATTAAGATATATGGTGAAACCTTGCCTGATCTGATATTATGTGTTTGTGTTTTTAGCCAAGAAACAACGTCAACCACGAGCACCGAAACCAACGACTGGCTCCTCTCCTAAAGGCAAGAAGGGTGCCAAAGGTGGGAAGAAGAAGAAACCTTGGGAATCTGATGAGTCTGATCCAGGATCAATAAGTAGTTTATCTGATATTGAAACTGGAGGTGCTGGTGGAGAGTCAGCCTCAAGAGAAAGGATACCAAGAAGGGCAGCAGGTCAGCAAAAGTCTCTTCTCACTTCTCAAAATAATTGTCTTCAAAAAGGCTTCTTCATTTGAATTTTTGACATTAAGAATTATCATTATTATACACGTTGTTCTTGTTTATAGTCACGTCTCAGCTGTTGTACTCTCCGGCCTTCATCAAGTCTTTTTTGTAGTCGGTAACCTCCTGGAAATTTTGAACCAGACCTTCTATTCAATAGTCTGAGTCCATCAGTGTATAAATTAAGCTTCATTTTGTTGTTTTCCCCATCAGATATGAAAAAAAAAAAAAAGAAATGTTACTTGATTCTCATTTAATGTCAACTGATTTCTTATTGCTTGTAGATGCTACCAGATTGAGTCGAAAGGGTGAGAGGAAAATTTTCTAATGTATTCAAAGTTCACCTGATCTTACTTTTTATACACTCTAATGAGGGGTAGATCAATTATCTAACATGTATGCCAGTCACTGAAAAATATTGCTTATTCATAGGAAACCCTTTTTATTAATGTATTTTGTAATTGTACACTTTGATTTTTAATGTATTTATTATAGTACCCCCACCCATATATATATATATATATATATATATATATATATATATATATATATATATATATCCCGTTATCGGAAATTGAAGCATTCCTATAAAAACTTTCATAAGCCAAAATATTGTGAAGCGAAGGAGTGACTACCATCAATTTATATGGGGGAATATTTGAGCCTTCCAAGGCCCAAACAATGGTGATAAATTATTAGAATTATTAAGTGGAATAATGCTGAAAGGGGGCAAAGAACAATCTTTTTATAAAGCTTATTGCATTACTCAAGAATCTACAACTAATCATCTGATCAATTTACCTTGAGCAATGAGAATTCTTCCAACCGATGAATCCATTTTTTCAAAGTCTCATGTCTTGACAGAAATAATTCCTATTTCAGATTTGGGTATTTTTACTGACAGTTGATGACTAACAGTAAAACATGTTTCATTTGACCCAGTGATTCCCAAAACTTTTCAAATTTTCATAGTGTCTAAAGTCAGAAGTTACTGAATAATTGTATTCACATTCATTTAATTAGGTCAGTACCGTTAAGAAAAATAATGAATCATGTAAATTAAATTCGTGGAGAAATAATATATTTGTTTCCTCTTTTGATAATCATAATTACTGGTGGGATGGCTGGGCCTGTTGTTCACCAAATGGTTTCTCAAATCTTGGAATCAAACTGAGGACAGCCACCCCATTTCCTGTTCTTCATTGATTTTTATCTATTTATACTTGCTTTTTATCACAGCTACCTCAAAAAAAAACTTAGGTTTGCAGAGATAAGTCATTGCAAATTGAATAAGAATTCTGAGCTTTAGCCTTTTTAGAATACGCATCTTTCACTGATATCCCAAACTTCCCTGTTACCTGAAATTTTGGAATATCTTGTGCTCCAGAGAGCTCACTGTGGCACCCCAGGAAGCAGCAGTGCACACTTTGGAAATTACTGATCTAAACTGTTTTGTTTACATGTTCTCTTGAAGCTCATTTCTACTAACTAGAGATCAATTTCCAAATCATATTGACCTTTAACTGCCTCTATTTCTTTTTACAGGATTAGTTTTCCTTTTGTCTCATATTTCACATCTTGTTTCAATGTTATTTCATGCAATTGTTGTAATTACTGTATTTCATGGCATTAAGGGTGCTCCGGCCTTAATTTCACTAAAAAATTAAAAAACAAAACTAATGTCTCAGTACTTTCACCTACCTTATCAAGATGTTTTGATGGGGGATGGGGCACTTGTAAAATGTAGATTGGCATAACCACCTATAATCTGCATTCTTCCTTTTTCTTTCGCAATACATGGTAAGTTCACATTCAAAATTATCACCCAGCCTACCAGTGAGTACCCACAGTAGAACTATACCTACACTGGTACTCTAGTTTTGCATTTCAATCTTTGGCTAAGCAGTGGTTTTTACATTCACTTCAACATCGTAGCTTACTTATTGTCTCTTAATGATGATGTTTCTTCAAAGTTAAGATCGTTTGAAAAGAGTTTAAATATACAGTACATCTACATTACAATTAGTCAACCATTGTATACAAGTAAGGGAATCAATTTTTGTGATTACATCTATTTTTCATTATTTATGATACTTACTATTCTATACTAAGAATAATTGCTATACTTCATCCGGAGGTCATATGCAGGAGTTCAGATCACTGACCAGAATGGAGTACCTTCCTTTTGGGTAAGGAATAAACCTGTGAATAGAGTAACCTTGGGCTTGTACGAGGGGGGGGGGGGTAAATGTTTGTGACTTATCTTGGTAGGACAATAGTGTCTTCGGCCCTGGAAAATAAGGTTTAAAACCTGTGCTGAAATAATACTTCCAGTGCTTGTCCCCCCCCCCCCCCCAATGAGCATTATCAAAGTAATAAGTTTTTGAAAAAATTGTGTGTGGGGGGGTATTACTTTTTTGGAATTTTTTTTTTTTTTAGTTAGCTTTGAATTACTTCTTATTTATTTATTTATTTATTTTATTTTATTCTTTCTTCCAGCTCAAGCTGTGAAATACAACTTTGGAGATGATGATGATGAAGAGGAGTATTTGCCTGAACTTCCTCCGCAACAATCTTCGTCTCCATTAAACAATGATGATCATCTTTCTGATGTAAATAATGATGACGATGATGATGATGATGACTCTTTCTCAGCAATTAATAACAAGTAAGTCATTCAACAAAAGACATTTTGTTCTGTTGAAAGAAAGGCTTTTGTTTTTTCCATTGACGAAAAAAGAAAATCTCATTAAGATTTTCGATAGAATTAAAAATGTATTTCATTCCTTGAATGTTGAACTTCTGATACTGAAAGTGTATTCAAAAACTATTTGTTGAACTTTTTAAATTTTCATTGGTATCTTACCTGAATGACATGGATTTTAAAGAAGAGAGAAAGTTGTTTATTATGACCATGGATAATTTTATCAATTGGTTATCAAAATCAGTGTGTCCTAAATATTTTATTCAAAATCAATTGAAGGTTTTGAAAAGTGAATTTTGTATTTATTTTTTTATAATGTACAGTTATAGCAATGAATAGAAATTCTTCCAAATTTTATATCTATTGTTTAATGTTATCTGCTGGTTATTGTTATCTAAAAGGCCTTGTACCTAATTGAATAATTGGATTACTAATTCGTAAATCCTAAGGAAGGTACCATTGACCTTGATTCTCTTAAATTCTCTGTAATTATTAAACTCTGTCTTGAAATTTGAGTTTTAATCTAAATGTACTGGACAGCAAACCATGATCAATTGCAAGTTCAGAAACTCAGTAAATATCAGTGGTATATCAGTTGATATTGCATAGTATTTGTACTCGAGTGGAAGTCACAGATAGAAAAACAGAAAAGGTTGCACTGCTCTTCGAGATTAGTTACCATTTATTTTTGCTTATGATTTTAAAAAAATATGATTTTTTTAGTTGGTAAAAATGTCAAGTATTCTATTATTCCAAGTATGAAGATGAAATTTCTTTGTGGCATTGAGATAAATTTGTTGAATCAACCTCCAGCCTAAATGAATATTGTATGAAGTAATTTTTATTGATTCTTATTTTCCAGAGAGAAAAAGCGGTCGTCTCCAGTTCGAGCTGCTAGTCCCGTAACTTATGACGATACTTCAGATGAAGAGAAAAATGACCTTTTTAATCGTATCAATGAACAGAATGCAAAGAAAGCAAGAGATGATGCTGTCTTTGGTGTGTCAACTGCAAAACCCTCAGCGAAGACCACACTCCCAAAGGAACCAGCAAAAAGTAGGTGTCAGACCCCCCTCCTTTCCATTGCATAGTAATCACTTTAGAGAACTCTGAGGTCCACAATTAGACCAACCAATCAGGTGGTTAGCTTATCCTTTTCATTAGGATTGCTTACATAAAAATAGCTCAAGCCCTGCCATCACCATTTCAGTTGATCAACCTTTCCTCTTTTTTTATCATCTATCTTATAAAATGACAATGGTTTTTATATAAGATTTGTTTGATATTAAAGTTCCCGAAGACATCTTTTGGAAAAACTTGGGGAAATCTTAGAAGTATATTTGAAGTTTTCTCAACTCTCTTTTGCTTGAGTGGGTATACTCTTGAGAATTGTTTGCTGAAAAGTGATAATTTTACTTTATTTTTGTGAAAAAACTTGGATATGAAATGCACATTCAACACTGTTTGCTCTTCGTGTTTAATCTGGAAAACAAAGTTTGTGTTTGAAGACCCTGAAAGATCTTGAAAATTGATAGATGGGACTCTGGGAGGAAACTGCAGTGCAAACAAGACCTGAAAAATTACATTGGTTAACATTTAAACACTCGTCTGTCTCTTGTTTGACTTTTTTGGACTAGATAGAGAAATCGCAATTAAAAGCAACAGAAATATGAAGAAAAAAATTCTTCCCCAAAATTAATAATAATGACTGTTGTAGCTTTAAAGGTATCTATTTGATAATTGAGGAGAGCCTCTTTCCTGATTCCTGACTTTATAAAAAAGTGTAAATTTCATTATCTTGAAAGCTGAATTTATTTGAGTAGATTTGGTATTTCTTTGAAAGATTAACTACATCTAAGTCTTTTATTTTCTTTTCCCAAAGGTACATTAACTTTTGATGTGTCCAGTGATGAGGACAAGGAACCTCCATTCATTTCAGATGAGCCCCCAAAGAAACAACCCAAAAAGAGGGCCCCCAAAAAAGAAAAGACAGAGAAAACTGGTAAATTTTTATTTGTCATATCATTTGAATCCAGTGAGTAAAGTCAATTCATTGATTCAAGGAGACATAAAACATGATTTAGTTCAACTATTTCTGGGCAGAATCCTCCTTTAATGGCTTCTCTTGTTGTAAAATAAGTAACTGTAGTCAGCCATGAAGAAGTACAAAGTCTGTCTGGAAAATATCAGCCATTTAGTATGACTGAAGCAATAGTCTACTTACTGTAATGATGCCTTCTGGGACTTTGTACATTTATCTTAGTATCCCTTCTACTTTTCTAAACAATTTGCATTGCTTTTTTTATAATTGCCGTCAGTTGCCTTGTTGAATTTTCTTTGGTCTGAAATCTGTTGGAGAAGGGGGTAAGATATTGCAGAGAAACAAATCTGGACTGTACTGGAGCTGACAGACTTGGGTGAACAGTGT
The DNA here is from genome assembly GCA_963457665.1 of Thysanoteuthis rhombus. NCBI lineage: Eukaryota > Metazoa > Mollusca > Cephalopoda > Oegopsida > Thysanoteuthidae > Thysanoteuthis > Thysanoteuthis major. Next base: position 19,923,487 of record OY735236.1, on the reverse strand, counting down.
TAGCCTGCATCCTCCTCAGTAGTTGTTGAACTGTCATTTCCCAATAGAAACCTAATTTCAATTTCCCAATTTAGTTGAGCTTGAGTTTTTTTGTTCCATATTGTCTATTGTACTGAAATAAAGGACCTTTTTCAATGATGTGGCCATCATCCATGCTAGTAGCAGGAAGAGGAGGAAGAAGGGCCTGTAGTCTTTCTTCAAGTCGATTGATTCTTATACTTGTAAAATATTGCAATATTGAAAGTATTCGAATGGTAAATTTTGGGCTTTTTTAAATACAAAACTATGGACCTTGAAAAACTTCCCAATCGTATTGAAAAATTTTTGGCTAACACCCCCTGTGAAGTGATTTTTTTTCAAAAAAAGATTTGTACGAGGTGTGGATATTGACTCGCTTATCTAATAATACTTCACTGTTGACTGAGTAACAATGTGGCAGAGTGTCTATTCATGCCTGGGGAAAATGCAGGTAAGCCAATTATTTCAGAATAGTTTCCTGAAAATTCCCATTTCTTATTCATCATTTATTTTTTGACTAAGTTTCTCAACAACAGTTTTCGTAATACTTGATACATGACAAAGGTACCACAAACTGACTACTGCAAAGGTATGATTTCCAAAATAGCTACCAGCCAAATCCTTAAAAATACTCATTCATTACTCATTGGAGACAAGGTTTTCTCACAGTAATTTGTGGTATTGTGTGCTTAATAGTTAGAAAGGTCTACCACAGTCTGACCCCTGGAAAGATTTAATTTCCAAGATGGTCACCAGCCAGATTCTCGTAATGCCAATTCTCATTCATTCATTATTCATTGACCAAGTTTTCCAGTAGTTTTCTGTGGTATCCGAATGATGTTCGGCACCAAAATTATGTTGATAACAAGAGCAGAATCATTAATGGGTCTGTTCATACTGTGCCACGGCAGTCCTGTAACTCTCTACAGCAGTAAGCAGCTTCAGCCAGCACAAGGGTTTACAAAGCAACCCATCTTATTTCTGCTTGTCATAACTTCAGCTCTTTATTGACACGGGAAAATGAAAGCATTAGAACTAACCCAGAAAAAGGATGAAAATTTGTCTTCCTACATGAATGTATTAGCACCAACTTCCTGTATTCATGATGATGTAGCCAAAGCAAGAGGACAATTTCTGCTGAAACTGTGTTGCCAAAAATTGGCATAGAAACACTCTGGCTAAAACATCTGCAAATTTTACTTTCACCAACTAATCTTAGCTAATCTTTCACCAATCACTGCAGCAGCTAAACAGCACTTGTATACTCAAATGTATCTACATGTTCAGCAATGGTTGGATCGATATTTACCTCTCAAAGTGTGTGGGTAGAAAATCGGGAGAGAACCTGATTGCAATTGCCACTGACCAACCAGCTACTTCTCAGTTTGGATGTTATCTTGGAAATAAAACCTTTCCAGTGGTCAGACTGTAGTAAACCCGTGTTATTGAGTACACTTAATGGTACAAAATACTGTTGAAAAAACGTGTAGGATAGATAATAAACAAGTTATGGGTATTTTTAAGGATTTGGAGATTGTATTGAAAAGGCACAAAGAGGGAAGCTGGGAACTTTTAATATGTTGTTGTTCACCATTTCAGGGAAAAATCAGCTTACCTGCATTTTTTCTCTGGTTAAATGAACTATAACCAGTTCTCGTGATATTCAAAATTGCTGATTACTTTTGGTACTGACCCTGTAGATGCACAGCGAAGTGGTTGATGAGATGCTTAGCAACTGTCAATTAATCTCTACTGTGATAAGATAGTAACTAACAAATCAGAAGACTGTAATGAGGAATTTTAATAACTTGAATAAAAGAGCATGAATGTAAAGAGCTTCCACAATGCTATCAGAGTTGACACGTTTTGAAAAAGAAATCTCAAACATGGAACCAAGATTTCTTTACTAGCATTGACTTGATCCTGATGGTTGCATATTGTTTATTTAGGAAAAAAACAGAGCACAATTATTGATGTCATGAGAAGATTGTCTTCAACTCAGAATGAGCAAAGCATGTCTGGAGAAGAGACTACTAGTAATTCAATTTTTTTCTTGTTCAAAATCTCATTTTCATTCTGCTAAAAATACTGAGCTTTCAGTTCCCAATGCTGATTCTGAGAAACATTTTTTCCGACGGTCTTGAATCAAATGACTGCTATGCTAGAATTTCAATATCATTTAATGTATGCAAAATACTATCACGCCAAATAAGCTCATTATTTCTTGCAGATTTGACTTATAATTTTTCATCTTTTCAAAATACTTACCTATCTAATACATGAGTATTTGAATTATGTGAAAAAAACTAAACTGTTGATCACTATCAGTCCAGAAACAACAGATTTCGACAATGTTAGGTTTAGGGGTTTCTTATATCCTCTTGACACTATGCATCAGCCTTTGGCACACTGTTTAATGTAGAGACTAGAAATTTTACTTTTCTCTTCATGTATGCTGCCAAACTCTGTGGAAAGCCTCTCTGGGTACTTGGTTGAAGGTGGTGCAGACACTTGTCGGTTTTCCACCATTCTAGAATATGTTTTTAAAAAAAAGCAGTAAAAAGCTCCATGAAATACTAAAAACTTTTTTTTTTTTTTTAGTCTAAGCTCTGTTTGCCCCTGATAAGGATTCAGTTGAATATTGAAAACATGAAATTATGATGGAAGGTCTTGTTTTGCCAACTCGACCAGCAGTCGAGAAAGCTGAGAAACTCACATGAACAAGAGTCGTTTTTTTGTATGGGTCCGCCTCTATTATAACCCTCAATTGGATGTTGTCAATAACAGAAGGACGTCCACATCTTTGAGATTTTCATCTACGTTATGAAATTTTTGGAACTTCTATTGAGCTATATATTCGTTGGTTCCAACCTGGTTGATATTGCGAGAAGTTTCCTCTGTCTTACGACCCATTTTGAACATGTGCTTGAATTTCTTTTTTTTTTCTTCAATCTTTGATCTGACTGCTGCGAATAAGCCTCAATGAATGGCGAAAAGAAAATGTTCAGTTCACTGAATATTGAAATTCATGCTTTAACATGGTATATTCCTTTAACATGGTTAAATATTTTATTCAAAAAATAAGCGTCAAAGTTGAAAATGCTATTATTCTTGCACTAATCTAATATTACTATAATCGTAATGAAATTTAGTGGAATTTTTTTTGGGGGGGGATAAATCCCGCACTTGATTTCCGACCCATTATGAATTCTAGTATGTGATGTATTGGATGTACTTATATCCTCCTAAAGCATAATCTGTCATCACCATAAAATAAGCCTTTACTTGTGGACTATCCTACATCTTGTTGATCAATATTCTTGATTTAATTCAACTAAACAAGCTAAAACTTAGTAAAACTAAAAATATTTTCAAATCAACTTGATTCTTCTCAAGGGATTTGTTCAGTAATTTTCTCATCTTTGTTATTTGTTTGTTTTTTAAATTTATTTTATTTTTAATTGCTGGCATTCCTTGGATGTCTGTTGTGTTGTAGAATGTTGACTCTTATTCTGAGTAGCATGCATATCCCCTCTCATACACTACAGAAACTTGAAGAAAAAAAACACCAGAAATAAGTTCACACTCCCTTACATATGATCAAGCCCCCCACCATGTTTGACAAAATTCAAACAAGAATTGATTCTTTATATATCTTAAAAGACATTTCCTTAGTCATTGACCACAACCCATTGGATTTATATTAATTTAATGCAACTGAATATTACATAAGAGGGAGTGAGTTGTAATTGCTTTTGAATGTGTACTCGAGGGTTATATGAGCTGTTTTTTAAGGATTGCATGATAGACATACAACCCAACTTTTGTCTCATCTGTCTTGCTTATAAGAAATGTTTGTTGGATAACTGTTGAGTTGTAAATATTTGACTATTTGTCAAAGGATGTAAGATTCTTTGAAAAACCATTGAGTGAAACTAAGATACTGTATTTGATGGCATGGAAGACCCCCCCCCTTCCTGCATCCCATTTCAGCAGGAAATATCAAGAAAAAACACGTTTCTCTAAATTATTCTTTGTTTTTTAACTTGAGTTCTGGCTAATGTGGAACTGGATGACAAAGATTACATTTACCTTTTGAGCTATTCTTGGGGAATAAATGTGGGGGTCTTTTGTGCCGCTAATTATGGTAATTGATTTCCTTGTATCCTATAGATTTGAATTTTACATTGACACATCATTTTTGTCAGCTATTCTTGAAGAAATACAAATTTGTGAATGTGGTAGGTGTACATAGGATGTTTTTAGATTCTCATAACCTAAAAGATGTAGATTGACCATTCACTCTGAATGTCTTGCAGGAGTTTTATGCTAGCTGCCACGCTATGGTAAGACCCTTGAGAAGCTGGAGTGAAAGTTGGCAACAATTCTGTTCATTTGATGGGGTTATTTTTGCAATATTTTTTCTGATAAAACTCTTATATCAAAAGTCTTTCATTTTCTTTCCATTCAGACAAACCTGCCAAGAAAAGAAAACCCAAGAAGAAAGAAACGAGCGATTCTGATGACGGATTTGAACCAAAGAAGCCAAAAGTAACCAAATCGAAAAAGGTAATTTTGAAAAATTCAAAATCGGTTTTTTAAAGCATATCTTTTTACTTTTCCATTTGTTTTTTTCTGGATTTGGTGGGCATATTATCCATTACTTCAAAGAACCAACTATTATTCAGTTTTTTTTTATAGCACTTGGTAGAAAAAAAGTCAGGACTGTAAATATGACTCAATTGATGCCATTTTCCTCAGTTTCTCTTTGCTTTTTTTTTCAATACATTTGATATATCAGGTTATCTCCCTTCGATTATATGAGACAAAGAAAATTATGAATAAGCAGAAGTATTTGTTCATCATTCGTACAAAAGCTTACTATGAGAATTATTAAAATTCTACCATTCACATCAATACACTTTCCAAATGTTTGCTCTCCAAATGAATATTCTTTGTCTTTTTAACAGTTTCATCAGATGCCTTGATTGAAATGAATTGATACTGAATTGAGTTCTCTGATCACTAATTGGCATTCTTGGTTAAGCACAAATGATTTTCTGACATGCATAATTCATAGATATGAGGAAGAATATAATTCTGTATTCAAATGGATAATTTCATATTTCAATCTTTTTTATAGTATTTATCTGGCTCATCATCCACTTGTTATGCGATTTTGCCTGCAGTAACAGAAAGGTTGCTGGCCTCTGTTTGAAAGCATTATTTACCCTTTAACTGCAGGTGATAGTGAAGAATAGTTTGCTATCCATACCAAGATATAAGTGCTGACTCATCAATAGAACTGAGTTGTCATCAATCAAAATGAAACAGAAATTTTATTGAGTTAGCCATAGAACTGCAATGATGGAAATTCCCATCATTTTCAGTTAATGGGATAACTCTGAAGAGAACGAGAACTACCAAACATTATTGCATCACATTTAAGAGAATTTTGATTTGTTTCTTTTGAATTTTTCTTGGGGAATGGCTTCCATTTGATTGTTCTGTTGTTGTAGGTGGTGGTGCCTGCTGACTCTGACGATGAAGATGATTTTGTTGAGGCTAAAAAAGAAAAGCTGAACAGTTTGCAAGCTCGCACTACAACTGGCCGCTCCCGAGCACCCGTCAAATATTTTGAAGAGGAATCAGACGAAGATTTTGACTTTTAAGTGTGACTTTTTTTTTTCTTTTTTTTAAAATGTTCTCATGGTTCCATTTTGAATTAGATATCATTTCAATCTCCTTTCAAAAACGGCACTCACTCCGCAGCGATTGGATTTTTCTTTATTGTTTTAAGAACATTTCTTCATGTCCAAACAAACATATTCTGATTTTTAAAAAGAAAAAATATATATAATAAAGAATTCATTTTAAGAAAAAAGATGAAACATCACACAGTGTGATCAGTCACCCTTCTCTTACCCCTTCCTCTCCCATTAATTTGTTCTAATTTTACGTCTAAAAACTTGAATTTGTTCATTCCATCCGAATTCATGATCATTCTCGAATCGCATGACTCACCACCGAAAAAGGAAAATGCTTTGTTCATTATTCCTCCTCCTTCACATCTTCCTCCTCCACATCTTCCTCATTGTCTCCCTCTTTTACACTCTCTTCCTTCTCTCTCTGTCTCTCTCTCTCTCATATAGTTTATTTCATTATAGCCATTTCTCTCTCGATTTCATTTCGACTCTTTTTTGTTTTCTCTAATGTATTTCTCTTCTTTCACTCACTGTCATCATCCCTCCATCATGATGTACATGAAAACTACTGTTTAGCAAAAAACCCAACTTATAGAGTCTCAACGACTGACGGACAAAGAACGGAATTTGAACGGCATCGATTGCGTTGAGAGAATGGGGACTTTATGATAAAGGATTGTTTGAAGTCTGCTTTAGTGAGAAGATCAGTTTTTCTAAGTCTAGTTGGAACTGTAGAAATAAAAACTCTGCCACCAGTAGCCTGGCTTTTTGCAGCCGTAACTGAGTTTGTGGGTGTGTCTGCTGCCTGTGTGCATGTGTGTGAGGGTGTGAGTCGGTGGCTACTCTACCCTCCCTGGGTGAATGTGCCAATGCAATCTGATGATGTATCAACTGTGGTTATTGGTCACTTAGGTTGTCATTAGAGTCAGAAAGTGAATGATGCCAACGACGACAACTGATGTCCCTGAGTCTGTCTACTTAGGAAGGAACCACAGTGTTACAAATAAATCTCCACATATTTACACACAATCCAGTTTTGTTGTTGTTTTTCTTCTTTTTCCTCTTGAAATATATTTATCAATACAGAAATATTTTGAATATTGTGAGTTTAGTACAGTCAAGATATTGCTGTACAAATAAATGTAACTAAGTATAAGCTGTAAAAAAAAAAAACACATTGAATCATGAGACCATGAAAAGTGTGGTTTTGAACACTACAAAATTTTGGATCAAATTAACTGCACTTATCAAGGTATACCTGTATTCATTTTTGATTATCTCTTTTTAATTTTGTGTTAATTTTAAAGTTTGTAGTTTTTCAGGTTGCATTCCAAGAGTATTTAAAGGTTTGAATTAGTGTTGATAACTTTACCTTACCGATTCTAGGAAGTTTATACTATTGTGAAAAATGTTCCCCCAATTTTTAGTAGTCACTGTATGGAAAAGATCTTTTGCTGTGCGATTTGAAAAAGAAAATTTATGCGCGCAAATTCTCCAGGAAACAGAATAGTGTTGTACAAATGTGGTATTTGAAAACTACTAATTAGTCAACAAACAGCTATAATTGGTATAAGTATGAGTTTAATTATTAATTGCTTAATTTTTTTCAAGTGACTAACATTTTGAGCAATGTTAATTTATTTTGTATGCTGGTTTCAAAATCTGTATGCACATCTTGGAGGGAAGTCTCATGAAATCCAATTTGGAAACACTGGAGTTAAGTAACCATTAGTGGAGTTCATTTTTGTGACTAATCAGTGATATATATTCCTCTTCACAGCATGGAATCAAATATTAGATCACAAATATATTCCTTTTCACTGCATTGAAGCAAAGATTATCTGGAAAATACTTCTCCACATACTGTCTATTTCATTGAAGTTATCTTTGCTGAATCAGAAAGCCTTTCAGACTCAGCATGGAACAATAACAAAAATTTGCATATCAAAAGAAAAACACAGTCTGGACAAGGGTCCAGGCATACATGAAAAATATCTGTTGACATGCGTTAAAGACTAAATTACGTGATAGTCTTCACAAGTCCTAGAATACTTAGATTATTTTTGACTGTTTTGGAAATTCATAAATGATTGGGGATGGGGGGGGGGGAATCATTAAAAATTGAAATAAATCTTGCAAGGGGAATAACTTTTAGTCTTCAACGCATTTTAACAATTTTTCCTAGTGTATTTCTCACTCATTGTCATGATGTACTTGAAAACTTACTGTTTTCCATAGAACCGGAAAAAGAAAAACTGATAATTTTCTATTCCTATTTTGATGTAGAGAAGGTATTTAATAGAACTTTTCCTCTGCCTTATTGAAGCGGGGTTTTGATGTTACGTGAAAGATTGCAAAATCTATAGTCTAGAAGGGTCTAAAAAAATCAGTCTTTTCTTCAGAGATTAGTCAGTGCTGTGTGTAATGAAATGCCTTCTTTTTGTCTTGATACAATATTTGACAGCACAAAAAAAAATATTTCACCATGTAAAGTCCACTATCATAGATATTCTGCCACCCCTTCCCTATATAGCTTCAATTTAGAAGAAAAAGATGCAATATCCCATGTGTAGAGCTTCTTGAATGGGCCTCTTTCACCAGGAGTACATGTTTTAACATGGTGAACAACTTTGTAAGTTTTGACAGTATATTGGATAGAATAGCTTGGATAGTTGTAAATGTCAACTTTCAGAGGATCTACTTCAGACGTGGGGAAACTTTCTGGTCTAGCAGGCTTCATAAAACATTTTTCATTTTTAATTGGGTCAGACAATCAAGGTAGCTGTTTCTAAGTTAGACATTCCAAATCACCAGTTCCCATCCTGAGAGCTTCCAAAAGCCTTGGGTCCATGGGAAAATTCATTTGAATAAACCAAGGGTTTAGGGCACTTCTTGAGAAAAAGAGTCTCATTTTCTGATCTCCAAAAAAATTAAAAAATGTTTGATTATTTTTCGTGCTTTCACTCTATCAAGCCCTGAGGTACATTGGGAATTGTATTAGCTTGGAAAAATTTGAATTTTAAGGTTTTAAGGGGGAGGTTCTGTTTACAATGTAATCATAATGATAAATTTCATAGAGGTACAATGGGAGGTATGGTTTACTTGAGTTCTTTTAAAATTTTGATTCTTTTTTAATCAGAGTTGGGTACAAAGTATGGAAGTTGGTTCTGATTATAAAGTTCTACACATGCTCACTTGGTCAAAAAAAGCAAACAAATAAAAACAATTTGATTTATTCAAAGAAATAACTATGATTATGTATTCACTCTTGTTTTTCTGTCATGAATTCTCTTATTTCTTTTTGTTTGTATGTCATTTTTAATATCAAGTGAGTAGGGGTGCAAAACTTTACAATTTACTATTGGGAACACTTTCCTTACATTATGCCAAAAAATTTGGAATTGTTGAATTTCTTTTCATTTTTGCACCATTGAGACCCTTTTTATCTCTTTATATATAAAGAAGCACTGTCCTTTTTAATGAAAATGTTGGGTATCACTGTTCTAGACTGGAAAAAAAGATTTGGTCAGACTAAACCCTTCCGAATGTATTCACAACATAACTCTACATTCTTGGACATAAAAAAGTCAAATTTGTATACATAATATTTCAACAATTAAAATTATGGCAATCATAATTAATTTTGAAGCGCATGGTAAAAAATCTCACCAAATTGAGACTGGGTGCATATTTTTGATCTCAAATAGCTTTATTTCATTTTGCAAAAAATCCTTAAGTTTTGCTGAGGGGATCTATTTGCAATGTGATTGATATAAAACTCAACCCTGACTTCCTGCCATAGTTTCAAAATTAGAATTAACATGTGAGGGGATGCTTGACAATTGGGTAGTTGTTTGTGAGTGCATTACAAACATAAATGGAAATCACAATTGATGTTACAACATAAATACAATATGGAGTGAATAACAATTTTACTAATATAAGTTCTATGTATTGCTTACAAATATCAAAGGTATTAGCCAAGTGTGAAGCCGGTGGTAATAAAACTGACATTTGATTCCCTTCCCTTTTCATTTTTTCTTATTCACCATTATTGCGGAGGGGGATAATTTTTGACTAATACCCACAAGCATTTATTGTTTTATATATCTTGGAATACTTTCCTCTTTTGTTTTTTGTATTCAAAAATTCATACTTGTTTTTCGAAAATTTAGACTTTAGTGATCGCTGCCAATAAGAAGGCAAGAGAAGTGACTTATTCATTGATCACCCCTTTCACGAAACAGAAAAAAAAAATGTCTGTTTATTTTAGGGTATGCAACTGTTCAGTTGTTCATCTACTTGATATTTAAATAAAATATTTTTTAAGCATTTATAAATGATAGATACATAAATATAACAATATCCTCATATAGTCAATGCAGAAGTTATGTATCAAATACAGATTTATGGAATGTTTCAATATCATTATTTCACTTATGGTTAGTGAGATGCTTGAGTTGGTGAATCTTTTTCAAGGTCTCCTGGAATTGAAGTTGTCAACTCTCAAGCAGCATTCCAAGTGCAGATCAGTAATCCTTGATCTTGTGAATTTCATTCTTGAAAACAACTGCTCCCACCAAAGATGAGATATGTTTTCTAGGAAATGTGAATATCAGAGGAAGATTCATTGATGCATGGTTCTCAATTAATGGATCTGTTTTTTGGTTAGATTCCATGTTTCAGCTCCATTAGTGACTATTGGGAGGATGCATTGGTTATACACCCTTCTTTTTAGGATTAATGCGATCTTTGAAGGTTGAGCTTGCTCTACCGAAGGCTTGCCATCCTAGTGTGATTCTTCACTTGATTTCTTCTTTTGAGGGTTTTAAGCAGATTCATCTTAAGTAGATGTAGTGATCTACTTTCTCCAGTTCTATGATGGACAGATGAAGATCTGCATTAAATAGATTGGAAAAAAAGAAAATCCATGCCTTTTGATTTGAAATCTTTAAATCTAGCTCTAAATTCCAAACTACTAGCAGCTAACTCATCTGCATATGAAACACATTTCCAATCATATGATTGGCTAATGTTGGGAAGCAATACACATCAATCTCCAAGTTGATTTTCAAAAACTTTATGAGAATGAAGTTCATAGACATTGATTGTAGTCTTTGATTAAGTTTGTTTAAATGCAATGTTATAAGAAATGCCAGATCACGATTCCGTTCATTACTTTTAAGTTCAGGAATAGATTTTCCTTTCATTTCCAAAAAGATATAGATTTTCTCTTTGAGATTCTAAAAACATTGAAACATTTCTCCTCTACTTAGCCAATGAACTCCACAGAGCAGTGTTCCATATTCCTTTTCAAGATCTTCAATAAACATCTTGAACTGGTGATGGTTGTGCCTCTTTGATTTTATAAAATTGATATAAGACACAACTACCTTCATTGCATTCACAAATTTGAAAGATACAGCACGGAAGTTCTGATGCATTAAATAGTGAAAGGAAATGATTTTTTTTTCTTCTAGGTTGAGAGATTTTAGCTCAGGTTTTATATTAGAAATTGGAATTTAGTTCTCTATTTAAAGATTTCAAGTCAAAAGACATCTGACCATTGCAACAGCATCAGTTGTCACGTTAGAGTTTGTCAAAAGTTGGCTTGAATTTATTCATGATTTATTTTAGTTCATTAAAAATATCCCCTTTCATTGTATTCTTCATACTGTGATAATGAAGCATTCTTCAGTGAAAACATACTATCAATTGGTTGAATAAAAATTGCTGCCTGAGCTGTATCCGTACTTTCGTTGATGGCCATGAATATACCTTGAATTGAGAAGCTTCATCAATGCATCTTGTAACAGTTTATCAAGGCAAGCTGATATATTCAAACTCTTTCTCTGGGTACAAAATTCCAACAACAGAGCTTGAGAACCTTTTGACATATTCTCCAGCTGAGTAGCTTTAAGAATGCTTGGCAATTATCTCAGGTACAATATAAATTACAAACACAGTATCATTAGATATTTTCTGTCTTTTCAAGTTTCTATCTTCATCTTTCAAACTTCTCCCTTGAGTTTCACATATTCAGAGTGCTTAGTACTACAATATTGTATTCTTTGTGCACTGAAACCATTTTGGAATGTATTAGTCAAATCGATTTTTTTATTAAATTCAATAAAAAGAACATTCATTCATCCGCTGTTCCTCAAACACTCTATTATACACTAATGGACTTAATCATGATAAATTGATGAGCAAACAATACTTGTCAAATAGAAAATGGAAGAAACCAGCCCCTTCCTCTTTAGCATTCATTGTTAGAAAAAATAGGTGTGTGTGAATTTCTGAGAAAAATGATGTAAGATTTTTAAATGAATACGCCACTGAAAATGTTGCTGTGGGTTCAATCTGGACTGCAGGCATGTGCTTGCCCATGTATGATCTACTTCAACCTATCAGCCCTATTTTAGTCTCTTATGCTCACTACATACAAATATGTACTTCTCGTACCTTTAGTGCAAGGGGCATAACTCCTATTCAGCAAGTTGAAAACGGTGTACGATTATGTATACAAATATGGGTCTGGAGCCTAAATTAGGCATATTGGTACATTTGGTGGTACTAAATTCAACAATGCATTTCAATTTTATATATGTCTGGAGTACGAAAATAGTTGGACTTCTGGGTCGCCAAGCTGAAGCAAATAATCAAAGTATGGTAGTCACATTTCATGAGCACATTTGGTGGGGCCATTTTGAAATTCAAAATGGAGGATTGTAAATGTACATCTCTTCCAATCATGACTAAGTCATTGTGCACAGATTCTTCTCAGAATTTAATCACCTCTTCCATGGCAAATTACCCACCCTTCCATGAAATTTCATTGAAATTCATGCAAAACATTTGGAGATATTGTGGCGACAGTAGGGGCAGATACAGAAATGAATGGAAAATAATGCAAAATTATCCCTCAATCAAGAACAAGTTCTTGGCTGGACCTCGAAATTTAATTGTCTCCTTCTTATTCCAAGACTCTCAAAATCTTATTGATGTTCAATGAGAACTTTTGATGATATCGTGTATACAGACGGACAGAAATATAGTAAGAAAAAATACTGCAAAAATGTCTCCTGGTCAAAAACAGATCCTTTATTTGCCCCCAAATTTAATCATGTCTAACATAATATGTGCCTTTTCGTCCCTCAATACTTAATTGAAATAGATTGAGAATTTCTAGAGATTGTTTTGAAAGACAGAATGAATTTAGAAATCAATGGAAAAAAATGCAAAAATATCTCCCAATCAAAAAATTCTCTTGGATCCATCCCCAAATTATTTCATACTTACAATGTGGCTCACTTTTCCACAAAATCTCATTGAAAATAATAGGGAACTTTTAGAGAATCCATGTGGGCAGACCTGAGCAAATGCAGAAATGTATAAAATATTACGATGTAGAAATATCTCTTAATCAAAAAATAATTCCTGTATCTGTCTAAAAATTTAATCACTTCTTTACCCTGTTGTTCACCTTTATGCGAAACTTCATTGGAATTCATTAAGGTATCATGTAGACAGACAAACATATATATATATAATTATTGTGTCATCCACAGACAGCTGTTTCGATGTATTACATCTCTTCAGTGTGACTATAGACTATATCCCATCCAGTATCGCGAGGCAGAATTGAAACGCTCACATCGGACGAAGAGACCGATATCCTACCTCTGGACTACGGAACTGGGTGGTCAGTAAGGCTGAATTTTAGCGATATATTCATTTACGCAGAAACTCCTCATCAACCAGAGTGCTCTATTCCTGTAGAAGAGAGGGGCATTAATTATTAATGTATATTTGTTTTTTTTTCATAAATTTCTATATTCACTCATCTTTCTATATGAAGAAATTCCAAAAGTTCCCATTGAATTATGTGGAAGGGTAAGTTACATCATGAAGAAATGATTGAATTTTGGGGTCCATCTTAGAACTTTTTGATTTCCAGATAATTTTGCATTTCTTATACATTTCTGTATCTGCCCCTTCTGTCACCACAGTATATCTAGAAGTTTTCCTTGAATTTCAATGAAATTTTGTGGAAGAAGTGAATAAATTCTTGGAAGAATCAGTGCATAATGTCTTTCATAATCACACATTTTGTATTTCTCGAATTATGTGATTACTTGGTCAAGCTGGACATCTAACATGACCATCAAGCATTTTGGGACATAGTAAAGACTCATAACAATCATTTTTAGTACCACTTTTTGTACCAATATTTTCTCTCGCTCATGAACTCTTATGTTTCAATAGATATTGCATACCTGGATTTTTTAGCTCAAAATTTTTGTAAAAAAAAAAATGTGGTGAAAATAAGGTGAAAAGTTCACAAATGTGATTTAATTGACTCTGCCTTACGCAAATTATTCAAGTATTACTGCTTATACATCAAGACAATTATATTTTGTCAAGTTGAAATGATGGTTTCACACTTTTTACCCATTTTGAACACATCTGGTTGAAATTACAATTATCCAATACTGCAAACTTTGTTTATTTATGGTGGCCATTTTAAAATTTAGGTGGAAGTTTAAGTCAGATCATGTGTATCCTATTTTTATATGAAAGAGCATAAAAAATGCACAGTTTCTTTCACATTTTGAACAATTCTGGTTGAAATTTGAACTAATCTATATTGCCACCATTTTGAAATTAATATGGTGGCTGCAATTTTGTTTACATCATGTGTGTTTTGTTTTATATGAGAGAGCATTGCTAAATCTACCAGTAAACAAGTTTTCACACTTTTTTCCCATCTTGAACCCTTCTAGTTGATATTTCAAGTTATCTACTGTACTATGTTGCAATTTCTTTTCATGGTAGCCATTATGAAATTAAGATGGTGGTCATAATTTTGGTCAGATTGTATCTTGTTTTTATATGAAAGAGCATTCCAAAATCTACCATTATACAAATTTTCAAGTCTTTTTTCACATTTTGAACAATTCTGGCTGGAAATTTAAATAATCTGTTATGCAAATTTTGTTTTTTTATGGTGACCATTATGAAATAAAGATTGTAGGTACGATTTCAGCCAGATTGGACATGTTCTCTTTGTGAATGGAAGAGCATAACCAGTATGTGAGCTTTCACATTTTTTTTCACATTTTGAATAGTTCTGGTTGGAATTTTGACTAATAAATATGGCTTTTTTTTTCAAGTTGGCCATTTTGAAATTAAGATGCTAGCCACAGTTTTGATCAGATCATGTTGTTATGATATTAAAGAGCATAAGAAAATCAACCAGTAAGCAAGTTTCCACACTTTTTTTCACCTTTTGAAACTTCACCTAAGCTACCAGTATTTCAAATCCTTTGATGAATTGAGGAAAAAGATCTACACAGTACTCCCTGGATTAACTCCAATTCAAGAGGTATATGACAGGAACAGCCTTGTTAACATTCATATTCTGATTGTATATAAAATTATCTTCTGATATATAATTTGTTCAGTTAACAATTTGATACTCTCAAAACCTTCATTTCGTGGACTACCATCAAAATGGTATGACAGAATATAAACCTCTTGAATACACAGTGAGATAAAAAAAAAAAGTGGTTTTAAAAATGACCCATCTTGTAGTTACTGGCTCTTCAAAAGTGAGATGAATTTTGATTCACAATGCTTCAATGAGTTGAAGCAATAAATGCAATTGGATGGTTATTAATTAAGGAGAATGCCTAATGAACTGTTTGAGGAAGTGGAGAATGGTGATTGCCACCAAAATGACCTTAAGAGATTCATTATCAAATGTGTCACTCCATAAGACTTGGGAGAGAGAGGCTACCAGATGATCAAACTGATTTCTGAAATGAGGAAGTATTAATTCTATGCACTGATTCACTTGGAATAGTGCCTTCATTTTGGTTTTTTTAGTTGCAAGGTTTCTGCAATTGTACTTTCCAGACTTCTTCAGTTGTCTGTCATAATTGCTAATCTTATCGGAATTTTGAACTGAACCCTTTAGTCAATCTTCTATCACAGATAACAGAATGGTTTGGTTTGAAATTCCCAGAGGGTTACTATTAAAAAAGCATCTGACAAAGGTTGGAAGGTACATCTGAAATTATGAGACCATGATAACCAAGATGTTGACACTAGTCGGAGTAAATCGGTGTATGATTATGAATGGCAGGAATATTGTGTTCATTTTATTTTTAATTTGAAGAAGCATTGTCATCAATTATAAATTTTTACTAGTTTTTTTGTCATCTTGATTTGAGCTGCTTATATTTCGAACCACTCAGAATGTGAATCTATGGCAGTGAGTTGACAGCGTGAATCAGAAATAAAGGATAAGCTCTCAGCAAGATTTGAACTCACTTCCCTGGCAATCTGATGCAATGAAAACTGTGTTAATCAGTTAGAAGTCAACTAGATTCAAAATAACATCCACACATTAGATCAAAACTGTTATTGCTCTTTGTGTTCAGACAAGCACATTTATTGCATCACTATCAACAAAAACCCAATGATAGAGTTCAAAACTCCAGGTACAGACATCCACTGGTCTGAAAGAGAATTTCTACTCCACTCGAGTGACCAAACCATAGAATGTTTTCATATCAATCAATGCATTAAAAAATAATTTATTGACGGATATAGGAGATTTTAAGATCGAATATCAATTTTTAACTTAACACAGTCCCAATCTGTCTGCTTGGCTGAGCAAGTTTGATAGGTGAATCATGTATGGTTTCATGATGCTATTCAGGCATCACTAAAAGCTTATTGAAGGTACAAATACACTGCAAACCATCTTGCAGCAAATCATGAATCATTGTGGATCCTAATTGTTGGACTAACACTCACACAACTCATCCACGCTTCATGACTTATTCTCTTGCATTCATGGTTTTCTTATTCTTCTTCCTGGAAAAAAAATTCAAAAATTGAAGAACAAAAACAGAAATATGATCGACTAAACAAAACAGCATTTATATTTTTTCTTTCTTAAAAGGATTTTACACAACAATCATTTTTGGGTGGAAACAGAATTGAAGAAATTGTCTTTTGATTTTATCCATAATTTGGCTTTTCTGTGAAGATGCAATTCCAAAGAATGTTTGTCCAAAATTTATTGGTTGAAATCAAGGCAAAAGTTTTTTTTCCATGACTGTGCCATATTTGGTGCAGGTACTTGGAGCCTCCGAGGCCAAGATCTCTTTGCACAGTCATGGTGTGGAGTACAGAATTCGTTGGTCTATGAGGGTCACGGAATAACAGCAAAGGGGTTAGAGAGAGAGAGAAGCTCTCCTCCCATAACTTACAGTTGTCTAGCTGTAAACAGGGTCAGACTTGAGGCAGTGAAAACAATAGAGCTGCAAAGGGCCACAAGATTTTAAGAAGCCTTAAGAAAATATTTCTAAAAAAAATGTATCAATTTGTTTGCTGATTTCTTATGCTATATATAGATAGATTATTGATTTATAAAGGACTTTACATTAAATTGAAGATCATGATTTTATGAAGAATTCATTTTTGTTTTCATTTCTTTGATAGTAATGTGTAAATACAAAAATAGAAGGCCCTTAAAAAAATGTCATTCACTGGGCCCTATCAATGTAAAATTTGGCCGTGGCCATAACCAGATGGGCTGTTTCAGTACATGGAGTTGAGAGTCCTGTATAGTCACTCTATGCCAAAAGAAGACTGAATTTCAGATTAGTATTAGAGAGTAATTTGAACATTTTTATTTTTATTTGTGACAGAATTTATTTGGAAGATGAGCAAAAAAAGTCGATTAGGATTATATTTACCATACTTAAGTATTTTCGTAGGAAAAATATTTTTCTTATGTGCTTTGAAGGAATATGACCATCATCATCTGGAAATTTTACATTTTTGGAAAAAAATCAACTGTTTCAAGTGTGTCAAATGGATCTAAAGTAGGGATGCGATTCACAATGTAAGAATAATGCTAAAATGGGCCCTTATTTTGTGCTAGTCCTTACGGAAGTATGGCTGTGGATTATTTAGTCAATTCCTTTCTTATCATCATGTTAGGTTTAGGGTTAAAGACAGACACAAAATAAGGGTCCAGTGTAGCATTATATGTGCAATGTAAATCAAACCACTACTTTGAAAGTTAACTTTCTTAAAAATGAGTAATTTCTGTGAGAAATGAAGGTCATATTTATTCAGAGTACATCTGATCAATATACATAAGAAAAATACATTCTCCAACAAGACTAGATGGGTTTATCAAACTGAATCTTTACTGAAAATAGCTTTAATTGGGACTTACAGCAACCTGAATCCGAGATTTCCAACTCTCTTCCCTATCCACGGAAAAATCCTTGGCTTCCGAATTGTACTCGGAACCAATTTGATTGAAGCATCACTGTTGCTTAACTCTCATTAAAAATTGAACGCCCTTTCCAAAGCCGCTTAGAGTTCACCCATTTTAACCAACCCAGCTGTATCTGTGTCTGTATCCTCTGTCGGATCAAAGGCTCGATCCGTTTTTAAGGATACATAATAATTTTCTTTTTTGGATTTTGCTTCAGATGTCTTTTTTGAACTATCGATTGTTTTTTCACTAGATTTACTTTCGTTTTTCTCCAGATTGCTCAGTGATTGCTTTGGGGGTGGTGAGGGTGCTTTCTTTTGCCGCTGCTGTTGCCCCATCTTAGTGGGTGAGTCAACCCCATACATTGGGTTGCTGAAGTTGGTAGAGCTAGCTGGATCAGCGGTACTATACTCGTTCTCCATTGGATTCTGAAAAAAATTGAAAAAGACCTTTTAAGACCAGGGGTGTGGAGTGGTGGACCATGTTTGAGTTTTGTCCCAAACTGTTCACTTTGCATATTAATGCCCTTGAGAAACACATGAATCCACTTCTAATTAAACACTTCTGGTACAACAGCAGATATTGATTTAAAAGATAATGAGATAAAGATCCTGATGATTAAATTAAATTTCATATCGTTTTGAAGTTGTCATTTGTCACTATCATTTCACCCCTTAATCGGCTTGCATATAATGCATTATGGGATAAGTTATCTTATAAAAAACAAAAACTACAAATAAGCATATGAAATTTAATCTTATTGTCTGAGTCTGTATGTCATCGAAAACAAAGAGTGGAGAAAAACCTGCTAAAGATACTTTGTGGAACAGAAGATATTTTAAAAAGTGCTTTGGTTAAAATTTCTTGAAAATGAAAACTAACAAACCATCAGCTTTTGTTTGTAATTTTGCATTAGGGAATTTGCAAAAACTTTAATGTGCAAACACATCCAGATTTTTTGAAATTACTGTAGTGCCCACCTTTAAGCACTAAAAATAAGACATATTTGGAATTATCTACCCTTGGCAGAGACCTACCTGTACTCCCAAACACAAGGTAAAGAATCCTAAAGGAATGGTAAATTCTTTATCGCTCCCCCCTTGACGTCACACAGAACTACCATAAGATAACTGATTGTTATCTTTATAGTATTTAAGCTTTGGCAGTAAAACTCCCTCCTTCTGTTCTGACAGCCTTGAGGTAAGCTTAAATTCACACCATTACATATACAAAGTAATTCATCCTTTTTCTCTAGAGAACTTTCCTTCTTCATCTTAAAGAACACATCCAAACAAAATTAAGTACTGTCCATGTAGTTAGGATGGACTTCCAAAGAAAACATTCTAATGGCTATAATTTAGGTGATAAAAAACTGATGGACATTCTAAGACTCTATCTTATATTTGTTAAGTGACATCCCTTTTCTTACATTCTTCCCTTCATCTCATCCTTACTGTAGAAGATCTCTCCACACAACTTTATGTCTGCAGGAAACTCCAGCTTTTCCTTTTTTTAATTCCCATGAGAATTAAAACTTGTTATTATTATTAACATTTTTGTCCTTTTTTTTCTACACTTATTAACAATATAACTGACAGTGTTCTAATCTTGTTTTTGTGTTTAAACAGTGAACACTTAACTATCTAGAATTCATCTTCATAGATCTATTCAGATAATTCATTTGGAGGTTTATATTCATAGCCACCAAATATTACAAAATGTCAACTTTTAATTGGATTTTAGTTGAATTTTCACTATTTATCTAATAAAAGACAGCTTTCTCCATGTTTTTTTCCATTTCCTAATAACACGTGTTTGAATCAGCAGTTGAACAACAAATCCCACAATGCAATGCATGTGAAGTAAAGAAAGGGGAATCTTTTATTGTCTAAAAGCCTCAATGGAATATACTTACAATTACTTGACCAGATGTGATATCATAGCTGAGTGGTGGTGTTCCTATGTTGACATCGTCTCCATCTCTATACGATACAACTCCTAATGGTGTGTGAGGTACACTTGGGCCCCCAATTGACGGTTTGTTCAAGAAAAACTTTCTGTAGAAAAAGAAAACAGAGCATTTCACAATTTTGAAATTTGAAGGGAGATAATTTCAAGGTATCATTCTTTATAATTATTGCCTTTGAATTATTTTCCTTCAAATGAATGCGTATGACAATAAGATGTATTGAAAATTTATCATTTTTTCATCTAACTACCGACATAATAACTCATTCTAATTCTTTGTTTAATTTCTACACTGTTTTAATATATTTTAGTATCTGTAATTTTGATATTTAAAAAAAATGTATTTTTGAATTTAACTAATTTTTTGATCCTTTTTGGTTTTCATCATGAAGTGACTATCATCATTTACCATCCAAAAGCAAAAAGGGTTATTTTGTAAGAAAACTCATTTGAATTGATAATTTTGTTTATTTTATTGAAGAAAAATTGTATAATGGTTTATTGGCCTATATAACAATAATCTTAACACTGGTTAATCCGGGGGGAAAAATTCACAGATGTATCTGAATTTCTCTGAGATGAACTTTCAAAAAAAAACAAAAGAACAAAAAAAAAACTACTGAAGCCAATTGGAAGAGTCCATTGTTTGAAAAGGTGAGTGGAAGATGTTTTTATCAGCTAAATTCATACTAGCAGTTGAAAGGTCAGTTATTACCGACAGAGAAACAGTCAGTGATCATTTGTAGAATCCTAGTTTTGGTGCATAAAATGGAGATAACTCCTGTTTGTCTTAATCCAGTAATTCTTGGTTCATACTACCCCCTCCCTGTGAAAGAAAAACAGAAGTAAATACATAAATTATATTGTTATTGCTTTGAATAAATTAAATTGTGTTTTATTTTTGTGCTTTTTTTTCTAACATTGAGCACATCTGCCCTTAACTATGGTACAGTTATTTGCACAAGAATAATTCTTTTATTTATTTTTCAAAAATGGGCCTCACACAACATTGTAGCTATCAAATATCACAAGCAACAGACTGTTCAAACAAAAACTTCAGAAATTCAAGAGAAAGATTTCAAAATATGAATTTTGTGAAAGATTTTTCATATATGTCCAGCCTCTGAAACTTTTTAAAAAATCTATTCAGGGGAATTAACTTTTTTGTTGGACTACAATATTGTATGTGTACCCAAAATTTAAATTACCTTTGATAAGAATTTATTCCTCTTATGATAAACTTGAAATTTTTTGACATGAATGAAATTTTTTTAGTGTATATTCAAATTCAAGTACTCATAATAATAATAATGATATTTGAATGAATATTATTACCATATAATGCAATCAGGCAAGGTAAAAGTAGCCTGCAGTGTCTGGGGAAACATTAACCCACCAGAAACCATGATTTTACATATGAAACCTATCCAATACATTAGTTCCTTTCGTGATCCAAATACACAGCATTATCGCTTATACAAAGTTGTTGACTATTATTTGCATACAATTACATTAGGATGATCTTCAACTTTAAAATTCATACAAGGAAATTCTACTTTTAAACCAAGGAAAGTAATGTCTGACCAGAGTACTTCCCTTGTGCTTTTTGGCAATTTAAACATTTTTTCCTAAATTCAATTCCTTAGAGAGTTTCATTGTTTCTCTTTCTGTACATTGAAGAGTTCCAAGTGGTTCATGAATTTTAGAGTTAATATTATCAAAACCTTCCTTATAGATCTTCAATTTTTTTTGTTTGTCTGTGAGAAAAACAAAAAAAAATCTCAAGGCCTTGAAAATATTGCTTAGTAAATATTTAGAAATCTACTTCTCGCTCGCTCCCTCCTCAACTATGGGTAGATAGAAGGGCACTTGGCACACTTTAGCCCAGTAAAACAGTCCATTTTGGGTGAGGGGCTAGCGACTCCATCCAGTGAAATGTATTAGGTATTGAAACTACAATGAGACTCTATACTTCCTAAGGAGTCTAAAGGAATAAAAAAACAAAACAAATATATAAAATACAATAATCAACTCACCCTCGTTTCTTCATGAAGAAAAAGCCAGCCACTGAGACGGCTGCGATAATTAACAATAAAACGACAGGCACAACAACTGCTGCCACTTCTGAAATGAGAGAAAAGAACCACTTCAGTTATTTTCATTCATTGATTGTAGAGCTAGAGCAAAAAAATCAAAAATCAAAACCCATTTGGCCCAAAAAGAATTCCGAAACTACAAAGCACTCAGAGAGCACATATCTCTGCCATTGTCACTAAAAACTGAACAATCACGTTACAGATTCCAAACTATGCTGTATTTCTCTTCAGAAAACTGAGCCGTTTGGTCAAGCTGTCCGATAATAGTTTACAGTGTGCAGCTTCAAAGTTGATCTATTTATTTCTGACTGTTTCCCTCAGTGTTGACAAATTTTCTCTCAACCACACTGACCTTGATATGTGCCCATATGTTCTCTATGGTGTTATGGTCTTATATATAATGGAAAATGCTTGTCTCATTTTTTTTGCCCTGGAATGTATCTATCTATATATACTAGAGTGGATCAATAAGTTTGTGGTTGGATGATGACACTTTCATGGTGTAATGTTTGATCTCGTAAAGGGAAGAATAATGGATGAATGACAGTTATGATGAAGGGAAAATCCTTTTTCTCCAACACAAGCATAAGCGTCCACTTCCATTTTTATCCTGTAGCATATACAAACAAGCACAATGATATTATAATAATACTTACTTTTGTATTTTAATTGACCAATGAGTTTTTCTGGTGTCAATGATGTACAATCATGGCCATAGAAACCTGAAATGAAGTTACAAAAATGAAATAAAATGAAATGTTAGTAAATGCAAAGACTCAATCGTGGTGCATCAGAAAGAGCATTTAGCTTCAAGTCAGAGGTTCTTGACCTTTGGGCTCTGTGCCTCATCTTGATAGATCAAAAAGTTTGATGACCCCCCCCCCTTCAGCCATGAAAACTTTTTGAAAAAATTAATTCAGGTGGAATAACTTTTTGTCTTAATTGTTGGACTACAATAATATATGTGTAACCAAAATTTGAATTACCTTTGATCAGAATTTATTCCCCTTTATGATAAACTTGAAATCTTTTGCTATGAATGAATTTCTTTCAGTGTATATTTAAATTAAGAAGAAGGGAATTCAAATATAGTAATGCAGTATATGCATCCAAAGGTGCATATTTGGAAGAGGCCAGCCATGATTGTCATTTAAAATTGATTTTCCATCCATTTATGGTTCCAAGTATTCAGGCTACTTCTCTTTAGTATTGCCTATTTAGATATTTTAGGTCTGAATTTAGGTAATTCTAAAGAGCAGAAGTCAAAGGAGATAATCTATAGAAACTATGAATACAGATTGATAACATTTAATTGTTTATTTTAATTTTGATCATTATTATTATTGCTATATTATTTGTGGAATGTGCCCCCCACATTGGGAATCACTGTGTTAAATGATTGCTTAAACAGGTATCTTGAGTAGTGGTTTGTGTTTCAGTTTAATTTACGACTTAGTAGATCCTTAGGGAACCACGCTGAGTACTTCATGGCATTTCTCAGGAAAATGGGGGTTACTTGGTGGTGCCCTTCTCTGTTGGTTGTCAGTCTATCTGCACCTTCATTTGTTTGAGTACAATGGCTTAAATAAAGAATTTCTCCTCCACCTGCTGAAGTGCAAAGTGAAAGATTGAAATGAAATGTGTAAATGAAACTCACCAGCTTTGCACCTGCACTTATATGTTTTGTCAGCAATCTGTTCACAGGTTCCTCCATTCTTGCAATCGCAGTGTGCCAATTCCATTGAAGTTTCAAATGCTGTTTCAAATGAGAAGTAGAAAAATGAAATAACAATAAGATAAAGCAAATGTAATTACATTGAATTCACTTTAATAGGACTGCATCAGGACCAACGATTTTGGACCTAATAACTAGCTGGTCACATTAAATGAACAGCTTAATTCTTTTTTATATACAAAACATCTCAAAGTTTCTTGAATTCAAAAAGAACAACTGGTATAAAAAACATAACAAATTTTTAAATTTTACATTCAAATTGAATCCTAAGCTAAAAATACTGGAAAGATAGTTCAAATAAATGGTGCACTGGTCATGATAAACAAAGCAAATTAATGATGATTATGTTTGAATCTGTTCTTACAAAACTTTTTTCATTGTATGGCCGGTTCTAATAACTGATGGTCATATTGAGCAAAATCCACAGTATTTCCTTTCAAAATAATTCTCATTAACCTGTATCTATAAATCAAGATACAGATCTTATTGCTTGTTTTTCCTTGGATTAACATTTTAATCTTAAATATTTGAATTTCTCAGATGAAGCATTCTTAATTACAATTATTAATTTTTTGATTAGTATTTCTCCCATCTCATTTATGTAGTTTTTCATTTCAACTCTTGATGCATTAGGGGAGGTAACTGCTGTAATATCATTCAAATTCCTTAGATGGAACATAGTCAATTTTTATTAATTTGAATAGATTTCTCTCATCTTATTCCATCTGCTCTTCATTGTAACTCCAAAATCATCATTCTATGAAGCAATGTGAATTGGAGATAAATGAAACAACATCCAACATGAATGAAAGAAGAAGAAGGAGAACAGGTCAACAATACATCCAGCATCCATGATAGTTGTAGTAGTAGGAGGAGAAGGAGGAGGAGGAGGAGGAGGAGAAGGAGGAAGAGCAAGTAAACTTTCATTGAGTCAATTATAAGGTAATATTCTGCTAGTATTATTTTCAATAAAAATCGTAAATTACCATTTTTGGCGTTTTAGGGACATTTTTCGCCATTTAAAAATAAAAAAGTTGAGCCTTGGACATTCTATTTAGACATCATTAGCACTTGCAGAAAAAATTGATCAGAATAGATGTTATTTCAATGATGTGACACTTTTCCCATCCTTTCTTCCTTCCTTCCTGTTTTTGTCATTTGACATAACTTGGACTGACCGAAAAGCATCTTTTAGAGATATGCGGACACATCTAAAAAGAATATTATAGATCATCTTCCTCATCTAAGTATGAAATAATACTGTGAATATTATAGTATTGTGTTTACCAGTTCATACATTAGACATAGAAAGATATGATGGAAAAGTAATGTTCACAGACAAGAAGAAGAAGATTGTTGTCATTTAAATATGAAAAAATATTCCGTCTACCTTTTTGTAGATTAGACATTGGGAGATTCAGTGTATACATGATGAATAAGTAAATTGAAACCTCACAAATTATTGAGCATAATGGATTCAATATAGTCTTTATACATAAGTTTTATGTGAATAAAATCCAAAGAAAATAATGTTTATAAATCATGTGTATTTACCTGCATCACAAACAGTGTTTGAACCTGGGAGTAATTTAGAATTATCAGGACAAGCACATTCATGACCGTCAGGGATTGGAATACAAAGGTGACTGCAGACTGATTTATCGTAACATTGGCTTTTCACTGATAAAAACAAGAAAAAAAAAAAAAATTCTTTAAGAATGATCGAATGTTGCTATCATCAGAAACAAGAAAAAAAAAAGCAATTTGTATTTTTACTTTCTTTTCTCTGGGGCTTTGAGATTTGTAAATATTCAATGAATGTTGAGTTTTTGTCTGAGATGAGTTGTTAATATCCTATGAATGTTTTGGATAATCTCTATCTTTCTCGTCCATGGCAGTGAGCGGGTCAACTCTGCAAGTCCTGTTTTGGCACCTGACTGTTGCTATAAAATCTTTATGGTGACTTCTCTTTATGATTGCTGGAGTCTCAGGAATTCCTTGATTAGTTATATCAACACCCTCTGACAATTCATAGAAAAGGTCTTATGACCTCTACTTAGGCCAGTACACAAGAAGTCTTTCTCCAACCTGTTTTTCTTAGAGGTCATCATGGTACCACACTACACAGTAACATATTTTATGGAAAGAATCATATTTTCAAGGTTTTATAGAATGAATAAAAACTTGGATGGTTTTCATAGAACAAGGAGGCATTTATTGCATGAAAAAATGATTATATATAACAGTTTCACAAAAGTCACCCAGTCTACAAAAGGAAGCCATTAGAAAATACATATAATACCCACCAAAAATTGAGAAAAAAAACTGTATTTGCCAGCCTATGAGATGCATTCATTGGACTAATGCTCACTGCAACTATTCAAAGCCTTATAAGCATTGACCTCTACTGGGTGGGGCAAACAGGTCATCCCCCTCTGAATTAGGCCTTCTCACCAAGAGCAAGGTGTTTTGAATATTGGAACCTCATAGTCAAAAAAGGATAATGGTGTAGTTCAATTGTTTTATATAGATCTAACCTAAAGAACCTATATATGAAGGTATTATTCTTCATTGGTAAAAGATTACCACTAAGATATATTTTGCCCACCCTACCCTAGAAATATATCCTTTTGCCCAACTCCCCTCTCCATGCCAGTGACAGACAATTTTAAGCTTCAGTAAATGGCCCTCATTAAACACTATTGACTGTAGGAATAGATTTTAAGAAAATGTAAATATACCTCTTAAATGCCGGCAAATATAGTAATTTGTAAAACACTTCTCGGTTAACATCCATACAAAGAAAGAAACAAGAAGAATATCATCAATTCTCTGATAATCTCACCATCTTGTTTGAATGTGAAAGCATGGAATACTTTGACACTTCGTGGCAGAAGTAATCCACTCTGCAATGTGACATTGACGCCGCGGCCAAATTTGTCCATCTTCTGTAGCCTACCATTGTTTTTCGATAACCAATACAAATTTCCTTCAAACACATCCAGACTCACAGGGTTCTGCAGACCTGATAAAAAAAAGCATTTTCCAGTGAGAACTTCTCAAACAAAAATTCTTCTTTTATTTCATAATACAGTTGTAACATGAGAAATTTGTAGAGTAAAACAATTATCATCCAGGTATCATGGGAGGAAGCACTTTGGCTTGGGGAGGAATGGGATGAACAGCAGGCCCCAGGACAGATGTGGTCCAATGAGGGGGGGGGGGGATTGAGATGAACTCCAGGCCCTAAGCTGGCCCGAAAGGGAAAAGAACTGAGAGGAACTGCAAGATGAGATGTAGGGGGATGAAAGCAAATCTAGGCCCAGGGTTGACAATGCTGACTGAGAAGAAGAACTATTGGCCCCAGGTTGGGGGGTAATGTACTATAAGAGGAACTATAGATCCAGGACTGGCAGTATAGTACAGCCGGTTGTGGTGGGGAAGTAAGTGGGAATGCCGACCTTAGACCAGGAGGATAGTACATTGAGAGGGGAGAGGAGAGGAGAGGAGAGGAGAGGAGAGGAGGAGACTGAGTGGAAATGCAAGCCCCAAAGCCTGTGGGGTTGTGCAGAACTGAGAGAAACAGACTTTCTCACCTTGATTCACAATAATTACTCGATCCGTCCCATCAGCTTTCATTGACTCAATAACATTGAATTTTGCATCACACCAAAAAATTCGGTTGTCCATGAAATAATCGATGGTGATTCCAGTTGGATTGGCCAATCGTTCACTGACCAACACTTCTCGTTTTTCACCATTCATCCAGGCTCGCTCGATTGTTGGCTTTTCACTATTGATATCAGTCCAGTACATCCAACTGAAAAATTAATCAATCATAAATTTGTAGTACCTTGATATTCAATGGAAAACAAGAAATTTCAGCATTTACCTCTACTTTGAGCACTATTTTTCAGCAATTTTAGTCAATCTTTACATATTTTCAAGCCAGATGAATATAGTCATTTTTAACTATTAAAAATGGCCATAATAGGCTAACTATGTTTTTAGCATGTTTTTGGCTTTTTTGACATTTTTGCAAGGGGGTTGATTTTGTGTGAAAATTTTTTTTTTGAGTTGGCAACCTTGGAGGGGGGGTGTGTGACAC
The DNA here is from genome assembly GCA_963457665.1 of Thysanoteuthis rhombus. Lineage (NCBI taxonomy): Eukaryota > Metazoa > Mollusca > Cephalopoda > Oegopsida > Thysanoteuthidae > Thysanoteuthis > Thysanoteuthis major. The sequence goes on along the minus strand of OY735236.1, from coordinate 19,895,550 downwards.
CCTGAGCTACTGCCCCAGATGATGCCAACCCTAGGAACACTACTGACTACAAAAAATTATGACTTAAATTCATAAAGGGTATGTCAATAGAGGACAGGTTTGTCAGATGTTTTGATTGTCTACAATTGTATGATCGAAAAAAGATTTCCATTCAAAAATATGTTTGATTGGCATCAGCCTGGCAGTGAAATTGAATGAAAACTTGTGAAGACCAACACAAAAAACACTCTTACCCTATATTTGAGTTAATGGCAATGGCGTAAGGTTTTATCAATCCATTTCTAATGAGTGTTCGACTGTATTTCCCGTCATAGGCAGCAACAGAGATGCTTTTCTTTGTCGTGTCAGTCCAGTAAATATTTCTGAAAGAAAAATACAGAAAGTCTTTGAACAAAACTGAATACTGGCGCTTTGGTTTGGCAACCAATTCCTTTGTGTATCTTACAAATCAATCTTCCAAGACTATACCTCCAACCTCCAAGGCTGCCAAGTTAATGAAATTATTTGATATTTGTTTATATCAAAGAGAGCATAACAAAGTCACTCTGGAAAGTATGAAGACATTTAATATCAACGAAAAAATGCTTTACCCAGGTTGATAGTGCCTTACTCTCCTTCGAAGTACTCCCTGTTTGGACCTCACAGTTTTATAGCATCCCTTCCTCTTTTCATAATCTGCAAAATTCTCACAAGCTGCTGCATTTCATTCCCTTTAATCTCGTCCAAGGTTGGAAATCTTCTTAGGGAAAAGCTAGAGGTTGTAAAGAGCCAAATCTTGACCTTACAGGGGCTGACAGACCTGGCTAATGCAATGTTTTGCCAAAAAAACCCTACATGAGATATATCACTGATCTACTTACTGATCTGCCGACTAGGTAACTCCACAGGAGAGTATCTGCTCACACATGTGCAATAAGGTCCCTTCTACCTGATTACATTAAGGCTTCACAACTAGTACTCAAGATATTCAAAATGTTCGGATACTTTCCAGACAGACCTTGTATTGTAGATGTTCATTAACTATAGAATTGAATCTCTATGACTGTAGTTTGCTAACCACTGTATTATAGTAGACATCGATTATAATGTAAGACAAGCTGAAGAAAACAATAAAAGAGCATCTATGGAACCCAGGATGATGAAGGCTGGGTAAGGCTATGCAATAACTTCCTGTTAACCGGGTTTGGTTAGTCACTCAGTAAAAATCATCATGTGACTAACCTCTTTTGGCAGCATTTGTGAGGCCGATCGATTAAAGATTTGGAAAAAGGGGTGATAAATGAATAATTTACTTCACTCACCTTTTGTTGGTCAGTAATCACTGAATTAAAAAAAAAGTATGAAAACTTTTAGACACAAAGGGATGAATTTAGGATGAACTTACATTGCAAGTTGAACCCCCACAAAAACCTATCTGGGGAGAGAATTTGAAGAGAAAATAATAAAGAATAAATGTTTAAATTTCAGCGATCTAGCTCCATTTGTGAGGCTAGTATGTAAGATGCATACATATAGAGCCAGCCAGCCCTACCATCCAGCCACACCATCTTGAAAACTGAAGAAACTGCTGATGACAGTTCTGGTGACTGTCTTGGTTCTAATTACTTACCCAGATATCCAGTCTACAGCAATTCCATTTGGTTCTTGAAGGTCAAAAATGTTAAGTTTAGCAGCAGGCCCAGGAATATGTGCAATATAAGCCCAATGAATTGATTTTAAAGCTGAATCAGTCCAGTAAAGGACTGATGGTCCAGGGTTGACAGCCAATGCTTGAGGCCGATGACTGTTGAAGAGTTCGTTATATTTCTCTTTATTTTGGCGTAGTTGCCGAATTTCATTTCCCATTGTGATATAAATTTTTGGAGAGCCTCCGACTGCAAAAGACAGAGAATTTTAAGAATGAATGCTTTTAAGAGTGAGAATAAAAATATCCTGCAAAAGATGTTATCAGACAATTTTGAAAGATAAAAATTTGATAAGATAGGGTAAAGCTAATAACAACAACAAAGTATTCAAAGAGCACAAACCTCTGCCAGTACCCTTGTTGCTAAAAATAATAATGATAAGCAGACTGATAAACATGAAAGAATACATATACATCTTCCAACTTCAAATAACAATAAGGGTGAAAATGCATCATTAAAAAGAAAAGAGATTGGATGATGAAGACAAAAGACACCTCAGAACAGATCACATCAAAAAGGACACATTTTCACTCTACATCAGATGATGTCACTTTGTACATCAGCAGTCTTACAAACATAAACAAACACAATTTGGCTTTAAAAAGATTTATCACTATAAAACAGAATACTAAGTTGTTACAAGTTCTACCTCAACTGACAATTGTTTAAAAAATACTCACTGTATGTCTGGCATCGGCTGATTGGGAAATTCATTTCAACAAATCCAGCTGCACAAGAGCATTTGAAGGATCCTTTGATATTGTTGCAAATCTGTGGGCAGAAGTTCTTCCCCCACTCACCACATTCGTTAATATCTAAAAATAGCAGAGATTCAAAGAGACTAAATGATAATGCATTCTGATTTGATATTGTTGCAAATCTGTGGGCAGAAGTTCTTCCCCCACTCACCACATTCGTTAATATCTAAAAATAGCAGAGATTTTTGCTATACAAATAAATCTATACAAATAAATCTAACCTCTCACATGGCTGAATTTACACACATACCAATAACGAAAAGTATGACATTTTCTGTTTGTTTGAAAATATATTTTTCTAAAAACTAAGAGATTGCTGAAAGGCTCTAATGTCTAATGAATTGAAATCACAATAAATTATAGGCAAAAAAGTTGTTCCTTTTTTTTTTTCAATATTTAACCAAAATAAATCTCAACCTCTGCTGTAAACACAGATTGAAAAAGTATGTCTATGTACTGTATTTGTCAGCTTCAAATTTCATTGGATTATTTTTTTTAAGGATACTTGATACTGAAATTTGTTACAGTATTTCCCCTGTTGAGGATAACCATACTTCAAGGATGCACCCCAGTTTTGACAAACAATTTGGAAAAAACAGTCTTGAAATCGTAAGATTTACCAGTAAACCCCTTAAACAAATTGCAGTTTTACTTCATTATAAATATTAATGATACAGATATACAATATTTCAATTACCATTTAATTACTACTAGTCCAGTGGTTGATCCTCCATTGTATATGAATAATAGAATGAATTTTTGTGATTACATACTTTTTTTTATTATCTATGATACTTTTGTTGATTCATTATGTTATATTAAGTATAATTCATACACTTCTTTCAGAGGTCTGTAGTACAATGAGATAATATTTGCTTCATCCATACCTTCACATTCTTTCCTGTTTGTGGTCGACACTCTGTATCCCTTCCTGCAGGAACAGTAGAATCCGCCTCCTTTGAGGTCTGTACAGTGATGAGTACAGCCGCCATTATTGACAGTGCAGTTGACAGTGCCAGTAGATTTATCTGCAGGGGAAATATAGCACAAGGAGTCAGAAGAGATTCAAAAATCAAGAAAAGCAAACATTGAGACATTCTTGGCATTGAATATCCTTTTCGGAAATGAATTATAAAAGGCCAATATGTATTTAAAGAACCAATTTTTTCATGGGAGCAACTTTTCAAGGAGTCAATTTTTGAAGAACCAATTTTTTACAGAAGCAAATTTTTAAAGAATCATTTTAAAAAAACTTTTTGAGGGAGCAACTCTTTGATCAATTAATTTGTTAAAAGAAGCAATTTTCAAGAAGACATATTTTTCAAGAAGCTATTTTTCAAAGAAGTAATTTTAAAATGAAACAACTTTTTAAAGAAGCAACTTACGGCAACCCTGTTCATCAGACGAATCTTCACAATCTATGAAATCATCACAGACTTTAGAATGATCAATGCATTGTTGATTTGCACATTTAAATTGGTTGGCTTCACATCTTGGCTTAACAGGTTGACCTACAAAAAGGAACATGGAAACAGGATTTCTAAAATTATGTTTTATGACTAAGTGAATACAATACTTTATAATAAAGATATGATAAATTGAAATGAATTTTTAAAAAGTGAAAAATTATAAAGGAAGGATTGAGATATTTACACAGTTCATGATTATTCTCATCTGATCCATCACCACAGTTATCGACCTTATCACAGAGGCGCCAATGGGGGATGCATTTGAAGTTATCACATTGGAAGTGTGTTTCAGGAGGACAGTCAATTTCTTTACACACTGATACTACCTCATCAGAACCATCTCCACAATCATCAGCACCATCACATCGCCATTTGAGTGGAATACAAATCTGGGATGGAAGAGGAGAAAGCATAGGAGAACCTCAATTATATAATTTGTCAAGGTTTAAAATGTACTTCAGAGATAGGAAATTCTTGTGGGGGCAGGGTTGAATATTATAACAATAATGTTATAGTAGTAATAAGGTAACAACAATAACAATAATGAAATCTCCACATATTGTGCATTATAACTCATCAACCAAAACTATCATCAAAACAGTCAACATAGATTTCTTCAGTTTTTGAGCTGGTCTGGCTGGCTACGTATGCATATAAATACATATGTATCATGCATACTGACCACACTGATAGGCTAGAGGGCTGAAAATTTCAACATTTACTCTTTATTATGTCTAGAAAAAGAACTTTTGTTTTCTGAAAATTCCCTCCCAAATATGTCTATATTGGAGATGCAATTTATAGAATGAGATTATGCTAAATTAGTCTCCTTGTGTTTGGCTGCATTTACAATTATTTAAAAAAAAATTCAGACTTCTTTTAGTGATCACTGTCCAACAAAAAGTAAAAGAAGTAATTTATTCATTGATCACCCCCTTTTCCAATTTTTTGATTAATCACCCCCAACATGGCTGTGGTGGATTTTAGGTTATTTGTAAATTTTTTGTAGCAAAACATTTCTATCTGAGAAACCGACATATATGCATCAATATATATATATACATATATCTTTTAACAATGGTCTGTATTGAACCCTTTGAATATTTTTTTTGACCTTTTGTTAATTCTACCCTTAGGAAACATTGAACAAGAAAATGCAGAGTAAAAAAATGGTTTTGATGTTTTAAAAGTTTAAAATCTTAAAATTACTTAAATATTGCCATTATTTTTTTATGGTAAGGACAAACTAATATAATAATGTAATAACAACAATAATGATAATAATAATATAATCATAAAAATAAGGACTTGCCATCACAGTCAATAATTGAGAAATCATAGAGTCAAAATTTGAAGTAATGTGAAAAAATGCTGTTGAAATATTTATTTGGTCAGAATAAGTTCTATTCATCATTGGTGTTTTCCACGGGAAAAAATTAAAAATAAAATTAAAAAAAACACCTAGATGCTGGAAAATCTAGATATTTCTAGATGTTTTTAATAAATCTTGGATATCATAGATGTTTTCCATCAATGTTATTGATAAACCAGTCAGGATACCCCCCTCCAGGTCAACAAAGCTCTTTTCCCCAAAAGTTTTAATGCCTTTGCCTGGATTTTTCCATTCTCTCCCTTATCCCTTCCAATCTTTGTTGCCTGTCTATGTTTTATTCAAACAGGGATAAGTTTTATATGTGAAAATCTTCCGATCCTTCAAAAAACTACCTAATTTTCTTTTCTCTCCTCTCTCTCCCAATCCTCTTATTAAACTACCCAACTTTCTTTTCCCTTCTCTCCTTTCCTACTATGTCTTTCACACTTGTAGTATCAGTACCAGCCATCAGCCATCAGCCAAGCCTGTTGTTGGACACCTATGATAACACAATGGGTCATGGACTTGTGAAGAAGATAAAGAGTCAATTTACCGTGTTTTTGCATTCAAAAACTTGTGGTGGGCAATATTTGCCATTTGGGTAACGAGCTGTGCAGTTGCGTTCATCCGAAACATCTTTACAGTCCCTGTGACCATCACAGACAATACTTTGGGGGACGCAATGTCCACTATTGCATCGGAACTTTCCTTCAGGGCAAGTGATTTTCCCTAAAGAAACCAAAAAAAAAAGAAAAAAAAAAATTTAGAAAGGAAAAAAACAGGACAAAAACCCAATAATTTACCTGCAAATTTTTTGCTGCTTCTGATATCTTTAATGAACACATCTAAAGAAAATCTATGACTCCACTGTATTATTTTATTAATATTATTATGATATAAATGTATCAGGGCTGGCTTTAAGCCAATTGGACTAATTGTTCACATTTGGGTCCTGTACCTAAGGGTGCCCTACACTTTGATATATTCTTGTCTTGTCAAATATACACAACAATGCATTGCAACATACACCTAATATCATATTAAAGGTTTTACAGAGAACATCAGAAATTTCAGTTTTCATCTGAATTCCTGAAGATTCTACAATGTTTATATACTGTTTACATTTTGATCTTTTTCATTGTACTTCAATTAAATGAATTAAATCAATTACAGAAAAGTATGAAAACTTAATTCTGTGAAATTTTCAAACACACAATATGATTGCTTTCCATTGTACCATCAAGATAAAAAGTCAATAATAGAGTTTATCTATATTTCCAAGTGTCTACAGACCTTGATTATATATATCAATACTAATCATATGTGCTTTTTGTTTCAGATGTCTTGTGGACACAAGTATTGAGGTCCAGGCAATTCTGATGCATTATTTTGAACTGCCATTGAAGCTTCTAAGTGAATTCGGAAAATGGCAGGAAATGAAACAATATTTGATCATATTGCTCAAAACTGATTCAAGAATTCTGTTTTAAGGATGACGACTTGTCCCTGGAAATAAAGCACAGAAGTGGAAAACCATAAGTTGTTGATTATGATGATTTAAGATACAAGTTAGAGGAGATAAAAGATCTATCATTTTTTAAAATTTAGGTAATTTCTTTTAGATAATTTGTTCTGGTATATGAGCAGGCTATAGTGATTAATTTATGTGAGATACAGATATTCACTGTTATATCTCCAATTTGAACCTTTTCAGAAACTGTTCATTTACATTCTAAAAAAAATTGTTGTTTTGTCAGTTACTCATTCTTTTCAAAAATCTTAGTTTTCCTTGAAGATAAGAGTGTTCACGTATGAAATGTTTGCTTTACTTGCTAGGAAACATTGTTTCATTTGACATTTCATATCAACTCACCAAACACAATGGCAATGGCTGATCTTCACTTCCAGTCCAACTTGAATCAAAGCATTGATAACTTTCATTGTGTTAGTGATTAGGCCAATTCTTGACATTTTCTAGTTGGAGAATTTGTCGCAGTTGAATCCAGTTTTAGAATGACATTCATCAATAGCTTTTGGAGCATTTGCATGCTGGTTAAATGTACACCAATCCAAAGATTACCAAAATAACTTTGCTAGAGTTGTCTACCCAAGACAGTGTGACAGTTGGACAAAATGTTTAGAGGACAACATAAGTAACAAAAAAAATAGTCAAGAGACAGAGAAAACTTTTTGATTGCCAACAAGGAATTTACCGCAGTCCATTTCATCACTCTCATCTCCACAGTCGTTGTCATAGTCACAACGCCATTTGCCCTGGATGCACATCTGGTTTCCACATCGAAATTCTGACTCTGAGCATGCACGGTATTTATCATCTGTAAAATATAAATCTTACAGCTGTATTTGAAAAAAAAGCGAAGATACTTATAGAGAAATAATCTTTAATTATCTGAACTAGCTAAATACCTGTCCTAGGGATAATTTATTTGGATAGTTTTAAATAAAATCAAAATTTCATTTTTTTGATTCTTATAAGTCAATATATGATTAACCCTATTTTCTCAATATAAATTGAAAATATTCAAAAAATGAATGAATATACGAAATTTCATAATGGCCATATAGTCTGTCAAAAAGTGGAAGTTATCAATTGGGGGGGGGGGTAGAATCTTGGCAACCAGATTAAATCATATCTAAAAACTATCTAGATTACAAAAAGAATTGTTGTTAGTTTTTCTAAGAATTTTAAGTGCAGCCATTTTGAAATTCAAAATGGAAGACTATGAATGTACATTTTGTCCAATTATAACCATAAATTATACATAAAAAACTAAAAATTCATTCTTCAGATTTTGATAAATTCATATTCAAATCATAATCGAACCATCAATTTTCTCAAAATTATCAATACACATCCTATTTTATGATTTCAATGATAATCATTATTATCATCTTTTGATAGATGAGTTGCAGAAGTTTTCATACAGTAGTATACACTTTATAGACAAATTTCTGGATCTATCCGAAAATTTGATCACTCCTCCCTCACCCCACAACCAACCTATCCAATAAATTTCAATGAAATTCATTGAAAACTTTCTGAGATATTTTGTGGACGGACATGAATGAATACAGATACATATGAAGAAAAAACAAAAAACAAATGGAAAAATATCTCTCAATCAAAAACAAAACCCTGGATCCACCTCAAATTCACCTTGTGGTTTGCTTTTCCACAAAATTTCATCAAAATTCATTGAGGACTTTTAGAGATATCATGTGGATAGACACAAATGTATGGAGGAGAAACATCTCTCGATTGGAAACAAATTCCTGAATCCACTCCCAAATTTGATCACATCTTTCTCACCATATGCCTCACCAATCCAGAAAATTTAAATAAGATTTATTGAGAACTCTAAACATTTTCTGGACAGACAGGAGCAAATATACAAATACATGAAGAAAAATTCCGTAAAAATATCTCTCGACCAAAAATAAATTCCTGGATCCATCCCAAATTTTGTTCATATCTTCCTTACTATGTGTCTCACCATTCCACAGAATTTCATAGAAAATCAACGAGAATTTCAGTAGATATTGTGCGAACAGACAGGAGCAAATATAAAAGAAAAACCTCAAAATACGTTTTTTTTCCCTCATAAATTTCTGTATTTGTCTGTTCACACAATATCTCTAAAAGTTCTCAATGAAATTTTGTGGAAGGGAGGGCAATAGGGTGAGAGGAAGAGTTGGTTAAAGTTTAGAGTGGATCCAAACATTCTTTTTGATCAAGAGATATTTTCAGTGTTTTTTTCCATCCTATTTTGTTCTGTATTCACTCCTGTCTGTCCTAACAATATCTCCAAAAGTTCTCCATGAATTCCAAGTAAACGTTGAGGGAGGGTGGACAATCATCAAAGTGATTCAGTTTTATTGCAGATCCATGTGCAATTACCTATGTCATGGTTGTATGTCCACACCACGTAATATCACCAAATAATGCAGCACGATATCTCCGTAAGTTCTCAATCAAATTTTATGGAAGTGTGGACAATAGTCTTCAGAAGAAGTGATAAAGTGGGAGGGGATGGATCTATGTATAATACCTATCCTATGTTGTAGTTATATTTTTTGGGGGGTATCAATTTTAAAAAATTTGGTATCAGTCTCTCCCATAAATATACATATATAAGTTAATGCTAGATATAAGTTCATCTAAAAATCATTTTTTTTAATGAGACATGCTAAGCATAAAAAAAATGGATTCATGAAAACCACTTTTGATATCAATGTTTACAGTGCGTGACTATCTTAACTTACGGCAAATTGAAGGCTTTTCATCTGAGCCATCTCCGCAATCATTGTCATAGTCACACAGCCATCGCTTTGGGATGCATCGGTTGTTATCACATTGGAATTGTTGTCCTGGTTTACAAGTTGCACAATTCTCACTTGCTTCATCTGAATTGTCCCGACAATCATTTTCTCCATCACATATATACGAACGAGGGACACACCTGTAGTTTGTTGCACATTTGAAATAAGTCGGAGGGCAGGTTCGATCGGCTGAAATTTATTTAGTAAAAAAATTTGGTTAGCTGAAGTTCCTTTAGTAAAAAATATCATTGGCTGAAATTCATTTACCCCAAAATTTGATTGGCTGAAATTTATTTAGTAAAAAATTTGATTGGCAGAAATTCATTCGGAAAAAAAAGAAATTGATAGGCTGAAATTTACTTGGAAAAAAATTCCTACCCCTTCCATTCCGGGCCCCTCCATTTAAGCTTACCCTGTGTAATGATTAATCAACCAGTATACTTACCTCAATTCAAGTCTGGACTTTCAACTGCACCCACATGACCTCCGGCCCACAATGTATGTTGATAATTATGCCCTCCCCTAGGATATAATGTAACAGCCCCCAAACAATGTCTTTGCCCTGGGTGTTGCCTTTGCCTTGGGTACTGAGAATCCTTGCTAATCACTGTTAGAAGGGGACTTACTGATTACTGGAATATTTACTTACCACAATTCAAATCAGGACTTTCATCTGAACCATCCAAACAATCTTGATCAAAATCACATTTCCACCTCATAGCAATGCAGGCACCATTTCCACAAGTGAATTGTGATGGATTACATGTTGTATTACCTGAACAGAGCAAAAAACAAAATATACATTCTTTACTAGGGCTTGGCAAACTAAGGGTAAAATCAAGCCTATAGCCACATTTCATCTGGCCCACTGACTTTATTGAATATGAGACATTGCATATAAAAATTCTTTGCTTCTCTTATCTATCTTAGATTATATAATAATAAAATTCAGTATTGAAAAATTGAACAAAAGTCCCATTTTTACTATGGCCTCAGATTAATCAACATATTTTAACACGACAAAGTATTTTCATGGCCTTGAATGATCTATTCAATTTTTTATTCACCTAGGCCCACAAGACAAAAACATTTCTAAGCTTACCTGCTACCAAAAGAGTTTGCCAATTTTTGTTTTTTTATCATCGTATATGGTGGCAGGGCTGTATAAGTAATGCCAACACTGCAGCTCAGAGTTCCAAGATTTCAGCCCACCATTTTGCTCCACAATATGGTTGGAAAAATATTTTAATATTTTTGATTTTTTGCGGGTAAAAAGTATAATGTCTTGATCAAACTTCTTATTCATCATTTCATAGACATAGATAATTGATCCATATTGGATTTTATGTTAAATTAAACATCATAATTTTATAAATATTTCATTTTGATATTGATTTTTTCGAAAATGAAAACTGAATTCAAAAATACATGAGCCCCCAAGAAATATTATGCACTGGGCCTCATCAATGTTAAATTCAGCCCTGTATGCTGGACTATATGATGTAAGGTTAATAAGGATATTTGGAGGGATAACACTCAGTACAACTTATCCTAATCCAATAATTGTCCATATCAAGTATTGGTAGATGACCTCCACATCATAATACCAGTGCAATGGACCTTTACATAGTTTTATTTTTGAATTAAATGTTTCTCTTATACACAGTCATTTACAGTAATTGCTGTTATTTCTGTCTATATTAATATTTTTACTCATACCTATCGATGGTATGTGTAACATTCTTCAAAAAACACATTGAGTCACCTGTTGCAAAAAGCCTTGCTACTCGTGAATCTATTGATGATACTCTGAAGAAATTTTTTTTTCAATAATGATAAAGCTAAATACCAATTTAAAAAGAAATATATCTAACATAGCCATATTTAGCCATGGATATCAGGTGACAGGTGTTGTGTTATACAGAGCAGATAGCAGTGAAGAATCCCTGACCAGTCTGCATAGGAGCCTGTCTGGCAGTGTACATATTGTCTAAAAGTTGTGGAATAATTAAACAGAAATAAGTATCAATTAAAACTTCACAGGCTCTATCCCATAAAACCTACTTGAAACTAAAATGGCAGTAGCATCACTTCAGGGATAGTATTTAAAAAGATTTGTGATCCTTTTTTATGAGACAAATTCTTTCATGATTGCTCACTTCATTGTTTTAAAAGCAATTTTAGCTACATAATTATTCCTTAGGAAAGATTTCCAAATATTTTTGAAACTCCCAATAATCTTTTAGAAATCCCTGGAGGAGTCCCAACCCCTACTTTGAGAAACCCTGGTCTACTAGAATAAACAAAGGATCAATTAAACTTACCACATTTCTCTGGGGGCTCATCAGACTTATCTCCACAATCATCTTCTCCGTCGCACTTCCAACTTACAGGAATACATTTGTTATTGTTGCACTTCCATTGCCATGGGGGACACTGGAGCTTATCACAATTTTCTTCGTCTGATCCATCTCCACAGTCATCATGCTGATCACACAAATGGAAGGACAAAGTGCAATTGGAATTCTTACACTTGAACTGTCCAGGAGGGCAGAAAAGAGAAGCTGAAAATCAAGGAATTTGGAACTTGAAAATTCTCAAACTTTCATTTCAATTTATTTCTTTGCACCAAACAGATCACGGAACAAAATACAGATGCTGATCTGAAGGGGAGTAGGGACAAGGATGTCCCTGCTTGCATAATTAAAGCATAATTAAAAATTTAGAAAAATATTTACCATGAGAAATTAAATAAAGAAAATCAGGGTAAAAAATACTTGTGTAAAAAATGTTAACACATATATTACTGATTTTTAGCTATAAAAAGTGGGGGGCCTCATTATATTTGAGATGGTATCATAGTTGAGTAAATATGGTAAATAAAAATTTTAAACAATCTCATAATCATAAATTATCCTTGAAAACAGAAAAATCATCAATTTATTTTTTTAATCTAATATAGGTAAGGTGTCTTCAGTCTTATAGTTTATAAATTTTTTATCATTTCATTCCAAGGTAAATTTCTTTGTTTTTTTTTTTACTTTACTCTTTCATCAATTCTAGAGTTGAAAAACTATGACTCAAATGTACAGGAAGAATGCCAGATAACATATTTCTTTCTTGTTTTGTCATAATTAAAATTTTTTTTACAAATTTTATTCTTGAAAATGATTTTTAACTTTTGAAATTCTGGACCCCCTGCTCAAAATCCTGAGTGAGCATTACATTTTTCCATCAGAAACAATTTTCCTTTCCTTAGACTAACAGATTTATACCATCAATTTTCCAGCATCATAAACCCACTGCTTTTCACCTTGAAAAAATTATTAGCCGACATTGAATTTCTTGCAGCTCTCACACTAGTTCACTGAGTGACCCTGTTTATCCATCCTAGATCTAGCTAATCTATTATTCTTCAAAGGTACAAGAATTCAAAAAATATTTTTTACTTACGGCATGTGTCTGGCTCATCACTCCCATCTTTGCAGTCTTTTTCTCCGTCACATTTCCAGAATAATGGAATGCAACGATCATCTGTGATACCACAACGCAATTGGGAAGCAGAACAGTTTGCAATACAAGTATAATTGTTGGGGCTCAAGAAAAAGTTGTCAGGACATGCACATCTGTATTTAGTTTCTGGTGCCAGAAGGCACAGATGGCTACAACCACCGTTGTTATTGTCACAGGGGCTGGGGTCTGCAAAACAAACAAGAGATCAGGAACAAAGATCTAAAATCACATCAAAAGGTGCTTACTATTTCATGTATCAACACCTATACCATCTTGGCCATCAACTCTTTACAGGTGTGGTCCCAGGGAAGGGAGGTCCAGGTGGTTTGGACCCTTACTAACAATGCTTGGGCAAAGTGCAACTGAAGTTTTTTTAAAAAATTCCTAGATAAAGAAATTTCATTTCTTGAATCCAAAAATAATTGTAAGTAATCATTGATTAATGTTAAAAACAATAATGTATCATGCATATCATTTAATTAAACAGATGGAACTTGAAAAAAAAATTGGCCCTCCTATTGCTCAAAGACCTGGATCCATTCCTGCTTTATTTACAAACTACTACTATAACTAATGAAACCTTCAAAATTAATTCATTAAGAAAAATGCATTTCTTTGAATTCCTCTCATTTATCAGCAAGTTTTTCAAAACTCCTACTCAAGTTCTGATTAACAAGAGGTTAGAGAATGTTATGCTTTCCTTCTGAGCTTTTTTGGGGGGGGAAGTGGGCTGTAGTGTCTTATAAGCCATCAAATACAATAACAATTAAGAATCTATAGACTTTCTCTAAAAATGAGCAAAATCATTTTTAGTTGAATGTTGATTGCATAAAGCTTTCAGAACTGCTTGAAACCACTGAGGAACTCTTTGATGAATTGGATAAAAAAAAACTCTTTGGTGAATTGAATTAAAGGAAAATAAAAAAATTAAAATTTCTCAAAATGTGCAAGGAAACTAACTTTAATCCAAAATTACGATACTTGAATAAATTTTTGAATTCCTTCAAACAAATTCAAGAGTTCAGAGTAAAAGTCTGTAATTAATGCTTACATGATCTTTGTTTGAGCGGATGAATAATGTGAATGTCCAAGGGAAGATGTGTTGTATTTTTCAACACAACACGATTTGCTCCGGTGTATTTGTTGGCTTTTTCAATACTTCGGAGATTCAAGTCAGTCCAGTAGATCCAGTCTTCAAATATTGTAATTGCAAAAACATGAGGAATGTTACCCTGGATTACATAGCGTCTCCCTGTGCCATCTGCATTGGCATACCTAAAAAGATAGAAAAAACACAATTTGATTTGGCTTTTTATACAGATCTACTTTCATACTAAGCAGGATTTTCTTGAGAAAAACAATGTACAAAATTTGGCTGACCCTGATCCAATACATAGATTCAATAAGGAATCAAGAACTGATAGTCCAAGAATTTTAGCATAAATACTATGGTTAACTTTTAAATTAATTTTGAAAAGCGGATTTTTTGTCAATGATAGATAATGAAGTATAGAATAATATACTACTAATTTGTTTGATGGTTATCTCTGTAGGCTCCAATGGTATTTTAGGGGATTTTTAATATATCATTATATAAACCATCTCCTATCATTGAGGAAAATATCATCTTGTAAGAATTAATTTGAAAGTTTGGACCAAATGATCCTGGATTATGATTTAAACATGAATGTGAACATTGGTTGAGAAAAGGTTTTCTATGTTTACTATTTAATAATATAAACTTCAATTTCGATAATTCAAAAAAATTCTCGAGGAGGTATGGAGTGGTGTAACAATTACCAGCATGGAAAATAAAATTAACAGATCAAGTTCAAGTTTTGAGTGAAGCTTTTTATGTTCACTTTGCACTAATCCCATTGGGAAAGGCATGAATCCACTTCTCCCCCATCTATAAATGAATAGTAGGGCAGTTGGAACCCTTTAGTCCTGTAAGGCAGTTCATCGGAGAAAAGGTAACTCTGACAGAAAGAAAAAAAACAACAGCTTGGCAGTTGCCATAGCTGGTTGTAAGCACAGGTAAAGGACCAAGGTTAAACATTGGGCTCGCAACTCCATCCTGAAACCATAGCACAGTGATTGCAGCTCAACTCTCCACAAAAAGTCAGCATCAATAGATAAAGAACAAGACAAAATTCTTAGGTAGGCAGGAGAGAAAAGATATATAAACTCACTCAATATAGTCAAAATGTGCATCACCCCACCACAACCTGTTAGTTTCATAATCAATAGTAAGTCCATTTGGCCATCCGATTTTCTCGGTGATGAGAAGGGTGTAACCAGATCCATCCATCCCAAGTCGACCAATGCAAGGCGTGATTCCCCAGTCTGTCCAGTAAAGATATCTGTTGTTGAAAAGAGAATGAGGGAAAAAAGAAAAAAAAATTTCTTTACATGGTAAGACATTTGTTCATATTTAAGTACTCATCTTAAATCCCATCTCACTTTTTTGTTTGTTTGTTGTTTTTTCATGAGTGGTCACACTAATGCAAACAGATATATGAAATTAACTCTTAGATTCATAAACCACTTGTAACCACTGTGGAATTCTACAATGAATAGGAATAGAAGGTGCAAGGAGTGCTAAGTTGAGAGGAGATTTTTTTGATAATTGTAATTACTTGACTAAGTTTTTCTATATTTTTTCAAAATGATATCGATGTGTGAAACAACAAAAACTGAATTGAATCAAAATGTATCACAGACAATAATTGATCGACCGTGACATCAAAATTTGAAATCATGTAAAAAAATTCCAGTGAAAAATAAATATAATCAGAATAAATCCTATTTATAACAACACTGGTTTTTCCACTGGAAAACATCTAAAATAGAGTAAAAAAAAATCATCTAGATTCTGAAGAATCTAGATGTTATCAATAAACCTATCAAGATAAGGTCCTAAAAAGTTTTTTTTTCCTTAAAATCAAAAAAAACATTTTTTACTAGTATGATGCTAATTTTCAAGTCTGTAGACAGAATGGTTTGGCCAGGAGCGCTGGAACACATTAACAAATAGACAAACAGATAAACAAACTGACACATATAAAAAAGGATATGATCCATCATCATCTTTGATGGCTATGGTTGTTCAATGAGAATGAAATGAGATAACATTTTTACAACATGGTGAATAGAAACAGTCAAGAAAAGAGTCTACAAACTTCCGACAACTTAATACCCCATTCACTGTACGGTTTTTGTAAAATACCCCATTCACTGTACGGTTTTTGTAAAATACCCCATTCACTGTACGGTGTATGTGAAATACCCTATTCACCATATGGCGTATGTAAAAAAAAATGTTATTGCATTTTATTTTCATAATAGCAAGGGAAAACATCTCTTTGGCTGTTTACAGAAAACTTATAGGATTATCAGAAGATATCAAAGAAGGAGTGATCCAGGAAGAAGAAGCCAAAAAGTCAGACCATAGATGTGCTAGTTCTTTTCTCTTGTGAAGATATACAAAGGGCAGTGTTGTCAACTTCATTTCAAAGTTTACATCTAAAATTGATTCAAAAAATATTTCAAAACACCCAGAAACATATTGATTCTCATGATATATACCTGAATCTACGAAAAATTTTACATATTATGAACAAATTAAATGGGACTTCATTCTTCAATATTTATTTTTAAAAATATTACTTTATTTATTAAAGATATAACATTTTTTACAATAAATTGAAAAAAAAAATTACCTATTTTACTGAAGATGATCTAAATAACAATTTCTGACACATAGACACAACCAAAAGCATCCAGATTTAGATGAAAAACATCTAGATTAGCAACAATGAGAAAGGGACCTAACTCACATCCCACTATGTCTGTCAGAGATGGCACTTGCCGCTATGAGTGCTCATGTGTCTAAAAACCAAATGAATTGTCAAGAAAACGATTCAGTCCAGATGATGTTTATTGTAATATACTAGGGGAAAGAAAAACAAGTGAAAAAAACCACTCACCCATGACTGGGGTCCACAATGATCGCTCTTGGCTGACTGAGTCCCTTTTTATCAGGACCGGATCTAGACAGTAGAGTCGCACGATTCGTGCCATTTAATTCACAGACGTACATAGAAGCATAAACTGTGTCAACCCAATATAATTTCCTGAAATATCAAAATGATTATTCTTTCAACCATGGTCAGAAACAAGAGTTTGAAATTCGTCAAACTTCCTCACTTTACGAAAATCATTACCACATTTCAGGGGCAGATCCATGATTTTGAGCAGGGTGGGTGCAATGAGAACTTTTTTAATAAATAAAAGTGTAAAAAATAAAACAAATTCCAAACATCAAAAACAAGTAGGTAACAGATGATCCAGCATTTTTCAATTACGTTTGAGTTGTAACTTTCAAGCACTAGAATCGATAGTAAGGGTAATGTGAAAAAAAATTACCACAAAATGAATGAATAAAAATTCATGAAGAATAAGATGGAAGGAATTTTATTAGATAAACAAAATGATATAGTTTTTTAAGCCCAACCTCTGATAACTTGGGATTATTTGGGTTTTATATACATGAAATTTCTTTTTCTAGGTATGAAAAAAACTTTTTGTAACAGTGCTTTGCCAAAGCAGGGAAGTGGGGGGGGGCTCTGGTCACCCTGGATGGCTCCCTCCAGGTCTATACTTATGACACCATCTGACCATTTACTACAAATATTTCTGTTTGAATCTGTCATCTAACTGGGGAGATTTTTTTTTAATTCACAAGGATTTTTTACCCATTGATGTTATAAAAAGCCTTTTTGTCATATGACAGCATTCAAACATTTTGTATTATTTTAATGTTAAAAGCTGTAGTAAAACATGATAATTTGTCCCTTCGATCTGTGGAATTAATTTGGATTGTTTTCAGAAAGCAGCAGATGCTTGAATATAAACCTGCTGAGTGACGTTTCATCAAAATCATGCAATATGCATGTACATACATGACACAAACACACAGAGGTACATGTGTGTATATGATACATGTGTTCTTGTATGTATTAGGTGTGTGTGTGTGTGTGTACATGTGAATGTACAAGTGGATGTGGGCATGGGTGTGTATAGTAAGTGTGTATTTGTAAGTGTATATGGCATATGTATACATGTGTACTTGTTGCATGTATGTGTATAAGTGTTTATTGCATTTTGGATGAAATGTTGTAGTACTTACCTGCCAACCCAGTCAACTGCAATGCCTTCTCCGTGAATCATCCCATGGTTTACAATAGTCTCCTTTCCTGTGCCATTCAGGAATATGCGTTGAATTTCGTTGGCAAATGACTGATCAATGTAATAAAGTCTCTGTTCTTTATAATCATAGTCCAGTGCCATAACCATATCAAAGCCTTGTGCAACTCGACGGTAGATCCGGCCGTCTGTTGATAATTCTCTGATGTAGTAGCGGTTTGAGAATATCAACCATGGAGTAATATCTGGTGAAAAAGACGTGGGAAAAATGGTTATTCACTAGGACCAGGTTCATCAAAATCGAGAAAGAAATTGCTGTAAAAGCCAGTATATAAAATGGACATTTAATTAAAAAAATGCAAATATTACAATGCATCTGATGCACTGGTATTATGACTAGGAGGCTGTCTCTCAAAGTTCTATATGAATAGTTATAGAGCTTGGATGAGATGCAGTGAGCAATAGTTCTCCAACTGCCCTGGTGAGCTGTTCATCTTATATTCTGGCATATACTTTTCTTTCCTCAATCTTGAACATGTAAACAGCATACAGTTTTCTCTGAACTGCTGCAAAGTGGCTAGCAACTATTGATTTTGAGATGTAACACCTATTACATTTTCTTTTTACATTGTCATTTCACCAACACACACACACACACACACATATATATATATATATATATATATATATATATATATATGTATATATATATACATATATATATATATATATATATATATATATATATATACATATATATATATATATATATATATATATATACATATATATATATATATACAATACATATATATACATATATATATTGATATATACATATATATATATCTGTAAGCTTAATATGTATATACACATTATATACATATTAAACTTATCCAAGAATTCACAATGGTGCAAGGAAGATAAGTGATAAATGGCTAAATTTATGCTCACTAATGTTGACAAATTAATTTGAACCTTTTATCACTGTTAGTCACTATAAAGAATGAAATGAGAGGCTATGGTAATTCCATATCCAAGTCCCAAGTTCAACATGCACTGTTGTGTGATTCTATGGCTAGGAAGGTAATTAAGAAGCATTGCTTTGACTCACTGTCTTTTCTCTTGCACCTGCGTTCATCAGCTTCTTTCAGATATCCATCATTACACTTGCATGTAAAGTTTCCAACTGTATTTAAGCATAATTGACTGCAGACCTCAGGGGTTACTTTGCATTCGTCTATGTCTGAAAGTCAAGGGGAGATAACTGTGAAACAATACTTATTCAGCAAAAAGAGGATGTCCTCAAAAAAAAGATTCAAAAATCTAAATTTTTTATAAGTTTTCCTATGGCATAAATGTACACATATTTTGAACAATGGTTTATACGTCATGCATTTTGGTATTTATGTTTTGAAAATAGGTATTTAATAAGTTGTATAAAGGGCTGTGTATTCTGAATAAGTAACCATAAGTTTTGAATAAAGGTCTATATGGCTTGAATAAAGTTATTCATGTTTTGAATAAAAATATCTCTAAATTTCAATAAAAGCATATGCTTTGAATACAGCTACTCATAAGCTAGAGAACTACTGATGTAATCATAAAAGACTATTACCTTTGCAGGCTTTTTTGTCATCCATGAGTGAAAAGCCTGATTGACATTCACAATGGAAACTTGTGATTGTATCTACACACTTGTGTTGACATTGGTTCTGTTCGGTATTTTCACATTCGTTGATGTCTACAGAAAAATAAAAAATAAAAAAAATAACAGTAACTCCAAGAATATGATAAGGAGAAACATTCTAGATTGTTTTCTAAAAATGAAAGATTACCTTGGAGGGCTAAAAAATAAAAACTGAAGCCAAAACTAAATGGCTGTATTTAATGGCCAAGAGATATCTTTTACTGGGGTACTTACTTTTTGGACAATTGTTTGCTACAGTCACTAGCACATTAACCATTAGGCCTAAAGCCTAGGGGTCAGGAAAGGAGAGGGACAAAGACAAAGAAACAAACTTTGAATGTATAAAAAAAAAGTTAGAGTGTACAAAAAACAGTTTATTTGACAGAATGGGTAAATATTTTGGATGATGTTTCAGCACTTTTGTATGTATTCTTTTCATATCTACAGAACTTTGTACAACAGCAGCAACATCAACTCATAACCTAATAATTCATTAAAGTTTAGGCTGGTAGCTTGGATGGTACTATGTCATAGTTTTAAAAATGCTTGCTTGATCTTTTTAGTACAAAGAAACTTACTGCAATGTTGTTCATCGGATCCATCTGAACAGTCCTGTTGTTTATTGCACACAATCAAATAATTGATACATTCTCCATTTTTGCAAAGAAATTGACCTGGAGGACAAGTTGGTGCAGGAGTAACTGAAAATGGAAGACAAAAAAAGATTGAATAGTTTCCAGAATATTGTTTGAATTTCTTAAATAAAGCATTGTCAATAAAATCACTGAAGCCCCACAAATGGCTTGCCCAACCAACTTGATAGAAGTGCCAACTGCTTGTTTATGTGAAAAGAACAAATGATAACGTATATATATATATATATATATATATATATATATATATATATATATATATATAGAGGAAGGGCATTTCAGCTAGTATGTTTTTCAAATTGACAAAACAATTCTACTTACAACACATTGATGTTTTCTCATCAGAATTGTCCCCACAATCGTTTTCCCTGTCACAAAGCCATCTTTGCGGAATACATTTTTTGTTGTCGCATGTAAATTGGTCATGTCTGCAACTCGGATATTCTGCAATTAATAATCATTATCAGGTTGGTGCAAAAATAATTGGGATTTTTCACCATCAACTTTAAAGCAGTATATCTCATCTTATAATAAAAGTTATTATTCAAAATAAGAACCATCAGAATCTACACATCTTAGTCAACTAGAAACAAGTCCATTAATTTAAAAAGCATAGAATTATGGGGTCCTGGAACCAGTGAATTCTTCAGGGGCGTTTTAAGCTGCTGCCTGATTATTGAAGACCTTTCCTTGCAGAAAGTGGTTTGAATGTTTGAAAAAGTGGTAGTCGGTCAGAGAGAGGTCTTGTGAATAAACTGGGTGAGGTTGAGTTTCATAGCCTAGGATCCTTTTCCTGGAAATACTACGTTGGTTTTGACAGGATTCAAGAAGTAGTGGATGATTCCACTTGCTGACTACCAACAGTGAACATAATCTTCTTTTGACACAGGGGAGTGTTTCGGTGCTTCACTTCTGTCCAGACTAAATGTTGTCAATTGTTGTGCAGAATCTATTTTTTGTCACATGTCACAATTGATCAAAATTGGATGATTTCTGTAACACAATAGACATTGTGATGGTGATTTGAAAAAATTTGCTTCATCCATTCATTGAGTGATTTTGCTTTTCCAATTTGTTTTGTTCCAACATGACCTCTTGAATTGTTCTGCAAGGGTCCATCTCAAGCATCATCAGTCTTTTATTGTCTGTTGTTGGACATAGAACTCCAGGATTCACTAGACCTCTCTATTGAGGGTGTCTCAGAGCCAGTACTTTTTGAATTTGTCTAGTTTGTCTCTCCATCTTGAGTTCTGCCAGCTTCGGTTGCACATGTGATCTCTGGGGATTCATGTTGTGAGTCCTGATGTCCATAGGTTGTCTGCCTTTCTTGCAAAATGACCAGCCCAATGCCATTTGAGTTTTCTAATAGATTCTATGATATCTCAGACTTCTGTTTTCTTCATGGAGAGATCACAAGACAGCACAATATATCAGGAAGAAAACAGGAGTCCAAGACATCATAGAAACTATTAGAAAACTTATATGACAATGGGCAGGTCATGTTGCAAGAATGGTAGACAACTGATGGACATCACGACTCACAACATGAATCCCCAGAGATCACATGCTACACCGAGGCCAACTGAATACAAGACGGAGAGGTGAACTAGACAAATTTAGAAAATACTGGCCATGCAACGCCCATGATAGAGAAATGTGGCGGATCCTGGGGAAGGTCTACGTCCAACGACAGACGTTAAAAGACTGATGGTGATGATAATGATGATGATGTTGATGTAGAAACTTATTTGAAATGATCTCCTGTCGTTACACAGTTAATATATCACTCAATTTAGAGACCATAAATAGAATGAACAATTAAAGATGATACCAATAGGGTAACCACTTTAACATCGCATTACTCTTACCATCATCGTGCTGAACAGCTGCCGGTAATGCAAAGGCTCAAATAACTGCTTTCAACCCAAATTCTCATCTCATTTATTCTCGGTCTATCCGTCTCTTTCAATGCAACAGTTATGTATTCAAGAAATGGACATATTTGGTCCGACAGAATGAATTATGAATTGCATTTATAAATTCCATTTCTAAAACTTACCACAGGTGCTAGGTTCATCTGAATTGTCGCCACAATCATTGTCATGGTCACAGTAGAAGAGGGACTTGATGCAAAAGCCATTGTCACAAGCAAATTGGTTTTCACTGCACGTACGGGGTGGACATGATTGCATCTCATCTTCTCCATCCACACAGTTTTTATCCCCGTCGCAAACAAAACTTTGGCTAATGCAAGCAGACACACCCCTTCGGACGTTGGACTTACAGGTAAAGTAGTTGGGGGGACAAGTTCTGTCATCTGCAGCAAGAGAGGGAGAGAAAGTGGAAAATGGATAAATCATTTTGCTTTTTAGTTAACAAAGGAACATTTATTTTGCTATTTTTCTTATTGCTGAATAGGCAAACAAACATTTGAAAAAACTGTAGATTTGCCTCTGAGGTTCATGCCTTTGGATGCTGCTAACTTTCTGAAGGATTGACACAAACAAGTAAACATTAGAATAAAGGAAAAGATCTTTAAAAATCTAAAAACTATTAAGATGGATCATGAATAGAATAAGCACCCTACATTGGATCCAACTGAAAGGTTCAAATTTTGAGGTCACATGGGATGACGTCTCATAGTACGTCAGAAGTCTTGAAGAAAAGTAAACAAATTGTTCTTATTTCATCTCAATCCAACATTTTTTCAGCTCCACTCCATTTCTCTTCTTAAAGCCTGCAGCATGATTTTACTAATTACTGAAAAATTTTTGATCTAATCTGAAAATTCACACCTCATACTTTCTTATCCTCCTGCAGAAGTATATATATAAAATGAAAGAAAATAAACAAAGATTTCGCAAGAAGTACAGCCTGTTCGTAAATAGTAGATAGTACATTCTTATGAAAACAAGTCGTCATGTCCATAGATGAAAAACACGAACATAGTGAAATATTGACGTTATCACTATTAAAAGCGTGGCAACAGAGCGAAGAAAGATTGGACAGAAAAATAAGTATAAAATGATTTATGCAAATAAAACTATATAAACGGTGATATGTTTGATTTTGAAAGTGCAAGACATTGTGCTACAGATCAATGCAAAAATACAGTGTGCGAGTGACGTAACCAAAATATTAGAACAGTTATATCTCCTATAAATTTTATTCTGAAAAGTTTATTTTATATTTTTTGCCAATCCTGAAGCATTCTTTTTCTTGTGAAAAGAAAGGCAAATAATGTGTCTGATTTTTCAAAAAGTATATAAAACTATTAAAGGAAGCCACTCGTATAATCATTTGCTTCAGTTTTTCTCCTAAGCCAAAAGAAAAAAGGAGAATGTTTCCTTGGATGTACGGCATTGTGGGCTTAGCTAAGAGGATGTACCATGTACGTCCTGACGATAGGGTAAGGGTTAAATAAACGCAATTATAATTTTATCAACATTTTATTTAATCAAAAAAGGATTGAGCTGAAAAATGAGCTGGATTGAGTTAAAATAACACAACAAAACCTTTTGCAACTCATTGAGACTTCTATGTGATATCATCCAGTGTAACCACAAAACTTGAAAATTTTCAGGTGGCTCAAATCTGGGGTGCTTACTCTACATATGAACCATTTAAAGAGAGATGGGCTAAAATTGATTTTGAATAAGATTTTGTTCATTAAAAAATCTCCTACCATTTGAAACAATTTCTAGTTAAACAAGTTAAGTCACTTTTTAAAAGCTCAGATGAATTCAATAAGTATCAACAAATTTGAAGAATTGACATATTGAAGTAAGTAAGAGGATGTGAAGAAACTGTGTAAACTCCAGTGAAACATGCGTAGATATTGTTACAAAATGCATTATAACCCCCAGTCATGAGAGACAGGCCACGAACAGAATAACAGAATATGTCCCCCAAATGTGAAGCATTGGTGGATTATAGATAGATTGCTCAAGGAAAATAAAGAAGAATAAAGAATGCATGGACAACGTGGCTGTTGTCTTCCCAAAGACACCTTGAGTATGAAGGGAATAAAAAGATATGCAGACATCAGTAAGAGAAGATACTCACCGCAGTTAAGCTCTTCAGCTTCATCAGAGCCATCAAAGCAGTCATTGTCCCCATCACAAACCCAAATTTGTGCAATACACATGCCATTATTGCAAGTAAACAAGTTACCATAGCATGTTCGATTCTCATGACCTGCAAAGATAAATTCAATCAATAGGAAAAAAAAGAAACCAGAGAATAATGAGTTTTTAAAAGAAACTCACTAAAATGTCACTTTTGGCTGCCTCTTAGCTCAATGTCAAGTTGTTATCTTTTGATAAGATTTATATCATAATTTTTTGCAGATTACTCTTATTTTCTTATAAAGATCTGTAATCACCAGCCCAATGAAAAGCAATTCATTGATCACCCCCTTTTTCAGTTTTTTTTAATTGATCACCCCAAACACAGGATGTTGACAAAAGATGTTGGTCATGTGACTGTTTCTATTTGCTGACCAGCAAGACTTGTTTTTTTAAAAAGATTCTTGTCAGAAGTATACATATTCACTTATATTTGTCGATATAGTATCTCTAAAAGTTCCCAACGGATTTTAATAACATTTTCTGGAAGGGTGGGCCATGGGCTAAAGAAGAATTCCATAAATTTTGGAGTGGATCTAGGAAGATACTTGTTCATGCATTAAGACAATAGTCCAAAATATAGAAAATCAAAAATTATAATTACCTCCTCTATATTTTAATTAATTTTTTCTTAATATATGGTATTAGTGGAGGTATACACTTTCTGAGTGCTTCCTAGTTACCATAGCCAACATAGTTGGAAACATATGTATTCTATCATGTCCATCTATCTATCTGTCTGTCCACACAATATCTCTAAAAGTTCTCAATGAAATTCAATATCATTTTTATCAAATGGTTGGCTAACAGGTAAGGAAGAAGTGATTGCATTTCGGGTAGATCCATGCAAATTACATATCTCCCATTGCAGTTATATGTCCATACAACATAATATTGCCAAAATTCCTTGTCTCTCTACATAATATCTCCAGAAGTTCTCAATGAATGTCTATGAAATTTTGTGGAAGAGTAGGTATGGGCCATGGAAGTAGTGATCAAATTTTAGGGTGGATCCATTCACAATTACTCCCCATGGCATGGCATAAGTCGACGAATGCACTCCATATATAGAGAAGTACTTTTATAGCCACTTCTGATGTCTGTGGATGTCCTTTTTAAAAAAATTATTTTCACCTTGGTCTATGATGTTGGAGAGGTATATGTATTTGGTCACGTCCGTCTGTTTTTTCCATCTGCCAATCTATCGGTTCACGCAATATCAAAACTTTTTGGAAGGTTGCGGAATGAGGTAAGTGGTTATTCTTTTTGATTGAGAGATATTTTTCTCCAGAAGTTCTCAATGGAGTTCAAGGGAATTTCTATGAAATTTTATGGAAGGATGCACAATAGGCTACAAGAGAAATCTTTCAATTTTTGGATGGATCCATGCACAATTACTTCCCCTGACAATAGTGTTCTCTGAGTGCTTTCTATTTTGTTGATTGATTCTGATTATTCTTTCAGCTTTTTTTTTGTAAAGACTGTTAAATGGGTCTCATGGACTTCTAGGGGTCCACTGACCATACTTTGAGAACTGTTGAAGTAGAGCAGTGATCCCAAACTGTCTTGTTTTGCAGTCCAGTTTAATATTGATAATATTTTTTTGCAGACTCGCTGAAGGGTATGTGTTTTTTTGTGATTTTTCTGCCCCCCTACCGAAAAAAAAAAACAAAACAAAATCACATCGAAATAATATGATAAGTCAACTATAAGTCACTTATGAGTGGCCAATACACTCAATTTCTCTCCAAAGGGGTTTATCAAATAAATCTGACATTGAGATCCAAGGAAATTAATTTGTTTTTATTTTACTAAGAAATATTGCCAAATTGTATTGTTCCCTCTTTGCCCTATTACACATGTTTTGTAGTCTGGTACAGGTCCACAACTCTCTGGATGGGATCCCTGTTGCAGAGAATTGGTACAAAATAATGACTTACTACAAGACGGTGGTTCATCTTCATTGTCACCACAATCATCAACTCCATCACACTGCCAGGAAGCAGGGATGCAACGGTGCCGATTTGAACAGAAAAAATCATCTGAAAAGGAATAATAACAAAAAGAAATTATGAATATCCAATCAATTCATCCATTAGCCCCATAATTAAGCTCGAAGGGTAATCCTTGCTTATTCAGTACTAAAAATGTTTAAAGATTGCCTCAAGTTCTGCCACTTGATGGCTGAAAATGGCTGAATTTCTGATTTTTTTCCATTTCCTGCTAACTTTATGATTGAAAATGTTATTTGCAATGGAAAATTCATACTAAAGATCCAAAAAGGGATATAAACATATTAATCAGATTCTAACATGCATTTTGAGTGTCATGATTTCCTTTATCAAAGACACTTTTTTCCCCCTAATATAAACCTTTGTTAGAAACTGTCTACCAAATTTGTCAAAATAGGTTTCTTCAGTTTTTAAGTGACCGGCTGGCTATGTATGTATGTGCCATGCGCAAATGGACTAATATTACTGAAAATTTACTCTTTATTATGTCCACAAAAAAAGTTTTTTGTTCTCTTAAAATCCTCCTTCCCAGGTTTTAGTGCACACTTCAATTTTCAATGTAAATTTAAGCTAAATTGGTCCCTTAGTTTGTGTGCAGCAGCATTTATGCTTGTTTTTTTTAGAAATTCAGGCTTTTTAGTGATCCAATGAAAGGCAAGAGAAGTAAGTTATTCCTTGATCATCAGTTGGGTATGAGGCTATCTCTGGTATTAGTCAAGATGG
Source organism: Thysanoteuthis rhombus (assembly GCA_963457665.1). Taxonomy (NCBI): domain Eukaryota; kingdom Metazoa; phylum Mollusca; class Cephalopoda; order Oegopsida; family Thysanoteuthidae; genus Thysanoteuthis; species Thysanoteuthis major. The sequence continues at coordinate 19,867,999 of OY735236.1, read as the reverse complement.
TGGGGTACGGGGGTTCTTGTTATGCATGATTGAATATCTTTTTAGAAAAGTATGTCTTAATGGTCATTGTGGATGTTCTGAAAAGTCTGATGGTTCTGAGTTGTACAAATGAAATACTATACATAGGTTTTTGTAGGTCTGTGTGACTGTGTGAGGTTCCAAATGTTGGATATACATGAAGGGGGATAAGTTGTGGATGAGGGGTTGTTGAGGGGAATGAGGGTATATGAATATTAAAGGGGGTTTGTTTGGGCTTAGGTAGAATTATAGTCTAATGAATAGTGAGTTGGTAAGTATAGAGTAATTAGGAGTGAGAGGATTTTGAAGATCAATGTGGTTAGGGTTGTTAAGTTTAGAGCTGAGTCCATTAGGGGAGAGAGTTTTGAGTTTGTTAATCCACATATCTTCATGTTGTTCTAAAATTTTTGTTGTGTTGTGGGTCTATTTTTCATTATTTTTCCAAAGATTGTGAACAATATATATATATATATATATATATATATATATATATATATATATATATATATATATATATATATATATATATATATATATATATATATATACCCGACAAAACATAAAAACCTGATAGAAAAGGGATTGGAAGGAAACAAATGAGTTCAGATACTCACCAGGAGAACAAGTAACACTTTGACAGAACATTACATTTTCATCAGAGTTATCACCACAATCGTTATCTCCATCACACAAGAAAAGTCTTGATAAGCAAATGTTGCTATTGGGACATTTGACTTTACCAGTCGGACATGTGATGTTGTTGGCTGAAGTCAGATGGAAAATATGAAAACAATCAATTAATTGTGAGAGCAGGAATTATTGCATCACTCATGCACCAAAAAGAAAAATCAACTCCTGAGTAAACTTGATATAAAATACATTAAAATTGTATCAATTTTTCCCTTGTTGTGTTTCCATAGATTTGACATCAAGGAAAGTAAAAATTATAACTTTCTACAAAGATGCTGCCATCATATGAAGGTATTTTAATGCTGAGAATATACTATTACCAAAGCTTTAAAAAATAGTAGATAACCTACTGGAGGGGGCTCCACACAAGGAGCCCCCAGTCCCCAAATCCTCTCAAATCTCTATATACACCTCAGTTCATCATCTGTACTATGTATGAATAGCTTAAAGTTTCTATTCATTTTTGCTTTTGATTCATTGCATAATTTTCTCTAGAAAAAGAGTTTGTGAGTAAAATTTGAATTTCACAATTCAAACAACTTTTTAAAGATAATATTCTCCAGATCTATACATTAGACACAAATGATTTTCATAACAGAATTTCTACAATTATTTTTCTTACAAATGGCCCAAGATCAAAATTGACTTGTTCATGACTTTTGAGTGTTTTTATTGACACTGTCACATTGTCAGAATTGTACAGAAGTTATAATGGTTGATGAAAAATCACATCTTTGAACCTGATTTAATCCTTGTTTCTGAGTGTGTATAATTAAATTTGAAAATAAATTTTAACCATATTGTATCATAATATTGCAAGAACATAGTAATCATAAAGAAAAACAGTTTCAGTTGATGAATTTTGATTGTACTTATAAATACTTCTCCATGCAAAGACTGATGATGATGATGATGATGAAATCATATATGCATATGTGAATTATGTGATGGTTAAGAGTCAGAAGATGATAATTGATGCGAGTTTTAATTTCTCTATCATTCAGCATATTTTTATTTTGTTCAAAACAGAATTGTATAAAAATGATAATTACTTACGGCAATTTTTTTCATCACTTTGGGAACCGTCATGACAATGGTCATAGCCATCGCAAACTCGATGTTGACTTAAACATCGAAAATTCTTGCACTCAAATTCATTTGGGCCACACGTTGGATGATCTACAAATAAAAAACACATCATTCGTTTCAATGTTATTATTTCATTATTTAATTTCATTACTAATATTTCAACCCATTGTATTAATTTCAACTATTAACCTCCATCATTATTTTTCAGTTATTTTCAGTGCTACTCAACATAAGCCATCAATCTATGGCAGTAAACAAACATCACTGATTGGAAATGAAGAATAAGCTACATGTGAGATTCAAAATGTCTTTCTTCTTGTCAGGGGGAAGCTTAATTAACCTCCAGCTGCTTTACCGCTTAAGCTACAGGCACATTAGAGTCAGCAGCAATCCAAATCTTACATTTTAAATTTACCTATTACTTCATATACATACATCTTATTTGTTGTTTTTGTACACTTAAAGATTTAATTTATCATTTATTTTTACTTATCAGGTGAGTATTGTATTCCATTATATCAATTGTGACTACTATTTATCTTCGTCTTTATTTTCTTTTAGTTGTTTCCATGGAAACTCATTGTAAGATAAAGGTAAATTATCATCCTCATCATCATCATCATTAGTTATTTAATGTCCATTGTTGGACGTATACTTTCTTTGAGATTCACCTGACCATCTATCATGGGCGCCATGGACACAATACTTTCTGAACTTGTCTAGTTCATTATACCATCTTATTTGCTGTCAGCCACAGTTTTACATATGATCTCTAGAGGTTCACACTGTGAGCTGTGATGTCCAATAGTTGTCTGACATTATTGCTGTTTGAGTTTTAAAATGTTTCCCATGATATCTCTGACTTCTGTTTGTTTTCTTTTGTATTGTGACATCACATGATTCTCTCCTGTCCACATTGCATGGTTCTTGGTTTGAGGGCCAATTTTTTGGTTAGGTTCCATATTTCAGCTCCATAGGTGACTATTGGAAGGATGCATTATTTGTAAACTCTTTATTTTCATAGGATTTTCTTGTTCCTAATTTATGTTATATTAGTAAACATATATTGAGTTGTTGCAAAGGTTTTGAGCATTTTGTTTTGACAAAATCATTCATTCATATAAATTCATGATATTATTCTGCCATCAAGGTATTATTCTTTATTTTCTATGACCTTATACCTATTTCCAGGTAACCTATTTTTCTAACTTTTTAGCCTTTCCAATTGCCTAGAGATGATTATTTATTACCTCTGTTGAAGTCTTGAGGTCTCCAGAAAGTGCTCAAACACTTGCTCTTTTGCAACTGCTCACAATAATTCTTAAGAACAAGTTTGGGCCTCTCTTGAGATTTATCATTAGTATCCATATTTCCAGACTTAAATCTAATAAACCAATGATAAATAGTTTGCACTGTAGTAGTGTTCACGCCAATTTTTTTGTTTATGTTATCAGTGGCTTGAGCAGCATTATGTAATAATTTGAAATCATACTTGGAAAGTACTTCTTAGGTAGACACCATTGCTGTTAAGGGCTCAAAAACCTTCAATAATAATGAATTCTATCTCTATTTACATGGAATCTGCAAAACAATGCAGTTACATTAGTAAATCTTTCACTTTTAGTATTATTCTCTTGGATGTAAAAAAAAGACATGTTCAAGTGTAAAATAGTGTGTGAAACTTACCACAGTCTCTCTCATCTGAGTTATCTCGGCAATCATTGTCATAATCACAACGTAAAAGAGGAATTATACACCGACCATTGTCACAGCGAAACAGGGAAGGGTCACATGTATGATCAGCTGAAAAGAAGAAAATATATAAATGGAGATCTTTCGTTTAATGTTGGTAAATTCAACAAATAAGTGAAAGCTACTCCCACGTTGAAATATGAATTTAAAATAGATTTATTTCAATTATCAATTTTCAACCTTGGTATCATGTTATTTCATTATGCAAACTTCATCATCATCATCATTATCTTCATCAACAGCAGCACATTAGCATCCGCCGTTGGACATAGACCTTTCCCAAGATTTGTCAGACTTCTCTTTCGTGGATGTCATGGAGCCAGTACTTTCTAAACTTATCTAGTTTATCACACCATCTTATATTTTGTTGGCCCTAGTTTTGCATGTGATCTCTGGAGATTCACACAATGAGTCGTGACATCCAACAGTTATCTGCCATTCATGCAACATGATCAGCCGGTTGCCATTTGAGTTTTCATTTGGATCTATAATATATCAGGTTCCTGTCTTTCCTCTAAAATGCTGTGCTGTCTTGTGATCTCTCTATGTCGGGTTAAGCATGATTCTCCCTTGAGCACATTCCATGGTTCTCAGTTTAAAGGTCAGTCTTAGTTAGGTTCCATGTTACAGCTCCGTATGTGACTATCAGAAGATTGCATTGATTGTATACCCTTCTTTTTAGTACAAGAAGAATTTTCTTATTCTTATGTAGCTCCAATTTTTTTTAGTGTTAATGTTATACCAATGGCTCTACTGACAAGCCCATCAAAGGCAACTGGTCCAACATTACAACTAAGCATGAATTGTACACTGAACACATATCTACAAGAGTCTGTTTTTTGTTTAATTCTTGCTGACAATTTGTTGAAAAATTTTATTCATGGGATTAAATACTATTATCTGCTGCGAACAATTCATTATTGTTAATTAACAAAATAGCCGGGCATTTGGTGGCAGTTAGCCCTGTGAGGGCAGCCTATATTGTCAAGAATAGGTTGAAGTTGCAGAGAGGCATGATGGTTACCAACAAGGAAAACAGAATCGGCCAGCTTGGCTAAGGCTATTTATGTTCAGTTTGTACAAATGCCCTTCGGAAAAGGCCTGAATCCACTTTTCCCAACCCAGCTATGGGCAGTTGAAGCCTTTCACCCTTTTAAGGAAGTCCATCCAAGACAAGGTCATTTTAATAAAAAAAACCTACAGCTTGGCAATTGCCATGACTGGTAACAAGTCCAGTTAAGGGGGGGGGAGGGTTTGGCTTGAGGCGAGCAAATTAAAAAAAAACAAACTACTGGAAGATCAAAATTGGGAAGATCTGGTACTGAACAAAGCTATTTGATTTTGAAAATAAGAATTTGACACTGATGGGAAAATTTAACAATCTCTTATACGTGAATTATAAGATACAACATAAATGTAGCTGACAAATAGATAAAAATACGTATTTAAGTTCATTTTTCCTGCAAGCCAGGATGGATTTTAAGTTATTTTATCATTTGAGTACGGAACCTACTTAATTTGGTCCCAAGACAATACAAATTTGATCTTGCAATCCTGGTCTATAGAAACAAGCATAAGAAACAAACAAGAAAGGTTAATACTAACCGCACAAATTTGGATGTTCATCAGAACCATCTCCACAATCATCATCAATATCACAAACCCAGGTTTTGTAGATGCACTTGCCATTCATACAGGTAAAGTATGCACTAGTACAATTATTGTCTTTTGGAACACACATCTTCTGATTATTAGCAAGTACTAAGCCACTGTGATCATCACATGAACATTCAGCCTTACCATCAGGGGCAGGGTGACAGCCATGGCTACACCCACCATTAAAGATTTGGCAAGGATCATCACGACCTGAAAGAGATACACAAAAATGTAAATGGATTAAGTCTTTGTTGACACAATGAAGAGCTGTTTGAAATCAATTTATTTTTAACATGGCTCAATTCTTCTGAGAATTCTGGGACATTTTTATCCCTAGGTTTTTTTTATAACTGCTGGGATATGCATTTCATGTAGATTTCTTTTCAGATGTTTACTGGGATGAACGTGTCATGAAAAATAAGACAAATGACATTTTCCTGGCTTTTACAACCATGGATAATGTAGACATGTGGGCAAAGTGATCTGTTAATTCTGAGTTTTCACTTGTTCTGGAATAGATATTCAATGAAAGAATAGTTTTCTTTAAGCATTAAAAAAACATTAACACGCTTTAGGCCTTTTTATACTCTTCTAAAAATTCAGGCATTAAGCATCAATAGATTAGTCCTAAAAGAGCTAATTCACACATTTCACAAGTTTCCTGTTCTAAAAATTTACAATGTATAGAGCTGTAGTGTCCCCTATACTTTTAGTTAAGAATTAAGTACAAAACTCTTCTTTTAGCTAGATATCCAAAATGTCACTTCCTCTGACAACCCCTATAAAATCCCTGGACACACATGGTCCACTGCTCACTAGCTCCAGCACCACTAGCTGGGTACGCTTCTAGCCCTGGCCCTTGCGGCCCCAGTGTTGGGTTGGGGGGCCAGATTCAAGGCTGCGAGATATATTAGCCCCCTAACATGTAAATAACCAGGGTCGATCTAAAGAGATAAATCCTGGTTAGTAGCGTGTTCACTGCTTGAGCACAAAAACAAGGTTAGTACACAGATAGCTGGATTGTTAACAAAATGAAGAAATAAGAACAAACAAAGAAGTAAACAACAGTGCCAGATTTAATTCATGAGTGAATTAAAATAAACAAGGACCGGAGATTCTGCCGACACAAATATGACCAGGATAGGCACTACAGAGCTAACTGGATTTGAATAGTAGTAGACTTATCAAGCATAGCCTAGTGTTCCAGTCCTGCACTGCCATTTCTCTGGCCCAAGTGATTTCATGAAGAATAGGTCCAGCATAGCATCCTGATAATATCCAAGATTCAGATCAAACAACTTACTAACAGCTGTCAAATCACACTTGGAGATGGGCCCTGCCAAGTAGTCTTCTTTGCAACTGAGATGCCATAAAGGACCCAAAGAATCAGCTCATGAATTATGTCCTGCTTCTAGTACCATGTTACTCAATACTACCTGTTACATGATACTTGGAAAAGAGATAGGCATAGCAAAGTCATTTGCTTTGCGCTAGAGATGTCATGATTATCTTCTGTTCATAAACCAACCAACCCAAGATATTTACTGAAAAATGTCTTATCTAAAGAAAAGAAATAAAATAATAGAAATTGAAAGTGAGTTGAAAACCGTCAACCAAAAATGTCAACATAGGTTTTTTCAGTTTTCAAGTTGGTCTGGCTAGCCATCTACATATATATATGTGTCATGAGTATAGGTCGCACCAATGGAGAAAGAGGGCTGGAAATTTTAACATTTTTTCTTATTATGTCTTTTTTTTTTTAAATTATAAATAATTTTTTTGAGGGGTTCAATTTGCACTGTAAGTTAAGGCTAAATTGGTCCCTTAGTTTGTGTTCAGCAGTGTTCATGCTTGTTTCTAGAAAGATCAGACATTTTAATGATTTAACAAATGACAAGAGTAAAAAGTTATTCATTGATTACCCCTTTTCCCAATTTTTTAGTTGATCATGCTGCCATAAAAAGATTGTCATATGACGGTTTCTATTAAGTGACTAACCAGACCTATTTTGCTGGATTTGGAAAGAAACAGAGAACTCACATGTCTGTTGTTCTTCAGAAAAAACTTTAATTTCCATTGGCCTTGATAGGAGGTTCTTAATCATTAGATGCTGATTGTTCCCCGTATGTTTTTCAGCTCGGAATATGCTATCTAAAAGAAAAGTGAAGGTAAAAATACAGATATGTACAATTCAATTTAAGACACCTTGCTTTCATAATTTCAATTACTTTTCATATCCATCACTTCATGATGCACCTAGAACCATCATCAGTAATGTTTCTCCAGGGTCATTGGGTCTTTAGGGTCTTTCAATACTCAGGTGACCTAGCCAGGGTTCATAAAGCCCTGGCTTGTGTCCTTTTTGGTGCTTTGATGGCTAACTTGATGCCCCCTCCCACCTACTGGCTCCTATGAAGCCAAGCATGTTGCAGGCCCTGCGTAGACCCTGTCCTGTGATCTCTTGCCCTTCTGCATTTCATCTCGATGGGTTTTTACCTTGTTACCCTCTTCCTCTTGTTGACCTAGTCAGCACAGTCCCCCCAGGGAATTGTGAGTTCCTAAGGGAGGATCTTCTTGAAGGACCTGAGATCAGCGCAATGTAAGCGCATTGTAGTGGCAACACTTTCTAGGAACTTCAATTTCTTCCCCAGGTTGACTTTCAGTTTCAAGTCTTGTGCTGTTGCTAGCAGGCCCAGGTCTTGTGCCACTGGTAGCAGGTCTGAGGAATTATTCAAAATTCAACAAGAATTTGGGAAGCACCATTAGTTTTCCTCAAAATCTTTCGATAAAGTGATGTTACAATTCAATGAAACAAAATGTCAATGCATTTATGGAAGAACATTTTTGAAATAATCAAAAGTTAAAAATAACTTTAATTCTATTACAGGTTGAAAACACCTTATCTGAAATGCCTTGAAATGTTTAGAATTTCAGATTTTTTAGATTTCTAAATACACTTACCGTTCTGTCCAGTTTCTCCAATAGCTTGAAATTCTGTGCTATGTAAACATTTTCTCTTTTTTATCACTCTTACTCATAGGGGTATCTGCAGCCTTCTTTGACATTTTTATCAATATCTTGTACAGATGAGTGAATAAGCAGTGATTAATTCATGTTGGTTGGGCATTGACAACACTTTTTGGATTGGAACTTGTTGTCTTCCACTGTTTATGATGTAAGTATAGTTCTATGTTTCTAAAGTATTTGACAAAGACAATCAAACTTTTACTATAGTCAGAATAAGTTAAATACCTAGGAAATTGACCATCTCTCTCATCTTTGAATCATACTACAGTGAGGTCAGGTGTGAAATTTATGTCATTATGTTGTATTATGTTGTTTTGAAGACATTCTTCTTTCACACATTTGACAAAATTTTCTCATCTACTTTGCCAAGTATAATGGCAGCTTTTGAAAAATTTTAGCATTCAATCATATATTTGAAGATTTTTCATTACTAGCCTTATCTTGACCACTGACAGTACCTTTTGTCTTGATTTTCAATGCATTTATATAGTAAAACCATTAGCAATGTTCTTACATTATGCATATAATAACCTTATTCTGTCTAATTATTACCTCAGTTTCTGACCTTTGGCAATCTCTTTCTTCCTGATTATCAAAGCACAGCATACAGTGTGAAACAATCAGCTTGGCTCTTAGCTACTACTAATATTATAAGTGTGATAGACCTGGTAGGAAGGGCGAGTGGAGAAAAGAAAGGTAATTTAATAAGAGGGTAAAAAGAGGGAAGGGCTGATGACTGCTACTGATACTCTAAGTGTGATGGTCACAGCACTAATAATATATATAATAAAAAGGGATAAAATGGTGATAATTACTTACATACGCCCCAATCAGACCAGTAGATGTGGTTACCAAACACAGCTACAGAGAAGGGTTGCACAGATATGTCTACAAGCACTTCTCTGTAATTGCCATCGAGGTTACTTCTCTCGATTCTATTCCTGAAATTCAAAGAAGAACAAGTCTAGTTAGTCACTCAATATTGAACATCACCCAACAAAAGACAAGAGAAGTAAATTGATCATTCGTTTTCCCATTTTTATGATTGATCATCTCCAACACAGCATATGCCAAAAGACTATCACGTGATGGTTTCTATTAAGTGACTAATATGAACTATTATTGTATTGATTTATTTGGACAAATTTCTTCATTATTATTTTTGAATACTTTTTCTTTCATCTCATTTTTGTTGCTTGTTTACACTCATATCAAAAGATCAGGGGAAAGGACCAGCTGAAATATATCAAAAACAGCAAATAATGATAACACTTCATTAAAGAACTTCATACAATATAACTATGAGATTATGAAACTAGTGATTTCATGAAATCCCGCAGGATGATGTGTAATTCCTGAACATTTCAGTAATTTCATGAAATTCCTAGTTTCACAATCAGTGTAGTAATGGTTAACAAGCTTGTGAAGCAAGCCATTACTACTGTAAGGAGTTTGATCTACATCAGGTACCTCACTATTAGAGACTTGTATCAAACTAAGCCAAACTTGGTAATTATTAAGTATATTCTAGTATTTAGTGTATATACAGTTTAGTCAAAGACGTAGAAGGATAAGTGATTGTATTTGACATGCATGCAATGTCTGTGGACCCTCTTTAATGTCAAATGTTTTCACTTTGTGAGGGTTGCTAAAAAAGCAAACAGGTCCCCACTCCAGCATTGATCACCCAGTGAATTCTAAAATGGTTAAAAAGTAAATGGTCTATCTATTAAAAGACAACTCCCATATGGCTGGTGATGAAATCCCAGTTTCCTTTGCGTGGGTCAGCATAGTAGCCCTTACCAGGTTCAAGTCAGGACCTTATTTTTTTTATGACCTCCCCCCTTCGGCAGTCTGCAACTCCACCCAAATCATACAGCTCAGAATGTACTCAATTAGCTGCTGAGTGCAAAGGGAAATTTGTCCTAAATAGAGTTTTCATACTCCGCGTTCATACCTGGAATTGAAGTGGAGACTGTCTGCATGAGAAGCAGGTGTTCAAACCATCATACCATCTGAATGGACAAAATGATTTTTATCTATCTTCTGATTCTTCTTACCTCAGGAAGTGTATATGGATTAAACCCCATGTGTTTTCTGTGACTTAAATGGTCTTTCCATCATGTGTTTTTCAGCGTGTAAGAATGTCCCCCAAGTTCATATGTGATCATAAGTTCATCGCCCACAACTTAGCAGTGAGGCATACCACTGATACCCAGTCTTTATCATCATTCCTTGGTCTTCCAAGTACCAAGCCCTCATAGATTCAAACCATTTCTGTTACCTCCTCATTATTAATGCACGACTACTATGACTACTTCACACAGAGCTCCTACCTTTGGCTAAGAAGCCATCTTCTGTCTTCCTCTTCAACTTAGCTACAAGTTTACACTACCCCTTCTATCATGGATCCAATCTTCTTCCTTAATAATTTAGTAACCAACTCTCTCTTCCACTATAGAGATGTTATATAGTATTCTAAACTAAACAGGCCTTTTCACAATCAATCTTATTAATGTTTTTTCATATGTATTTCCTTCCAGCTCTATATGTATTGTTATAAATGTCTCATTATTAGATACATATTCTATTTGTTAGTCTAAACATTTGTATGTGTCTTCATTACAATTACTACTCTCCCTCATTCATGATAGGAACCACCTATAATTGGTGGACCAAAATGTCTTTTAGCACGCAGTTGCTACATTGAACCACAGTAGGCACCACAAATACAAATAAAATGAATAAAAATAATCTAGTTAGTCATTTAATATAAACTGTTCTGTGATAGCATGCTGTGTTGGAGAGGATCAATTGAAAAATTGGGGGAGGGGGTAATCAATGAAAAAGTTACATCTCTTACTTAAAAAAGTTTGAATCTAAAAAAAAACAAGTGTGAATGCTGCCAGACACAAACTAAAGGAAAAATTTAGCATAAAATTGAATTATAAATTGAACCCCCCCCCTGTAAAACTCTTTTGTGGGAGGGTTTTTTTAGACCAGCATATAAACTGAAGAAATCAATGTAGTTTTTTGGGTGATGGTTTTTAGTGGCAGTCTGAATAATGCATGAAAAAATCCCAATCCACTTACTTTGAACGGTCTGCCCAGTAAAGCTTCTCATCTTGATAGTCAATTGCAAGGCCCGATGGCATTCCCAAATCACTTGAAATGATTGCTGTCCGTTGGTTACCAGCCATCGTCGCACGTTCAATCTTTGCCGGTCTGTTCAGTGTTGTCCAATACATGTACCTAAAAGAAATTAATCTACAATGGTAACATTAGGTATGCGCAAAAGTTCCAAGTTCCCAGTATCTTTTTTCAAAAGCTACAGACTGAATTTATAGTTGAAAACCAGCTTTCCTGCAAGGAACTTTTGCATTCAACTAAAAAATTAAGTTGAAATACTTTCATTCAAATTATCAGATTTATATATATCAATGCTATTTACATTACACACACATGTACACATATATGTATCAAATGATTAGGTTCATACCTAATTAAAAGCAAAGTTTTTTAATGCTGATTTTGAAAGCAGACAGACATGAGGAAAATCATCTCCTTACATAATATGCCATGTCTATCTCTTATGTCTATAACATAACTATTAAATACTTATAACAAAGTAGTCTCTCATACTTATTTTTTTGCAAATATGTAAAAAATCTAGTCCACTCTGGTCAAATATAATAATGTTTTTGATATTTTTCAAGTACAATACAATTGCAAAATCATTTTTTGATGACATAGATAAAGTATTTGAAAGAGATTAAAACAAAGTACCCTTTGCATGGATTTAAGGCAATTGCGCGTGGTGAGTCGACATGGGCCAATGTGACTTTGTGCGTGGATTCAAAATTCATGGCTACAATCTTCTTATACACAGGATCTGTCCAATAGAGTTTCTTGCCAACCCAATCCACAGCGAGTCCGATTGAGTAGTGAACGTAGTTTCTGTTACTAGAACCTTTATTAAAGACAAAGAATTAGTCATCTTTTATCAATACATGAAATGTTAAAGATTACCTTATTTGATGGTGTACTTCAGCAGGAAATGTTAAAGGGATAATACAATTCTTTAAATACCTCTCATTTATAACCAAATATTTTTTAACACTTTTTCAAGTTCTGGCTAATGAATAGCTGGACAACGAGCAATTTTGAGCAATTTTGAGCAATTTTGGGGTTTTATACACCATCAAGTATGGTAGATTGAGGCACAGGAAGAGTAGGATTTAGATTCATTCCTTGTTTGGTTATCTCAAAGTGGATAGAACTGGATGCGTATCATATATTATTTGCTATTTTAAATCTGGCTATTCTACTGTAGTATAGTATGAAGTTTAGGATCCACAATAATTCATGATTTGGATTGAAGTAGGTATGTATTATATTGTATCATTTGCTATCGTAAGTCTGATTATTTCACTATTAGGCTGTAGCGCATGAAGTGCCAAGTAGGAGAGTGTGATATTGGATCATTTTGTGTTGTCAATTGGCTATTTTACAGTTGTACATCACTTTCCAGACAATTTATGCATCATAAACTTCACTTTTTACACTTAAAGATATGGATATAGACAATGTTTAAATTTGGTTTCAAATCTACTTTTAACTTGTTACTGTAAAATATTCAAGAAACGTTATAAATTTTTTTGCAATTCGACATTATATAATGAATATCTTTAAGGTATTCATTAGATGTTGTCTAATTGCTTAAAAATGTTATAAATGATTATGAAAGTGCTTTTCTTGCAATATTGCATAATTCAAAATAACTACTTGAAAGATTCTAAAAACATTACCGGAAAACATTTTTTGCAATATGGCATCGTTTAAAAAGTGACTATATAAATCTTAATAGAATTAAAGGCAGAATGTCATTTCATAAATGTCTCCCCAAATTATTTTAATTGCTTGGTTGTTGTATATAAAATATTGTTTTTTGAATAGCAAAATAAAGGCTGATATATATAACAAAAAATTGAAATGTTTAATAAAAATTTGACCCATTTGAAGCAATAACCTCTTCCTAATGATTCTCTAATGATAATATACCATCTAGATAAAATTATTTAAGTTTAGTGGTTTCAAATTCAGTAAAAGAATGAATTATATTTGAAAATCTGTAGGAGAAATGTCAGGTGAATATGGAGGATGCTGCAAGACTTCATATCCCCATGCAGCAGAGATATGTAGAGTGTGGCACTGTCATGGTATGTATTATGTCTTCATTTGAAATTGTACATCAATATTAGTCTAACTTCTTGAATGGACACCATTGCTATTAAGGGCTCAAAAACCTTCAATAATAATGAATTATATTCCTATTTATATTGATTCAACATAAAAATACTATTGCATAACTAAATCTTTCACTTTTAGCATTATTCTCCATAATGGAAACAGAAAAATGACATTTCATGTGAAACAAGCTGATACATTTGGATACTGAAACAAAAAATTTTGAGGAGAAATAATTTGTTAATTATTAATGAGAGTAACTTGTGATAAATGGGTTCACCAAACTATCCACAGATAAATGGTAACTCACGGCTGTTGGTGGTGTTGGTCATATAGACAATGTCTTCCACTACGGTGCTTCCCTTTTGTACACGGCTCAGCTTTTTTGATCCAATCTGAGAGATATAGATGAAATTTTCTGCGTAGTCATAATCCACGGATATTGGGCTGTCAAGTCCCTTGAGAGGAGGAATAGGTTGTGCATGGACATTTGGGTCCAGGAAAATACCACGCACCTCTGATTTAAGAGCATACACCAAAAACTCATCAGGAGCTGGGAGATAGAAAGAATACTGAGATTAATACCATAGACCTTCACTAATCTGACATCATTGGAACCTGAGGAGCTCCAAACAATGACTAACCATTCATCATACCCTTAAAATATCATATAAATTTGTACATGTTTGACAATAGAAGAACATAAAGATCAAATGAAGAGCAAGTAGAATTTTGATTTAGTTATTTACTCTTCAGGCATATAAACCTGATCTTTTATCAATAATGTGCATTGTTTTCACTTCACGGCATGGACTGTACCTCCTTCATTCACAGGAACCATGGTTTGAATGAGGTAATATAAGAATAAATGATACAAGCCAAACTGATGCAGTGTCAAACTCCTGATTCTATTCCTGTTGAAGATGATTACTGCAACTTTTTGGTTCTATACATGATAATCAAAAATGAAAATTTTTTAGTATGAATGTATTCATTAAGCTTGCAATATTGCATAATTGAAATGAATTTCTTAAAAGATTCTAAAAACATTACTAGAAAACTTTTTTTGCAATATGGCATCATTTAGAAAGTGACTTTGAAAATTTTAAAACTTCCTATCATTTTTAGGAAAACCTTTTCTTTTCTTTTTTGAAAATCCCCTCACTCTGTCTTCAGAATTTTTTTCTTTTGTTCCGTTTTTTTTTTCAGAAACCATTACTTAAAACTGTCAATATAGGTTTCTTCATTTTTGAACTTGGTCCATCTGTCAGTCTGGCTGGTTGACCATGTATCATGCATACATGCAACTACAATGGAGCCAAAGGGCTGATTTTTTAAACATGTTCTCTTTATTATGTCCACAAAAAATATTTTTTATTTGTTTCTGAAATTACCCCTAGTAAGTTTTTTGTGGTTTTTCAATTTATAATGTAAAATTATGCTAAATTAGTCTCTTATTTTGTGTCTGTCAGCATTTACACTTTTTTTTCCAGATTTGGACATTTTTTAGTGATCACTGCTCAAGAAAAGCTAAGAGAAGTAACTTATTCATTTTTCACTTCTTTTTCAAATTCTTTCAATTGATCATCCCTACATGGTATACTGCAAAAAGATGTTGGCCATAAGACAGTTCCTATTGAGTGACTAACCAGACCTATTTTTCTTTTCTTTCTTCCTTTCTTTCGGTTTTTCTTTCTCTGATTTTTTCATCTTTCTATCTTTTTTTAAAATTTTTCATTTCATCCTTCCTTTTCTCTTTCTCTTCTTTCTTTCATTCATTCTCTTTTCTATCAAGAGAAAGACAAAATGTTTACAATATAGGATAAAGCAATTTTCTTTAGTGCATCTAATGAATTGTTTCAAGTATAAATTAACATACTTACTAGTCAATGATGCACTATTCCCCTAAAATATATGCAAATATTGCAGTGTTCAATGTACTAGTATTATAGATAGTAGGCTGAATACTGTAGGCTGTATTGATAAAGGATAGGAACATCTTGAGGGAATCATAGTCCCCAAAATGCCTTCATAATTGAAGAAATTCATTGAAATTGACCCCATCTGTCCCTGCCCCTGTCAGATGCAGTATTTTAGATTAGATTGGATTGGGTCTAAGTAAACTCATTTTCTTCCAAAACAAGATTTACAGTTAAAAGCTAAATGTCAAACATAAACATCAATGAATGAAGTGATAGAATTACTCACAGATACATGTACGTCCGTCTGAGCCAAGTTTGCCAGTAGCACATTTGCAGACAGCAGTTGAGTTATTTGGAAAAGAAAAGCACAACTGTTCACATCCACCATTATTCTCTGAACAAGGACTGCTACCTATTGAGAAAGACAAAATTGTTTTTTTGATGATAAATTGAATAACAAATTTCCCACGTGTGTTTAAAGATTTCTATAACTATCAATTTTATATGCCAGACAATATTCCATTGATATTTGAACTGATATTTTCATTCTTGTCACTTTGATCACAATATTTTGACCAATATGTTTCTCTACTTCCCTTGTGTTATTTGAAGTTCAGAGGTCAAATATAGAGGAAGCTGTTCATTATAAGCACAAACATTGTTATCAAATGGTTATTGTTATCAAAATCAGTTGATCCCAAAAGTTTTATTTCTTTAAATGTATAAAAAATTATATCAAAATATTAACATTAATCGAATTATTTTTTTATAATGTAAAGTAGTTTATAACAATGCATTTGATAACATAACAATGAACTTATAACAATTAATGTAAATTTATAACAATGAATATAAACTGTTCTAATTCTTATATCTTTTGCTTAATGTTATCAGTTATTGTTATCAAAAAGACCCTTTTGCAAAGTGATCACAATAAGCAGTTTCCTCTACAGTTTCTTTATTCTATAGTATTTATAGTAATATCTTCATTTTTGTTGTTTTTATTGCATTTCCCCCTCACTCACCTGCAGGTTGTGTTGCATCATCAAAAATTGAAAGAAAATTTACATTCGAGGTGTGACTTTTGAAAATATTTGGGGCTCCAACTTTTGAATTCTTTGGAACAGAGAAAATCTAATGGAAAAAATAGAATAACACAGATACAATGAGAAATACTTAACAAATAAATAACTAGTATATCTCTAAATTTTTAAGATGAGGTATTATTATTATTTCTATTATTATTTGGACTATCCTCATCTTGGTTGTTTTTTCTAGGTTCAATCCCAGTGTGAGACAATAATAATACTAATAATGCTAAGAGGGGAATGTGGTCAATATACCCCCGTCGGTTAAATATAGGGTTCGGTTTGTTACTTCCCCACACCTACCAGATGATACCTGATGAAGGCTGTAGAGTACAACGGCCGAAACGTTGTATGAAAAACAACCAAGATGAGGATAGTCTGAATAATAATAGAAATAAAATAAATAACTGGTGTGTAATTTATACAAGAATCTCCTAAAATATTCTGTAAAATGTTATCCTCTTCCTCTCTATATCTTTTTCTTCACAACATTTTTGTCTGACAGTTTGCAATAAATTGAAGTTGATTATTTATGAATATTTTGGACTATAGTTTTTGTGTGTTAAGTAAGGATCAGTTAAATATTCCTTTGATTGAGAGATATTTTTTCATTTTTAAAGAGGTATATGTACTCACTCATGTCTATCTGTCCACACATTATCTCCAAAAGTTCACATTGAATTTCAATGCCATTTCCTGGTAGGGTGGGCCATGGGCTAAGGAAGGATTGATCAAATATTGGGCTGGATACAGGAATTTTTTGTTTTATTGAGAGATATTTTTTCTCTTATTTACACACTGTTACCTCTCCAGCATGATAGCTACATACCAATTGATTTTCATTGAATTTTCAGTGAGTGCAGTTGGCAGAAGTATGGGCTCTCTGTGTACTTTTTAGTTTATATTGTATTTTCTAAATTCATTAAAAAATGCTGACATCATTCTGGACAATTAAGATATGAAATAATGACTGACTGATTACTTCAAAGTAAAATTTTAAATCTTACCTTGTGCATAGCATTATCTGACCAATACACATTGTTGCCTAAGACTGCAATTCCAACACCCGACACTAAGTTGCCCCGCACATATTCTCGATTACCTCCATTGTAAGAAATACGCTGAAAAAGAAGGAAAACCACTTTGACCAGCAAAATACCAAAAAAAGAGAAAACTTCACTAAACTCAGACATTATTGACTAATCTTGACAGGCATAAGGCTATAGCATTGGGGTACTCAGTGGTACTCAAACTGACTACATTGGAAAATGTGGATTCAAGTGGGTGGTCCCGGAGGTTAGGATCAGAGTTGCCAGATTTGGCCAGATTGGGAGATAATCTGATTTTTATCTCAGAAACTCAACCAACACAAGTAGAGTCTAGAGGGAAATGTTTAATATTTCTCTCATGAAGTAAACCAGCCTCAAGAGGCTGGATGGAACCTATGGTTCTCAACTTAATTCTCGTCTGAATCTGATGCTATTCCGATGGATAAATCTGTGAAATCAATTGATTAATCTCACAAACTTATCCAATTGATTGAGATTAACTGGATAAAGCCATGAGATTAAGTTTTGATCAACTCCACTCCTGGTCAATCTAGCAACCCCTTCCCTACTCAGGCAAAGCAAACTTGAAAATTTTTTTTCAAATATCTAGATGAAGAACTTTTATGAATAGAAAAATCAAATAATAAAGAATTAACCTAAAAGAAATCATTTTGTATTTTATCTGTTTTCTGTCTTATTCTTTATCAATCTTATTTCTAGGTTCTGTGGTAATTTTTTACTTTACTATTTTGTCAATTATTGTTCTAAAAATTATAACTCAAATACAAGTGAAAAATGCTGGACATATTACTTTCTAGTTTTTGATGTTTGAAATTTGTATTCTTTTTCATACATTAATTTGTAAAAACAAATTTGTTTATTTGGACCTCAGCCTGCTCAATATATATATATATATATATATATATATATATATATATATGACATTACTGAAGTCCCTGAATGGAAAATAGGTTGGTGCAAGAATAATTGCCTTTTTTGCTATTTTAAACTTTGATGTTTATTTTGGAATAAGCTATTATTTAACTTTGTTCATGGAATAAGTGTGAGTGTAAGTTTCATTCTATTCATTAGAACTGAATGTTTTCTTTTCACTATTTATTTTAGTTTTAGACTCAAAGATAGAAAAAAGCAAATTTGAGCAATTTTGTTGAATGACTTCAAAATAGAATATAAAGCAGCTGGAACTGCTTGCAAGTATTTTGCCAGGGGATTATCAAGGAATGTATAGCTTAACATCAGTTCCCCACATTTCAAAATGGAGGTGAGAGGATTGAGAAGTTGATGGATGTCCTTCTGTGATTGACAAAATCCAATTAAGAGACATTATTGAGACAGAAATGTCCACCATGATATAGTGTAGCATCCCCTATACTTTTAGTTAAACCCTTCTTTTAGCTACATATTGGATACATCACTTCCTATGATGCCCCCTATAAAAGCCCTGAACATCATGTATTGGCCTCAGTACCTCTAGCTGGTTATGTCCTTTTGGCCCTGGCTACTCTTTCTCTCTCTCTTTCCTCCTCTCTAAGATCAGTATCATTTCGTTGGCTACCCGACTGATCCAAACTTGACCATTTTTCACCCGTGACCAATCTCTGTACTAACTAAGCCAATTTCACTGCACTGATATAGAGGCATCTCAAATACGCACAGCTACACTGCCACTCAACCATGTCCTTACCACTTGCTCCAAATGCATATACACCTCTTACTCTCATGAATGAAATGGCAATGCTTTTTACTACATGATGGTCATGATAATCTGTCTCCTAATTCTCCTTACTTCAGAAACATCCATGAATTAAACATTGAGTTCTCTGCCTTGCATGGTCTGTCTGTCATGTGTTCTCCAGCATCAGAGAATGGCCCCCAAGCTATACGCGCAACTTGGCAGTTTGGCATACACACTAAACCCAGTCTCCATAATCATTCCCTTATACGCACCAAGCCTTATGGATTCAAAAGCAGTTCAGACACCTCTACTTCGACTCTGACAGCTGTATTATTATGGCAACAAAGCTCCCTGCTTTTGCTTAGTAGCTATCTTCCATTTCCTCTTCTCTTCTCTTTACTCAATTGATCGTACTTAATTTTTTCATTACATGTATTCCATTTTCATTCTTTATTCGTCACTCATGATCATATTTGGCACACATTCACTTCAACATCTCCAGTAATGTTGGCGCTAACATCAAACTATAAGGAAGCAAAATCCTTTGTCTCGCCACATCTAACCAACAGCTATTTTTCTACTCTCTCCCACACAATATAAGAACTATATATCTTATAAAACTTTGCTTTGCACTTCTTCTGCACAACAAAAATGATCCATTTTTTAATTGCAATGTTTCATGCGACCAAAAAATGGACTCTTTACAACAATTAATACTGCTCCACGTAGTGGCCAGACAGAGGTGAAGCACCAAAAGACTTCTCCAAACCAAACCTGCATTAAAAAAATATTACAGTCACTGTTTGGTGGTCAGTAAAATAATCCAGTACAACTTCTTGAATCCCGGCAAAACCATCTGAGCAATTAAGTACTACCAGGAATTTGGCAAAAAAACACCAAGACCTGCAAAATTTACATCCAATATTGGCCAATTAGAAAGGACCAATTCTTCCTGTGACAATGCCTGCCTGCAAGTCCCACGAATGACTCTGCAGAAATTGAACAAACTAGGCTACAAAATTCTACCACACCTAGCTTACTCACTAGACTTCTCTCCAACAGACTGCCACTTTTTCAAGCAATTTGACCACTTCCTGCAAGGGAAGATTTCAATCAAACAGCAGCTCAAAATTCCTTCAAAGAATTCATTGGTTCTAGGACCCCAGAATTCTATGCTTCTGGAATAAATGGACTTTTTGGCAAAAATGAGTAGATTCTGAAAGTTCATATTTTGATTAATAACTTTAATTATAAGCTGTGATATACTGTTTTAAAGTTGATGGTGAGAAACTACAATTATTTTTGCACCAACCTAATAATTAAAATAAGATATCATATGATATAACTGCAAAAAAAAATTTGCATATTATATTAATTACCTGAACAGAATCAATCAAGTTGTCTACCCAATAGACATCATGTGTGAGAATGTCTACAGTGATACTCAAAGGTCTTTTTATACCATTTCTTACGAGAATTGTACGATTGGAACCATCCAGATTAGCACGTTCTATCCTAGGTCTGATTCCAATTCCACTCCAATAAAGATACCTGCAAAGATCAAAAGAATTTTGGCAATTTGGGGATGAGTAGCAGTCGACAAAAATTGTTCAAATCAAATATTATCTGTGATGGATTATTTGCAATCTAACCCCCTTGGTAGAAGTTTAGTAAGGCTCCACCTGATGTTACCCCCCCAGCCCAACAATTTTGTTGGTCCTGAGATTGTATTCAATATGACGACATTACTATGTCACCAGTTGGTGTTACTATAGCTGTACAAAATTCAAAAAGCATTACTTCTATGTTTGTATATTTGGAGCATAATTTAGAAACCAAAATAGTATTTGTGATATTCCAGATATGAAGAAATTATGTGCAAAAGTAGAGAAATATCATCCAAAATACTCACCCAAAACCATTTTTTGCTCTCAGCCCTCCCCCCACCTCTCAGCTTTCAGTCTCAAACCTACTCAGCTTTATGGTTAATTTGCCACTGAATACATCAATTCAATTTTTAAATCATAATAACCAAAATGTAAATGGTACCCCACATTTGTAACCTGTGAGTCAAGTTTACCTAATGATAAATAAGCATTTATCTTATACAAAAAATATTCATTTGTCAACTTAATCTATCAGTGTGTCAATGCACTTAATTTACATGAAAAAATTTCAGATCAAAATTCAGAAGTCTGCCAGATTCAAAACAATCAAATTTGAAAAATAGCTGGTTTTCTTGTAAGTCCAGTTTTCTAGGAGCTAGTTCCTGTAATTTAACCTTCCCAGGCAGTAGCAACAAAAAGCTATCACCTCCATTATCAACCTTGACCGACACTAATTATCTTACTACAATTTAAATAATCTCTGTGTGCATGCATTACCTGACAACTAGCCATTGTATGAAGTGGATATTTGCCAGATATATTGGTCAGCCCACTAGGCAGTGCAATGTCAAGTATGAATTTGTTTGAATCAGCAGTTCTTGAGAAATCTAATAAAAATCTCAAGATTACAGATCTTTCTTCATACTTTCTATAGATTATCTGCCTTAAGTTTTGTTCTTGAGAATACATTTGGCATTGATCGTTCATCATCATCAGTCTTTTAGCGTCCGTCGTTGGACATAGACCTTCCCCAGGATTTGCCACACTTCTCTATCATGGGCGTCACGGAGCCAGTACTTCCTGAACTTATCTAGTTCATCTCTCCATCTAATATTTTGCCGGCCTCGGTTGCGCATATGGTCTCGGGGAATCCATGTTGTGAGTCGTGATGTCCATCGATTGTCAGCCATTCTTGCAACATGGCCAGCAGTAGTAAATTCTTGCTGGGAGACGGGCACGAATTATTTAGCAAGGAACGATGGAAAAAATTGAAACTTTTTCAACTGCTAAAATGAAGTCCCCAGACTAACTAAAATTGCCGCAAATTTAGATGAGTACATAATTTTCTTGATTTATTATTCATTTCCTCATTGTTCTGTGACAATCCTTAATGCCTGCCTATTCATCCAACTCTGTATTACATGCTTGTAAATGTCCTATGCGTCAAATCGTTGGTCAAGTAGCAAAAAAAAAAAAAAAAAAAAAAAAGAAATCCCTGAATGTGCACCAATTCCGTATATTCCAAAGAACCCTAAATCCCCCCCCCCCGAAATTAACCATAAATCTATAAGGAAAAAAAAAAAAAGAAAGAACCCTCCCCCAAATGCCGAAATCTAAATATCTAAAAGCTAAACTGACCCCATACTCTCCCCCCACCCACTACCTCGACCTAACTTTGACTTGCCATAAAAAACAACGAATGTAGTGTTGGATATGTCCAGGCTGTATCTATTATCAGTAGTAAATTCTTGCTGGGAGACGAGCACGAATTATTTAGCAAGGAACGATGGAAAAAATTGAAACTTTTTCAACTGCTAAAATGAAGTCCCCAGACTAACGATGCTGTTGCAACCTTTTTTATAAACTTAACCCTCTGTGGACTTTATCTAAGTTAAAAACTTAATATATAAGGGAGAGGTATCTTCCAAGTCGTCCCCACCGGAATCTGCATCCAACTTTTTCCTTTTTTTTTTTTTTTTTTTTTTTTTCAACCTTGGTGCTCCGAACATCCACTCTTGTTTTCACAAGAACAGTTTGGATGTGTATCAAGAGCCGGTGGAGCTCTTTTGCCACTGACCCGCAGTGGACAATCCACTAGACCCCCTGCCAACACGTCTTGGGCCAGCGTGGCAGGGCATGGCCCATTACTCCCCATGATTTGCACACCAAATATTATATCGGCCGTTCCTGCTGGGACCTCGGTACCAAAAGGCCCAGCCATATCACTTGCTTTGGGTGGGGGTGATATGCTCCAAGGGCGACTACCCAAAAACTACACCAAGAGTACGTCAGTTCCTGCTGGGTCATCGGCCCCAAAAGACTCAGCCACATCACTTACTTTGGGTAGGGGTGATGTGCTCCGAAAGCGACTACCCAAATCCTTCACCAAGGGACCCTCTGTCCCTACTGAGTCACCGCTCAAACAACGACCATTTCAACAGAACTCTAAGACTGTCAACAAGAAGACAAATTTATACATAGGCACATACAACGTCAGAACACTGTCAACTGACATGCACCTAACTGATCTAGAAAGTGAAATCAGAAATGTCAAATGGGACATCATAGGCATTAGTGAGGTAAGAAGACCCGGAGAAGAACTAATCGAACTGAGAAGCAAGCATCTTCTTTACAGCTACGGTAAAGAGAAAGCAAAACAAAGTGGAGTTGGCTTTCTCATCAATAAGAACCTGAAAGACAATGTAACTGGCTTCAAAGCCGTCTCTGACCGGGTAGCTAGCGTCACCATACAACTTTTAAAACGATACAAACTCAATATAATCCAAGTCTACGCTCCCACTTCGCAATCAACCCAACAAGAAATAGACAACTTCTATGATGACTTGAACTCTCTACTCCAAGGCACCAGAAAACACTTCAATGTTATCATGGGAGACTTCAACGCACAAGTAGGACAAGGAAATGAAAATTGCGTCGGCAAATTTGGATACAAAATACGCAACGAGAGAGGAGAAGATCTTGTAAACTTTGCGACGGCTAATGGATTCAAAATCATGAACACCTTCTTCAAGAAGGGACCCAGTAGGAAATGGACTTGGAAGAGCCCCAATCACGAAACAAATAACGAAATAGACTACATCCTAACGGACAAAAACGATATCGTCAAGGACATCCAAGTCCTAAATCAAGTCAATGTAGGCAGCGACCACAGAATGGTACGATGTAAAGTACAAATAAACACCAATAAAGAACGCAGGAAAATGTTCCATACAAAACCGCAGCCTCTAAACATACCAAAAGAGCACGTTCAATCTTTCAAGCTCGAATTGAAGAACAGATTCAGAATTCTTACTGAAGACAGCACCAACATCAACGAACTAAGCAGCAAAATGACAACGTCAATAATTGAAGTAGCCTCTACATTCAAGCCAATGGGCAAACAACCCATTAGCAAAATCTCGGATGAGACTAAAAATCTCATGGAAAAACGCAGAAACCTCAAGCCACCGACAACAACGAGGGAGAAAATTGAAGAGGCTGAACTAAACAAATTAATCAAGAAGAAACGAAGAGAAGACAGAAGGAGATACACAACGGCAGTCATTGAATCAACTCTTGAAAAAGGTCGGGGCTTCAAAGCTATAAACAAACTCCTCAACTCGGGACGAAGGCAAATAACTAGCATACTCGAGGAAAATGGAAACCTAACAACAGACAGAGACAGGATTGTCGAACGCGCCAAAGAATTCTACCAAAAACTTTATTCGTCCAAACAAGGACTGCAAAACAATGAGCAAGATACGCAAGACACGGGCAAACAACTAGAGGACTTCCCAAAAGTAACCCCGTGGGAGGTGAAGGAAGCCATTAAACAGACAAAGAAAGGAACTGCCCCTGGACCAGACAACATCACCATCGACCTACTCCGAAAAGCAGGTAAAACCATCAATAGGAAACTGGCCGTCCTCTTCAACCTGTGTCTAAAACACAGTAAAGTCCCAGACGATTGGAATACTGCTATCATAATGCTTTTATATAAAAAAGGAAACCCGAAAGACCTCAACAACTATAGGCCTATAAGCCTACTCAACTGTGTATATAAACTTTTCACAAAGATCATCACCAACCGAATCACAAAAACACTCGATGAAAACCAGCCACGTGAACAGGCTGGCTTTAGAAGAAGCTACTCGACCATGGACCACCTGCACTCGATAAATCAACTGAAAGAAAAAGCAGCAGAGTATAGACTACCACTTGCCGTAGCATTTATCGACTTCAAAAAGGCGTTTGACTCAGTAGAAATCCCTAAGGTCATGGAGGCCATCAGTCGCCAAGGTGTAGATCCAGTATATGTTGAAGTGTTGAAACATATATACAATCACGGCAGCTCATTTATCAGGCTACATAAAGACTCGGACCCCTTCCAGCTCCAGAAAGGAGTAAGACAAGGTGATACCAGCTCACCTAAACTCTTCACAGCCTGCCTCGAGATGATCTTCAGAAGGCTAGACTGGGAGAGTAAAGGAATTAAAATAGACGGCGAGTATCTGAGCAACCTCAGATTTGCAGACGACATAGCCCTTTTCGCAGAGAACCTACATGACCTCCAACTAATGATAGATGAACTAAATGAGGAGAGCAAGAAAGTCGGCCTACACATGAACTTCAGCAAGACGAAGATCATGTGCAACAACCACATTGGAGATAAGAACACTAAGATCGAAATCGAGGACACAGAACTCGAGAAAGTAGACCACTACATCTACCTAGGGCAACGAATCTCCATGAGACCCTCAAAAGAAGAAGAAATCAAGCGAAGAATCACACTAGGATGGCAAGCCTTTGGCAGAGCTAGCTCAACCTTCAAAAATAATAAGATCCCATTAATCCTAAAGAGAAGGGTGTATAACCAATGCATCCTCCCAATAGTCACTTATGGAGCTGAAACATGGAACTTAACCAAGAAACAGACCCGTAAGCTGAGAACCATGCAACGTGCACATGAAAGAATAATGCTGGGCCTCACATGGAGAGACCACAAAACAGCACAACACATCCGGGAAAAGACAAGAGTTAGAGACATCATAGAAGCCATAAAAAAAAAAAAAAAAATTGATCGTTACCAACATTTAAAAAAAAAATTCAATTCAAACAGAAAATCTTATTTCATTCAAAATTTTATAGTTTTTTTTTTTCAAAGGGGAACAAATCACACAAGAGAGAACAGGAAGAAGGAATCATAACATGCACTTTAATTTCTTAAGTAACAAATAAAAAATATGTATTTAGATGACAATTATGGCAGGCTGCTCCACAATCCATAAAGTCTGGTCACTTCAAAGCATGCACCTTTGAAATAGGCTCTACACCAGTTTCAAAAAATTTGTCTCAATTAAAATTGCTCACCTTTTTATTGGATTCACACAAATGCTGAACATATTGTTTCTATGTTCTTCAATAATGACTAATCGATGACTACCATCCAATCGGCTGACTTCAAGGACTTCTTCTTGATAGCCAACATTTCTAAAATATAAGTTTCCTGCAGAATCAAAGACAAAGCAATTATCATTTTTTTTTAAATCCATTTAAAACATATTTTATATTCTTGAATCATAGAAAATTTATTTCCAATTCTAAAATAGCTATAAAAAATTTACATGTATTTTTTTTACTAAATGTTAATATATTTTGTCTGTTATTTTAATTTAATGATATTTTTCAAAAATTCTCAAATGCTCTAAAACTATTCAGCTGTAGTTTCAGTAACAAGTAGGTTTTACAGGGTAAGGTTGCTATCCTTATGCCAAGCCTCTCCTTATTTTACCTGGGCTTGGGACCATCTATGGAGACTGCCAAACATTTTTTTCTCTTAGATTGACTACTTTATAGGAACAAAGGGTCCCAACTGTCCTGCTAAGTTGTAGGAGAGGTTAATTCAGGTTTCTCATTTGAGCATTAGTGCTAAGTGAATGTAAACAGCCTAAGCCAAAAATTCAAACTCAATTCTTTGATTCTGTTTCCTGAGCCAATTACCATTACACCACTCTACATTAGTGAAGTAAATAAAATAATTTTTATTTTTGTCAGGAAAAATGATATAAAAGATGCTTTTCTAAAGATGTTACCTGCCAGCCAATCAACTGCGATGCCTGAAATGCCGTAATGGTTGGCACTGTCTGTAATAATGGTCTCTGATTTACTTCCATCAGTCTTGAATCTGATCACATTGTGTGTAAAGGATGTTAAATAGAGATAATTTTCTTTCTGATAGTTAACCACACGAGAAACACCTTGACCTGGAAGAGGAAACAAACTATGATAACAATTTAAAAAAAGATGTCAAATTGATAAATAAAAATGGAGGTATAATAATAACAGGTCTGGTTAGTCACTCATTAGAGACTGTCACTTGATCAATGTCTTTTGGCAGCATACTATTTTGGGGGTAATCAAAAAAAATTGATGAATGAATAAGTTACTTTTCTTGCCTTTTGTTGAGTAGTGATTACTAAAAAAGTCAATATTTTCAAAAAAACATGCTCGAATACTACTGAACACAAACTAAGGGACCAATTTAGCATGAACTTACTTTGCAAATTGAACCCTAGCTACAAATATATTTTGTAGGGGAATTTCCAAGAAATAAAAATACCGTAATAAGGATTAAATGTTTAAATTTTCAGCTCTCCAGTTCCATTAGAGCAGCCTGTATATGAGATACATGAAATATATGCTGCTGCTGTAATAATAGAAGCAGTGCTTCCAACAAAGCCTATGTCAGATGATGACTTTGGGGTCAAAGCATCATTACCACCAACCAATGAAACCCTAGCAGTACCTTATGATACCACCAGGCTTTGTTTGCTCTCTGTTTACTCTCTGTCAAAGTCTGAGAATTTCAGATTCACGCAAGTGCAGCCTCTGCCAGATCTTGGAGCCTCAATTGTTGATAGACCAAGGTCAGTCAGGTATGTTGAGGGTAAGTTGGCAACAAAACCTTGGCATCCGGCTCTAATAGGAAACAACCACACTTTGACAATAATTGTTAAGAAACATTAACGTCTGATACATTGATAAAGAGGGTACAAGATAACAACAAATTAAAGTTTTATGGCCAAATGAAATTGAGAAAAGATTCAAAATGCAAATTTGAAAAATCTTTTACCATTTACAACAAATGGAACCATGGCTTCTGGGTGATATGATTCCAAAGAGAAACCTCTGATTGACTTGGGTGTGACTGCAACCAAAAAGGAAGTGCCAGCTACAAAAAAGAGAAGAAAATTTTTGAATTATCGGATTCTCATGTTGACAGTTAAGATTATCCATTATCTCCTACCACTGCTCTTCTCTCACTCTTTGTCTGTTTCTTCTAATTCTCTTCCTTATCCCTTCCTATCTTTGTAGTTAGTCCATGAATAAATCTCACACAAATATGGATTAGTTCCATATGAAAAAGTCTTCCGACTACTTCAATAAAATACCTTTCTTTTTCCCCTTCTACCTCCCTATTCACTTATGAAAGGACCAATCTTTCTTTTCTGCTCTTTCTCTTCCTACCTCATTATGAAACTCCTTAACCTTTTTCTCATGTTACTACTGAAAGCCTGACATTTGGATGCAGGTAGGAATAAGCAGAATAATATCACAGATTATAGCTCTATTGTGTCAGAAATGCTTACATCAATTCCTGACTATTGACAATCCCTAACATTATACATATAATAGCCCTATTCTATCAGTAATGCTTGCATTAATTTTGAACCACTGACAATACTTTTTTTCTTGATTTTCAAGAAATTTATACAGTAAAATCATTAGCATTGCATTTACATTATACATATAATAGCCCTATTCTGTAAGTAATACTTGAATTAATTCTTGACTACTGACAATACCTTACTTCTTAAATTTTGATACATTTCTATTGTGATTTGTGTATAGCATTAAACATTAGATTCAACATACGTGTCCTCTTCTCTTTCAGTGTTCGAATCATGTAGGCCTACTTAAGAACATACCCTCTTGAGTGACCAAGGGTGATAACTGAAAAATATAGATATATAGTAGCTCTATTCTGCCAGTAATGCTTTCCCCTGACAATCCCTTTTTTCCTTATTTTCAATTGAATCAAGTGTACTGGTGACCCTCAACTGCAAACCATTTGTACACCTGTGTTCTTAGCTGAACAGAAGTGGCAGGAGTCAACATCACAGTAGTAATAAAGGTTGTCTGCATTCAACTATCAAGTAATACGGCCTATCAAAATTAGTGGTTCACTAACCTTTGCAATCTCCTTGTGCGTTTTGAATAAGGCCAGTGTTGCATTCACATTTATGGGCGTTCAATCCAACTGGGAGGCACAACTGGCCGCAGCCTCCATAATTGCTTCCTGCACATGAATTTGTTTCATCTACAAACATAACAAAATAAGATAAACACTTTTTTGGATTAGAGGTTCATCTGAAATTAATCTTTTTAATCTTGCTAAACCATTCCTGGCATTTACACTGCATCTGGGTACATCTATAATATATAATACACAGTGTGTATTGGTTGCTTAGTTGGTCTGTCTCTATTGCAGATGGAAATCAAGTGAAGATGTCACAGTTTGAATGTTCAGCATGAACCCTAACAGTCAGATAACTTACCAATGGGCCAAAGGTACACTGATGATTTGGTATTCAAATTTTACGCATTAAAAAAATTGTATGCATTGAGTAAAGGAGAAGTGATTAACAGATTGAATATATTGGGTAATGGGGAAGTGAATAACAAATTCAATATATTGGGGAAAAGAGAAGCAACTAACAGACTAAAGGGGCAAATTTTTAAAATAAAAAAACAAAAAAGAATAAAACTGTTATCATTTTTCATGTCATGGGTGCTCTATTAAATAATGAAGCATAAATTTTTACACCAACTGTAATTAATAAAGACTTACTTCTAATAATAATTTAACAATATGTATGTCAAGTAATGGTAACTGAAAGAGCCTCTTGGATTGTACAAAGGAATGCCATAAAATGATTCTGCTGAAAATTGAGTGAAAAACATAAATAACTAAAACAAGACTGGCTGCTTCAGGGTTAAACTCCATTGAATGTGACTATTTCCACTAAGCTGAAATTTAAAAAAACATTAAGGGGAGTGTGTGAGTGTGTGAAATTCCAAGTTTCTACTGTGGATGTTTAGGACTGAGAAAAGGAGAGAAGAAAAAATTTAAAAAGTATACAATATGTATAATTGGACTATTTTCCTCTTCTGTGTGTTCATTTATTCACAATGTTCCAGCTATGTACTCTCTGACCTTCATAGGGTATTGTTTGTTCTAGAATGTGGAATCACTACTCAGAGCACATGCTCGATGGGTTGTGGGGAAATGAACACACAGACAAGGAAAATAGTCCGACCATATCATACATAATGATTAATACATTCCATCTAGCAAAATTCAGATAAGGAAAGAATCATAGTAAAGATAAAATAGGAAAGAATAAGTAATAAATTCTAATTAAAGGAATCTGTTTCTCAACACCAGATAATCCAATTTTCCCTCTTTCTTTCTCTCTCTCTCTTTTTCTTTCTCTCTCTCTCTGTCTTTCTTTCTTTCTTCCTTTCATTGATCGATGACATAGGAATAGAATCTGCCTTTTTCTTTTCCCTTCTTTCTATACACCATTTAAATTTCATAACTTTTTCACAAAAGGTCTTAACTGGAAGTCTGAACTTGTTGTCTCAACCGAGTCTGAACTTGTTATTGTTGTAAGGTTAAGGAAAAAAGTCAACTCCGTAGGAGTTTGGAAAAAAATGAATCTGATTGAGTGTTGATAATTCTTCTCAAAATTATAGATGATAAGGAGAGAAATAAACTTGCTTGATAAATGTCGTGGGTAAAACACTTTGACAGCTCGGACTGCATTAATATTCTTTTTCAGAATGACCCCTCCATTCTCCAAAGCTGCCAAGGAGATATAACTTATTGTCAGACGGTTAGCCTGAGCATAGTAGAGAAATCCTTCATAGACTGCAAGACCTCTTGGGTTGGCCAGATTTTCAAGCACTACTTCACGGTTTTTTTGAGAGATGTCATAGCGCTCTATCTGAAATGAAAGAAATAAAATAGGTCTGGTTGATAACTGAATAGAAATTGTCATGTGACCAATATCTTCTAGCAGCATGCTAGATGCAATTACTTCACTCGCCTTATATTGGGCAGTGATCACTAAAAATGTTTGAGTTTTCAAAAAAAAGCATGAATGCTTCATATAAAATACTAAGTAAATAAATATCTATTCATTCATTTCCACAACTAAAATATTCTCTGCACTGATTAATGCTTTTAATTCTCTCATTATATACTTTTGTACATCAACTTATTTACAACTGTAATTTCTTTGTGATAAGATTATTCTGTACTATGTGCGCTTGCATGATGTCTTGAAGACTGAAGCCATGATTCTTTTCTACAAATTTGATAACCGTTTCAATGCACTTTTTACAGTAGTCCAAGATATATTTTTAACTTCATTGTTTTTTTCACCTGATTCTTCTTCTTGCATGTAAGATGTTCTCAGCTTTATGGAAATGGATTCCATCAAAATTTCTGTCTCAAACACATTCTAGATCAGCAAAGATCACATTTGAGCATAAATTTTGCTACGTTCATGAAAGTGTTTCAGGTTTGACTGCATTTCATGCAATCACAAGTAGAAATATTGCATCTTTGACTATAAAACTGGGTTGAAATTCAATAGGGTTGACATTCTTATGCACCATTTTTGTCATTTTTATAGAGACATTTACAATTACTAATGACTCCTTGGTCCATGGGTTGAATCAATGCTACGTTTGGAGACAAGTAACATGCAAAAATATTCTCACAATCAGGCACTAATTTTGATTCATGGTTGAGAAGTAGCAAGCACTTTGTGTTTGCAGGCTTCCCTAATATCCTGAAGTTCTAATGAACTGACAGAACAGAATCATGAAAAAACAATTGAGAAATATGTCTTTGTCCATCTAAGCACCCTTTGGGGCTTTATAGGTGACAAGCCTTCAAAGGCCCAAGAGTACTTGGATTTGTGAATCATCAAAAGCTTCATTTCATGTATCATCAGTTTTAATACACATGATTTGTGCATGGGTTGGGTATATACAAATACAAGTTGTGTTTATGATGTACTTTACTTACAAGTATATTATGATGACATAAATGCTCCTTTGAACATTTGTTGTATTCAACTGCTCATTTGCCTCAGCGCTTCAAACTGGTTATTCTCTCTCTCTTTCATTTTCCTTCTCTTTAGAATTATTATCATTTTCACAGCCTCCCGGCTGATACGAACTTTATCATTTTTTCCATCAATCTTTTTTTGACTAATCAATGTACTAAACATTGCCCATTCTAGTTCAACCATGTCGAAGCATCTCTCATATGCAGAGCTACTCAACTGTGTCCTCAACACTAGCTCAAAACATATATACATCTCCATCTCTCGTAAATGAAATGGCAATGCCTTTACTACACAAGTCATGATGATCTGTCTTCTAATTCTCCTTATTTTGGAAAGCACATATGGATTGAACCACAAGTGTTTTCTGTGTCTTGGAAAGTCAGTCCATCATGTTTTTTTCAGCATCAGAGAATGGCTCTCGAGTTGCTCACACATGACCCTAAATACATCATCCATGACTTGGCAGTAAGGCATACACACTGATACTCAGTCTTGATAACCATTCCTTGGTACGCTCCAAGTCTCATGGATTCATAGTAGTTCAGACACCTATGCTCCAACACACAACTACAACTATTGCTCAGTACAAAGCACCCATCTTTTGTTTAGGAGCTATCTCCCATCTCCTCACCTCTTCTCTTCACATTCCATGTTTTCTCATATGCATTTCATTTCAGTCCTGTATCGTCATAAATGTTTATGTATTAATTGTGCATTTTATTTGTTCACCTAAATACCTGTATATGTCATCTTTACTCTGTTCAATCTCAATCATACTTGGCGCACGTAATCATCCAGATATCATGGCGACTATATGACTTGTAAAAAAAGGTAAATAGAGAGAAAATAGCAATGATGAGATTGACAAGAGAACCTCTGGTTTTATGGCCAGATATTTACTTATATAATGTGTGACAGTGTGATTTTCTTGTTTCTCTGAGCATAACCATGAACTCTTCCAGTTAACTGTAACATAAATTTGTTGGAAAAGTATCTCCTACATACCATTTTAAATGATAGAGACTTCCATTGGAACAAATACTTTTAGTTCCTTTTCTATAAAAAAATTTATCAAATAGAATTCATAAACTTGTAGTCCATGCTTTTTGAAAGTTTGTTTTAAACTAGTTTTTCAGTTTTTTGAAATGAGCACCCCCAACAAAATTAACCCTCAGAGGCAGTGCACAGCCTTTCCTCCTCTCTTCAACACCCCAGTTTCCTGAATCCCCACCACTGCAAACTCAACCTTACATACCATCCTCACCAATTTGTGGATATGGGAATGCTCAAGAAATTTCCCCTATAAATTAATTGTTCTTCATATCATGCCATTTTAGCTCATGAAAGTCTTTTATAGCAGCATTTTACTTTCGAATAGTGGAGAGAACTTGAATTTTTTTGCAGGGATTAACTCGTGTTTCATAAAAAAGTCTCACCTTCCCAAAATAGCTCTCTGACCAGTAGAGAATTGGTGCTGCGGGGTCTTTTGTTAGATAATCAGGAGTGTTCAGATTATCTTGAATAAGAATCCTGGAATCACTGCCATCCATTTTAATTTCGGCAATCTTTTTGGGAACATGACCACCCCCAAGATCAATCCAGTAAACAAATCTATAATAAGAAACAAAACAAAATAAAAATACGAAAAAATAACCGATCATATTTTATAATATGTAATACTGTATCTTCTGGTTAATTTAAGCTACAATTTTATGGAGATTTGATTGCCGGATATTTTGATTACAGTCATATGTTGGC
Source organism: Thysanoteuthis rhombus (assembly GCA_963457665.1). Taxonomy (NCBI): domain Eukaryota; kingdom Metazoa; phylum Mollusca; class Cephalopoda; order Oegopsida; family Thysanoteuthidae; genus Thysanoteuthis; species Thysanoteuthis major. Next base: position 19,834,196 of record OY735236.1, on the reverse strand, counting down.
TTACACCTGATTGGAGACATATCCCCATAAGAATTTAAAACGTATTATCTACATATATAATTGCAGCTCTATGGCTTACAAAAATATGTCTTGTTATTGTTCCTTTGCTAATGCAAACACAGTATTTATATCATATTTGTTTCAAGTCCTCCAAACAGGGATGGCGAGAAGGAGAAAGTTAAGAGTAGACATTTTGTTGGGCTAATGACTAGGTGGAAGAAATCAATTGGATGACATTTGTTCCTTTCTGTTTGCAAAGGCAAAGAAAACATATATACAATATAGAGGCTAAGAAAATATGTATGACATCGTATTTATGTTCATATAAACACATAATCATTGACTTATGCTAGTGTAGTGCCCACCTTTCCAGCTAAAGTAAATTATTCATATACGGAGTTATCTGCCCTTTGGAAAGGATCTACTTCTAACCCCTATATCTCTGTAGAAACGGTAAATTCCTTGTTCCCCTTTTTGACGTCACAGAGAACTGCCAATCAGATAGCAGATTCTTATCTCTACGATATTCAAACTGTAGCCGCAAATCTCTCACTCACTCTCGCTCTCTGTTTCCAACAGCGTCGAGGTAAGCTTGTCTCTTCTCCTTTCTCTCTTTAGTTAGGATAGTTAGTATAATTTTTATACACATTTTGTTCTTACACACGCATCATCACATATTCATCTCAAGAACACATCCTAACCAAGTTAAGCACTATCATCGTAGTTAGGTCTGACTTCCCAAGATAACTTCATAGTGGCTACAACTAGGTGACTATACCGACGGACATTCTATAGACTCTATCTCACATTCACCTTGTGACATTTCTTTTCCCTTCATCCTTCCTCTCTCTACATCTTTCATCCTGGTAGATCCCTCCACATATTCGTGTTGGCAGAAACTCTGGTCCATGTTTATTGTAATTCACTCACGAATTAAACCTGGCACTGTTTTTAACTTCTTTGTTTGTTCTTATTTCTTCATTTTGTTACAATCCAACTAACTGTGTGCTCAAGCAGTGAACACGCTACTTACCAGGATTTATCTTCTTAGATCAATTCTGGGTTATACATGTGTTTGGGGGCTAATATATTAGCAACCTTAAATCTGGCCCCCCGACACGACACTAGATTGATTAGTGTTTATATGACCAGAATGTAACCTGGATGCTAGTTGATGCATGTTAGTACTTGGTTTGTGTCTTTTTCAAGAGATTTCATGTATTTCAAATCCCAAGGTCATTTGACTGTCATCTGATGGTGATCGATAACATAGAGAATTGAAATATGCATACATGACATGACGGTAATTCAAAATACTCTCTTAATCACATCTTTTTCAAGTAATTAAAATTATAGAATTCTGGAAACGTAGGTTTGGCTAAAATAACCTTCATTATTATTTTCTACTTTTTGAACTTTTTTACCAAAATACAAAAATTCAACTTCATTAAGTTCATTCATCAAAAAAGTGTAATCTATTAAAAATAAACATGATTTTCAAAAGGTCAGAATTGTTTAATATTGCAGTTCATTGATTACAGTCTAAAAACTAAAGGGGTCTGCCAGAATACTTCCTTTCTAGAAGGTGTCTTCAAGCTTTCAAAGTTTTGGAGGAAAAAATGAACTAATCTATTGATGCCTCCTTTCCCTACACCTTGCTACAGTCAGTTACACCGCTGACAATGACTATCTATGTTGCTTCTATCATTTCAATCATTCATAAGTTTTTTACATTTGAGGATGAGACCACTACATCTACCAAGGACAACGAATCTCCATGAGACCCTCAAAAGAGGAGGAAATCAAGCCAAGAATCACTCTAAGATGGCAAGCCTTCAGCAGAGCAAGCTCAACTTTCAAGAACCAGATGATCCCAATAATCCTAAAAAGTAGAGTATACAACCAATGCATTCTCCCAATAGTCACTTATGGAGCTGAAACATGGAACCTAACCAAGAGACAGGCCAGCAAACTGAGAAGCATGCATCGTGTGCATGAGAAAGTCATGCTCAACCTTACATGGAGACATCACAAGTCAGCACAGTATTTAAGGAAGAAAACAGATGTTTGTGACATCATAAAAACTATTAAAAAACTCAAATGGCAATGGGTAGGCCATGTTGCCAGAATGAAAGACAACCTATGGACATCACGTCTCACAACATGGATCTCCAGAGATCACATAAGAAACCGAGGCTGACAGAACACAAGATGGAGAGATGAACTTGACAAATTCAGGAAATACTGGTTCTGCGATACCCATGACAGGGAATTGTGGTGAATCCTGGGGAAAGTCTATGTCCAACGACGGACATTAAAAGACTGATGATGATGATGAATAATAATGAATAATATTTACTACATATGTTACAATTAATATTTTCTGACTCATGGAAAGCATTTTGGATTGGTGATTAGATTAAAGAAAGGGGTGCAGAGTATACACGGATCGTGCATTTTTTAGATCTATGATTATTTGTCTGAAATTCTCAGATGAGCAATCAGAATACTTACCCTTTAACCGGATCCAGGCAGATTGAATTGGGCTGAAAGACACCAGAAGAGTTATCATTGTTTCCAAGGATTTTCCTGTTGTAAGGAGCACCACCATCCAATCTCATAACTTCAATGGCAGGTGAATCATTGCTAATCCAGAATATATTTCTTGAAATCCAGTCAATTGCAATACGTTTTGGAGCATTTAAAAACACATTGGTCCAGACTTCTGAAGTATTCGTACCAACAAATGTATTTCTTTTTAGTACAATCTAAAACATAGAAGTTGAAACAGAACATATTATTGGATGACTCATAGATAAAATAATTGATGGTCTTAGATAGGTCACCAGACAGGAGATTGATTCCATCAAGATTGTATCTGAGACATGTAAGCATAAAAAAATCTGATTTCTGTCAGATAATACTAAATCAATACTAAGAATGGATTCTTGTTCTGCTTACAGGTAAATATATTTTATAGAGATGTCTTACAATTTTGAAATAACTAGTTATAAGCACATGTAGGAGAAAATAATATAAGAATCAATTTTTGTAATAAAATATTATTTCATTTTTAGTAATTCACTCATGAAAACATACTAGATTTATGCCAACTGGATACGTAGAGTTTGAAAGTCTTAAAAAATTCACTTAAATGAAGTAGTAATACGAAAGTTGGTTGAAAGTTAAAATTTCAAGAAGTTATGATTTCAAAGTTAAAAAATCCAAGGAAGTTTGTAATAAGAAATTTGAATGAAGAGTTTTAATAAAAACTTTTTGTTTTTGATGATAAATTGCTTGTTTAAGTTCAGTGTGGAGTAAACATGTTATGTGAGTTGAATATTGGATCTAATTTGACGAGACGAGAAAATTAACGATAAAATGGTTGAATTTCTTGCTGGTTTGAGTTGAGTGTGTATGCATGTGTTGTGCTTTGGTGCACATATTTGTGTATTTTGTTGATAGTCCAGTAAATCATGACTTGACCTCTCACAAATTGCAACAAAAAATACTCAACAGATTTTGCATCCTCAATATGTTCTGAATGAGAGAAAAAAAGCCAATGAAAAATGTATGAAGGGAAATTTTGAGAACCGAATAATGTGTCAAGTTAGGTCCAGAGCAATGCACCTGTCCAGAGCAATGCACCTGTTGAATTTTAGCTTGATACACTGCCCAGTTCTAGAGATAGATTATTCCCATGAGGCTGGATGGTGGCCATTTTAATCCTTGAATTTTCCTTTCATGCAATTTTTATAGATTTTTCTTCTGTCAATCAGAACATATTGAGAATACAAAATCGAGTTTTTTTTTTTTTTTTCAATTTGTATGAGGTTGACTTTCTTATAACTCTCTTTAGCTTTTTAATAGATAACCACATAATTAATGTAAACACAGTTTTTAGTCAATGTCATCTGATGCTCTGCATCCTTAACAATGTAATTACTTAGCTTCTTTTATTTTTACTCTTATCCTTCGTACTTGATTCTTTATTTAAGCCAAGTACATAACTGGCTAGCCAACTATAACAGCTACTTGTTAAAAGTATGAAGATACTTCTTGACAAAATTGTAAACTTGTACCAACATTGTATTCTGGCAACTTTGTGTCTCTGTGGTGCTTATGATATGAGTGAAAAGGCTTAATACACCCACTGAACATTCAATATGAATTATGTCCCAAAGGTTGGTTGTTACTTTTATGGTTACATCTTGAATAAATTGTGTCTCCAATCAGACTGTTTGCCAAAGCTGCAGAAATTGTTTGGAAGCAAAAGAAGTTCAAGGCATAGTTATCTGGACCTTCCAAACAATATGCAAGGTGCTGACAACATAGACAAGAGATTCCAGGATGCAAAAGTGCTCCAGAAATTGCATCAGAAGTGTACATATAACTAAAAGTATTCCTTTTATAACAGGAGTCCCTCAAAGGTTCCACAAGTCTGCCTTCATTCTAGATTACCTACCTTAATCTAGTCTAAGTTATGCTTGCCCTCACCAGAGAAGGTAATTAGAAGCTTCATCTTGCAGCTATTAGATATATGATCTCATTTTTTTTTTTGCCTATATGATGAATTATACCTGGTTTCTCCCATTCTACTATGCCTCTCTGACTCAGCAGCAAATTGAATATACGGATGTATACACCAAGTTCACCTAAGGGAGATTTGCAGTTTAAATCAGCAGTCACAACCCCTTTAGACAGACAACCTGTTGATCAAACAGTAGATTGTCAACAAGGATACACAAACTCTAGATGGAACAAAGGGATTTCAGTCTGGAAAAGGGAGTCGATACTATCTCATATCTGAGTACAGGCGCTAGATACCTGAGGCAGCTTAAGGACATGACAGGTGAGAATGATTTCAACTTCAGTCATCCAGATCTACAATTACCAAGAATCAGGAATGATAAGAATAATGTCCAGTCACTTATTCAACTGATGAAGTCTGGCTTGATCAGTCCTTTTCATCCTGATAATAAAGAATGTCAATTTGTCCACTGGCATTGCTCCACCTCCAGATGTTGCTAAAGACCACATAAAGTCAATAAAATAGGTGAATAGGCTTATGAAGATTTCAAGAAAGAGATAATGGAGATAGACTGTTCAGACAAAATGTTCAATGACAGGTGACAAAGAAGAAGCTGAAAACATTTCCAGACACTGGTGAGAAATGATGTGACCTTTGTAACCAAAGAAGAAGTTTTCTTCAAGGCTGATAGGAAGCTGTTAGAATAGATGATTCTTGTTGCAGGAAGCAGATAGCTACACATGGGTGAAATTTTAGTTGACTCTCTTGAACCTTAGCATTGGGCCCTAGTCAAAACCAACATGGCAGCTCCTGCCAAGGAGAAGTGAGACTCCTTAGCTGAAACCTTCAGTCACTCTGATGGATAGAGCCTGGTAAAAAACATGGTGGGGAATGACAAAACTTCATCCCAACTTGCAATATCAGTATTAGCTCAAGTTATCCATGGGCATGGTGAGTAAGTGCATTGATGTTATCTTTGATATTTATAGAAAGATGACTATCAAAGATTTGGAAAGAGCAAATGAGGCACAGATTTAGGTTTCCAGCTGAGGGGCATTGTGCCTATCAACAATATATACCATTGGAGGAAGCTTTTGTGAAGCTCTCCAGATGAAACGCCTCATCAGATTCTAGATGGAAGAATGGAAAGGTCAATTTGGAAAGATCAAATGCAAAGTACTGTATGTCATCAGTGAGGATATCTGTTCCAAGCTCACAATGGAGCGATAGGACGAGATCCAGGCAGCCCTCAAGAGGGCTTCATACACAAGTTTATGCAATCTTACAGCGCTGTTATATTTTCAACCCTGCATGACCCCAGCCACAGAAGTTCAAGGGCATAATTATCTGAATGGAGACCTTCCAAACAATATGCAAGCTCCTGACTATCATAGACAAGAGAACAGGAGCGATCAAGTACTCTAAGCAGACTACTGCCTTGTACTCAATTTTCTACATGTAGATCAATAAGGCTACACTGGTCATGGAAAGTCAGTCATGTTCAAAGAATTCAAGGCTAACAAGACCTGCTAAGACATATTTGAAAAGTTTGAAAGCTCTTGGTAGGCCTCTGATAACCTATTTGGGAATGAGGTAACACGTCAGATGTACCTATCTTCCACGAGAACATGTAAACAAGCAACACAACGAGCTGTTTCGTATAAGCCATGGAGAAGTTCTCCAGATAGCCTCCCCATTGTAAAGAATGTCTTCTCATGCATGCTGTATGAGCAAATTATTAGGTTGCTATCTGGCGGAAGTGTTTGGATTACATTCCCTATGTACCAAATCCAATGGATCATGGATAGAAGATTCATGATGGTGATCTAGCCAATCATTGGATGCAAGGTAAGCCTGCACATGAGACTTGGATCTCCTATCCTACTCATATGTATGATCATGTAAATCACCTGACTGCCCATGTCTTGGAAAATGATTGGAAATATTCTCAAAAATATTGTCTAGAAATCATAATCTAAGAATATTTTTTCAATTGTAAGATATTGTTCCATTTTTCATACATCTATGTATATGCTCATCACTGTCTATAAAATATCTCCTGAAGTTCTCAATAAATTTCAATGAAATGCAAAAAAAGAGCAAAGAAGTAACTTTAATCAGAAGTTCCTCCCCTGGAATTACAATTTGAATTCCTTGGTATCAATTTAAAAGTTAGGTATGTGTTGAATAATTACTTACATTTTGTTTCATAGTATCGTCCAAATAGTATATGTAGCCTTTCTCACTGTCATAATCAAAGTCATTATAATGGGAATATGATGTGATAGAGAAAATAGAGGGTTTTGTTGCATTGTCCCATGCGAGGGGAATAATACTATTGAGATCTGTGTAGAGTAAGAACTCAGATTTGTCTGAAATTAGAAAAAAAAGGTTTGATTAGAAATTGTAATGTGACCAGGGTCTTTTGACATCATACCATGTCGAGAAAGATCAATCAAAAAAATGGAAAAAGGGGTGATCAATGAATAAATTACTTCTTTCCCATTTTGTTGGGCAGTGATCACTACAAAGTCTGAAATTTCAAGAAAACAAGTGAGAATGTTGCTGGGTGGAAACAAAGCGACCAATTCAGCATAAGTTCATATCACAAATTGAACCCATCTTTAAAAAGACATTTTTTTCCCTTGGGGGGTATTTCTACAGGACTAATGAGGAGTAGATATTGAGATTTTCAGCCCTCTAGCTCCATTGGTGTGACCTGAATGTGTGATATATATATACATAGCTAGCTAGCCTTGAAAACTGAAGAAACCTGTTGACTTGGTCGATAGTTTCTATTTGCTGTTTTAGTTATGAAAGAAGAGAAGCTATTTTTTTTTTCAGAGAAAGAAGATTTATCAGTAAAACAAGCCCAGTTGTTGCAGGGTCAAACTACACTCCTACTTCTATTTATCTATTTTTTTGATTTGAGGGAGGCAATTCACTGATTGCATTTCCAATATTTTAATATTGTAAATCCAATCAATAGAAAGTTGTCTCTCTTGGATTATTGTTAATCTTGTTCTTGTTGTTGAAAAACAAAGTCAACTCCTGTGCCTAACTTGGACTGGAATTTGAGGATAAGGACAAACTGACAAGGTGTGATTGGCATAATGGTTAACAGTACAGCAATCTGCAAGGTATAGACATTGTATACATCAGAGTACTGCAACATACAGTCACAGCAACTCTTTTATCAGGCTACATAGATACTTGCAGCCCTTCCAGTTTCAAAAAGGTGTAAGACAAGGTGATACCAGCTCACCCAAACTCTTTATAGCCTGCTTCAAGATGATCTTCAGAAACCTAGACTGGGAGAATAAAGGAATCAAAATAGACGGCAAATATCTGAACACTCTCAGATTTATAGCAACATCATCCTTTTTGCAAAAAACCTACACAACCTCCAACTAATGTTAGATGGAGTAAATGAAAAAAGCAAGAAAGTCAGCCTACATATGAACTTCAGCAAAACAGAGGTCATGTGGAACAACCATGATGGGAATAAGAACACAACTATAAAAATCGAAGATGTGAAACTGGAGAAAGTAGACCATGACATTTACCTAGGACAACAAATCTCTATGAAACCAAAAAAAGAAAAACAAATCAAGCAAAGAATCACTCTAGGATGGCAAGCCTTTGGCAAAGTAAGATCAACCCTCAAAAACAAGAAGATCCCATTAAGCCTTAAAAAAAGGGTATACAACCAATGCATCATTCCGATAGTCACTCATGGAGTTGAAACATGGAACCCAACCGAGAGACAGACCCGCAGACTGAGAAGCATGCTACACGCACATGAAAGACTCATGCTTAACCTCACATGGAGAGATCACAAGACAGTATAGTATATCAGGGAGAAAACAGGAGTCTGAGATATCATAGAAGATATCCACTAGAAAACTCAAATGGCAATGGGCTGATCATGTTGTGAGAATAGCAGACAACCGATGGACATCACGACTCACAACAGGGATCCCCAGAGATCACATGTGCAACCGAGGCTGGCAGAATACAAGATGGAGAGACGAGCAGGACAAGTTCTGAAGATACCAGCTCCACAACACCCATGATAGGGAGATGTGGCAAATCCTGGGGAAGGTGTAAGTCCAATAACAGATGATAAAACTACCTATGAGCTCTGAATTCAAAACTAAATAGAAGAGAACCATGACTGACATATGATCTGTAATTCTATTATTGTAGAGTATGTATGCACAAACAGACCAAATAATTTTTTGAAATGTTTGGAGTGTGCATTTTGGTGTTGTACCCTCTGGCCTTCTCCATACGTCTGTTGTAGTTGATGACCATTTGAGAATTTAGAATCAAACTGAATTCAACGGAGGTAGATTGTTCTCATTAGGCTGTCTCTGCAACCATGGGTGTCTGCAGCCACTTTTCCAGGAGACATACAGACATATTTCCAGATGGGGGTTGGGGGCAAAAGGATATATTCAGAATATATCTTTGAGGCAACCCTGTTACCAGCAAATAATGATAGTCTTTCTGTAAAGGAAGATTAAGTTGGGGTTACATGAAACTATTGTGCTGCACCAAGATTAAGGAGAGGGAAAATACCTTGTTTGATGGAATAAAAGCTAAAAAGTAGTGACTATAACAACCAAGATGGGGAATAGTCTGAGTAAATCAGCTTGCAAGTCACCTTCCGATCTATGCTGATTTTTTTCACAAACAGAGGAACAACATAAAATCGCACAGAGGTGTTGTGAGGTTAGGTGGAGTCATCATTTACATTATTTTACCTGTCTATTTCTTAAAATCGCTCCTCATTTTACTTGAGCAATTTATTATAATCCGCAAGGCCCATCAAAGTTTCACAGAAGCCCTGGTTGATTACACATTTCATGAACATTTTCCCTATTTTATCCATTGCTAGCCTCTCACAACACTGAATGTTGGATTTTCCCAGTTTGAATTCTTTGTTGTCTCTCCCCTAGACTAGATACCAACCAAGATCAAGAGGCCAAGTCTTCCCAACTATATACCCATAGCTAGAGGTGGGGGATGGGGTCATGCATTTCCCAAGAGCATTAGTGTGAAATGAATGCAATCCGTCACAGTCCAAGTTTTCCGTGCTGCTAACTGCTAGGCCACCTGCAACCCTAATTTGATAGTGATAATGACTTTTCTCAAAACTAGTTCAAAAAATAATTTTGCAATTGCATTGCCCCAAAGATATCAAAAACATTTTGTTGCTCTGCATTTTTTGTTTATGTTCAACAAGAATGAACCTAGATTTTTCATGCATTTGCAAAAATAAAACAAATAAGGTAGACTACTCTACACTTGTAACTTATCTCCCTTGACAAATGTTTCTGACAAAAACAATGTAGACACACACATGGTTTATCATATATATAGACAATAGAAGGTACTAATACTTACTCATGACGCAATTTTTTCGATCACTGCTTAGTTGCATGGAAATAGGACAAGCGCACTTATATCCTGGGTTTACCGGAGACAGTAGACAGAGATGACTACATGGAGACTGGAAGCAAGGATTGGAACCTGGAAGTTAGGATATTGACATCTGTATATATGTACATATTTCATAGATATTGGGGTGGCAGGAATAAAATTGACATTTCTGGAGTCAGATGAAGAGAAATATCATGAGAAGGAATTGTCCGATAATATCAAGCCTAGTCATGTAGAGGAAAAAGCATAAATATTTTACAACAGGGAAAATGGAGATATGATGTCAATTTCTATGATCCCACTAATGAGCCCTTCATGGAATATTTCATCATTTTCCTGAAGCCTTCATTCAAGGAATGCATCATTCAATTTCTCAAGACTTGATTTGGACTTTCTTGACCAACAGCATGTCTCAGCATATTCACATGATAATTGAAAAAATTTTCCTTAAAAGCATTAAAGATCATTGAAATCTGTTGTCAGGAGTCAGTTTTAAAAGTATATGATTAATATAATTTAAGAACCAGTTTAACCTAATTGGTGAAGTTTCAACTTTTTTTTACAAAAAATACAAGATGGGTGATTAACAGGAGATGCAAAAAGAGATAGCAAGCGATGTAAAAATGTGTGGGTGCTAGCTCGAACCAGAGTGGATGTGTTTCTACCATTATCTTTTGCTGTATCAGCTCAATCCTCCAAATATATAAGATTTTGAATTCTTTTGTCCTGTCAGGGTCAATAAGAGCTAAATTTACCATATGAACCTCTAAACATTTCAACCCATGTCCACTTGCACATTATTGGCCACTTGATGATGCAAACCTTATTCAAGGGCTATTTGAGAATTTAAGATTATACGCATCTGAGGCTACCCATGCCCATGCCAACCCCATAACATTCATTACAACAATTAAGCAGTGTAAATATCTCATCAAAGAAAAGGAATACTCACTTGAAGGTTGTCTCACTTTGGAATAACTAACAACGTCTGTGACATGAAAGGAATAAGATGGGATGATTTTTTTGTTGTCGCAGTTGAATTTATTGCAGTGATAGCTCATATCATAATTGTAATCAACCCAATAAATACGATCCTCCAATATTGTCATACCAGTTGGAAGTCGAAGGAGCTAGATAAAAAAAAAATTAAATGTACTCATTCACTATATTAATATCAGTTTATTTCAAATCCAAATGTATTCCCTAATTATACACACAAGCTGGACCAGTGGAATTTCCATGGGTTTGGACAAAATATCATTATTAGTCTTGCATATACATTTCTGCGATTAAAGGATACAATTTTGTTAAAGTAATTTATTACTAATGAGATGTAAAATGTCTGTCCAGAAAGTAACCAGCTATTTTGAATACCAGTAAAGGTCACCAAAATTCATCTTATTATCCTAGTCTTGTAAGTATAATTTGAAATTTCAAGTTATATTTAAAGATTTGTTTTATAAATATATTCAGAAAATACACCCCTGAAACATATCTAAAACTAAAATAATTTGAATGTAAGTAACACTCCGATTCAATGACAGGACAGTAGTGGCTCCTTTATTTTTAGTTAAAATTAGATTTGAAAATAATTGAATATTAGCTTTAGCAACTAAAACCCTAAATTTTGCTAAATATACAAAACATCACTTCCTCCATCAACTCCTTATAAAGACCATGAACACCAGTGAATTACTCACTCATTTGCCATGGCTTCTTAGCCAGTTACCTTCTACCTTTCTTTTTTTTGAACAACAGGTGGGCATAGTTTCCATTCTTTGACCATGACTATATATATATATATATATATATATATATATATATATATATATATATATATATACATCGTCTTTTGTCACTATTCTTCCTTGATGTGAGAATTCACAAGAGATTTATTGCTACTCAATGCAAACATGGCAACTATTTCACTTATCTCATTTTTGGCTACAACGCAAACACTGTACTTATCATTTTACTCAATTAGCTCCTACCACCAAACCTGAACCAATCACCTTTTAATAATCTAGCTTTGTCAATCATACCACTCATTATATTAGTCACTACTAATCAGGCTCCATTCGATGGATAAACCAAAAGACATTAAATCCGTTATGTCAAATGTTTCCCTTAACAATTATTCTCTCCAATATTTCATTTTAATTCTTAACTAAACCAACTTCTTACTCTCTCTTCAGGATCAATCATATCAATGTTTCTTTATATGTATTTTCTTTTATTCTTGTACTGTTATAAATGTCTCTTTATTAAATGTATGTTCTATTAGTTTGAAATACTTGCATACGTCTTCATTACAATCATTCATACTTAATATTTAATTGCCGTGTCCACACTTGTACTTGGCACATATATTCTCCATTCTGTCATGGTGACTATCACCTTCCTACCACCTTCGGCATTTCCAATGACGTCAGTGCGGTAGAAATAACCTAATACATGGAGACCAAATTCTTTGTCCCCCACCATTATACATTCTTGTAGCAACACAAAACTCTAACTACATCACTACTCTCCCTCACTCACTATAAGAACAACCCATAACAGGTGACTTTTCAACACATATATAGATACAATAATATCCATAACTAATGACTTTCAACTTATATAGATACAATAGTATTCATAGGATTATTTAAAAAAAAAAATGAAATTTAGTCCCATCGAGCTAAAACAGTTCCCCATCCCAGGATTAAGATCTGATTAAATCGAATATTGGATAGAAAGTAGAAAAATATTCTCTGCCCTTTCAATCCATAAAGACCTTCATTACCTCCATAAATTTGTCAGTTTTGAGAAAAACAGATTTTCAAAGGTTTTTTATTGGTTGGATTGAAAGCAGAATTTTAAAAAAAAAATTTCTTTTTGTTTTTCAGTCAGTTTCTTTAAAAACTATCTTTTTCCAATTTTTCATCTAATATTCAATTTTTTTTATGCAATTGAATTGAAAACACAGAAAATACATCTTTTTTTTAAAGTGGTTAACTTTCGAAGATAATGCATTAGATAAAAAAAGAAATCTACCTTCAATAGAAAGCAGAACATTTTTTTGTTTTTCTAACGATGAGTAATTTTCAAAACTTTAGAAAAAACTATCTTTTCTTTTTTTAGATTGAAAGCATAAAACATTATTTTCTTGGAATAAAAAAAATGACTTGTTTTACTGAAGGTAAGTAACTTTTGAAAACGTGTAGTTTGTTTACCTTTGTAAAACAGCTGTGTAGTCAATCTCAGGGTGCAAAAATTCTATTTTGTCCCTTTTTGGTATCAGATATATATATTTATCTATATGAATTTATATATATATATGTATGTGCATGTGTGTGTGTGTGTGTGTGCGTGTGCTTATGTGACAGAATGAAGGAAGGATTAAAAGATAGTCTTTCTTAATCAGAAATAATTCTATAAAACTAATCACTTACATTGTAACTCGATAACACACGATGTCTGTGTTTACCATCGTAATCACAGAAATCAATGTAGTTCAGCTGGGCATCGACAAAGTAGAGGTATTTGTTTGGGTAATCAATGGCCAGGCAGCCAATCCAATTGATTTTCTCAGATAAGATCACAGTTTTGTTGCTTCCATCCATTCCAGCTCTTGTAATAAAAGGGTTATGTGCCCAGTTACTCCAAAAAAGAACACGGCTTCTGTAAATAAGAAAAAAAAAATGACCTAGTGCATTTCACCTCTTCTACTTAGCCTGCTACTACATTCTCAGGGCCTGTCACAAAATATATTACCAAACAGGTACCCAGGGAAGTATTGGATCAGCCCCAACAACCTGGTGACTTCAATCTGCTTTAAAAGTGACTCCAGAGAGAAACAATCTTCACATCTTAAACTAATCTGAACAACTTAACCACAAGCCTCCCTTGTTATAATGAGGTTTATTATAGCAGGGTTTGTGATATACCGCAGTTAGATGATGGACCCCAAAATATTAATCCAACTTCAAAATACTACTTCTAGCTCTAAAAAAGTTAGATATAGCTCCAAAATAACTAGATTTAGCCCCCAAATAGCCAAATTTATCATGGCTCAAGGATTTGTGATTTGCTCTGCTGGACCCAAACGCCTGTGCAATAACGACGGACACATGTTCTTACCACAAACTCTAAAAAGACTTTGCCTACAAAGTACTTGTAAATTAAGATACATTATACTAGATTAATTTTGATACTGATGAAAATTTTTATTCATCTTTGTTGGGTAAGTTAGCCTTTTTGTCACTATAAGAACAATGTACACATCTCATACCCTTTTACCACTGGAGGAACAACATACTCTTCTAATACCATTTCACCACTAAAGGAACAATTTACTCTTCTTGCACCCTTTTACCACTGAATGAACTATGTACCTTTCTCATACCTCTTTGCCACTAAAGGAACAATTTACTCTTCATGTACCCTTTTACCTGAAAGAACTACGTACCCTTCTCTGGGATCCAAAACAATATTGGTTGCTGAATCTTTTTCCTTGGATAAAATTGCCCGATTTTCCCCAGCAAGAGTTGCAACTTCAATTGTCTTTGACTTCAAATCTGTCCAATAAATATTACGGCCAATCCAATCAACTGCTAGGTCTTCAATATAACCTATTCCGTTTGAGATGATCTGGAGAGAAATTGGAAAAATTTGATCAGTCATAAAACATGTTATTCTGGTTCAATGAGAATCTTTTAGATGACGTGAACAGCATGAAATCTATAACATGTTTGATTAGTCACTCAAAAGAAACCATCATACAATCAATGTCTTTTGGCAGCCTGCCTTATGATCAATTAAAAATTGGAAAAAAGCGTGATCAATGAATTAGTAACTCCTCTTGTCTTTTGTTGGATCACTAAAAAGTCTGAATTTTCGAAAAACAAGTGTGGACAATGCTGGAAACTACGGAACAAATTCAGGATAAACTTACACTGTAAATTGAACCTATCTAGGGGAGGAGGTATTTAGAAATATCAAAAAAAAGTTTCCTCTAGATATGATAAGAATAGAATGTTTGAATTTTCAGCCCTGTGGTTCGATTGGTGCAGCCTGTATGCACAACACATATATAAATAGCCAACCAGACCCACTTGAAGAGTGAAGAAATCTATGTTGTCTGTTTTGGTTGATGGTTCTAATAAGTAATGTGTCTGTCCATCTGTCACACCTTGAAAATGAAAAAAATCATTATTTCTATTATTATTCGGACCATCCTCATCTTGGTTGTTTTTCATACAACGTTCCAGCCGTTGTACTCTACGGCCTTCATCAAGTATCATCTGCTAGGTGTGGGAAGTTCGGTTCGTTACTTCCCCACACCTACCAGATGATACCTGATGAAGGCCGTAGAGTACAATGGCCGAAACATTGTATGAAAAATATCCAAGATGAGGATGGTCTGAATAATAATAGAAATAATAATACCTCATCTCAAAAATTCAGATATATACGAAAAAGATTATGTTGAAATACCCCC
This sequence comes from Thysanoteuthis rhombus, assembly GCA_963457665.1. Taxonomy (NCBI): domain Eukaryota; kingdom Metazoa; phylum Mollusca; class Cephalopoda; order Oegopsida; family Thysanoteuthidae; genus Thysanoteuthis; species Thysanoteuthis major. Next base: position 19,818,732 of record OY735236.1, on the reverse strand, counting down.
AAGTATATGAGAACTTTTGAGAATGGAATTACAACACAAAAACTGCAAAGAGGGCAGGGAGAGAAAGAGGAGCATGGTAGGGGTATGATAGGGGTAAAATACAAACATATTCACCAAAGGAGAATGGCTGAACTTGGTTAACTAGAAAAGATGAAAGGTAAGACAGTGAAATAAGGGGGAATTAAACTCATTCTCAAGTGTCTGTGAACGGAAGATCTGGATAAATGCTGGGGATGGTTGGTCACATGAGTTTTTTACGGATTTCTATAGATACCCATCTGATGGTATACTGTCAGCAAATAGTAGGAAATAATGGAGTATCTTCTGACAACACTTAGATTTCATAACACACTCTGTAGGCCTATCTTTCAGGGATGTTGCCTTGACCATTCAGGTAACAGAAGTCTGATGATTAGGAGGAACACAATACAGATGAGGAAAGGTAAAACAAATGTCTCTTAAGAGACAACTTTCTATGGATCATTACAGCCGGCAACAAAGTTTGTTTTGCATGCATCAGCTTAGTGATCGTTGCAAGTCTTTATACCTACACGTTCTAATGTCCATGCCTTGGCAAGATGCAAGTCTAACGAAGGTATATCTCCATATCTCACAATCTAAAGTATACTCAATTAACTGCTGAGTGTATAATCTGTTATAATGTAGAGTTTTCCACTCTCTTTGCATACCCGGGAAGCAAGCCAAGAACCTTCAGCATGTGAGGCAGATGCGTTAACCATTACACTATTTGAGTAGACAATAAGATGACAAGACTACCAAAAGGCTTTGAACAAGGGTTATTGTTACCTTAATAGAGGAAACCTGTGTGCATTTGTGTGTGTGCACATGCATATGTGTGCGTGAGTGCACAATAATCACTTGACATTTGGCCATTGTATGAAATTGATATTCACCAAAGTGTAATGTTTGTTTGAAATTGTTTGGATCAGCAGTTTTCTAAGCAGAAATCTAATAATGATAAATAGAAAATTGACGACCATAGATCTTCTATAAATCATCTCCCTTGACTCCTGCTCTTTAGAATTATCTAAATTTAAATATAAAATATCTAGGTTGGCAACACTGAAAAGAAGTAACTGAAATACTTTGAAGCTTTAGTTTTGTACGACTGAGGGAAAATTATCTTACACGACAATTATGGTATCAAAGAGATGTTTATTCTGACAGAAAAAAATCCTACAGCTTGCTGTTGCCATTGATGGTCCCCTGCCCGGGTGAAGGAGGAGGGTTGGGTATGGGGCTAGCAGCTTCATCTCGTAAAACCTACCTGTTACAGAAACCAGAGTGTTTTCCCAGAAGGATTTTACAGGAATAAGAACAAACAATACAGGTCTGGTTAGTTACTCAATAGAAACCTTCATGTGACCAACATCTATAGGCAGCATGTTGGGGGGGTGATCAGATAAAAAATTGGAAAAAGGGGTGATCAATGAATAAGTTACTTCTCTCACCTTTCATACAACAGTGATCATTTAAAAAGTCCAACTAAAAAACAATTGGTGGGGAGATTTGAAAGAAACAAAAAAATGATATTTCTAGACACGATAAGGGGTAAATTGGTTTGGCCTGGTTGCGTAATACATACTTAGTCAGCCAGACCAGCTTGAAAACAGAAGAGACCTATGGTGACAGTTTTTGGCAACAGTTATGGTTGACGGTTTCAAATGATACATATTGATGATAGCAGTATATGAAGCATATAGAACCATCATATGGCAGGAAATATGATATTTTTACCAATGTTTTAAGGTTCATTTTAAAGCAGAAAAAATTTTAGTAAATTCACTAATTGTTTTAAAGAAAAGCCCTTAATCTTGGAAATCATATTTCCCACAAACTAATCCATATGGGTATTTTGGTTCTCAGTTGTTTCATCAAACTCTGTATCACTGACATAAATATTTGTTGATAAGGTTGTCTTTGCATCAAAGATGTTCCAAAATCTCTTGAAAGTATTTTTTCTATTCAAAATTCATAATTAGGCAACATGCAAAATTAAACTCATTTATCATATCATGTCATCCATAAGCGTTAAAAAAGTACATTTTAAAATTATAACATCAAACAACAATGTTCCTCAGGTTTGATGTTCCGAAAATTAAATAAAACATTTTATTCCTTCAAATTCTACAAAATAGGTTTGACCATTGAAAACCTAATAATACCTTTAATTTAAAATTTTATATGCATCCATGGTACGAAATAAACAAAACGTTTATTCATTTGAATTTACAAATAAAAAACTACTAAATAAGATTACTTAAATAGTACAAATTCAATAAAAATATTTGTAACTACTGTTATCCTTTTGACCGACCGCATTGTAACTTACACTAATCTGTACTACTGCTGCCCCTTTGCCCAATGCCTTTGGTCTTGATGCCTTTGTACTGGGATTCATTTTGCATAAGGTTTCATTCAGTTAGTCTCTGTTGTTATTGGTGACTCATGCAAAAAACATCTTGTAGTACATTTTATTTTGGGGGAATTGATGTTCAATTTTATTATTTGTTTTTGACTACTATTAACCTTCATCTTAATTTTTTCAGTAAGTATTTACCTTTGATTATTACTGTCACTACCAGTTTGAAAACAAATGTGGTAGCAAAGGATTGGTATTTAGAATTAATTCCCAAGGGTTTGATTTGAATATCTGTTCACCTCTACTACAACACATCATAAGACTTTTTATCAAAAGACGTTGAAGCATAACATCTCATCAAAGTGATTTTTCATCAAAATGATTCTTATAAAACTGACTTTATTAGAATGTTTGTAGAATTTTTTGTTTACATAATTATAATTTTTATTCCAAAATCATCAAATAATTAATTATCTGTGATCTATAGTATATAATCTATAAAAGTGGTAGATGGAGATATGCTCAGAAACTGAGGAAATCAATTCATTTATTAAATCAAAATGCCCCTACAATCATCTCTATATAGAATATATATTAAAAATACATGAACATCAAAATACACATTAATTTGAGTGATAAAAATGTATGAAACCTAATAAAAGAGGTTTGGTTAGTCACACAATAGAAACCGCTTGGTGGTCAATGATTGGTGGCATGCTGTTTAGGGCATGCTGTTTAGGGGTGATCAATTAAAAAATTAGAAAAATGAGTAATCAATAAATAAATTGTTGGGAAATGATCACTGAAAAGGTCTGAATTTTCAGCTAAAAAATAGCATGAATATAGTCAGGCACAAACTAAATTATCAATTTAGCATAGACTTGAATTGCAAAAGGAACAGTTTTCTCTTGACATAATAATGAGTGGATGTTTAAATGTTCAACCCTCTTATTCCATTGATGCGACCTGTACACATAACATATACGTAGCCTATCAGCCAGCCAGATCTATTCGAAAATTGAAGAAATTTTGACATTATTGGTTGACGCTTTCTAAAAATTACATGCTCATCAGTTCAGAGAGACATTTACCAGGCATTTTTTTTCTTAAATTCTTCTTTATATCTCAGCTAATTACTCCCAAAATTACCCAATTAATTTATTTTCTATCCCAGATGATCTGAATTTATTAAAGTTATTGTTTATACTTGTATTATTTATCATATAAAATGGTGAACTAATCCATTATTTCTGAATTCTTTGGAAGAAAAAAATGAATTTATTTTTGCGACTTTGTTTTTGCAATAGACCTTGTGAATTTCTGACTTATTAAACATTAGATTTCCATAATTTGTAAAACCATTTAATATCTTGAAAATTTCGATTAAGGGTCTCCTCTCAAACAAAGTAGTCATGCCCAACTTATATAGTCCAACTTGAACCTCTCATTTCATATATCACTCTGTGGCAAATTTTCTCTGGACTGTCTCCAATTTCAAAATCGAATTCCAATTATCATGTCAAGCGCTCGGGACAAAGCCTGTATACAGTACTCAGATTGTGGCCATATTATTGGTTTATAAATTTTTTGCATAACATACGGCTCTCTGAAAGAGATATTCCTGCTAAGCCTATAAATATTGGAGATTGCTATAGCAACAGCTGAAGAGATATGTTTTTCAAAATTAAATTGTTCATTAAATTCAACATTTAAGACTTTTCTTCCAACCCTTTTTGTGATGTTCATTTCCCAGTATATATGTATAATGTTTATTTCTTGTGCCAAGGTACTTTTCTTTCTACTTATCTACATTAAATTTTAAATGTAATTTGTGTGTGAGAGAGTTATATTTTCACTTGACCAAATGTAAAATAGCACAAAAAGATTTTTAAAATTTGGATCTGTGGTTATCTACGTGGAATTTAAAAACCAAATTAAAAAGAATAAAGATTTAGTTACATTTTTCTAGTTGCCACCGCCAAATTAACTCTTAAATTCATAGAAAGATGGAATATCAATTTCAAGGGGAATAAGCTCTGATTGAATTTATTCCCCTTTGACAATTCTATCATTTTTATACTATTTATCGATGAATTCCATTGTCAATCACAAGTAGTTTAAAGTGGTTTATGAATTTAAGAGTTAATGAAAACAATAAAAATTATTTTTTCCGTTTTAAATCATTATTATTTTATGATAATCATTTATAATACTCCATCTAATGAAAATGAAAAAAAAAACAGAAAAATAAATTATGTAAAATAAGCAAATGGTGCTACGGGGATATGGGATCAAATCTGCCAAAGGCTTATTCTTCATTTTCCGAACAACACTATTTGCTCACTGTCAGGGCATAATTGGCCTGAGCAAAAATTGGGAAAAAAAGGAATCAAGATGAAGGTAGAAAGTAGTCATAAAAATTTGAAATGATAATGATAAAAATTTTCACATACTTTTTTATATCTTGCTCCATTCAAACCAATTCGGATGATTTCTCTTTTTCGGACATCTCCAAGATAAAGAGATGAGGTTTCCACGTCAATGTCAATCATCATTAGGTTTCGGTTTGGAGGAATCCAATTTACCCCTAAATTTTTACCGTCCAAGTTAGATCGCATTATTTTATTTGGAGCAAGGGTGATCAAATACGGCTCTGTTTCATCTGATAAAAGAAATAAGTATAAGTATACCTTGATTAGTGTGGTTAATTCATTCCAAGATCTTCTATACTGATCAAATTAGCACTGTTCAAGGTTTCATTATAATTTGATGTATTATTTTATTCAGATTATATTTAGCTACTATAATTTGTAGAGTTATCAGTGATTAATTAAAGAAAAATCAGACGGACATTTAGAGAAGCTTCCTGTTCAGTTACAAATGATGATGAAAGTAATCATGTTGTAATACAATATATGAAGATTTAACAAAACAATATCATTGTTAGTATTCATTGATATTATATTCAGGCAATTTAAAACTATATTTATCACATATCATTCTATGATAAAATTGTCAATTAACTTATACATAGGCAGTCTCTAAGTGAGATGGATTAATAAGCATCATCATCATCATCATCATCATCATCCTCCTTTTAGCATCCATCAATGGATAAAGACCTTCTCCAAAATTTGCCAGACCTCTCTATCATGTGTGTCATGGGCCTAATACTTTCTTGTCCAGTTCGTCAGGCCATTTTATTTTTGGCTGGCCATAGTTTCACATATGATCTCTGAGGATACAAATTGTGAGTCATGAATGAATAAAAAAGGATAAAAATGTTTTAAAAAGAGATGCAATGCTAACTTTTTAGGTGCTTGAGCCTAAAAAACACTTGCTAATTCTTATATTCTCTCTCTCTCTCCATATATATATATATATATATATATTACATGAATAAAAAAATTTGTATTTTAGAAGTGACAAATGTTAACAGGGGAGGGCAACAACCATTTGGGAGATTTGGAAATGCATTTTGTCTTTTTTTGTTACAGAGGTGCCAGTGAGCTCCTATAGAATGGCATCACTCGTTTTAAACAACTTACTTCTTAGAATTCGACAGGTCCTTCTATCAGAGAGCAGCTGATAGCCAGTATCACATTCACATTTATAGGAACCAATTGTATTCACACATTTTTGGCTACAGTGGCCAGGAGGTTCACATTCATTCTTATCTGTGAAAAAAATGGAATTTATATTGTTAACGATTGTCAAAAAATGTGTATCAATCTAAGAGATAAGAAGACTCATCTGAAAAAGTTTCTACAAAAACTATTCATAATGTTAATTGCTTGCAATGAAAGCTACATTCAGCCAATTTTAACTCTTAGATTCATGAACCACGAGAAACTGCAGTGGAACTCTCCAATCTATAGAATTTTAAAAAATTTAATTAAAGAAAAAGAAAAAGACTTAATTCAAACATACTCCCTTGATTAAACATTAGATTCCCTTAAGAGTTAATAAAAACATGAAGTTGATAATAACTCTTGTAGGAAATCACTATTTGATTAAGAGACTATGAAGTGTTAGTAATTTTGTTAACAATTATTTATATAATCAATTTTTGACTATACCTTTTCCTAAGCAAATTACAAGTTAGAGCAAGTAAATTTTTAAAAAATATGGTAAGTCAATTAAAAATGAATGCATGCAAATTGAAAACTAAGGCAAGCAATTACATAAGCCTAAAAATTTGATCTTTAAGCCTTTAAGAGCTGCTTCTTTTAGAAGCCTGTTTCTTTCAAAGCTCCACCTGTAAAAGCCCTTTTCTCTGGAAGCACCTTCATTCAATACTAATGTTGTAGGAAAATAGAATTCCATTCTTGCAATTAATGTATATTTGTCCTCTGACGTGGTAAAATAGAATTCAATGTTTTGATGACATAATGATAAAATGCCATTTGAGCAACGTCAAATTCATAGAAGGAGTGCGAGAGAATTCTTTGTGGAAATGGTGTGAAGCATATGCTATGTCTATTTGTCAGTCAGTCAGTGATGGTGACTGCCACTATAGATGTTAGCACAACTAAAAATACAGCAAACAAATCAAGTAATAAAGTGAATAAATTAAAAAATGAATCAAGTTAATTAAAAACAACGGCGGAAAAACTGAATCAATAAATATGAATTATGAAATAATCACATTTACAACTTCAATTACAGTAAATGGTCATTTTTTGAGTTAAATAGTTGAAACTAATCTTTTAATGAAATTCATTGGCCCTTATAGTAAGTCTCCAACCAAAGCTATGGCCCCATGTTGCGAATGTACAACCCCCTCTCCACAAATTAAATTTCTTGCCAAAAAAGATTAAAAATTCTTGATCTTTATTGTCAATCCCTGCCTCAATGATGAAAACCTTATTCTCAACTCTAACCCCTAACCTCTTTTTAGTTGGGTTCCAGATCACAAAAATGAATGTTTGCAAGAAAGGACAGTCTTTTGTATCTTTTTAGTTAGGTTGTAGATTAGTCAAGATAGTCAGATTTTTACAGCATTACTCAAAGAAGAGACGAATGCTGTCAAAAGTTTAGAAAAAGAAAAAATTAGCAATATATTGTCAAGTATTGTAGGACTTTTTATTTACCCCCCATCCCCAAACTAAATTTTTTATAACTAATGGGAATAGATATATTGTTTGTTATGTTAGGCCTTTCTCTCCCTCAGTTTAAGACTTAGTATTAGGTGTAGAGTTTGGGGTTTCAGGTTGGGGACTAATGATAAGAACCCAGCATTTTGGGTCTTTTTCAGTGAGAAAAAAATGCAATATCATTTTTTTGTTTTTTTTCTGGAGGTGGTTTTACTTAAATCATAGACGTTAGTTTTTGGTGGGGACTTACTAAAAAGGCCCATGATTTTATTTAAAGACTATTTTCAACAAATTTAACTCAAAAAATTAACATTTACAACAATTAGAGAACTAAATGTAATTAGTTGATTATTTATGTTCATCAATGCAGTTTTCTTTTGTTTTTAATTAGCTTACTTTATTTTTCTATTTGCTCACAGTGTTTTTCAATTTGTTCACTGTATTTTTAAATAGCTAGCCTTAGTTTTTAATTTGCATGACATAGCTTTTGATTCACTTACTATATTTTTCAATTTGATTGTTCTAATTTTATCTTGCTTGGAAAAAGGTATAGTATTTTCTTTCATCACAAGTATCATTATTAGTAGTAATATTATTGTAATCTATATCTTATTAGATGAAACGTTTTCAATTATCATTAAGTTTTTGACAAGCATTGCTTTCATCTTAATTTCATCTGCTTTTTATTGCAACTATGCAGGATATCAGTCAACAGCAGGGAATAAATAGTGTAGATCAGAAATTTGATTTATTAGTAAATTTCATTCATTTATTTAATCATCAAACAAGAATCAATTAGAAGTTGATACTTACCCATGCATACTTTCGTTCCATTCAGTTCCTCCCCACGGGGGCACTGACACTGAGCCCCAAGAGGTGTTTGGAGACAAATATCACTGCATCCTCCATTACTGACACGACAACTATCAGTATCTGTGAAAAAAAAGTATAAATAGAGCAAGATAAATTCATCATATTTGAGACTTTTTCACTAAATAACTGATGATCAGGGCCCGCCCATAGTACAGGCAAAGCAGACAGTCACCTAAGACACCCAATGCTGACAGTAAGACTTCAAAATACAGAGAGAAAAATGAATAGATTAAACAAAGTAAAAACAGTCAAAATAAGAAAATTCCCTAAGTTGAAGTCAGATCTTTCATGAATATCTGCCAATTAAATACTTTCTATTGTGCTGAAAGTAAGAGAAGCAATTGTCAAAGGAAATTCTCCTGACTGACAACAAGCTAAATCAGGCTTTGAAGGGTGCTGAAGTTCAGATTGCCCAGGTCATCAAGAACTCTAGGACCAACCTTGCACATGATTATTAAAACAGAAAGCTTTTATTCTAATCGGCTACAAGAATTGAATAACTCTAGAGTATCTACATAGTTATTCTAGTTTTTATTAGCCATTTTCAAGAGACACATTTGTCATGGTTTTTCTTATGAAAAAAATTAGTTGAAATAGTAATAAATATAATACAGGTATTCCCTACTTTTATCAAAAGAGGCAACAAGGTCTAATACAATCCTCACCATTTTTTTGATCTGGGAATGCTCAAAAGTTTTTCCCATATGAATTAATGGTAATTGCTTAACTTTAAAACATTTTGTCTCACAACCATTTTTTATGTAGGAATGCTTAACTTTCAAATAGTAGGTAAAACTTGTCATAAGAATTTGGTAAAATATTTTTTGTACATATGATAATTTTGTAATAAATATAGGAAGTATTTACTCTAAATAATAATGATAAAATTATTAACGTGAAAAAATCAAATAATGATATCTATGTTACAGTATGGTTTTGATACAAGTGAATATATGAAATTCCTTATAGTTCAGTCAAATTAGAGTTGGACCCTGAAGTAAATACACCATTAATAATTTCTGCTTGAAGAGTTTCACCATTTCTTGTATTATAACGGAAAAAAGCAAGACTTGAAAAAAAAAAAAATTACCAAGAATGACATGCGAAAAATAGCACTTACTGCATAAAGGACTCTCATCATGTCCTTCAGGACAGTCTGGGTTTCCATCACAGACTTTAGCATCAGGAACACAGATACGAGTTCCACCAGGACATTCCCATTGACCATAGGGACAGGAAAATGGTGGTGGTGCTAAAATGAAAAATAAAGTCAAGGTTAGTTTTTACAAAATTAGCGATAAATGATAAAGTGGAGAAAAAGAGAAGAAAAATGAATGAATATTTGTAAAATAGGCAACAAAACTTCAAAATTCAATTTTATAACTCTCATACTGCATTTGATGGTATGTAACAGAAGAGGTCAAACTTGCTTAGAGTAAGAGCCACACACAATAAACTTGGGATGTTTAAGAGTTGCAAGAAAAACAAAATTTACACATGTTTTTTTATTATTACCAACACATTTTGTACTTATTTATATCAAATGGTTTCTAAATCTTGGTAGTTGATTGTTCTAAATTAAATTAAATCCTGCACTAGGATTTAATAAAGTTGATTATTTTTTCTAACTATGACATTAAACTTATATTTTAATCTTATGAGATCACAGTCCATAGCAAGTAAATAATTATAAAGCTTGAAATTTTCATCTATTTACATTTAATTTTAACAGTGTTGAGAAAAGAAGCTCAACATATTTCTATGAACCACATTTCGAATATCAAAGAGCCACATGTGGCTCCTGAGTTGTAATTTAGCCACCCCTGGCAAATGTCCCCTCCCCCCAAAGGGCCAAAAGTAATATTCCGTCTAATTTTTAGTAGTCAGTGAGTGCTAAAATCTCATGTATAATTATTTTTCATGTGACAAAAATATGTGTATATTGATTGTACTAATGTAAATTGTTTCAAGATAATTTTGGCATAGTCAAGAAAAATATATTGGCATAAGTTGATATAGTTCAAGTGTGATTGCATAAGTTAGGATTTTATTTTGTACTTTGAACTACGTTGTTTAGTTTGTTGTTTCATTGAATAAAGCATTAATGTGTATTTCTCATTTCATGTGATGCGATCTTGGAAAAATAATTAAATATAATCCATCCCATTGATTCACAGATTATTATTATCAAAGTTGCTGGAATGTGTTGAGTGGAAAACTCATTCAACTCCATCATAAATCTATTACTACATTATTTTAGGTAACTAACCCTTTGTGCGCATAATTATTTCCTTCGTACATCAGTTAAAACACGTGTACGCACGCACACACACACACACACACACACACACACACACACACACACACACACACATACACACATACAGCCTAGAGGTAATTATGCTCAAAAGGTAAACATGAGTGTTGTTGTCCTGCTCCCCTCCCCTGTATTGGCCAAATCTTAGAGAGAAGTTCCAGAACTGGGTGATAAATTAAAAAAATTCAGGGAAATGCATTTTTTTTGTCATTCTCAAATGAAATAAGTTCGTGTCTTACAATAAATTGGTACTAAATGATGATGGAACTTTTGTGAAAAGAATTTTTCTTTTTAAATTTATAATTTACCTAAAGGTCACAGGGCGGTAACTTTAATCAGTAGCTATTTCCTTGATAAGAACATTCAATTTTTTATATCAATTCAAGAGTTAAGACAACTTACGGCAATGTAATTCTTTATCTTCATCTGAATTATCTCCACAATCATCCTCCCCATCACAGGTCCATGACTTGAATATGCATCGGCCATTCTTGCAACGGAACAAGTCATGAGGACAGACAGGAGTAGCTGGACAAAATTAAACAGAATGAAGAAGAATCATAAACACACTCTTATTATTACGCATTGATTTACATCTTAGTTGCTATGGATTAGTGTAGTTACTAAGCTTAACTAAGTCTGGTACAAGGCCACAATTGTAAGACGCTCCATAAGTCAAGTTTGCTAAAACTTGTATCAGATCAAGACAGTATTTCTAGATAAAATTCAAATATTAAAAATGATTTTTGTCTGAATTTCTGAGATGAGGGATTATCATTATTATATGCTGATTTCCTCAGACTACAGTGCTCATGTTGGTTTTCATAGTTGCAATGTTTCAGTCGTTGTACCCTCTGGCCTTCTTCAGGAGTCTGTTGTGGTTGGCAGCCTTCTGGTAATTTTGAACTGAACCCTATAAATTTTTATTTGCAAAAGTGTAAAAAAAATCCCTGTTCATTCTGGTCATATCAGATTGCACTAATTTCCATCTCAAAAGGTGACCTGTTGCAGTTAAAACTAAATTTGATGAAATATCTTTTAAATATTGAAACAATACAATAGTGACCCAAACTATTTAATTTCAACTCAAAAAGTAATTTTTGGAGAATCTATCTTCCAAGGTGAAGCAAATGACTAAGAATTCAACCCATATTTATCAACATAATTGATAACAACATCCACTAGTTCTCAACAAACATAAATGAGTAAACTTCGGAAACAACATTACCAGACGTTTTTCTCAATAGTCTTAATGAATAATAAGGTTGTCAAGTAGTGACTAAAAAGAGAAAAAAAGTTGATGACAGTCTTACGACAAGTGGAATTCTCATCTGAACCATCCTCGCAGTCTTGTTGTCCGTCACATAGCCAAGAAGCAGGAATGCAGCCACCTTTCGAACATTTGAACTCAACAGAACGACACAAGCTGGCAGTTTGAGGTGCTGTTAATGAAAAAACAGAAATCAAGAGACAACTAACAAATTGTATTACAAAAGGTCTGGTTAGTCACTCAATAGAAACGGTCATGTGACCAACACCTTTGGCGGCATGCCTTGCTGGGAGTGATCAATTAAAAATTTGGAAAGGGGTGATTAATTAATAAGTTACTTCTCCCACCTTTTGTTGAGCAGTGATCAATAAAAATTTCTGAATTCTCAAAAAGCAGAAACTAAGGGATCCATTTACATTGCAAATTGAACACCCTAATTAAAAACAGATAAAAGGGGGAAGAAACTAAAAAAAATATTTTTTCCTAGACATAACAAGGAGTAAAACTTGCAGTTTTCAGCCTTCAAGCTCCATTGGTGTAGCCTGCATGTGTAATACATATATATGTAGCTAGCCAGCCTGTCAGCCAGCCAGACCAACTTGAAAACTGAAGAAACCTATGTTGACAGTTTCCAAAATGAATCCAAAATTTTACTGCAAGGTTAATGTTTGATCGATTGAAGATTAAGAATTAAAATTCTAACAAAAGGTAGATTTATTTTATGTCTTCACTGATTAAATCTTTTTTGATTGCCTTCTCCTCCCTCCCTTGAAAATTTACTATAGAAACTGCTTACTGTGATCACTTTGGGACAGGGTCTTTTAGATAACAATAACTGGTTAAAAAGAATGAGCAAAACATATGCAGAGGGAGCCACTCCATACTTCCTAGGTTTCATATTCTACGGAGGTAGCAGCTTATTGTGATCACTTCAGGAAAGGGTCTCTTAAGAAGAACAAGCAACTGATAACATTAAGCAAAGGATATAAAGATTAGAACTTTTTACTTTAATTGTTATAAATTCTTTGTTATGTTGTTGAATTCATTATAAAGAAGAATTTTTATGAAATTGTTTGACTTTTCAAACGTTTAATTCATTTTAATGAAATGTTTTGGACCAACTGATTTTTATAGCAATAACAGTTTGATGATGTAATTGTAATAAATGGCTTCCTCTGTATTCAATGAGTAAGTAAATAGATGTGGATTACTTACGACAACCTGCTTCATCTGATCCATCACCACAGTCAAGAGATCCATCACATCTATCCTGTTTATCAATACATTGGTGCTGAGACTGACATGTCCATTGTGATTTAGTACAATTTACTGGACTGCAGTCTTTTTCATCACTTTTGTCATAGCAATCATTGTCTCCATCACACAGGACTCGCTCAGAGATACAAAGTTTATTATCACAAAGGAAATATCCTGGTAGGCATGTATGCTCCGCTATGTTCAAATGGAAACAAAAAAATGGTTTATCATTTATGTATGCTTTAGCAGGGCTGGATAAAGCTTAATAGGGGCCTTAGATTAACTTGGGATCCCCTATCCTAAAGTTAAATATATATCAAAATGTTTTGTCAAATTCCCCTGTTCGATATACTTGTCAAAAATCGATCAGAAGGATTTTTTCTTATTTACAAGTATTCTTAAAAAGATATCATAAGTTAGTTTGCATGCAGTCCACAATTGAATCCGGCACAACAGATTTAATATTTACATTGGTAAGCACTCAAAAGAAGTGAGGCAAATAACAAGACATATCCATTGTTAGTTAGATATATTTTTGGGGTAACCGACATAAGTAATACCTTTATTTAGAAAAATCAAGTGATGAGTGGTATGAAATAACATCTATGTACAATACATTATGATGATACCCTATATAAAATAACACACTACATACATTAGGACATGGTCCTAAAAATAATAAAACAAAGCTAATATCAAAATCATAGTTTAAGGGTAGGTGTTGTTTGATCAACACTACTGGGGAGTCATGGTAATATAATCGTTTCATTTTTTGAATTCCTATATATATATATATATATATATATATATATATATATATATATATATATATAAACAAATGCCCTGAATGGGGCTTATTTCTGTGATTGTATTGAAGATCAAAGAGTATTGATTTCAGATATTGGAAACCTCAAAGCAATTTCCTTGTCAGAATCTGACATTTTGTACAGTACAACCTGATTTTTGTGTTATCTCATTCTCTCATCTATCTATAAATCTATCTATGATCGTGCAGATGCTACACTCTGATCTAAGGCAGAAGTGCTGGGGAGTGACACAATGGACAGTAGCATGCAGAATGCGATGCTCTGATCCTAGGCAAAAGTCCCAATCTATACGTAAATAATCCTGTCATTTTTTCTGGGTACTATGCTAACATACATATACATTTGCCCAATTGCTTTTTGTTTTTTTAATAATATTCAAATGGCATCATTGTTTGTCCCATTTTGTTGTGGACAAGGACAGCCTAAGATGCTGGCAACACGAACAGCCACCTAGGGTGCCAAGTGCTGTGGGGGTGCTGTCATGTGTTTGAAACAGTAGAAGTTTCCAAATTTAAATGGGAAAATGAGAAAACTAATGAATTAAACAATAAACCAGTCAAAACAGAAAATTTCTTGATTTGAAGTCAGATTTTTCAGGAATATCTGACTGTTAAATATTTTTTGTAGTTGCAAAACTTAGGAAAGGAAATTTACAAGACCAACAATAAGTTCAATCAGGTTTTAAAGGGTGCTGAAGTCCAGCTTGAACATGGTGTGAGGAATCCTAAGGCTGGGCCTTGGTGGTGGGTTTCTTCATTTACCCTCCTTCTCTTTTTGGACATTTCACAAAAGATTAGAAATTTTATGAACATATTCAAAAAATTACATGAACATCAATGATGACCAATTGAGTTAGCAAGAAGGAGAAGCAAAAAAACTCACCACAAAATGGCCCTTCATCAGAACCATCCCCGCAATCATTCTCTGTGTTACACTTAAAATGTAGAGAGATGCAAAAACTGTTGTTACATTTGAATTCTGTTTCAGAACATTCTTTGTTTGTAGCTGAAAGATAAAGAATATGAAAGAAATTAAAAATCTCACTTATGTACATAATATATGATAAAAAAATATATTAAACTTGCCATCACAGTATCTAATTGAACAACTATAGCATCAGAATTTTAAGTCATGTTGAGAATTTCATCAAAGAAAAGATATGATCAGAATAAATTCTATTTATGACATCACTGGAAAAAATCTAAAGTTAAGTAAAAAAAAACATCTGCAAATAACTAGATTCTGGTGAATCATTAGCCCACTTGGCTGGTTGGTCCCACAGGTTATTTGTGGGGCGATGGTGATTAGAAAATTTTTAAAAAAATATACAAAATTATACCTTGTATATAATTGTAAGTATTAGTGGTTGGTGGGATACCTCCCCAAGCCCTAAGGGCAAACACATGACCTACTTTTTGAAACATTGACAACTGGTAAGACTCCTGCTGGTTGCTGGATAATTTTCAGGCATAAAGAAAATGTAAAAAAGTTTATGAAAATTCATTTTTTTTCATAATTCAACTCGAAAATGTATTCTGTACATAGACTGAGACGTGCTGAATCCAATCATAGTTTTATTTTTGCTTAGGATTTGTAGTTCTGGGGTTATAAGATTACATACATACATACATACATACATACATACAAACAAACATTACAACTTTATCAATATAAATATATATTCATACATCAATACATATAAATACCAATGTTACAAAATGTGTTGGTATGTTTGAACACAATGTCAGTCTGTTCAGGTCAAAGAGTCACGGTGGGAATAGGAGACATCAGCTTCAAACAGAGGGAGACAGTAAACCTATGTGACTGACTGTTGGAGTTTTGTGTCTGTGTGTTAAAATAGCAGCTAAAAATCCTAAAATGAT
The DNA here is from genome assembly GCA_963457665.1 of Thysanoteuthis rhombus. Taxonomy (NCBI): domain Eukaryota; kingdom Metazoa; phylum Mollusca; class Cephalopoda; order Oegopsida; family Thysanoteuthidae; genus Thysanoteuthis; species Thysanoteuthis major. The sequence goes on along the minus strand of OY735236.1, from coordinate 19,802,826 downwards.
ATTTTTTTTAAATGTTGTCTGAAATAAAAAATATTCCAAGATATCAATCGTTACATAGATAATATAAAAAAAATATCAAAAAATAAGTAATCATATAATTATATTGAACCTGAATGATTGCAAGAAGCAGCAAAAATATTTGGTTCTTGCTGTAGGACTGAGAAAAATTTAGAATATGACGAATACAATGGTATTGATTATAATCAGAGCACTTGGAATAGTCAAGAAAAGCCTTGCAAATTCAAGGAAATATTGAGACCATCCAAATAGCAGTATTACTAGAATCAACTTGAACATTGAGGAGTGTATTAAGAGTATAGCGGAAACTTGCTGTCACTTGATCACCAGTGACAACCACAATTTTTACTGGTGTGAAAAATCAAGGTATGCCAATAATGAACTAGAGCCTGAAGAAACTGCAGGTGAGATTGCACCAAAACCTAGCACCCCAACTAAACCTTAATGAAAGCATCAGAATTTACTATAAAAAAAAATTTACCTCTTTCACAAGGGAAGTAAATAAATACCTTGAAACTGTACTCCTGTACAAATGGTAGAAAGTAAAAGTCCAGTTGAGCATTGTAGTTACCTTGAAAATTGAACCACTCTCTAAATCCCAAACAAATGTAGGCAACACATACCAATTAGAATTAATGTCCCTAAAACTGACGGAGAAGCAGAGCAAAAAATGAGTGGAATAGGAAGAAATAAATAAATTTGCCCTCACAGTGAATAATTGAACAACCATAGCATTAAAATTTGAAATCAATGCAGAAAAATTCCATCAAAGAAATATGTTCAGAATAGATTCTATTTATGACATCACTGGCGTTTTCCACTGAAAAACATCTAAGATAGAGTGAAAAACACATAGAAATATCTGGAATCTGGATGTTTTGAAAAAAAATAAATAAATAAGGCCTCAAAAAGGACAAAAAAAATTTTTTTCTAATGCAAAATTTTTTTAAATGGATTTTGTGGAGTACTGATGCCAATTTTAAAGTCTAGTGATAAAATGATATGGCCAGGAGCATAGGAACTTACAAACACATGAACTATAGGACAAACATACACTCAAACACACACATATAAAAAAAGGATAGGCTTGAGTTATTCAATGAAAATACATAGAAAATATTAGTTCGTTTGCACTTAACAAAATCACACCAAAAATGCAACTTACTGCAATTGAATTCATCTGATTTGTCCCTGCAGTCAAAGTCACCATCACATACCCAAAATTTGCTGATACAAATGGAATCATTGCATTCAAAATATTCAGCAGGGCACGTTCTATCTGTAAAGAGAAAAAATACAATGATTCTGAAAATATTTACTAGCTTAGGTACCCAGCATTGGTAAGGGAAAAAAGTAATTAATGCTTAAAGGTCATGTAGTAAATTAAAACAGAACTTCTCAGAGTAGATTTAAAAATTGACCTGATCTTGAATTGATCATTAGAGGTCATCGAAGATCATTGTCACTTTTCTTACGTCCATTGGGTAAACTTATAATCCATTGAATGCTGTCATTTTTGTAAGATTAGAAAAGACATAGATTGATAGATAGACAGACATAGTCATTCTAAGAGGGAAGAATCTGTAGCCCCCTTGTTTGGGTCATTTATGGGGCTATGATGATTCACTCCATGTGAAATTTTCAATTAATTCACAAAAAAATTGATTTTTTTCTTTTTTATTCCGTGTGCTTTCAATTTATAAGACTTTTTACAAATTGGTCAGTTTTGAGAAAAATTTATTAAAAATGTTTTAGAGTGAGGTTCCGTTTACAATGTAATTATGATGGTAAACTGGAGCCTTACTTTCCATTCATTGTAAGAAAACATGAATGTTAATTTCTCTCCATGTCAGAGCTCATGCCAGTTTAGCTATATTTTTTTAAGGAATCTGACCTTAACCCAAGAGTAGAATGTTTTTTTAATGTAAAAACCTTAAGGCCCTAACCCAAATATGACAATGAAACAATGGTAGTATTTGGATCTGATGGTCCGCTTTGACATGCACACCACTAATACCAAAATTAAGCACAAATTATTTCCATGGTTTTAGGAGGGGCAACATAGGCTTGCTCAAGGATGCATTTTGGTCTGCCTGGGAGTGTATACTGGCCTGACTTTGGGAGGTATGAGAGCAAACCCCCTTCATTTAATTTATGAAATCTGTATAAAATATCATTTTCTTTCCTGGGTGTGTACCCCAGCTATTATATGGGGTACACATGGTGGAACATTGCCTGAGAACCAACCATCTGTATTCAGCTGGCTCACAGCAGTAAAGTGTGTGTGACTTGTGTTTTGTTTAAATAGTACCTACAGTTTGAGTCAGAAATGTTGACAAAAAAATTTCCAACTTACTGACAATCATTACAGATAGAATTTTTTTTCCAATGGTAGAACATTGTACCATCATGATGATAGAAGGGCTAAAATGATAACAATACTCACCAGCTGGACAATCGGATTCATCAGAGTTGTCAATGCAATTATTTTCTCCATCACATCTATCATGAATTGGAATACATCGCTTATTAGCACACTGGAAGAGGCCTTCAGAGCAGATGGGCTTAGGGCCCTCATCAGGATTTGGTATACAATTTCTGAGGTTCTTGTCTAACTTCATTCCGTAAGGGCAACCACAATGACTGATGGGTATCCTTCCAGAAAAAGAGTGCTGAGGAGAAACCGGAAAGCAGAAATGTGAACAGTCTCCATTTCTTTGAGCGCAAGGCTGGTGTACTAAAAAGATGAAAGAAAGAATGATATTAGTGATGACTATAATGATAGAAACTTGGTTAGTACATAAAAATGAACAATTGTTTTCATTAACCTGTTTTGCAGGCCTTAGATCAGTCTGTATCACTTCTATTGTTTGATATTTTGTATGTTTCAAGAGAAAGATTAGGTATGAAATTTTGAAATAGATGTCAGATTACTAGAAAATTCAAAGACACATCTGCTAATTCCTTGTTTCTGACAGATTAAATCCAAAAATTTGATTTTGACTCTTTTCGTACCTGTATCATAATTCGTAACAAGTTTGTCTGTCTATCTGTCACACTCTCTTGGGTAGACAACACTGTCACACCATCTAAGGTAGGCAATTCCTTAATTACTGAATTCAATTATGAAAAGGCCACTTTTTGAAAAAGAAATTAGCTTACATCCTTTTTTTCTGTATAAGAATCCCCTTATTTAATTTCAAGATACCTCAATAAATATCAAACTGAACAATCAACTCTGTTCCTATATAATGGAAAAAAATGATTTTCATATCATGTTTTTCTTCATCTTATGACCCAAACTCACTTTATGCAATCAGCCTAATGACAATAAAGACCAAGGCCAACCAATATATGTACAAGTTTTTAGTTGTTTCAATTTTAATATAAAATTACAAAGAATTTTGATTTACAATACCTTGCATTAATCTTTCAATTTACTGTGTAAACAGCATTAATATTACCATTAGCAAATGACTAAGTATTTACTATTTTTTCTAATAGCAATAAGTGATGTGAACTTTACCAGATGGACGTTGTAAATCCTTGTCATATATCTTGAGGTCCATCATGTAATCAATGCTACTTCTGATGGTAGTTAGACCATGACCATTCTTGTTCATACGGAGCAAACTATGTAAATGCCAATCAGTAAAGTAGATGCTGTCTAAAGAAAAGAGAAAAATAGAAACATTTAAATAGTCTCAAGTTGTTTAAATTTCTTTAATGTAGCTTCACATTGCAACTCTCATGTCATTTTTACAAAGTCATTACAGTAAAGAACCAGACATTCAGAATATCTCAAGAACCAGTTGCACTGCCTTGATGGGAACCAATCATGCAAGAGACAGACACTCACCTGTGTGATCACTCAGTTGGCATTGAGAAGCCATTGAGTGAGCTTGTGTACAGTGTGATTGTTTTATTCACAATGCTTACTCTCCACATCTCATGTAGGGCTTCTTGATAAAACAACTTCGTAAATTGTTTAGAAAAATAGAAAAGATGCCGGGATAAGCGTGTAAGGTCCAGAGGCATCATAGCCTTAGGTAGGTTATTTTTAGTTAATATTAGATAGCTGGATACTTTCTGGGCAGACTGCATGCATTTATCCTAAGACTGTTAAGTCAGCAGCATGAAACAAAAATAATCATTTAATTAACCACGAAAAAAAACTCTTCACTTACATTTGACATTTAAAAAAGATATACTCATTAACAACTGTTTGATTTACTTGAAAAGAATAAAATTATCCAAAAAATAATATACAGACATGACATGAGTAAATGGACACCTTTGTTTTATTCAGTTGTGATTTTAAATAAATATACATCTATGACAATCATTCAATTTACTATAAAATGCAAGAGAAATGACAACCCAGTCACTTCACAATACCTCATACTCCACACAAGCAAGACAAAGTAAAAATGCTTCTTGGGTCAACCGATATGTTATTGTCTCCATTTTTTTAACAATCTGTGGTAACACTATTATTGTTTTCACGGGTCTGGGATGATAGCCTGACACTTAAGATAGACTGCTTCACAGGATTAAAGGACTCTAAATGTTCTGCTATTTATTCATAGGTAGGGGAAGAAATGGATTCATTTTTCAAAATAGAAGTGTCTATTTACTTTTGTCATGTGCTTGTATGTATAGCATATATTTTAGCACTTGAGGTGCCATCAGATGAAATGAGATCACAATTTCGTTCTGAATTTCATGATTTTTGCTCTCTGTTTAGCCATTGTTATTACATCTGATCTATAGGACCCCCTTATTTCTAAGGGTGTTTTCTAGATGCTGCAAGTGCAATCTTATCTGCCAAAATATACGTATATCATGAAATAAATATCATATTCATATAATTTCACCTTTGTATAAAGCAATTCCAAACGGATGGTATATTGTATGTCCACTCAAAGTTTGTACATCTTTCCCATGAAAATCAGAATGTTGTATCCTAGAGAAAACAAAGAATAAAACATTTTAATGAATAAGATAATCATAATTGTGGTTTAGTAACAAAAATGCTCAAAAGAAACTGTCACATAACTAATGTCCTCTGGCAGCCAGCTGTGATGTGGGTGATCAATTTTAAAAAGTTTGATCAATGAATAAGTTACTTCTCTTGCCTTTAGTTGGGCAGTGATCATTAAAAAGTCTGAATTATAAAAAAAACAAGCATGAATACTGCCAATCACAAACTAGCTGATCAATTTTGCATGAGCTTACATTTCAAATTGAACCTCCAAATAAAAAATTATTCAAGGAGGAAATTTGAAAACAGGTATGTTTTTTCTGTTCATAGTTGCGGGTAAATGTTTATATTTTCAAACTTTTAGACCCATTGCTGCAGCCGGTATGTGTGATGCATACATAGCCGGGCAGCCACAGCAACTTAGAAACTGAAGCAACCTAAGTTGACAATTTGATTAAGTTAAATCATGAAAATGATTGAATATCCACAAATATAAAAAGCATATAATTTTTTGCATGTCACCAGTTGAATCTATCTTCTGATGATGTGAGATATAGAATTTTATGTTATGGTAAAGCTCATCATCATCATCATCATCATCATCATCATCATCATTGTCAGTCTTTTAGTGTCCATCATTGGACATAGACTTTCCCAAGGATACGACTGACCTTTCTATCATAGGTGTTGTGAAGCCAATACTTTCTGAACTAGTCTTGTTTGTCTCGTCACCTCATATTTTGCCAGCCACAGTTTTGCATGTGATCTCTGCGGATCCATGCCATGAGTCATGATGTCTATCAATTGTCTACCATTTCTGTAGCATGACCTGCCAATTGCCATTTGAGTTTTCTAATGGATTCTTTGATGTCTTGGACTCCTGTTTTTCCCCAATACATATTTGCAGTCTTGTGATCTCCCAATGTGATGTTTAGCATGATTCTTTCATATGCAGGCTGCATGGTTTTCAGTTGAAGGGTCAGTCTCTCAGTGAGGTTCCATATTCCAGCTCCATAGGTGATCATTGAGAGGATGCATTTGTTGTATATCCTTCTTCGTAGAACTCATGGGAAAGCTTGCTCCAGCTCTGGGCTTTAGTTTTTGATCATTGTGCATTTGTCTTCAACATGTTTGTCAAACTTTTGTTTTGCTGAAGTTCTAAACTCTCAACCAAAACTGTTACCAAAACTATCAACGTAGGTTTCTTCAGTTTATAAGTAGGTTCAACTGACTAGCTATATATATATATATCATGCATACAGACTACACCAATGGAGCTAGAGGGCTGAAATTTACATCAACTCCTTACCGCTAATAAGAAGCAACACTGACACATACCTCTGTGAGATGCGTAACATAAGCAAGAATCTCCAGAAAAATGGTTATCCCAAAGGCTTAACTGTCACCACTAGTGAAAGGAGAGTGACGGAGGAGGATGACAATCATAAACCAACTACAGTCTGTCTCCCCTACCTTAAGAATGTGTCTGAGAAGATCCAGAAGATCTGCACCCCATATAATATCCGGGCCGTATTCAGAAGCAGATCAATGATACGCAGCTACTTCTCCCGCACCAAACCACCCACTGAGTTATCGAACACCAAAAACTGTGTATACTCAATACCGTGCAGCTGTGGGCATAGGTGAAACATATCGCCCCTTGAAGGTTCGGGTGGAAGAACACCGAAAAGCGGTGAGTAAAGGCGAAACCAACAAATCAGGTATAGCTGACCATGTATGGAAAAAAAGGGAGACCACCTACCCCTCTGGAACAAGGGTGAGATAATTGATCAGGAAGAACACCGGAAAATTTGAAAATTGAAAGAGTTGGCCCATATGCTAGGCAAGCAAAACTGCCTCAGTAATCCTAGCATTGAAATGGATACCATATGGGAACCTCTAATAATAAAAGACAGAAAACAATAACATAAAAAAAACAAAAAAAAAACTGTCACCTGAGGTTTAAGGCTCCTAAAAATTAGCACCTGCTTTCCACATGGACACATAGCGCAGTGGTTACAGCATCAGACAAAATTACTGTGAAGTAATCGGATGGTTCTAGGTTCGATCCTAGTGTGAGACAATATAACAATACTACTAACGCTAAGAGGAGAGTACGGTCAATATACCCCCGTCAGATGAATAAAGGGTTCGGTTTGTTACTTCCCAAATCTACCAGATGATATCTGATGAAGGCCGTAGAGTGCAACGGCCTGAACGTTGTATGAAAAACAACCAAGATGTGGATGGTCCGAATATCAATAGAAATAACTCCTTATTATGTCAAAAAAAAGTTTTTTAGTTTTTAAAATTCCCCTTCAAAAAAAGTTCTTTGATGGTGCTTCAATTTGCAATGTAACTTTCTGCTAAATTGATCTCTTAGTTTATTCTTTTAAAGATGAAAACGTTTTCAGTGATCACTGGCCAACAAAAAATAAGAACATAAAATTTTTCATTGATTTCCTGTTTTCCCAATTTTTTTAATTGATCACCCGTAGCACATATTGCCAAAAGACATTGATGGTGGTTGCTATTGTGTGACTAACCAGATCTGTTGGTCAATTTTTTTTTGAGCAAAACATATATATATATATATATATATATATATATATATATATATATATATATATATATATATATATATATATTTCCATCAGAAACAATTTTCAGTATTCAAAATTATACAAAAGAAATAGAAATGATATGTTAGGCAATTCGCCCATCTCTATGTAAGAGATTCTTCTGGTGACATAATAGAATTTGAACTTGACAAATGAAATGCTATTATTTATTTATGCATTATTTCCTCCTAAATATATAGACAGATGGTTTACATAAAACACTGCAAGATGCTGTGGTGAAGAAGCTGCTCATATGAAACAATACAGAGCAAGCCAAAATGCAGAACCATGAGTCCTGGGACAATCCAAAATACTTACTAAAGTATTTCTGTTATTTCCTGACAGCATTGGTAAACTAGTAAGTTTGATGAACTTTTATACAATAATACCATCATCAGTATTCTCAACATCCCTTAAAAATGCGGTACTTTACAGAGTCATCATGACATAGCATGAATAGAGACTGTTCCAACGACCACTTAAAATCAAGATGGAATGGATTAACTACATTCTGGAGCTGGTGAAATATCATTAGGTATCAATGTATATCACTGCATCATAAACAGGTCTGCTTAGTCACTCAATGGAAACTGTCATGTGACCAATGTGATCAATCAAAGAATTAGGGAAAAAAAGGGTGATCAATTAATGAGATACTTCTCTCACATTTTGTTGGGCCATGATCACTAAAAAAAGTCTGAATTTCAATTTGATTCAACCAATGAGGCCTGTAAACATGATTCATTGATACATAACCACTCAGCCAGACCAACTTGAAAACTGAAGAAACCTATGTTAACAGTTTTGGGTGATGATTTCCAATTACTGAATATGAGAAGAAATATATGCATATGCATACATTTCTTCTCATACACATGGCACATTAATTAAAATATGCAGTTGCTTCACACACTGTCTATGATGCTGTCTTCTATACTCATTTATTTTGGAAATTTAACATTATGAAATTCATAACAAAAAATATTTGAAAATGGAGTGCTGTTAATATAAATCAGAGTTAAATATATACTGTCATAATAAAATCGTAACGATAACAGGTCTGAGTAGTCCATCAAAAGAAACCATCATGTGACCAGTGTCTTGAAGTAGCGTGTTGGGGGGAGGGATAAAAATTGGGAAGAGTGGTGATCAATAAATAAGTTGCTTCTCTTGCCTCTTGTTGGACAGTGATGACTAAATACTGCTGAATTTTCAAAAAATAAGCATGAATGCTATTGACTAAGGGATCAGTTATACTTACATAGTCAGCATGCTAAACTGACTTGATGAAACCTCGGTAGATAGTTTTGGTGACAGTTTTGGTTGACTGTTTCTAATGATGAGTTTAATGATGAGAGAACAATGAGAAAATTGATAAGTTTTTAATTAAGGAATAGAAGTTTACCTGTGAAAATAAGCATCAGCCCAGTACAGGCGAGCTGCATCATAGTCAATACTTAGTCCATTTGGCCATCCAAGCTCGTATTGTCGAATACGTACAATGTCAGTGCCGTCTGAATTAGCTCGAGCAATGTAAGCATTCTGCATGTTGTTTCGTAACCAGTCTGAATAGAAGATCCACCTGAAAAGATAGCCAGAAAGAATTAGATATTCTTTTCTTTTAATGAAGAAGTACAGGTTGTCCTGCAAGTTGAAAGTAGAACATTTCTACGAAATCTTTTATAAGCTGAAATGCCATAAAGTGAAGAAACAATAACCATTAATTTATATGGGAAAAATATCTGATGATTGTATGTTAGGCTAAGTTATCATAAGTTTGTGTGGTGGGAGGTACAGGAGACAGATGAGTGGGAGAGAAGGGAAGAGGGTATGCACTAACTTGATAATGGCTCGCAACAAAAATGCTGAATGCTATTTTTGCATTTTTGTAAAAGCAAAAATCTGAGCTAAAATGAACTTTCAAATTTGGTGGGGAGGATAACAGTGGGAGCATGAAAATTAGAATTTAAGAAAAGAATTCAAATTCTGACTGAGCCTGCTTATGCTCAAATCACACGAATGCTTAGGTGAATGGCTTGAGTCCCCTTCACCCTGCACTCTGTCCCAATCACAGATATCTAGACAAAATGTCTTGTCACTGCTTGCCATTTGATAAAGAAAAGACGAATCACTCTCCAATGACAAACTTTCATGCTGAACATACTCTACAACCACCTCACATGTCTTCTATAGATTATAATATTTTTAAGGATTTTGAACTTCATTTCCATATTAAAAAGTTAAATAATAGGGAAACAATGATTTGTGCTTTTACTAAATTTATGACCACTAAAATTGAAAAATTTTGATGCAGATAACATTTTATCATTGTAAAAAAGTTATCCTTTCAAATGGGTCATGTTTTGATTGAACCATCACCAGTTTTTTGTTGCTTACACCATTCTTCATCTTTCTATTAGAAAACAGTATTTCATCTCTAATATCTAATAATTTTTCACTTTACACCTGACAATCACAGATCCTTTGGGATTGCAAGAAGAGGCAAACTTTCACCTTTAACCATATGACAACTGTCCTATCTAACTCTAAACTCCACAACCTGATAAATTCCATACCGTACACCTAATTCACACCTGTAAACTGTTCTTTGGAACACCTGTTCCAATTAACCTTTGACATACAAAAGCCAGGCTGATCAGCCAGTAACCTGTAAAGGTTTTAATCTGGTCACATATGTGTTTACAGGACTACAAAGAGAAGATGAAAATTTCAATGGACCGTCAGCTGATAAGGAAATCATCTGCCAAAACTTCTTGTATTAATCTCAACGAGTGAAATGAACTTATCAAAATTAATTCTTCAGGAATAATTATATTTTAAAAGAAAATGTTTTAACCCCAAACTATCAAATACATATGGAGCAGATAAAAAGAAAGCTAGGAAAATTAGAAAAGATGAGATTTTATATCAAAGCATGTTACAATTTTGAATAACACAAGGTCTTTCTCTCCTTACAAAAGAAAGGTGGCCCAATGCTAGACTGAACTAGCTTGAAAAATAACTGCCTGTTTCAGTTTGGTGCAATGGTAAGCAAGCTAGTGTCATAAACCATTACTACTGGAGTAAATTGTCCCCACTATATGACCCACATTAATGACTCTGGCAGATTTGAGTCAAAAGATCAAGTATTGTGTATTTTAACAAAGCAAAATGAAAAAATATTTTCTGAATACTTAGTTAAAGAAATTTCATAAATAAAAAAAGCCAATTAATAATAATAAATCATTAAACCAACCATAAAAACAAGAACAAAAATTTTGTTTTTCATCTAATAAAAAATTAAATCTCCTCTGTCTTATTCTTTATGATTCTTTCCATCTATTGGTTCTGTGGTAAGTTTCTTTGATTTTTTTTTTCACTTTACTCTTTTGCCAATTCTAATGCTAAAATGCTATGACTCAAATATAAGTGAAAAATTCAGGATCTCATTATTTATGTTTGAAATTTGTTTTCTTTTCCATGTATTTGTTTGTGAAGATAATTTTTTCCACCAACCCCTGCTCAAAATCCCGGATCCGCCCCTGAAGTACTGGATAACACAAAGAAATACTGGAAGCAACGTAGCCCTGAGGAAGGTTGGAGAACATATTAGTTGAAAGGCTGTGACAGATAGCACAAAAATGAAGATAAAAGTACAGGTTGTACCTCTCTAATCCAATGCTCTGCTGTCCGGCAACTCACATGGTTCAGTACGTTTTGAATTTGCTACCATTTGTGTGTGGATTTGCCACTAGAGTTCTTTGAATTTGAACAGTAACTTAACAGTTTATTAACAGATTTGTTAAAGTGAATATAAAATTCAACTACAACTTAGCATCACATCAAAGAACTTTAGTTTCAAGAACTTTCAACGTTTATTTTCATATAGATTAAGACGTGTATTCATCAATTTTTCTGAATCTTATGAGTTATTTCTAATACAACTAATATAAAAGCATTAGTAAACAAAATTAATTTTCATTCATAACTTACTTAATATTATATAAATTATATTCAATATATCATTCAACTTTCCAAACTATTACAAAATCAATGGTTGATTTCTGTTTTCCAGGCATTTTATGTGGTCCTCCAATGGCCAGGTCCCAAGTTGACTGGATTAAAGAGTTACAACAGTTCAATTCATTGAATATTGACAAAGCTTCACCTAAAAAATTTCAGTCAACAGTTCTTCACTCCTATTGCAACCGTAGCATCAAATTTTGAAGTTGTGTAAAAAAATTCTATCAAGAAATAAATATGTCCTGAACAAATTCTATAAATCAAATCACCGTGATTTTCCAAAAATAGAACCCTAGAAACAAGTAGATTCTGTACAATCTAGATGTTATTAATGAACCCATCAAAATAAGGCCCTCAAAAATTCAAAAAGGCCTTTTTTTCAAAACTAAAAAAAACAGTAGAGAGCTGATGCCAATTTTTAAGTCTGTAGAAAAAACAATATTGCCAGAAGCACTGGAGCTCACCAACATGTGCAAACAAACACACAAACACATGCACATATGAAAAGGGATAGAATATCATACCACCTTTGGTGGCTACAGTTGTTCAATAGTCCATGAGACAAGGCAGATTTGGCAATTTGAACAATCCATGGCAGCATCTTGCCTTCTTTGCAGCATATCAATTGGGATTTGTTCATTGGAGATTTTTATTCATTTTTTCACTAGCAATTGTAAGTTTTCACAAGACCAGGGTGCTGGCTCAACACCTAGACCTTCCCATTTTCTAACTGAGTTTGAAACCAGCAATAGTGACTTCCAAGCTGTGTGCTTTTTCTTCCAAAGTAATAGGTTGGGGGCCATTAGGGCTTACCATAAACCCCCTGCATACATTTCTTCATGGGTACCAGATTGTTCAACATGGTCAACTGTATGAAAATCAAAAACGTTCCTATGAAAAAACTCAAATAGGCTTTGTGTTGTTTAACTCATCCCATGACAACCGTACACTACAAACAATAGAGACACCTAGGCATTAATTTTACCATATCTCAGTCAATTTTGGCAATAAGAGAACAAAAATAGTACCAAAATGAAGATGGGACATTAATTTTCAGTCCTAAGTATCTTTATATTAAATAGCTCATTTGCATACTCATGAATATAATGAAAATATAGCAAGATATCAATATTTTTCCTAAAAACGTATAATTTAAAAAAATCTCTTTATTGTTCTGTACTCCTGATGATCTATATTTCTGAAGATATCAAATTTTCTGTTTACCCTAAATTCCCTGAATTCTGGTACTCTCCTGACACTGGAGGGCATGCCTTATTATATCATTACTGTCGTTTAAAGAAGCTCTTTCATGGGAACCTTTCTTATTCTTATTTGTGCGAGCCTGCCAAATCTGGTACCAATAAAAATTGTCTAGTTGTTGTTTAAGGGTTAAGATTTTGAAGCCTATATGAGTTTTTTAAGGGAACATTTGGGATTCTGATTCAGTTAACCCTGCTGAACAATTGGTACCAATGAGAAAGTTTATGCTGAGGAGTGCCTATACTGGACTCCGGCCTATAACATTCTTTTAGATTGCAAGGCTAAAGGACTCCAACTGCTCTGCTATTTATTTACCAATAACTAGGGTAAAAGTTGATTCATGCCTTTCCCAAGTACACCTCTAAGTTTCTAAGCAGGAATTGAATATATTTTTTAATACAAACAAAGTTTACTTACCCTAGGTAAGGGTGAATGGAGATTGCTCTTGGGTTTCCAATATCTGAAATCAATACTCTTCGATCTTCGGGATGATCAATACGAATCACAGAAATGGAGCCCTCGAGGCCATCTGTGAAATACAGGTTTCTTGAAAACCAGTCAATAGCAATGCCTTCCACAGAGCCTATATCATGGGCGATCAAGGGTTCTATGCCTGTAATAACAAAGATTGTTCTATACATGTATATAATGGAAGCTAGTTCTTGTGATCGCTTTAGAATAAGGTCATTCAAATAACATTAACCAGTTGATAACACTAAGATAAGGATATTTAGAGAAAGCTACTTGTTGTGATTACTTTGGGACAGGGACTTTTGGATAATAGAGTCTTTTAAATGTCATGGCCAAATCATGTTGGACACATAGGTATGATAACCAAATTTAACCAAAATCTAGCCTGGTCAGTATGTACTGGGAATCTCTGGTACTGTGAGCAACTGGGAATCATATAGAGAGTATCCTACACTGTACTCAATAATGCAAGTCAAAGGCACTCCTTCCCTAACCCCTGGATTCCTCTGAATGGCCAGATTAGGAACTACAAGAAATGAATGGATGAAGGATCTTTTAGATCAGGGTTTCTCAAACTGAGTTCCGTAGAACCCTTGGGTTCTGTATCATGTATCCATATCATATATTTTGGGTACCATGGCCACTGTCAAGAAGAAAAAGACATTCACAGTTTCAAATGAAAGATCATGTGGTATTGATGCTAAAATCAAAATGTGTCCATCGTATAAGACTTCAGTTGTTGGTTTCCATTACGAAAGTAATGCTTAATGTAGAATTATGACTAACTTCATAAATATGAATAACCATTGAACAAACGTAATCAACAAAGATAGCAAATGGTTCTCTCCTTTTTTTATATATGTATGTGTTTGTATATTCATATGTTTATGTGTCTGTGTGTTCCAGAGTTCCTGGCAATACTGTTTTGTCTACAGACTTGAAAATTGACATCAATACTCCACATTGTCATGTTATTAGATTCAGTGTTAAAAACAACTTACTATTATGAAAAATTGATATGATTAATATAAATATTGAATCACAAATAGCCTGACCAACCTGTCAAGTGGGCTACTGATTCTTTTCTCTTTGAGTGTCTCATCCTGTGTCTGTGTGTCTTCAGATGCTCCAGGTCACATTTTTGGACTATAACTTTGAAAATTTACAAGAGTTCATCATGTGTTTTTTTTTCTTCAAAACATTGCTTTTTTTAGGTCTCTATTGTCATTTTAGACCAACAATGTCTGAATCTTGTGCTGGTATTTTTTAGTTGATTTTGAATAAAAGATTTTTTTTTTTTAGATAATTCTAGGTTGAAGATCTATTTCCTTGGGAAAATTTAAGATAATTTTTTAGATAATCATTCTTGTACATGTACAGACTTTTATTTCAGTCATGTTACGAACCATCAATAAAAACTTAAACATTTCTATATAATTTTTAGATAATTAATTCTGGTAGATGTCATTTAATTCCCTTATGCAAGATAAATTTTTAATTCATTTTAAATAAAGCATTTGGGACCTACTAATTTTGATAACAATAATTGTTTTAGATTATTTGTGATTATAATAATTAGCTTCCTCTGAATATATATCTATATAAATGAGAAGTGTCACAGTATTTGTTTGTCTACTTTTCAGTCATGCTAGAGAAACCAACTAAATAAGGGTGAAATATTTGGCAGGAATACTCAATTGATCGAAAGTTTAAGAAAAATTTTTTTAAAGGTTTTCTGGAAGAGAGGTTCTATTTACAGTGTAAATATAATGCTAAACTGATTCCTTATTTTCCATTCAATATATGTATGTATTATCAAGAAATGGGTATATAGTCAGACAGAATATTAATGAATACATTATATTATTTTAAACTCAATTTGAAATGACCTGTTACAAGGAGAATGAGTCACCCGGCCTAGATACACATATATGTATACATATCATCTCATCTTATATGCTTAGATATAATTTTTTAGGGGGAACAGAAACTTTTCCCCTTTTTTGAGTCATCTTTTTTGCTTTTTAGGGGGTCTAAACTTTTCCCTACTACAAAAGGTCAAAAGTAAAAGGGAACTTTTTCCCCCACAGGGGTCAAAAAGGAATATCTATACATATATATATATATATATGGACACATTAAAAATCAGGGATACAATATAACATAATGTAATATGATGTAATGCAATATTCCATGTATGATGGGTTCATTTCATAGAGTGCTTGATACATTCCACTTTGAATGTTGAGTTGGTTCTGAGTCGAGCTGGAGATATTGTGATGAACAATATTCCTAATCGACACAAAGAGGAACTATAGTCTATATTTTGTTTGAAATAATTTGTTAATCTTACCTGTTCCATTCAAGTGAGCCTTGTAAATGATCTGATCGGCAATATCTGAGAAGTATACCATTTCATCGGCAGCAGTGTAGTCCATAGCGACATAACTAGCCCAGTACCTGCCAGGGGCCAAAATAGGTGGAATAGCATCAACGGCATAAGGTGTCGAAGATGTTAAAGGGATTCCACGCACGGCATAATTACAAACGAATAGCAGGAATTTGTCAATCTCTGAAAGGAGAGAAATCAGAATAACAAAAAAGTAACCGGGATCCAGGATTTTGAGCAGGGGTGGAGGGGGTGCTGGTCTAGGTCCCCTGGACACCTCCCCTTTGAATCTGTGCCTGTAAATACTGCTTTTATTAGCCCATGCTGATCACTCTTGGTCATATCTTGATTCATTAGTGTACAACAAAAAAGTATTTCAGTTTTGAATAATGTTGAATGAATGAGGGCAGGCATGAATCGAGGAGGAGGAAGTTTGAGGGACCCAGATCCCTTCCTCTCTGAAAGCTGAAAAAATCTTAATAACAAAAAAGTATTTGAGTTTTAAGAGGTGCAGTTGGCCTGACTGTTAGCAGCATTAAAAATAGAAAATAGAATCGGAGTTCAAAATTTTAGCTGAGACAATTTTCATTCACTTCATGCTAATGCTCTTTGGAAAGGTATGAATCTATCGCTCCTTCCCCCAGCTATAGATAAAATAGCAGAGCAGACTAGGTCGTTCAGTCTTGGTTGGCAATCAGTCAAGGAATCAGAAAATTCTGAATTGAAAATGCATGTCAGTCCCAAGCCCAGTTAAAGAAGGGTTTTTGGTGGGGGTTACAATTCCTTTGCTATGATAATCTATTCAGTACAGAATCTGCAGCTGTATCACACCCCAAAAGTGTGGTGTGGTTATGGGACTATGCTCCATGAGGAGTCTGTAGGAAAGAACAAAATTTGAGTTTTAGATGAAGTTGAAATAAAAGGATGGCATAGAATTTATCCAGAACAGTACATATACTTGTTGCTTATAATCAGACATCAGTTGGGTTTTTAGAACACAATTTTCAGGCAAAAAATATTCACCCGTTCATTTGCTTAATTATATCTATTAAAGTTGCCTGTCTTCAAAGAGAACAGGGGGGGGGAATGGTGTCAGATAAAATTGTTGGCCAAAGTAATATTTCTATCAGCAAACAATATTTAATTGTCAGCAATTGTACACATCTTTATACCTATAGTAAGACTAAAGAAAGAAGATGAGGTGAAATTTTGAAGTTTATTCCATCACTAATCCGCAAATTGTGTTTAACACACTGATACATCTAATATAATTCTATTTCAGAACATTTATCTGTTGGTCTATAAAGAGGGATGTTTTCACTATCAGCAAAGGGGGAGAGCAAATGTAATTGAGTATATTTTCTGCCAAGTATATAAGGGAGAGGCTTTACAACTGGCTTTAAACAGCTGTTTGAGGAGAGGTGGTTTGGACTTTTACTGAATTAAAACTTAATAAGTAGACAAGTTTTTTCTCCAGTGGGTGTGACCTGGACCTGGACTCCATGTTGCAACACCGTCAAGTTATCACCTCAAGGGGGTTAGCAGACCCCTATTGTCAGCATTCACCTGCAACTGTTGGAGCATCTAGAATCTGTGGTTGAAGTTGCAGACAGCTGTACCATTCTGTGGATCTGCGCTCAAAATTAGACAGCCATACTGTCCTGATCCTCCTCCAAAAGGACAGTAGAACCGTATATCCAGCTCAGTATCAACCAACAACAGAATATATCAGTCCAGTGGTTTAATCCATAGGTCAGCCTTACTGACTAGCCTTACTAGGCAAGTCACACTTCACCTTAAAATTCCATTGCTCAAGCTAGAGGTTCATTCTACACACATCTATGGTCATACTGTTGTGGATAACCCTTCAAACAAATCTTCTTTTGAAGCCAAGCCATCATTTCATTGTTAAATTTTGGCTTGACTTTTCTTCAGCTTGTTATAATTTTATTTATAAATTATATGAAATTCAAAATTCATGAAGCATGTAAAATTCATAAATGATAGCAAATAACAATATACTTCAACAATACTTTTAAATCAATTACATAGACCTCGACACAAAAGTTTTATTCATAAATTTAGAAAAATTCATTGATTTACAAATTATAGAAAATTCATAAATATCAAAGCTACAGAAAATTCATAAATTTATAAATCATATAAAATTCATAAACAATTAGATTATAGAAAACTCATCTGTTAATAAACTATAGAAAATTCATTAGAAAATTTATGAATAATTAGATTATAGAAAATTCATGAATTAATAGACTATAGAAAGTTCATGAATATATAAAGCATAGAAAATTCAAAAAATTGAGAATTAAAAGAAAATCATAAATTTAAAAACTATAGAAAATTTTTAAAATTAATTACATAATCCTAGGTACAATGATTTTATTTATGAAGAGTAAATTTTTTGCTTACTTGTGCAGTTAACCTGGTTTTCCATCAGTTCATAGCCAGCCTGACACAAACATTTATATCCGAGTCCAGCACCTTCTGATGTGTGTGTTAAAATACAAATTTGTTCACAGTTGGCATTCTTACAGGGATTTCTGGCTGAAGAAGGATAATGAAAGTTTATCAAATAATTGTTTAAAAAAAAAAAACGCATATAAAAATGCAATTTTTTTACATACCAACATATTCGGAATAGTGTTTCATTTCTATTGTTATAATCACAACATTTCAGGCATGCGGAATCATCATAAGCAAATATTAATGAGGAAAGTCCAAATCCTTGTCAAATGTCATAAGACGCTGGCAATGGACAGAGGCTGGTAACGCACAAAGAGAACATGTTCCAGAAATCTATGGTTAATGGGACTCAGGTGAAGCTTCAATGGGCTTAGCAAGCCAGAAGTGGATTATGATAAATTGCCCAAGTAAAATAAAGAAGAATAAAATATCTGTTTACCATCTCCACCTTCCCAGGTCCAAAGTATAAGTGTAAGATTTGAAAAGATAATTGATAGAAATTCATTTGCAAGAAAACATTCACACAATGCAATTTTTTAGTGGAGTTTAATATAAATATTTACGCACAGAACAGGGAATTAAAATTGACTTCAAATAATTTTCATTTATATAGATTAGCTTGAAATCCTGAAATTAGGTGTGGCAAATGACTGATGCAAATTTTTTTATGTAATATATTTTGGATGATTAGCTCTCTATAAAATTCTTTGAAAAAATATTATTGCGCAAAAGAAGATATATTATAGGGATCTACGGTCAAAGGAAAATGAATGGAGTCTTGTAGCCTGAGAATTTTGAGAATAAAAAGATTGATAGATGGCAATGAGAAGACTGGCTGGTGAGGATTAAAAAAAAATAATAATCATTTTTTTCTTTTCATCTCAATTTTAGTTGTTATTTTTTCTATTGTGTATACTCAAACCATCATTCTGTATGTTCATTAGTAAACTGTGCAAATCAGCAATAAGAAATAAGATTCTAGGAATAATTTATACAGGCTACCCTGTTATATATAATGCAGTTTGATATGGCACAGTTCATGAAATAATGTGGATAGATGGTGGACCCTAAAATATTAGTCTTGCTTTAAAATAGTGAGATTCAGGTTAGCTAAATTGATTTTGGTTAGAGTGTGGTGTTTGCTTTCTTGGATCCCTACGCCTGCATTACACTGGAGGACTGTGATAATAATGAACAAATAAATAATTATTGACAATGCTTCATCTAATAATTCAAGAAAGTATTACGACTAATGGCTGTGGAATGATGGTCTGAAAAGTTGCAATGAAAATTAAGATGAAAGAAATACTCATATTAGGAATAATTGACAATGCTTCTAAGAATAAATAAATCCAAGAAGATATTAGTGCTAATGACTGGAGGATGACAGTCTGGGAAGTTGCAATAAAGAGCAACTGAAATTAAGATGGAGAAAAATTTTTCCCTTCCAAGGTACTTTCAATCAACTCGACCTGAGAAACATCTGAAAATTTGTTAGTTTTCAGAAAAATATTCTTTTAAAGTCTAATGAGGGTGGTTCTATTTTCACTGTAACTATGATGCTATAGTGATTCTGTAAAATGGCAGAAAGTAAGTGCCCACTTTAGTGTTATAGTTACATAGTAATCTCTTGTACAACCTGGAAAATTTTTTTTCTAGAAAGTAACACATTTCCTGATGGATATAGGATTTAATGTATTGGAAGCATTTAAGATTGAAAGAAAAACATTCATTTTCTAGTACTCTATGTCATTATAAACCAAATTTAATCAGTGAGTATGCTTCATCTAATAATAAATTCAAGACAATATTACAATGACAAATTTGAACAAAATGCAAAAAGTCTACAAAAATCCAAGATTGTTATGATTATTGTCCTTTCTTGACTAAATATATTTCATACTTACATTTCATTTGTGATGATTGATGAAAGACTTTGATGGTTTTGATCTTTTCATCTTCAGTATTTCGGAAAATTTGTGATACAGAGGACAGTCCATTGTATTTGTTGACTTTCAAGATCCCCATTTTTGTGTTGTCAGCCCAGAAAACCTGGTTTTCAAATGAGGATAGACTTACAGGGGCCGGAATATTCAAACCACCTGATATGATAGTATGCCTGGCAATTGAAATGAAAAGCTCAATTTTAGATTTCAAAGAATGCAAATTGTACAGGTTGAGTACCCCTCATCCGCAATGCCTGGTGCCAGGAGTGTTTCCGATTTCGATTCTTTGGGGATTTCGGAATATTTACATACACATTATGAGATAAGCATGAACACTGTCTTTTTTTTTCAACACTCTCACAAATAGGAGTAACTGCAGCCTTTTTTGACATTTTCAACAAAATAGTACCGATGAGAGAATAAGCAGTCACTATGTATATAGGTCTAGTGATGACAATAATTTCTTTTGTTTGGGACTTGTTTTGTCTTCCACCATTTGTAATATAAAAATAGTTTTACATCTCTGAAAATGTAAAACTATCATTAAACAAAGATAACCAATCTTTTACTGTAGTCAGAATGTGCGAAGTGCCTTGGAAATTGGCCTTGTCTCTGGTTTTTGAATAATACTATAGTGAAGTTAGGTGTGGAATTTTCAAACAATTTTGGCATTTAAATAGTTTTGAATTTTGAAACATTCAGGTTTTCAGAGTTTCTGATAAGGGGTTCTCAACCTATACAATAGGATAAATATTTTTGCTTGAAAAAAAAACTGTTCTCCTTGATCTTGACCACTAATTGAGAAAAATATTCCCTCTTTGATTTGGCCCCTAAAATTTGATTTTGACCCTTAAAAATGAAAGTAAGGTTCCCTCTTGATTTCAATCCATGAAAATGGAAAATAAAATTCCCCCATATTCTAACTCTAAGAATAAATAAAAGATCCAACTTGATTTTGATCAACAAAAGTGAAAAATAAAAGTATCCTTCACATAATTTACATAATCTCCCATCCCCAAATTTCCTGTTTTGGAAAAATATACCCTCATCATATAAAATCAAAACTTGCACTAATCCGATCGGCACTATTGAATGTATTCATGTACAACCATTTTGATATGTTAAAAAAAGCAATAAGCATTTTGTTTGTTTAAAGAAAGTTTTAGCTTCTTCTTAAATAAAGAACACCACCAACATCATATAGTAATTGGATTTTTTGTAGATTCAATGTGAATAAAAGTATAATTTGTTACTATTTTGTGAGAGAAAAGAGGGGTTAAAAATTTGACTTAATTGATAGAAAAACTCACTTACCTGAATCTGCCATAGTAATCAACTGTTTCGATGTGGTCAAGGTAATAATCTACCCAGTAGATCCTCTGGTTTACAATGTCCAGTGTCAGATATAATGGATTTAGGATCTTGTCCAAACGCAAAGTCATACGATGACTTCCATCCATAAAAGATCGAACAATTCTACCAGTGGATCTTAGAGTTATTCGCGGATCAGAGAAAAACAAGAATCTTGAAAAAAAAGAAAATTAATTCATTTTTGTGGAATATGATGACAGGCAGAGCATATTTGCTTTGGACAAAATTAAAGACAGAAGTTCTATAGCTAGGCAAATCCAGCATTTCCTGTAAAAAACACAAATTTTAACTCTTAAATTCATAGGCTGCTAGATACTACTTCTAATAGAGGAACTCTAGGATAAAAAATAATGGCACCCTTCTGTCAATAGGATTTTTAAAAATTATCTAAAAGTGGAAAAAAGGTAACTTTGATCAGAGGTTATCCCCTTTGATGATTACAGTCAATTGTTTTATAGGAATTCAAGAGTTAAACCAAAATATGGCAAGAAAAAAAATACCTTTAGAATTGGCACCTGAAAATGGAAAATTGAACTTGTCATCAAATGAACAGTGTGATTTTTTCAGTTCCTCTATTTATAACACTGTTACTTAAAGGTAACAATTTTGATGAAAATATCTCCAACCCACCATTTGAAACAATGGACTTTTCCAATTCAGTCAATAGTTTCTCTTTTAAAAATCATATAAGCATAAATTCAAATATATCAATGAATTTTTTGGCTGGAGTCAACCATACCTTAGCAAATTAGCAAATAGACAAGGGAACTGAGTTGTTAAAGGGAGTAATCTCATACAGGGATGAATCCAAGGGCAGACCCAGGGGGCCTGACATACCCCCTCTACCTTGTTCGGGAAAGGTTCAATTAGTTTTTTTTTTGATGTCCAATTAAAGGAATCTTATAAATGAAATAATTCTAGATAATCAAAGAACAAAAATGTTTTTTTATTTAAAATATTAATATTTGCATTGACTATCACTGAGAAAGCATATGTGCCGCGGCAGATTAAGGATTTTGAGTAGGGGATGAGGGCAAAATGGAAATTTTTAGGAGGGAGGGTAGCAAATGGAGAAAAAAATCAAGCAGGAGCGGGGACTCAGAACAAAAAAAAATTGTTAATAAATATAATTTATGAAAAGAAAAATTTCAAACAAAAAACAAGGAAGTACATGACCAAGCATTTTTCACTTACATTTGAGTAGATTTTTTTAGCAATATATTGAATCAACTAATGAGTAAAGCAAAAAAATTAATCGAAGAAATTCGCCACAAAACCTGTAAATGAAAAAGTATGTAGAATAAGATGGAAGAAAGCTCACGTATATTGGATAAAAAAATTAAAAAATAATGTTTTTTTGGCTTTAGGGTTAATTTATCATAACTTGGTATCATTTAGGTTTTTATTTATAAAATGCCTTTATCTAGATATTTGAAGAAAAATTTAATTTTGCCTTTCCCTAGCAAAGGAGGGGGGAGGTTAGGAACCCCTGGATCCGTTCTTGAATCCATAGCTGTATGTGATTACTCATTTCATCGATTCAGTTCATTCGTCTTATCAATAGCGTATTTTCAAATTTTTTTGCCGTATTTTTTAATTTGCTTGCTTTACTTTTTAATTTGCTCACGTAAAAGCATAATTATTCCATAAATTATTTCAAAGAGCATCATCATCTTTGTTGTTTTGTTCACAGCATTCTGATTGGGTTTTCCTCAGACTTTCCAAGAGTTGTCCAAAGTTATAAGATGAAATATTGTCATCATTCTATGGATTATTCAAACTAGTATCCTCATTCTTCTTTTTCAGATATGTATCCCGAAAACATCATGGCAAGGCCACACCTATTTGCTGGGAAATCTACCTGTAAAAATAATTATTCTTCCTATAAGATTTAATGCTCTCAGGGCACATTGAAAGTGAAAAAGCAGTGGTAGGCAGTGGGTAATCTACTTGAAAGGTCAAAGCAAATGAATGGCAGAATGAGTACCAAGAAGTGTAAAGGAGCCTGAATTTTTTAAAGTTAAGAAAGGAAACTCTGGAGAACCATTAACACTTACACCTCAAGTGGGCACGGCACTTAAAGAAAGAGGTGAGACTTACCCAGTTGTTGGATCAATTGCTAAACCACTCGGTTCATTGATATCATTTGTGATGATACTGCGTTGGTAACCTGTGTCGAGGCAGTAGATTCCAATCCGTCTGAATTTATCTGAAAAGTACAGAGTGTTGGTAACCCAGTCTAGGGCCAAACGGTAAGGCAAACCAAGACCAATGATTGGCAGTTCAGTTTTATTGCGTTTTCCATCAATATCGACTTCAAATATCTGAAGAAAGAAGTAATAAATGGTTATATTTTTATGTCATTAGTAAAAAACATATATACATTTGACTCTATGCATGTGTATGTATATATATATATATATGATAGAAGTTGCACAAACGTTGAAGTCACATCTATGGCTAAACTTACTGATCCCTTACCATCAATTATATTTTGGGGGCAACCTATGTATGTAAGCCCTAGGTTTTGAAAAATCAAATGACGTGTAGTATAAAATAATATCCACGTATATACATTATGGTAATACCCTATATAAAATAACAAACTTCATGAATTATGACACTGCCCTAAAAATAATAAAACAAAGCTAAATATTAAGATCATAGCTTAAGGGCTTGATCAACACTGCTGGGGAGCCTGTTTTGTTTTTAAGTCTCTGATACAGTTACATGATAAACAATTGATGATCCCAACAAGGAAAATTCTCATGTAGTAACATAATATCAAATTTTGTGTAAAAACATAAAACCCATTGAAAAGCTTACATAAATTGTACTCACAAATATTTGAAAATAATCAGCTGATTATACAAACTGTATAAATTCTCCTTTATATCTTTAGTGTTTAAAGTTGTAAAGCTTTCTAGACTATATTTATATATGCACACAACCATATGTACATGTATATATAGAGAGAGATAGAGAGATTGATAGATAGATACACACACACACACACACACACACACACACACACACACACACACACACACACATACATATATATGGCCTACACAACATAAATAGAATAAACAATAGAAGAAAATGAGGCTGCTGTAGGAATCAAGCCTTCACATTACCAGCAACTGTTTAGCTCAGTGATAAGAGCAATGCAACATTGGAGTGGTGACCCTATCAGTCATAGGTTAGCCAAAGGATAAAAGGGCAAACAGTGAGTGGGGGGTTGTTGAAAGGCAGACATGTTGTTTGTCTTTCTCCTTTCCTTCTCTTTCTTTTCTCTTCCTTGTGGCTTTAAAAAATCAGAATCAAACTTTGAACAACCCTGGATGTGAATGTTCACACACACAGGCAGATGAGTTTTACTCTCATTTATAAGCTTTAAATAGAGGAAGAGAGAGAAACTTATGTTTCCTTTGTAACTCTTTGATGTGAATAAAGAAACATACATATAAACCAATGTATATTTTATACATGAAATGAATGATTCGTGTCAAGTTTATACTTCAAATGTTACAACTTGCATAATTGCAATTAGATTGTTTTCATTTCGGAAGACAATTAAAAAACTAGAAAACATAAGTGAATACATAAATATATAATCCACCCTTTCACAAAATGTCGTTGCATTTCATTAGGAACTTATGGAGGTATTGTGTGAACAAACGAACAAATACAAGTGGATACATTTCTTGCAGAGGTGAATTAATTCTAAAAAAATCCCACCTACCTTATTTTTGTCATCAATCCAATATATTTGATTTCTGGCATAATTAACTTCAAAATCCAAAGCAGGAGTCAGTACTTTTGTTTTCATATTCTGTCCCGTGGAATTGATAGAGAAAATATGCTTGTTCGTACCCACAAAGAGGAGCATTGATTCACCTTATCAAAAAATTAGAAAAAGTTGTTCGAAAAAAAGATGTTAGCAGTTCTGAGATTAAGTTTCTTTAATATAGTAAAAAATTAAGTAATGCAGTTATGATTCGAACATGTTTTGAAGGGTATAAACTGAAAAAAATTGTTAAATTATGATAAGACCTTGAACAAAGCAGTTGAGAATGGTGCATAAAATTTGCAACAATCAATTTAATGAAAAAGGCACCCAGTGAGAATAAATTCCACTACACTAGCAATGATCGTTGAGACTAAGTTGCTAACCATTGTTCCATAGCTGGTTCTGTGTGTAGATACTTACTTAGCTTAGCACAAGGCCATTATAGAGGAACATCCAGTGACGATTGAATAATAGTGGGGTGCTCAATGAGGATTGAACTCACTACACTAGGGATAATCTGGAAGACTAGATGGTCTATGTAGGTAATGCTTACCCAACCAAAGAAGACGGAATATTGAAAAAAAGATTGAAACATTGTCTTGATTTTATTCATAAATATTACCACTGTACAATTAGTGTACACTAATGTTCTTGAGAACAGCTCATCTGAACAACTTCAAACTTGATACTGCACTCCTTTGAATCCTGAGCAATACACCTGCCGGATTTCAACTTAGTACAGTGCCTGGTTCTTGGAATAGATTATTGTCATTAAGGCTTTTTGAATGTCAGAATTTTCCCTTTATGCAATTTTTGTAGACTTTTTTCTCTCATTCAGAAGATATTGAGGATACAAAATTCATTGAGATTTTTTTTTGTTGCAATTTGTGTGAGGTTGACCCACATTTTTGTATTAAATGCCTGCAGTTATGATTGAGAGTAACTGAAAATTGAGATGGAAGAAATACTAGCAAAAACAAGAAAAAGAATTCTGTTCAAAGATTACAACATTGTTTAGACAACTTCAGACATTTGTTTCTGATAAAATTTTTTTTCAACTTTTTAAATGATAAAAAATAGGATACTTTTTGTTAGTCGACTGTAAAACTGAGTTTATTCACTCAAATCATTAGTATTTGATAATACCTGTATTTTGGGTAGAATTTTAATTGGGGAATTTTAATTTTAGAGAAAAAAGTTTACTGTGATCGATAATGACGGAATTATAGAGTTATCACTGAATATTAGAAATGTTAATCAAAATCTACATTGAAATTAATGAAATTATGTTTGTTTTTTTGTTTAGTGAAAATTTTCAGCTAATCTTATACCTGGAAGAAACATTAAAAATATCGAGAACAGATTTTTTTGCATGTTAATTACGTTTTTAAAATCATGAGACAATTTTCCAGTGAGGAAGTTTATGCCAATTTTGTTCATACCAATTGAATTATATTCTTTGTCTACACAGTCATTTTACCATTTTAATTAACATCTGAGATGCAATCTTACATTTTCTGTATTTTTCCCCCTATTTTATATGATAGAATAGTTAAAAACAGTGTACAAAAAAGAAATAAGAGAATTAATGAGACAAAAACATGAGTAAATCTATAGATTAATTCAATTTTTAAATGTTGTTATTTGTGTGCCTTTTTTAACACTAGGTAGGCAAGGATGTGAAACTTTTCAATCGAAATGACCTTCTCTACATTGTGCTAAAAAAAGAATAATTCACAGTCAACTAATTTCAAAATAAAAACTGTACATAAAGTAAATATATAGTAAAAAATAGATGATATTTTAGATAAAATATGTAATTTCTTTTTTAAGAAATTTGATTTTCACAGTTGTAAAAAAACTTACATCTGCTTGTAAATCATTTCAAAACAATTGAAGTTACTTCTTTCTTTCTCTCTTTTACTGGTTACTTTCTTTCTTTTCAACAGCATTGGTAAGGAATTGAGTGACCCAAAGGGAGAGTGTTTTTTTCACCCTTTCTTTCTTTCATCTTTTCTTTCTTTCTTTTCTTTTCACCAAATTGATTTCTCTTTCTTTCTCTCTCTCATAATATCCCTCTTATTGAGATAGCTGTTTTCTTCCTTACTTAGGAACGCTGTCTATCTCTTTTTAACAATTCTCCTTTCGGATCACTTGATTCCTTACAAAGACAGTTGAACGGTTTGAATTTGGTCCTGCGATGAAAATATATAGTGCTGCTGACTTATGTTACAGATAAATATGAAACATTTTTTTTGTATTTTACTCACTGTTATTAACAACACAGTGTTTGTTATCTTTCAAGGTGTAGCCATCATAACATGAGCATGTATAACTTCCTTCTTGGTTTTCACACTTTTGATCACAATAACCCCAACTTGAACATTCATCAAAATCTGGAAAAAAAATTGGACATTATTTAGGAAAATTACAATTTCAAACATTTCCCAAAATACAACAATTAAACTGTAAAGAATTCTATATGTTTCGTCTCAAACATTTTAAAGAAATTAACCGATCACAAATTGGTTGTCATAGATGTAAAACAGGCTCAGTTCATTGCTGCTACTGATACAATACAGTTGGTAGAGAGAGGAGAGAAAAGGAACAGGTATTTTAATAAGAGGGTAGGAAGGGAGAGAGGAAAAGAGAGTTTCGGTAAATTAGTAAGAAAGAAGGTAGGAGGAGGTGCTGATGTATTAGTATCAGCCATACCTGTTGATATACACATGATAACCATTAGCAACCAGTACTAGTAACAAATGATGGAGACTGAATTTATCTTTATTTAAGGTCATTTTATACCTGGTTCTGGCAATTGGACTTTTTTCCAAGTTTATTTGTTTGGATGTTTTTTTTCCCTTTGATGAATCACAGATTCAGTTGGAGAGACTGTATCTGTACTTAGTTTTGATTCTCTACCAAGCTTTGAAAACTTTTACTGATGGAACTTCCACTGTCTCTTGACAAAAGCTGTCTTAGGCTGATATCATTCTGGCTGTAAAGAAAGATTTTCTTAGTCTCGGCTGGTGTTGCACCTGTAGTTTCCATTTATGATCCCTGGTCATTTTATCCTGCTATTTCCATATACTTGATATTTTCTGTCATACCACTCTTTACCAATACCATCAATAATTTTATGAATCAACAGAAAAGTTAAAATAAAAACAGCCAAGATGAGGATACCAGTCCAAATAACCTCATGAGTCATGACTCACCTCAGTGTTAGCTATCCTGTTGTTAATCATTTTGTAGCCAGGCTAACCTTAAATCTCCATATGACAGAGCAGTATGTAAGGTGGACATTTAATATATAAAAAAATACTATGCAAATATTTGACTGCATCCAATGTGCTGGTATTTTGTGTGCTGAAGCTTGGTATGGACAGTTATAGTTGCAGTGAGTCCTCCCCAAATACATTTGTAAACCATTCATCTTAGAGTCCTGCATGTACAGTATGACAAATAGGATACAGAATTGGGCAAGAAGGTACGTGCTAAAGATAATCAAAACATCGGGATCTACTTACCAATACAAGTTCTGTTGTCAGTAAGGTCAAGGGTCATCCCTAAAGGGCAGTAACATTGCCCACCAGATGGTGTTCTCTGGCAATCATGATTACAGGATAACCAAGAACAATGAGAAGCACCTGAAAACATCAAATAATTCAATAACTTTTTTTGATTGAAAGTAGAATTAATGTTTATTGTAGGGAATGCATTTCATCATTTCAGATTTGGCAGTATGGTCACATGACTTGACCCACTTCTGTTTCCGTTATCAAAGTTGATCTTGGATCAGAATTGTGTATAAAAAGTTACTTATAAGAGAAAAGGGATACACAAAGGTCTTTTTTTTTTTTACTGCATCCTCTCTTTTAAAAATTTTTTGCACAATCTCTCCATGCAGAATTTTATAAAATTGGAATTTTATACTTTCCCATCTCTACCTGCTTTTCAATCTTCTGCTCATTGTCTCTTGATATCTTTTCTTTTGTCTTCATCACCCTCTCTCTCTCTCTCTCTCTCTCTCTCTCTCTCTCTCTCTATATATATATATATATATATATATATATATATATAGTCTAGACAGCTTAACATAAAAATGTTAAAAAATATAAAAAATTTAAAAAATTCGTCATTTCAGTCATTTATTTTCCAATATATATATATATATATGTATATATATATATATATATATATATATATTTCTCTCTAACTTTCTTACCTCCTATCTTTCTTCCTCCACATCCTCTTTTTCCTCTTCCCCCTCTCCCTTGGTCTGATTAATATTAAAGTGTACGTTCCTTAGTCAGAAAAAGTAACTGATTTCTCTACAGCGGGGGTGGGGAAAAGTGTAATGGTGATACATACCAACAAGTGGAATGATATCGATAATAATTGTCAATGTATTTTGTCTCAGTTTTATATTTTTATCTGGTAAGCAACTTGTTGATTACACTGTAGACTTGAGAGTTATTAATGATGGAAAATTCCCGAAAATTATAAACCAACCATAATTTATTATCTTTAAAACAGCTTTTCAAAATATTTTAATGTAAAAACATTGGGCATTGTTCTTTAAATTTTCAGGCTTATTAGGTTTATTATTGTAGGAAGACTTTGTCAAAAAGAGGCTAAATCAATGGACAATAGAGAACCAGTTAGTCATTCATTATTCATTGTCAACACAAATTACTATCATGTCATTCATTAAAAGCCTATCGCATTACAACTAATGATTTTTTCAATTTCTCTTTCTTATGATTGCTTCAGCACTGCAATAACATTATCATGGGAAGACAGCTTCAGGGGCATAGCAGTGGGTGAGGGGGGTCTCCCTGAAAATACCCCCCTCCCCCCAGCTTTACAAATAATAGCCTACCTACTGCATTTCTACTGACTAATCTTACTAAATGTTGGTGAAGGTCCTTCAAGGAGCCAATCGCACTAAACCTTTAGCTATGTAAGTATTTGTACAATGAAGTAAAGGATATACGACACAAACACGTATGTTTCTACCCTGTCTAGGCTTCTTCAGGCAAATGAGTCAGTTTATTTTAGATCCCTATTTCGGAGTTTTTTAGGGGGGATATCTATTTTTCTAAGGTGTTGGATTTTCCTCTCATTCTAATTGTATATCTTACCTTTTCTTTGTTTAGTTAAACTAACAACTAAGGTCATGTAAAGTGAACCCGTAACACTGGGAAAGAGATTTGAGTGAGAATGAATTACTCTCAGAGAGGAAACATATCACAAAGAGCTGATGGTTTAACAACATAATGATAGAGAAAATGCGTACACTCTCTCCTGCTAATTTATAATCCATAACTACCAACAAGCACAGTATCTCCTCTATCTAAAACAGAGAAACATAAAAGCAATGACTAACCCCTACACAACAAAAAGGAAAGAGAAAATATGTACAAATAGAATGAGAGGAAGATCCTACAAAAATACACCCCCCCCCAAAAGGTCCTAAATAGGGATATAAAATAAACTGAATCAATTGCCTGAAGAAGTCCAAATAGGGCAGAAACATAAATGTATTTGTGTAGCAAATCCTTTACTTCATCATATTTCAAACTATACTCCAACTGAACTTAATCTTCAATGTTGAATGTATTGAGCATTTTATGAAATAAGCCCATCACACATCATATATCAAATCAGATTTGTACTTTGGCAAATATATATATATATATATATATATATATATATATATATATATATATATATATATATATATATATATATATATATATATATATATATTGTGAGTTAGGTGTTGGTTTTACTGATTCAGTGCTCAATAATTCTTTTATAATAAAAAACAGAGCTGGTATAATTATTTTATTAATGGTTACAACAGCAAATTTGTTTCACATTCTTTGATCTGCAGATGGAATCATGATTGAAGAATATTTAATATTTTATCTAGTGGCTTAAGTGGCAGTCAGTAAGAGGCAGACATTGGGGTATTGGTGGGGAAAGTGAAAGCGACATTAGTGACAGTCAGGTTGGGTATTGGAAGGGAATGTGAAGGCAGATCAAGTGAGGAAGATTGGAAGTTATCTTCCTCTCTCCTTCAGTCTTCCCTTTCTCTGTGACAACTGGTCCAAGCAAGCAACCAATTTGCACAGAGTATATTATATAATCTAGATAAAAAAACTTATATAGCTCGACCACAAAGTGGATCATTCAGTGAGGGTCAAACTTACTACACTAACTTACCACACTATGAGGTTTATCCAGAAAGTATCCAGCCATCTAATAACAATTGAAAAAATAGCCTACCGAGGGGAATAACACCTTCAAACTACTCCTCTTGGGACCTCATACACTTATCCCAGCATCCTTTCCACTTTTCATGGTAAGGAATAAATCAAATGGAACAAAGAAACACTTTGCAAGTTCATGAAAAAATTAATATATTTTTGGAATTACTATCAGTTACTTAATTGCATTCTCTTTGACAGTCTGAAATCTTTTTGGGGAAAAGCAAAAAGTCACTGGGAGACAAATCTAGATTATAGGCGTGATAACAGACCTGGGTGATGTGAAGTTTTGCCAAAAAAGCCGGCATGAGACACAATGAATGACTCGCTCAGTCATTGTGGATGCAATTGTCACACAGTACAGAAGCTCACTTGATTGTGTCTCAATGCCTACTGAGTAATCCCATGGGGGACGGTCAGTTCATGCATTTGCAGTAAGGTTTCCCTTTGATTAGTTGTCAAGTTACATCAAAGCCGCACAACAGGTTCTCAAGATATTAAAAATGACTGGATAAATTCTAGACAGATCATATACGTCCAATGAATTTCCACATATGCTTTTATATTTGCTGTGCCACTATTTGCATAATTATGACAGTGAGTGAAAGTTTTCATGTGTTTGTTTGATATATCCTACCTTTGATATCACAAGTTACATAAACTTCTAATCTAGACACAAAAGTGAAAAGAGGATACTCACTACAGGAGGAGCTTTCATCTGAGCCATCATCGCAATTGTTGGATCCATCACATACCTTAGATATAGGAATACATTTTCCAGAATTTGGACACGTCCAGAGCCAGCCTGGGCAGGATTTTTTTTCTAATGAAATAAAAAACATTAAACTTACGCACTCATTTATAAACTGGGGAAAACTCTCCTTTAATTATGCGCTAGTCAAAAACAACAAAAATGCTGTTACCTCCTTAGTCTGCCTAGACAGGATACAATCACTCAATAAGTTCATAGCCTGATATAAAGTTGAATTTTGATCTGAAATTTTCACTGTATAATGTTTTAATCTATTTCATCAATATTCTCTGCTGGATTAAATCTGCTCACAAGGAAGGAGATTATGTTGAAAAATGGATATCTATCATAAATAATAAATGCTTTTTTATTATTAGGTTGCTGACTTATTGATCAACTGATTTATATATATATATATATATATATATATATATATATATATATATATATATATATGCATATATATACATATATATATATATATATATATATATATATACATATATATATATACATATATCTATATATATATCTATATATATGTATATATAGATGTATATATATATATATATATATATATATATATGTATGCTTATGTATATATATATATATATATATACATATACATATACATATGTATGTAAAAGTAATTCAAGACCTGATATAAAATTGCTTTTTAATGATATTTACCATAGTTAAAATGGAGGTGTGGAGTGGTGTAATGGTTACAAGCACAGAAAATGGAATCAGCAAACAAAGTTTGTGTTTCAGCCAAGGCTCCTTAGTTCACTTCACACTAATACCCATGGGAATGGCATTAATCCACTTCTCCCCTCAACCCCAGCTATGAATAAATAGTAGAGCAATTAGAGCCTTTTGAAGGTTACTCTAAGAGAAAAACAACACAGATCTCCACACTGTGATAGACATCATCAGAACAATTGTCAACCAAAATAACTATAAATTATTATAATTCATTTTTGATAAATATTTACCTTCATCTTAATTTTTAAATTTCTTTTAGTCACAACATTTACTCAAGCAGTGGGTAAAGAGCATTATTAGAAATGAAGAATAAGCTTCTAGTGAGACTCAAACTCACATCTCTTATGGGGTGCCAGGATTACACCTTGCCACTCCGAAAATTGAGCCACTGATGCCAACAGGTAAACTGAAATTCAAATCACCTGAAACTTATCCTTTTTTTACTCACTGCCAAAGGGAAGCTGGCCTGAGTAAAAGTTACAATAAAATGCAAATGAAAATTAAGATGAGGTTGAACAGTTGTCGAAATAATATTAAAATAATGATTTACAATACTGCATCAAACAAGATTACTGTAGTTGAAACAGGAAAAATAACTACTTACGACAGCCAACTTCATCAGATCCATCTGTACAGTCATCACTGCCATCACAGACCCAGGATTGATGAATACATCTCTGATTATTGCAAGTGAATTCATGAGCCGAACAAGAAGGATAGGCTGAAATCAAGAATTTCCAGAGTTTACAAATCATTTACAAAGACATTTTTGCAGATCACTAGTTTGCTATAACAATCAGATGGTATTCACTGAAATAAGTTGTGATGAAACACAAAGTAGCAAAAACAAAACATGGTATGAAGATATGGAGGAAGAAAATGACAATATACACTAACTACTGAGCTGGTCTATATTGATATGAAATCTATTACATTTTATCCTTCAGTCCTATGCATTAACTAATGACTTAGTGCATAATGTTATGAAATCTATTTTAGCCTTCAGACTTGTAGTCCTTTGTAATGGAAACAAAAATAAAGAAAACCATACTCACTGCAATTGGGATGTTCATCAGATCCATCGCCGCAGTCATTGGCGTGATTGCACAACCATGATTTTAGAATACATCGGCAATTATTACATTGAAACTGATTCTCTGCACATTGGGATGCTAGTAAACAACCTGGAAAAGAATTTTTGAATATATAAAATGAAAATGTTATTCAAACTTTTTGCTCTATGGACTCCTTAATGTTCTCCAAAAGTATTTGCAGATCCCTGAGACATTTCAGCGTTGATTAAAACCCATTAACTGTGCATGACGAAAATTTTTGTCCTTGCAGTTCAATGGATTATACAGTAACATTTTTATGTTATTGTGATTGATTGTAACTCAGTTCTATCTGTGAATCAGGGCTTTTACTTGCAATCAATCTCTATATCACTTGCTACTTCCACAGTTAATTGGTTAATTGATTATGATGATATAATTCACCAAAAGTCTGTCTGCCTGTCCATCCATCTGGATGTGAAAGCCTACTGCAAAACCATATAACATAACCCCCTGAAAGGTTTTTAGTAAATTTGCTTTTGACCCTGCCCACCCCCAATACGCTGAAATTTACACTTAGTGCTGATGAAAATAAGCAGAAGGGACTTTGTATTGTTCATAGAGAGGAGGAGGGAATAAGACGTAGAATAAATGTTTGTTGAATAGAGTGTGGACTTTGTATTGTTCATAGAGAGGAAGGTAGAGTAAGAGGAAGAAGTTGTTTATCGTCTACTGTGAGAGGGTCTGGGATTAAAAGGAAGAATGGCTATTTTAAGCAATGTGTATGTTTATTGAACGTTTTTTAAAGATCGCAAAAAACTCTAAAAGTGACAAAAACAAATTGAATTAAGCACAAATTGATTTCCAGGAATAGAAATGGGGGGGGGTGTACAGGCATACAGCATACACCTACTTTTCAATTTCCAGTTTGTCTTGTATGTTCATCATCTACTAATGGAAACATTACTATTAAAAATACATTTCCATCATGACTGATTTCTGATTTCCATCTGTCTATTTTATAAATTCATTTTTGACAACAATTTAGCACTTAATCAAGCACTAAGAATAGGCCATCACAACTTCCCCTTATGCCATATATCTCACTTTTGAGGCAAAACAAAAGATGGTAAATTATATAAATCACAAAAAAACCTTTGTTCATCTGACAGATGGTATAATATCTATGTAGGGTGGAGGATATGCTCAGGTACAGCGTGTATCCCAATGATGGAAATGGGATTTGTGGATTAGGTTTATGGTAATGTCTCCACTAGCAGACATTGAATAAGAAACAGGAAATAGAGAAATAAGTTTACGACATACCTCCATGTCCCCCATCTACATCACTGTATACATTTACATCTGTATTTCCAACACCGAAATTGGCCATGTATTTCTTTTAGATGCACGGGTTCACTTTGCTCATCCCTGAGGGACCTCTCTGTGATCACTGAATATAAATTCTTAGGGTATACATAGTTCCGAAAACCACCTTCCATCACTGATTATTACTGAGGATCTAATCATGTCCAAAAAGTACAAAAAACCTTGATCTCTATTGAACTGACGGTTAACGAGATAGTCTGATAAAAACATATGCTATTATAGTGCCTTCAATCCTCATAAGGTGCTCCAGCTTTATGGCCTTGAGACGCACTAGTTAGGCTTAGTAAATATCTTAGCACCTCATTGTGGAACTAAAAAAAGATTAAATTATAGCACACCTTTGTCAATCCATTGTTACTAGAAAATTGATCATGTTACCTTATCATGTGTTGTGATGAGGTGGACCGGCCACAGGACCTCTTGACCGGGAGTAATGATGCCATGAGAGAGGAAGGGAGATCTCATAGAAGATTCATGAATATCTTGAGTTAACGTAAAGACAGCTCTTAAAATATTTCCATTTCTATGTGACGTGGATGGTACAAGGAGTATGATTAAACAGTGTTTTTTGATATAATCAACTGAATACAGAGTTGGTCAAGGGTTGGATGAGTACGGTTAAGGCATTGGTTTGGTGGTTAACGAAATTGGTCAAGGGGTTAATTCTGTGATAAACGAGTGTAGTCAACGCACTGGTTCTGCAGGTTTCTATTCATATGCTAGTAGTCATCATCATCATCATCATCATCATCATCATCATCATCATAATCATCATCATCATCATCGTCATCATCAGTCTTTTATCGTCTGTCGTTGGACATAAACCTTCCCCATAAATCTTCCCTTCACCACATCTCTCTATCGTGGGTGTCGCGAAGCCAATATTTGCTGAACCTGTCTAGTTCGTCTCGGTATCTCATATTCTGCTAGTCTCGGTTCCGCATTTGATCTCTGGGGAACCATGTCGTGAGTCGTGATGTCCATCAGTTGTCTGCCATTCTTGCAACATGACCACAAGGGGAAGACCACATCTAGGATCTCTATCGTCTCCCACCTCTCCTCTAATTCGATCACATTTATTCCGTTTTTCGTAGAACAAGTTTTTGACCGATAATTGTATTGCTGAGATCACTGATTGTGTCTTTACTTGCACTTTTTAGTTTTCCTTTGACCATCTGGTGACTATCAATATTCTGCATTCTTTTGGAACTTCTTCGTACGGAAACGCTCATTTTTCTAACAGACGTATCGTGTTTCAATCTTAGTCAATCGCCATCTTTCATATTACCACAACTCATAACAAAAATGCAATAAACCAAAGCATTGATATAACAAATAGAAATGAAACTCTTTACTCATTTCGTCAGTCCTCCCATCATTCATCTTCATAACAAATGAAAGTCAGATCACAAATAGTGATGACACGGTGGAGGAAGCTGCAAAAAATTATCTAATCTGCCCCAAAAGTTAGGGTTAGTAAATACCAGGGCATCTCATCGTAGTACAATGGTTTGTAAATTAGTCTTCCAGACTATTACTACCGTAGAGAGTATGATCCTCACCATAGTGGCTTTGAGTCAGACTAAAGTGAGTAAATTATTGAAAGGGTTCCTCAAAGTTGAGTAATAGTCGACTCTCCGCCTATCGGCCTCTCCATCCTTGTTATGAATTCTTATTTGTAGAAAGTCTTTTGGGGGATTTTGTCGAAATGTCATCGAGTTGAGTATACCTAGTCACAAAGAAGAGAACAAAGTGTGTTCATAAAATGAAGGATAATGCATGTTTAATAGCATGGAATTAAGCCTTCATCATCATCATCATCATCATCATCATCATCATCATCATCATCATCATCATCATCATCAGTCTTTTAACGTCTGTCGTTGGACATTGACCTTCCCCTGGATTTGCCACACTTCTCTATCATGGGCATCGCGGAGCCAGTACTTTCTGAACTTGTCTAGCTCGTCTCTCCATCTAATATTCTGCTGGCCTCAGTTGCGCATGTGATCTCGGGGGATCCATGTTGTCAGTCATGATGTCCATTTGTTGTCCGCCATTTTGTTTTAAATGTTTTGTGTTCCCAAGCAACAGTAGCTCGATCACTTCTTGAAGGGTTCTAGAGACAAAAGAAATCGTAGTGGTGAAGGAGAGCAGAGTTGTTATGAACAGGGAATAACAGTCTTCAATCAGAAGGCATTTGCCAAACTTCTTCTTGGCTTTCGAACTTGGTCGGGAATTCTGGCTGAAATTCTATCCAAAATTTCAAAGTGGTTACTTCCTCTCATAGGTTCGAGGGGTTCGATGGTGGGCAAGGCGTCAGGGTACTGTGTATGGCAGGCCTCATCCATGGTCTATCGAGATCTCAAAATCTCATTATCTATTTAGGAGGATGGGTGTGCTCTAGGACCCCTTTGGGTTCCGATCAATGACCCTCCATTGTATTCTTAACTTGGCGGATCTTTGCTGCTCCATAATTATTGGTAAATTCTCTCTTACTATCATTGCTTACGTTATATAACCAACCAATCAAGCTTGTTTCAAACACCTATACCCACTTTTTAATTATGGAAAATTACCCTCGAAATGATGTTTTTCGTCTGGCATTACCTGACCGTCAAAACTTGGTGTCAAAGTCGATTGTGCACCTACCTCGTTTATTGACCCCTAGTTCATGGCAAAATAATTTTTAGAGAGACTCGCGGTTAGGGTAAGCCCTTTTCTTGAGTGTCTGGTCACTTAAGATTCCTCATGGCACTAAAAGGGGAGGATCGTGAGTCACCCATGCAGTTTTGCGACACAAGCTGCGTAAATTGGGTCATTTTTGCTGCTATCCAGACGTACTCACGTGAGGCCTCCCCTGGGTCACATTTTTCTCTTGAAGACGTACCATCTATTGACAGACAGAAATTAACTTGATGCAATTTCGCTCATGGGCCTAAAGTTATAAGATACATCTCACTTAGAAAGGAAGAAACTTCGATGATCTAAATACGTATTCATTCAGATATATATAGTATTGCCATAAATAATGTTACAAATCTATATTATATATTTTTTAAAAACATTTTTCATATATTTGATTTTGTTTTGTCAATAAAAAGAGGTTGGTAATTCTCTTTTTTATGTTCTGCAGCATGACTTTGTGAATATAGTGTTTAACTATGGAATGGGGTGATGAGAAAATAAAAACAAGGTGATCGGCCAACATTTGGCTGGTCATGAACTTTCTGCTATTTTCGAACTGCCCAAACCACTTGGGATCAGTAAGATGCTTGTGAATGAGATTGTGAGAGAGATTCACTGAACATCACACTGTCGAATTTCTAAAAAATGTATCATAAAGAAAGAGAAAAAGAATTGATTAAAATAAAACTATAACTTAGTTCAACATACTACAAATACACTTACAGAATCCCTCTTTCTCTTTTTCTCTCTCTCTCTCTCTTTCTCTCTCACTCTCCTTATCTCATTCGTCTATTTACATGAAAAGACAATAATTAAATTTAGAAACAGAAACACACTTGAAATTACGTCGAAGGCTAAACATTTTTCCTGGAATTGCAGACATAAGGCGAAATGAACAATTCTTTTCCCGGGAAACCACCCTTTTTTTATCATAAATGTCGAGAATTCCCAGAAAAATGCCTAAACTTATAAGAAATAAAAACCCCATTTATTGAGGGGAAGCGAAAAGAAGAGGACAGTCCGGCGAAATCCCCTTGAACAACAACATGTGTATATAACAATGCAATGACTTAATTCAAGAACCTTGATTACAGACTTTGCACATTGAAAAGACCTTACATTCACTTTACAAAAATCATTTCTCTTATTAGTTTAAAATTCATGTACATAAATAAATAGTGTAGCATTTTAACAAGAGAAAACTTTGTCGTTATTTCCTCATCGATTCGTCTCTCTCTGACATACAGTCTATTTTCCTCTACTTAGCAGAGTGATAACAGCTAAGCTCCATTCTAAGTAGTAGTAAGTATGCACCTAATTTTTTCTGTGGATACTATAAATCCTATCTTAATGGAGTCAACAACAATAAAACTGAGAACCACCCAAAACTCAATGACCGGGCTGTACTCGTATCTCCAGTGACACCAATGCAGTTGCAATTGATACTCAGAGAGAGAAAGACTTCGAGAAAGCAAGATGCCATGTCCGGAGAGATGAATATTTCACCCAGATCAATGTTCCGGCTGATCAAAAGGTATTTTGGACTACATGCTATAGCAGAGATTAAGATTGTTGCTTCAGCGGTACACAGGTAATGGTCCCAGAAGAATCTTTTTCATTGATAAGAAACTGGAGAGGGTTTTAATCACCATCATGATAGTATATGCTCATTGTTACAAGTAAGCATCCGAAGTAACTCACACGGTGCATCAAAGCCATCATCCCTCGACAGTCATTTCATGGTGGAGGGTGAGTTGTCTAAGTGTTACTCAGCTTCATTTTTGTGAGAAAGAAGTAAAAAAACTGCTCAATGATATTCTCCAGGGTCAAGTTAACCATCCCAATGAGACCATGTTTTGTGGAGAGAATTAGGACGTTCCAACATCACTCCAGCTGACAAGGCAAGAGTGACTGAACAATCGCTCAGCGACAAAATTCCAGATTTCATCAAGGTTGACCCACTGGAAGTTCAAACCTCAATCCCCTGGATTACAAGTTGTTGTCAAAGCTGAAAAAGATTCCTTGTGGCAAAATACATTCTCATTTGGAATGTCTTGAACTTTCTTTGGTGGAAGCAGCCACCAATT
Source organism: Thysanoteuthis rhombus (assembly GCA_963457665.1). NCBI lineage: Eukaryota > Metazoa > Mollusca > Cephalopoda > Oegopsida > Thysanoteuthidae > Thysanoteuthis > Thysanoteuthis major. The sequence continues at coordinate 19,762,456 of OY735236.1, read as the reverse complement.
TTCAAATGGAGATCGTGCGTACTACAATCGATGAATAGTCTGGTCGTTTGGAGTTGTGTGTAAAGCACAAAGGAAAACATTTTGAATCACTTGTTGATTTTTCTATTGCTTGAAGTATAGTTAATGAATACATCAAATCTTACTTAGCGTTATCATTTACTTTTCCTTTAACCGACGGATACATTTGCGACAGTATTCATGGCGATTCTTAGTAATTACCACTGCCATGTATTCTGTCGCATCTTTTGATCTATCTTTTTGTTGGTCAATCAGTCCACGCGATATCCCTGGAAGTACACAATAGATTTCATTTGAATATTGTGGAAGGGTGGGCAGTGAGATAAGGAAGAAATGGACCCAGGAAATATAATCTGATTGGGAGATATGTTGCCATTTTTTTCATATATTCATGTGTATACTCCAAACTGTCTACACGATATCTCCAAAAGTTTTCAATGATTTTCGATGAAATTTTGTGAAAGGATGAACAATGGGCTACAAAAAAAGTGATTCACAATGTGGGTGGATCCATGCACAATTACAACCCCCTAAAAATAACGTCAACAATGGTATGCGCTGTCATGTTACTTCCTAGTTTACCGTGTAATCAGATGAATGCATTTAGGTTTAACAAAGAAACAATAGGTAATCAAATTATCACGAAATCTAAAACAAATCGGGTATCCAAAGAAAGTGATGCTGTCTATACTGTGAGATTGGGAAGGAATCCTCTACCGAGGGCTCCTTCCCGAGAACCAAACGATTGCTCTCAATAAAATCATTTGCAGGAAGCAATCTTGACTCTTAACTGCCTGAGTTGTAATGAAAAAAGATCAACTGAAAAATTAAGATGAAATTAAGTTGTATTATTGAAAAAAAATAATAAAATTAATGATGATGATTTAAATACTTCATCTAATAAGTTATTAATTATAAAATGATTGCTTTTATAAACCATTTGGGCCATTTCAGGTAGTTTTTGACCAAAAACGTTTCCAAACGACTTTTTTTTCAAACGGTGAAAAATGAATTTTGTTGAAACAGTAACAAACTAATCTACTTCCAATCAATTTAAGTTATAAGCAACATTTAATTCAACAATGAATAATTATAGGATTTTATTTGTTATTTACAAAAGTTTAACGGGTTGGGGTGGACAAAATTTGGCCCGAAATTCACTAATTCGAGTCCGTGGTGTGCTTCCAATGTCCACGCAGTGGCCACTGTTGGGTCATGATCTCATCATTCTTAGTTTTGTTCCAAATAAATACAGGGTGGGGGCGGGCATTCACTTTTGGTTACAGTGGCAGCTCAAAATCCAAAGTTTTTGGTGAATTTTGGACCCCATTTCCACAGAATCTGTCATTTATTTACGTTCTCTCCGCTGACAACGTGCGTGTTTGGTATGAGTCGTCTTGCAATCTGCCAAAATTTTCTTTCAATATGTCTTTCTGGTAACTTTCTTTTATAGTATTTCATTTATTTCTGGCTGGGCTATAACTTTTTGAAGTAAGTATTTCTTTAATCTTCATTATTTTTCTTATTTTTCCATGCATTTTTGTTGGAATATTATTTTAATTTTGAATGACACAGTCAGTATAATATCATTCAATTTTAATTTATCGGAATCTTTCAGAAACTTTATTGTGTAAAAGACCTTAGATTAATAATCATGGCCTCTTTGCTTCTCCAGGAAACAAATTCTGTGACAGAGAGTGAACTTGAATTTTCACAGTTGTCTCTTCATGAGAAAGTTTCTATAAAGATAAGACGCCGTCCCTCAGCTAATATTAAAATAGAAAGAAAGGAATAAGTAACGATAAGGGGTTTATTCGTAGCTTTAATCCAGAAAGGTGCCAAAGGAAAGATTGGTAGTGTGGTTGTGAAGTAAAAATTGCATTATTTTGTGTTCTGTGTTTGTTATTTGAAGTGGGTGTAACATGGACAAAACGGCTTTTAAAATATTAAGAAAATGAAAGAAAAGAATTAAAAACATGAAACATCGAAGTTTCAGTATTTCATGTATAGAGAGAGAGAAAGAGAGAGAGAAAGAGAGAGAAATGTCGCACGATAAACTGATAAATTATTTTGTTACCGCTTCAATAAAATTTATTTTCTGCTGTTAAAAAATCATTTGGAGACGTTTCTGACCCAAATCGTAGAAATGGCCAAAATTGTTTATGAAAGAAATTATTCTATAATTATTTTTTGTTAGATGAACAGTACATCCCTGTCGTCATATTATTGGAGACTAACTGATAGCAAACGCAAATCCACAGTAAAATCGAAAATATTAAAACAAACACTCATGTGCCAGAATATTGAAACCCCATGTTACCTATGCCTGAATGAGAAATTTAAAATTCTCACTTTTACCAATATAACTAAAAAGAAGAAAAAATTATTAAACAAAAAAGAGGATACAGCGTTAAAATGTTGGCACCACTCAAAATTTCTATTTACAAACATAACTTAGTACCCCTCATATAGATATACTAAAAATCAAGCACCATAGATATCTTATTCTCCTCGTTATTACTATGAACATTATTATTTTATACCTCCAGCCAAAATCACATTAATCACAATACCCAATCAGTACAATTATCTAAGACATGTTGGAACAGACCAAACCCAGAATATTCAAATTGACAACTAAGGCCATATAAAACGGAACCCCAGCATTGGGAAACAGATTTAAGTGAAAATAAAATACTCTCAGAGAGGAAACACACCACAAAGAACTGATGGTGTAACTACATGCTGATAACGAAAATGCCTACTCGATATCCTTCTAATTTATAACTACCAACAAGCATTGCATCCCATAAATAAAACAGAAAAAACATAACAAGCAATAACCAACCACTAAACAAAAAAAGGGGAAAAAAAGGGTGAAATAGGATGAATTCACACACATACACACATACATATACGTTTATATATATACATATATCAACTATGTTTCTGTGTGGGCAACCACAATCTAAAGTTACAGGCCGCCACTTTATTAAATGGCTCTATACTTTGCTGAAACACCTCGTAAGAATTCATAATTGTCTGAGGAGCTGATCCAAAAAGCAATGCGTAAAGCTAAAACCATCATCAACTTACAATTCAAGGAAGAGAAAACCAAACTTATTGATGGAAATGATGTTTACGTGGGAACACAGCGCATATCTATTTCTCAATATCAAGGTTTTTTGTGTTCAATGTTTAATATTTGAGACATTTCCATGTACTTAGTTCCCAAAGTATAACCAGCTCCTGGAACCCAGCCTTCTCGTATATTCAGCTGCCGAAACCCAGCCTTCCCGTATACCTGGCTCCCAAAACCCTGCCTTACCGTATACTAAGTTCCTGAAACCTAGCCTTACCGTATACCTAGCCTCACCGTATACTTAGTTTACCAAACCCATTTCCAATGGCCAAAGTGAAGCAAACAATTAAGAATTAAAAAAAACAAAACTTGTTTAAGCCTTTTTATTGATTTTGTCTTTGTTAAAAATCCAGCAAATAACGAAAATTGACAAGTCTACATAGCCATGCGAAAAAAAACTTCAAAAATCTCAACGCACACCTGCGAAATGCCTTCAGTCGACCAACTTAAAATGTAATTAGTATTTGGGCTCAACAGTCAGGTAACATTCATTCCATAAATGAACCGTTCTTTACTCACTTTTTTTCTTTCTCTCTCTCTCTCTCTCTCTCAGTTCTCTTTTCCGTATTTTCTTCGTTTTTAAACTGTCTTAATAGCATTTTCTCTTCCTCATCCTTTATTTATTTGTTTTTCATTGTTATTTACATAGTCCTTTCCTATTTTTCTTTGACTTTCTTTCCTTTTCCTTCTCTTTTTCTCCTTCGATCTTTCCTTCTTTTTTCAATTCCTTCTTCTTTTCTTTTTGTTTTTTCTTTTTCTTCCTTTTTCTTTCATCTTTATGCTTTTTTTTCCTTATCTTATTCATGTTTTTTCTCTTCCTCGTTTTTTTTCTTTTTCTCTCTTTCTTTCATTCATTTTTTTCGTTTTCCTTTCATCCCATAAATGTATCCAGTGGTAGAAAGAGAGAGGCGCAAGTTAACATGCGTTGTACGCATGCGTATTGAAAGTAGGTGAATAACGTCCTCCATATTTCTCATTCGAGCAGCTAGCAGCCATGTTTGCTAGAGACGTTTAAGAACTTCTGGCTTAATGACAAAGACGAAACGAACAGAATTAATCATAAGCCTGTGTCAACAAACGTGACTCTCATGTCAGACGTGACAACGCGTTAGTATAGTCGACTTTCAATAAGGTCCTCTAAGTTGTAAAGAGATTCTTTCCGAGGAGAGGATAGAGAAATAAAGTCAAGGTAGATGAAAAGAAAGAGAAAAAAGTTGGGGACCAGGGTAGAGAGAAAAGTCGAATCAATGGTAACAATTGCCAGAGAGAGAGAGAGAGAGAGAGAGAGAGAGAGAGAGAGAGAGAGAGAGAGAGAGAGAGAGAGAGAGAGAGAGAGAGTCTGTTTGGATGTTGACTAATCGACTGAAAAATCGTTCTAAAAATCGCCCATGACTTTCCTCATTCTGTTGTAATTTTCGTTATTTCTTATCTTCCCGACTTATAGATCCCCAGAAAAGAGAATCAGTGCATTTTACAATGAGAGTCTGTGAGTGTTGACTGGGATCGACTACGCATTTTTTGAAGAGATATTAAAATTTCTGCTCTTCAACCAAACACTTTAACTTGTAAATAGATACTAGCGCATTGTGGACAGATAAATTAATACAAGTGAAAGATTAAACGTAAATACGTTATACTGGTCAGATTACACACATTTACGCCACGCAATTAACTTACACGGGAAGAATTAAACGATAAAATTTTATTTTTCATTTTTATCTGCGATTGAAAAAATATCTTGCTTTCCAATTTGCTTACGATTACGTCCACATGACAGGTATTTGAAAGTACGCGCGAGTATGGATTTAGCTAGTTTTCTTTCTGACTGACCAAGGAATAAGGCATTTCGTATCGGGGATAAAATATCCTTTCGCTTTGCATCAGACATTGGTGTCAGTTTCCCTTCACATTTCAACACTAATTTTAAACATGAGAATTCATTCAGTCAACATTTGTTCTGCGGAACTCAAATATTCAAATGAGTACTTTTTGTTGACCTTGGAGTTCATTCAAAGTCACCATAGGTAATTTCTGGTCACTTCTCAATTTTCCAAATTTGGGGCAATAATCCCGCACCTATGTAACTGAAATTTGACGTTGGGGTAAATCTTTTCTTAGCAAAAGTCATTGGCACTACGATATATACCTCAGAAGACATTTGAGGTCACATGAGGTCATTTGTAGGTCATTTCTCAGTTTGTAGCCACGATTTCGCACCTATGAAACTGAAACTTGGCATAGAGATAGGTAAAGGTAAGATGATTAGAAATTTGATTTTGATATCGGGGTTACTCGAGGTCACCATATGTCATTTCTAGTCATTTGTAGCGAATTTTTGCCACAATATTGAACCAAGTATGCAGATATTTTGCAATGGGGTACATCTTTACACGGCGAAAGTTATAGTTAATGTGAGGTTGACGCAGGAGGCCACTGGGAATCACCTGAGGTCATTTCTTGAAATTGTAACTAGGCACTAGGACAACCTCCCAAGATCGCTAGCCTTTGCCTGACTTCTCCATGCTTTTCCCATGGACGGCTCAATATTGGGCAACCGATGGGAGACACACTTATGTAGTGTATCTAGCAGCCCTGACTAATTGGGCGACGACAACATTTGTTCTTTTGTGAGCATCAAAATATTTATTCCGTCAAAGTTACTTTTTCATGTGTACATAATGCAAATAATCGTTTGTTTGTTTTTCCTTTATTGTCTTGTGTAAGAAATATATCAAAGAACATATTTTTTCCGTTTGGTAATATTCCAAGTTACTTTGCCCCAGCCAAACGCCAGATATACCAGCGAGCACACACACACACACACACACACACACACACACATATATATATATATATATATATATATATATATACATATACGCGTGTGTTTGTATAAATCTTTGGGCGGGTTCAATTTATCATTAATAACAATACAAAACTGATTTCCAATATCACTTACTCCAAGAACAGAGACACTAAAACAGTCTAAACTCTGCTCTAAGTATGCAGGAATATTTGAATGTATAGAGATAAGTTAAAAATGTTTCTTTTAAATGTATCATATGTGCCAGAAATTAAATTTATGAAAATCACTTGATTCCGCATTTATTTTTGTTTTTTCCTTCATCCGAATGGTACTTTCACTATGTAATGAAGTGTTTTGCTAATTGCGTTGCAAATAGAACCTGATGGAAGAAGGTTTAAGAGGAGAATCTTATTATTTGGGACATCTTACGTTAAGAATTTTTGAAAAGGGGAATCGGTTTATTACATAATAACAATGGAAACCGATCTCTTACTATATTGATCACCCACTTCATGTACAGAGATTTTAAAAACAGTAAAAAAAAACAAAAAAAAACCCAGCTCTAAGCACGCGATTTAAAGAGGAAATTACTGCCCTATTAAAAGATATTTGGGGGTTATGTACACAATGTATGAAAAGTTTCCATACACATATATATTTTTAAAAATACAGCGTAACCAATTTAGCGTTACAAAGCAACAGACGCTGGTGTTTATATAAGTTGATGAATATGTATTTAGATCATATCAGTATCGTATTTTCTAAGTGATACGTATTTTATCACCTTTAGCTCATAAGTGAAATTGCTTCGAGTTGATATTTGTGCAACAATAAATGGTATCAGAGACCAGTTAATGGTAGATCGTTTGACTTTCCACCCGATCTCCTGCGTTCCATGTTATTGTAAATAATCTACTTTTTATCGCCTGTTACAATTTATTTCAGAGACGAAGTTCTTTTGTTACGTTTAAGAAGCAAATCACATAAGGAGACACGACCCAAAATATAACTAAGCTGGTGCTAATTATTTTCCATGTTTGATTTGGATATTTTGAGTATGTTGATAATTTCCCATACTGTATAAAGTTGATTATTTTTAGTAATGTCTCTACTTGATCGCCATCAATGTCAGTTACTTTATCTGATTTTGAGGAACATTCAGGGCGATATCTCCAGTACGAAACTCCGCAAATCACTTTTCACACATTTGATCATTCACAATCCTGTCACCATAAACATCACTTTTTTTTAGTATTTGTAACTTTCTTAAAATAAAAAGATCACAACAATCCAAAAATAAACTCATTTTCTTCCATCTTCAATGTCAGGATCAGTAAACAGAAAATATATAAATTTTGACAATTTAACACGTCCATTGTCACAATACGCATGTCTGTTGCCTCTGACGCACAGGGGCATCCATTCTTAGTTTTGCTTAATGCAGTATAGATAGCTATGACAATGCGCTAGACTTGGATTCTGTCTTACGATAGAGCATAATGCTGCACTATGCTAAGTAGGAGTGAATGTATTGAAAATGCAAACTGATGACAGCTATCACAAAACAATGAAAAACGATCTTTTTAAAAAATTTACAAAATTAACAAATCCTAATACCGTCTTACAGTAGAAATACAACAAATATATTTCGGTCAACCCAAAAGGAGTTTCAGTAATTAACCGGCAAATGTAGGCGGCACACGGGGCTCCTTGTCTCCTTGTTTGTTAGTTGTTAAGATTAAGGATCTAGCTTGTTCTGTCACCGGCAACTGTGACGGATTACCAACGACCCGGGTCCCTAGGCTGAGCTTCAACAAGGCTACCCATGAGGTTGCTCTCTCAGCCCCACCCCAAGTTGAATAGACAAAAGATATGTTAAATAACTTAAATCGTTGCACTATGTGCTATGTAAAATGTACAACATGTTTAATGTCGTTATACGAATCAATTACAACAATGCTGATTTTTTTTTTCATTTTCGATAGTAAACAGTATTTGTAATATTTCAGGTATGAACAAAACGTTCAAAAGTATTGAAATATTATCTAAATCTAATCATGCGTACACTCAATTGGACCATTTTTTTTCTTTGCTTGGGGCCCCAACATTTTGGGAACCCTACCCCCACTTTCTTGTATCGCCTCGGCGTCACCTGATGTCCACACTATGCAAGGATCGGAGAGAGGTGTTACATGTTTAGTTGGCTCCTGGTTAAGTGGCTCATTAGGTAACGGACTTAGTTGGATAAATATTTGTAAATGTTTTCGAGTACCCCGTCGCTCGATGACACCAGGTTGAACCCGGTAGAAAAGGTAAGGGTAGTGGTGGTGGGAAAAGCGAATATAGAAATCCGAGTGGAGCATAGTCTCGAAATAGGCAACTCTGAATATAATGGAGTGCTGGAAACGAATATATACATATATTTTGAAAAAATCAGTGCCGGATTTAGACTTGGTGAGACCCTAAAACTATCTAAAGCTTGGAGGCCTCTAATTGAAAAATTACACGAGACGGTTTGACGAAACGTGTAAACATTAAAGTCATTTTACATTTTGTGAAGTCCCTGGGGGTCGTGAGGCCCTAAACTATTGCTTATTTTGCTTAAGCTTAAATCTGGCCAATGATATAGTGAGTATTCTCTAACGAAGAGACCAATAGGTCTTTATTCGATCTATGTGGAGTATATTGTTGTGAAAAAGTATATATTTATGTAGGTTAGATTTTCTTAGTCGAATATGGAATTCAGATTTTTTCATTTATTTTGAACCAGAAATTTCGACAACTTGAGATTATCAATGTTATTTGTTTTTTACGATTAATTTTTCAAAGGTTTGCCATGAATGGGACCAAAACAAGAATTAAAACTTTTGTGACCAAGAGCCAAAGAAGATGGAGCGGTCATGTAATTTAGGTGTAAGACGAACCTCTACCGAGGAAAATTTTCTACAGAAGCCAGCATTGGGAACACCAGGGAAACAAATGCCATAAACGGAGAGACTGTGGTGAACCATAATCAGGGGAGGGATAGCAACTTTTGGAGCCAACAGATGCTCAGAATTAGAAGAAAATTGGTGGAAAGGGAAAGAGAGGCTACAACAACTCTTGCCATCAGTCATTGGAACTATCAGCTCTAAATGCCGAAAAAAATTCAAAGCCAGGATTGGACTCATAAACCACCTGATGATCCCTAAACAGATTAACGTAACAAGGACCATCATCTTTGACCTCAAGGGATAGCAACGACAAACACAACAACCCCAATTGAAAATCCCTTTGGGTTGTTTTGGGTTTTCAAAGTAAGACTTGACTAAACGGGGATCCGTTACAAATGTCTTGCTTTAACGATGTTAATGAACCCATTCCTCCCTTCGTCTATGAGTAAATAGCATGACATACTAGGGCTCCTAGACTTGGTCTTCTCCCAGCTAATAGTAAATAGTACGATCGATTGGGTTCTCAGGGATCACTCCTTGCAGCTTGAATCATATAACTTAGTACAATTTATCGCATGTCACTGGGGGGAGATGGGCACTGCCAAGTAACTCCAATTGCCCAGTGAACAGCTATGATGGGAAGTACTTGATACGTCACCCCAACGATCTGCTAGGTCATGGGTTGAAACAGACCTAGAAAGTTGGTTAATTCCTAACACATCTTGCAATGTAGTAATGGACACTTTAAAATAATGCCGATCTATCAAACAGATGACAACACTGTACTAGGAATTAAAGAACAAAATATAATAGATAAATATAAACAATTGTTAAATAGACCATAGAAAAGAGTTTTTATTCAATACTTTCTTTTTCAGTATCCTTATTCAGTTATTTATCAATAAACTGTTGGGAGAAAAATCTTTTTCAAGTTACCAATACGAAGCGTCAATTATTCCATGCCGGACATCACTTTCGGCCGCCGCTGTATAAAAGAACGTTGTCCGTGTACCTTCCAATTATTTATATTTAAAAAGTGTTGATTCATTTTCTTTTTATTGATAAAACAAGAAACAACGATAGATTATATTCAATTTATCGAGTTTATGTTGCAAAATGCAAATATGAAAACGGGCGGATGGTACAGCAGCTGAAACGTTACTATAACATCCAAGATGAGGATACTACTCCGAATAGATTAGAGTATAATAACTTAAATCCACTTGATTAAGCTAAACCCAGTACATGAGCAATCGGACGTTTGGCATAAAGAGATAGTTAACGAGCAACCATTGCAGACTATTGTTGAACACAAATAAAGTCAACTAATATTTCAAGCATAATAAATGTATAATCGGTCGCCTCCCATAGAGAGATTAGTAAGCAAAATACTTTCGCTGAGTATTGCCAGTGACTTGGATCTTCACTGAGCGTTCTTGCATAGTAGTTGTGTTCCTAACCACGGTAGGCTCGCTAAATATCCAGTGGTATTTGTGAGTATGGGTTACGCGAAATAGCCTGATTGACTGAACTTATTTTTTTTTATAAAAAAACCATCTTGATTTTCTTCCGATTACATAAACACTCGATTGTAGAGAAATAATTGTTTTATATCCTTGTTTTGATTATATAAACTTTTAACCAAATTCAAACTACGTATTCATTTATACAAAAAAAAGTTAAAACTTCCTCAATTAGACTATTTCGTCGATTCGGAGTATAATATATGCATGCCAATCTGAGAATTTTCCCGGCCCCTTTCTTTCCCTGCACTTGCGTGACATGGTCTCTGTCCGGCGTACATTCCATATACCTGTCGTTGTACACTGGCCAATTTTTGTTAACGTTGACGGCAACAGGTGAAAATAAAAGATTCTATATACCCCGGCCATCACAGCAATGGATTTGTCTCTACCCGGCCCTTGCCAGCGCCATCCCCACCCATATATCCTTCATCACATTTTCCAATTGTCCCCACCACCACTGACACATTTAACACACTGATCTGGTGGAAAATGAAATGAAATCTCCTGCCCGACAGTCATTGCTCGATCAACTATGTAGCAGAAGTGATATATACTGCAGGCCCCGATCTTCAAGGGCCCCGTACTAAATATTTGCAATCTATCAGTTTCGATTTTTCAGTGATTTTTGCATTTGCTCCATAATGAATCGCTACACATGAAATATCGTTTTTCTTTCACCATAAAGATGTGAGGTTTTTGAGGTCTTAACAGTGATGACGTCTTAGACTGATTTCCAAGTTGAGCTGCAGATTGATACTTACAGTAAATTTGGCTGTATAGCATATGTAATAAGTGTATTCCCTTACTATGCAAATCAAAAATTTGTGGTTTAACATTTGCGTATTTTTCAAATTCAGGTCCCATTTATAACATATGCTATGAGCCTCGCACTTGCACAATACGGTCGTGCCAAGACCCTTACGTCGACACTTTGGCCTGGCTGGATTTTTAGCAAACCGTCCATCAAGACACTTTCAAGATCAACTTATCAATGGTTATAGAAAACCATTCTGTCATTAAATCAAACATTTTTCGTATAAAATCATGATGGGATGCATTCGTCCCGTAAGACATTTATCACTTCGTGACACATACGTCCTAATAGGCTTATAAAGAAGATCCACGGGGTTAAACGAAGACCCACTAATCAATGCAACATGCGACAAGATGTACATGCATGCTAACCAAGGATCTTAAACTGGTACTTCCTTGAGCGCAGTTTCCCTTTACTTACATTTAAAATATACGGACATGTAATGGAGATTATGAATTAGTTCAATTCTTGTCATAATTTCAGGAAAAATGTGCGCTTATAAACATTCAAAATTTCGAACTGCCTTCTTCATCTTTATTATTTTACAGTCTCCCTAAATTGAATCAGAGAAGAACTGGGGAAGATTTTTTGCTCTGAACAAGAAATCGTTGGAGTATGCAATACGAGATATGTGCCGATGGCAAAATTAGACCCCAGATGGAAAATGATTCCGTTACTATCTGCATCTCTCCTACACCCCCCCCCAAAATGTGCATTACATTTATCTTTGTCCAGTCAACCCGACCAATCAGTGAATGTGAAAAATTCCAGCACATCCTGTCATCATCTGACCAATCAGAGGCTGCGACGAATTCCAGCACTTCCGGTTACCATCCAAGCTTGTCTTGTAACAGCTATTTATGATAAGTTGTTCAGGAACTACCCATTTCTTCGTCTATTACTGCAGACATCAACAATGAATTTTTTTTAGTTCGCTTACAGTGTACAAAGTGGTCCTCTGACGCTACCTCCATAGGTATTTGCTCAGCTTAACTGAGTGACGATCGAACTCACCACAGCATTGATGGACTGCGAAACAATCTTGCTAACTACTACTCCATGATGAGGACACCAAGTATTTACACAGTTCAGCTTAGTCTGACTGTTATCATGTGCACAAGGAAGAGAGTTAGGTAGTTTGATAAGAGTGTTGATAGGGAAGGGGTAGAAAAGAAAGTCAGGTAGTTTAATGAGAGGGCACAAAAGGAGAGGGCAGATGGTTGCTACTGATACTATGTGTGACAGACACAGCTCATAATATGAATGGCAAAGCGCCCGTCTCTTCAGTAATATGACTGGCCGGTGACGAAATCTCAGTTTCCATTGCCTGCGTCAGTTTAGTTTCAAGTCTGGTCGAGACCAGAACTTTACTGTTTTGAGTTTTCATGACCACCGCCTTGACAGGATGCAAGTCCACCAGAGGGATACCTTCATCATAATCATGCAGCTTAGAGTGTACTTAATTAGCTGCTGAGTCACAGTGTAATTTGTCCTAGCAAAGAGTTTTCCACACTCTTCACTCATACCAGAAATCTGTGTGGCAGACGCACTAACCATTTTCTACCCCTTCCCTATCTACACTCTTATCACTATCTGAGCGGACTTGAACATTTATGTATGTATATGATTTATTACGGCTTTTTGGAATGTTCTCCATGCAACACATACCACCCACTAAGGTGGGCGAATAAAACTTCATTTCACCGCATTTCACCCAACAATCGTCTGATTTCTTGTAACTTGTCAAGCAGAAATTGAAGTGGAACAATATGAAACGAACAGTTTGGTGACAAGACAGAAAATGAATGAAAAGTCGTATCTACATGGATGTTTGCAGCCACTTTCCCGGGGGCTGGGATATATTTCCGGGGATGGGGCAAAAGGCTCCAAATTTCAAAGCTCTCACTCGCGGTGAAATGGACTGATCTGAGGGGAGCTGATGTCACGTTGCCTACCCCCCAGCGGACACCCATGTCCCCTGTACGTGAAATACGACATCTGTCAGTGTTCAGCCATTTAACATTAACGAAAAAAACAGCCTACCTAGGGCAATTGCGCCTTAATACCCCTCAACGTACTTCCTTTGCTATCGTTCCGTCCTCTTTTGAAAATAATCTGCAAAGTCTTCTTTAGGGATCACCATCAGCAGTTTCGGTGAGTTCTCCTAATCTCATCCACGGTCTGAAATCTCTATAGTAGCAAGGAGCCAAGTATGGATCTTGGGGCCTGACAGACCTGGGTGATACGATATTTGGAAAACAAAAAACGCCTGGGTGAGACTTGAAGAAACTCAGTCATTGTGAATGCAATTGTCACACATTACATAAGCTCACTCAATGGTGTCTCACTGCCGACTGAGTAACGGTACGGGAGAGTTCCTGTTGACACATGCACAGTAAGGTGCTCTCTGATTGTCAAGTTATGGGGGTGGGACAATGAAATATATGCTCTAAAAGGGGTAGGAGTGCGCAGAAGTTTGAGAATCAGCGTTTTATTTTTCTGGATTCAGACTTTTTCCGATAGATGAAGTAGGGAGAGCATTTTACCAACCACTTTACGATTATATAAGTTGCTAATTTTTTAGAAAGACCGTTGTAGAAATCAACAGATAATGATGCTGTGATTACTTTGTCATTAGTTTTAGTTTAATTTTACACAATATCATGGTAAAAATTACATGAAAAGAAATAAAAGATATTAAAGTTAGAGTATTCATATTCCTAAATAAAGTGTCACAAATGTATGTACTGTTTAATCCCGTGAAGAAAAATCACGGATATATAGTCTCCTTATGAATAAATATGAAAAGTGACGACGGCCGATCGGTTTACATCGCTAAAAACGGACTGAGAATGTGACCTTGAACCCATGAATCAGACTTGTCCTCCCAGCAATGAGTAAAAGATCGAATGGCGAAGTGAGTGATGCCACTTCGGGGGCTTATCGCCTTCAAGTCTATTTTGCATGTCGCAAGAGCCTCGAAAAAGAATCTTGTAATTTATGAAGCCTGGACAGGGATGGTTCTGGCCGTGGCCAACGTAAGGGCACTTACTTTATATATAAAAGTACAATTAGTATATTTACTTATTTCGCACTAACGTAAAACCCAGGATTTCGAATGCTGTTTTTCGAGGCAAGCCGTTCATCACCACCTTACTCCTCATTTGTCCATGTACAAGACAAAGCTAAGGTTAGGAAATGTGTATTTGTTGCTGTTTGTCATTTACTAAGCTTACTTAGTACGGTATAAGGCCAATAGAAAATGGAAAGTATGGTCTTTGGACAGTTGAGTAAGGGGGTGCCTGTTATGTGTCTGAGAAAGTATGACTCTTCAGATACAAATGGAAATGTGAGACAGGATAGGAATGCACTGGGAAAAATTACCTGGTGTTTAGTCAGATTTTTCAAGGATATCTGAGAATTAAAAACTTTCTGCTGTGGTGAAACCAAGGAAAATAATTGGAAAGGGAAACTCTCTTGATCGACGGCAAGCTTCACCAGGCTTAGCAAATTGAGTTAGAGTGCTTACAATAGCTGGGGCTTCAGAGGGAAGCGAAGTAGACTGGAGCAATATTGCAAGAATATAAGTATTTAAAATAGTGCTATACTTTGGAGAGCGCTCTATCTCAGCTTGCCCGAAACAGCGGGAACCCTAAGATCGGCCCTGAATGGAGTCAATCTTCCAAGCAGGGAGGGTCTGTCACCCTTGAAAGACGGCGTTCAAAATTTTTTTTCGATCTCCAGCGGGAAGTAGCTTCCTATGTATCTGAGTTTGAGTTCTCATGCATTAGTAACCATATGTCTGTATAATTTCTGTCTTTAGGCAGGTTAATTCTTGATCTATATATAAAAGGAGAGAAAAAAGAAATAATGTGGAAAGCAGTGATGGAAAGAGGGGAGCGCAGGGATACAGCGTATTCTACACAGGTCTACTTCGTTGATCCCTGATGGACCCCTCAGTGACCACATCATTATTAGATGCAGCCTTATCGCGTACTTACTTCCCGAAACCCATTCCCCTCACTGGCGGAAATATGTCTACTCAATCCTAAGATGAGTTGTACCTGCCGATATTTAGTATTCATTCACCTTGACTTAGTTTGGTAGAGGGCCAATGGGAAGAAAGGATTAGAAGGAAAATTGGCCAAGCCAAAGCAAGGCGGATATGCCTGCCCTGAAAATCAGCATTCGAAATCCTGGCTTTTGGGTGGGATGGGGCTTAACCATTGACCTCTGGCGCCAGTGGAAATACCTATCTCCACCACGAGACAGTCCGCTATTTGTATCCATGCAATTTCTGTATGTAGTCAGGTTAGTTCTTGATTATACTGACAAAAGAAGAGTGGGGAAAAAAAGAATATGGAGAAAGGTGTCTAGTCCATTAAGATGATTTCTTGTCCCCTTGACACAAATGACAGCGACTGATGAATAGGCAAGGTTGCAGAAGAAGAGACTCTTTCCCGCCAAAGACAAGAAAGAACGCTCAACACTCTTTACCTTCCCAATCATAGGCCCACGATACAGGGGGACAGGCTGAGGTCAACTGCCTTCTCAAAAACAGTTGGAGAAATTCGGGCAATTGGTATTTTTGCTGCCAAGAAAAGCAGAAAACAATATTTCTTTCAAGTTGCATGTTGTGTGATTTGGACTGTGTACCGTCGATTGATGAATAAGCTTTTCATTAGAAATTACAATTTGTATTTTTATTTGTAAAATTTGAGGCAAATCAAGCCCCGCCCCCGCCCCAAATAACCACAGAGTTCCAACATTCCTATGGTCACGATCTCAATTTAGTTGCCTCCTTATGTTTATTCTTCTTCGGTTTTTTCTTTTTGGAGAAAAAGTAACTGAAGACCTCTCATGAAATTGCTACTTAATGATATTAACTGTTAAAATAGAGGCACAGCGTGACGTGACGGTAACCTGCGCGGAAAACGGAATCAGCAGACCGACTTCGAGTTTCGGCCAAGATTACTTACATTCACTTCTCGCAAATTGTCTTGAGATGAAGGCATGAATCCACTTCTTTCCCATCTATGAGTAAATTGCAGCGCAGTTGGAGCCCTTTAACCTTGAAAGGTTGTCTAACTACGAGAAGGTTACTCTAACAGAAAAAAAAAACACAGCTTGGCAATCAACACAGCTGGTCCCAAACTCAGTTGAGAAATGGGGAAGGTTCGCGTCGAGACAGCATCCGACCCTGTAAGAATCTACAATCGCGACAGAAAACAATGAATAAATCTCCAATGAGAAAACATTTTCTTATATGCTTTGTCAAATGGCTACTTCAAGCCTTTTTTAAAAATTTTTTTTATCGCCTCAATCCGATTCACGAGTATTGCTTTCCAGTTTATTCAATCAATTCCAGTGATCTTGAACCATTCTTTGACTTCGTCCCCTTGATTTTATTTTCAGTGTGCGTTTCCCTCGTTTTACAGAGAAAAAAAAAGAGATTGATGATAATGTACCGTCAAGTCAGGCATAGGGTCGTTAGTATAGGGGACCGAGTGTGGATCGAACTAAATTAGTAATTAGTCCACGAAATTAGCTTGCTAATCAATGGCATGCGAATCATCTTTAGTTTACTACTGATTATATTAAGCAAATCTGGTACGTCGGAAGATATATTAACCCTGGAAAGTTGTAATAAAAAGCAACAATAAGTTGAAGACAAAACTAGACGAAAATATGAAATACGAGGGATAGTGCCTCGGATTGACTTATTGTATTTCATTTCAAACAACGTCACGTATTCCGAAATGAGTTTGCTCCAAGTAACCAGCGTCCTGAAATCGTTATTACACTGATTAATCAACAAGAACCGAAAGTTCAATGAGGCGTCCACAAAAAAGTTTAAACGCCATTATTGCCAGATCACGTCACCCTGAGTAGAAAATAGTTTTAGGTAATGTGCATCTTCTCAAGGGCCACTATTCAACCAAGTTTCAACTAAATCTGACAGGAAATAAATGAGAAAACTCATTTAAATCGATTTTAACATTGTCAGATCGCGTTACCCTGAGTGGAAAATTTTTCTAGATAAGAAGCATCCTATCAAAGGAGACCGACTGACCGATTGACAGAGCTGCTTGTAGAGAGGTAGGGACAACACTAGAAATACAGTTCAGTTAAGAGCCAGGATTTTAAAACTAGTTCAATCGTGACCCCGTCTAATTCAAAACGCTTGACGAAAACCAACCAAACAAGCTGGCTTTTATAGACTTCAAGAAGGCCTTTGACTCAGCAGAAATTATCAGGGTCATAGATGCTATCACTCTACAAGGTGTAGACCCCGTGTATGTCAGAGTATTACAACTTATATATCGTCAGAATAGTTCCTTTGTCAGGCTACGTAAAGACTCAGAGCCCTTTCAGCTCCAAAAAGGGCAAGGTGATACCAGCTCACCCAAACTCTTTACAACCAGCCTCGAGATAATATTCCAAAATCTAGACTGGGAAAAATAAAGGAATCAGAATTGAAGCCGAATACTAAAGTAACCTCAGATTTGCAGACGACATCGTCCTTCTTACAGAGAACCTTCGGGACCCCCAACTAATGCTATACAAACTGAACAAACAAAGCAAGAAAGTTGGCTTTCGGGAAAACAAAGGCCATGTTCGTTGAATCATGACAGAAATGAAAGCACAACGATCAAAATCGAAAACGTAACGCTCGACAAAATAGACCACTACATCTATCTGGAATCTCCGTGGAATCCTCAAAAGAAGAATCAGGTGAATTATCACTCTAGGATGGCAAACTGTCGGTAGAGCAAGCTTAACCTTCAAGAACAAGAAAATCCCATTGGTCTTAAAAAAGAACAATACACAAACACCTATGGAGCTGTAACATGGAATATAACAGACTTACCCACAGACTGAGAACCATGCAATGTGCACATGAGATAATCATGCTGAACATCACAAGACAATTTCCTAATGGTTTCTATGATGTCTAGGAAAACATCATAGAAACCATTAGGAAACTCAAATGGCAATGGGCTGGTCATGTTGCAAGAATGGCAGACAACCGATGGACATCACGACTCACAATATGGATTCCCAGAGAACAAATGCAGAACCGATGCCAGCAGAATATGAGATGGCGAAACGAACTGGACAGGTTCAGAGAATGTTGGCTCCACGACGCCCACCATAGAAAGATGTGGTGAATCCTGGGGAATGTCTGTGTCCAACGACGGACAATAAAATACTGATGATGATCATCATGTACCATACATAGTACCAGCATTTAGCATAATCCGATACAAATATACGATGTATGATTTTCCCCTAAGTATGATAAAACAGCCTCGTATTTTCCATACTTATGCTTATAAGTCAATCAGATGTATTTTAAAGGAGCTATTTGGCTCTAAACTAAGCTTCTTCGAAGTACACATCTCTGTATACACATACATATATACATACATATATACATACACACATACTTACATACCTACATACATAAAATGTTCCCATGTGCACTAGGCCCCTATTACCATTTTTTAAACATGCCATATAACTGTTATGATTTAAAAAGTTCAACGAATAAATCATTGATGACATAAGTAATTATGAAATATTCATACTTCACACCTTAATTATTTCATTGTCACCAATATTTTTCTAGCATACTTCATAGTTATTGGTTGTCCTGTGATTCACTCAGCAGGGCCTTGCGATCCAGTTATGTGTCGGGATGTATACTTTAAAGAAACCTGGTTAAGAGCTAATATTTCCTTTAAAATACAACATGACATTGGCCTATAAGCAGGGTCGTTTTATGCGAATTTAAAGAAAAAGGCTGGTGGTTTCTGGCGAAGGTTGGATGTCGTCGTTTCGTAGCTACAGTCACGAGTACATTTACGCCCAACCGACTTACGTCCGATTGCAGATACGTCTCTGCAAGAGCTTAAAACAAATTGACTGTGGATTGCAGTATTTTCAGTCGCTACAGTCCATTGGCTCAATTGCGAATGACGAACGTTTCTGTTGTATTATTGTTAGCTTGCTTAATAGAACGCAGTGTATACGTCATTTTAGTTTCAAGTTTAGTTGGTTTTCGAAGAGAATACTTTTCCTTCATACATTAATATATACGTATATGGCATTAGAAAGTCTTTGTGGAAAGCACAATCCGTTGTTAAAATTGAAACAATTTCTTGCATTAACATGTGTCGTCGGTTATCGAGGGAATACAAATGTGATAAATTCTTGTAGGAGAGTTCGACGTATAAAGATATGTTATCACTTGGTGATTAAAGTAATCTAAAATACCCAAGATAGTTTTATGGGTGTATAGAAAATCTAGCTATCATCATTTGTGGTGGGGTGTTATGTTTTGGAGTCAAAATACATGTCTATATCCTGGTCGGTGTGTATGTACATGAGTAAGGGCAAAAGGGTTTTCTGTGACGTGTTCATTTACTTCCGGCTTCCATCATATCAAATTATATCCGAACACTAATCATATATATATATATATATATGATACTCTTCCATAGGAATAGAGCACTCTGGTGGATGAGGAATTTCTGTGTAAATAGATATATCGCTTAAATTCAGCCTTAGTGACTGTCCAGAGGTAGGATATCGGCCTCCAGGTCTGAAGTGAAGGTTTCAATTCTGTCTCGCGGTACTGGATGGGATAATGGAAAGTCTACAGCCACACTGAAGAGATGTAATACATCGAAACAGCTGTCTGTGGATGACACAATATATATATATATATATATATATATATATATATATATATATATATATATATCCCGTCGTATATATTCCAACAGTGCTGAATACTTGGAGTAGATCAGATCTCAATAAGTCCATAACAAGGCTCGAGTCGGTACTGTCATTATAACAATTCATAGCAAAACAAGCTCTGAACGCTTTTTTCACTTTTTTTCATAAAAGCGGAAAAATGACAGAAAGCGAACTTTAGAAAAGCACAAGATGCGTGTATAGGTTGTAGACGTGAAACTTCTCATTTTTGTGTATAATTGAAACTTTTCATATATACGTGAGTTTATATTAAACTTTTCGTAAGTTTGTATGTGGAGCCTTCCATACATACATTTGTATACATACATACACACACACACACACACACACACATATATAACTATTCATATTCTCTTTTGTATAGGTGAAACTCCTCATATATTCGTTTATATACATATATATATATTACGAAATATATATTAAGTTACGAAAAGTGTCATATATATATATATATATATATATATATATATATATATATATATATATATATATATATATAGATAGATATATATGACACTTTTCGTAACTTCGTATATGAAACTTTTCATAAATAAGCTGTAATATACGAAACTTTTCATATTTAGGTTTGTATAAGTGAAACTCCTCAAATATACGTTTATGCATGAAACTTTTACGTACGTTTCTTTGCGAAACTTTTCAATTATACGGTTTTTGATATGAAACTTTTCAGAAATAGATTTGAATCTGTGGAACCATTCATATATATGTCAGTGTGTGTATGTGTGTGAAACGTTTCATATAGACATTTGTATAAGTCAAACCTTACATAGATGTATGTTTGTTTATGTGAAATATTTCGTATATAGATCTGTATATGCAAAACTCTTCATATATACGATTATATGTGTGAAGCCTTTCATATATACCTTGGTATTTGTGAAGCTTTTTCATTTTGATCATGTAAAACTTTCATTTGCACGTCTGTATATGTGAAACCCTTCATATGTATTTTTCATGAGTGACAAATATCACATACATTTGTATAAATAAGACTTTCCATGCGTTAATGCATGTAAACATTTTGACATACGGAACTTTTCATATATACATTTGCATTATTTTGAGTAAAACTTGATGTATACGTTTTTTTACGTAATACTTTTAATACATATGATTGTATTTGTGAAACTTCTCATCCATACGTGAGTACAAGTGAAAATTTTCGAAATTTGGACATATAAACTCGTATTTGTGAAACTTTTCGCATATAACTTTTGCACACATGAAAGTTTTGCAGACTTTTGCAAACGTTGTTTGAAACGTATTCAATGTCTTTTTGTATAACTCTCTACAGTTTGCAAAATTGGAAAATACCCTTTAAATACCCTATGCATTTATTGAGGAATTAGAAATAGAATAAAAAACCTCACTCTAACCCCTATCCCTAATCTACAAACTAAATGCGAGAAAATAGTGGGTTCTTCCTTTTTCTCGTAATCGTATGAAATGACATTATTGGATTTTTCTACGAAGTATACTCTGCAGCGGGTGCCTGAAGAGTCCGAAACACTTCAAGGTGTATGAACTTTTATGATTGTATATACGTCGTTATAGAGACAGAGCACACCCTAAAACTATTTCTCTAACAGCACAGTTTCCTGTACCTTCCACATCCTACTATCCCAATGTACAACGACTAAGCCAAACATATCATCATCATCATCATCATCATCATCATCATCATCATCATCATCATCATCATCATCATCATCATCACTAATTTGTGGTCTGGAAATTCCCGTATATATTAATAGCAATTGCTTATTCGCTTCACGTCATTTGACCTTACGAAAGATTTTGACGCAAACGTTCAACTTACTGATAGTTGAGAAAGCTGTGTCGGTTCTTTCTTGAAGTAAAAAAAAGACAAGACTGCTATGTCTAACCAAGGAACTTCAATCAGTATAAGTTCTCCTCCTGATAGCGCTAATCTCTTGCATAGCGTAGATCCGGTGGGTTTCCACGCCTTTCCAGGTTCTAAATTGGCAAGGCCTGTACAGCTGTACAGGAACAACCAAAAGGTCTGCGCTGGGGAGTTCATATATATATATATATATATATATATATATATATATATATATATATATATATATATATATATAATGTGAACTGTAAAGAGTGAGACAGAATCGGGAGTAAGGTGTTCAGAAGTAAGGTTTATTAATCCTTAGATGTTAATGGTCCAGACATGTTTCGAGATTTCTCAGTGGTGTGTGCTGTGTGAGTATGTGTTTTTAGGGTTTAAAGTTCCCAAGTGGAACCATATATATATATATATATATATATATATATATATATATATATATATATATATATATATATATATATATATATGTATATATTCTTCGATGCAATATCGTATAAATAGATACGTACATTCATTCCTATTTTCACACACGTGTGTTTGTGCGTGTGTATATACATGAGCAGGTATTTCCCGTTTTTCGCAAGTTCGTTTAATGCCCCTTTCCGCATTTATGAAAAAGGGTCAAGAGCTAAAAATTGCGTTTCTGCGTTCGTTTTAGAGACTGAGCGCACCATCTTCCTCTGGTTGGCGGGGGAAATCAGTAATTTAAAATGGATTCTAAGAAAATTGTGATTACTTACCAGATTGTTCCTGTGACCATATTCTGGTTGTTAGTGTTCCAATGAGACAAGTGACGATCGAAAACCAGCAGAAATGAATGAAGGATTTCATGTTGAGTATAATTCAATTTTTTTTTTTTTTTTATAGCGGTTTTTCTTCTCACAGAGATTAGAATAGTTTCTGGGCGCTACTTTCAAGTTGATCTAAGGAAAATCCACATGAAGACCGAAATGGTCAGCCCACACGTCAAGTGTTCTTGTTTATATTTTGGGTCTGTTTTATTCTGGGTCTGTGTACGCGTGTCACTGGAAGAATTCGGTTATGTCAGGGAATGGAGGAGACTGATTGCTGGACGGAGCAGGATAGAGATATAAGGAGTGTTATCTATGAGGGCCTAATTTAGACTATGGTTTGTGCATACGTCCGTTTGTAGGTAATTTTTAATTACTAAGCTCAGCTTAGTCTGGCACAGGGTTGGTATGTATTTGTTTATATAGATAAAGTTAAAAACTGATTTTGCATTTGTATGTACGGACAGGAAATAGATAGATAGATAGATGGATAGATAGATGGATAAGATTTTTAAAAAGTGAGCGGAGAAAAAAAAATGTTAAATAAGATGATGAGACCAAAAATTCAATTTTTTCCCTTTTTCAACTGTGTTTTAAGAAAGCGAATGATTGAGAGAAAGATGTACAAAAACAAAATTTTTCTCCTAAAGTTTACCAACACCGATAGATACCTGAAGAAGACATACAACAGCCGAAACGCTGTGACTGTTGCAATAACGAGGAGGACACTAATCCAAGTAAATCAGTGTATAGTAGGGTGTTTTTTTCATTGAATAGCCTTTTCTTGTGTTACACGCTGTTTTTTTTTTATTTATATGGTTTTATTTTGGGGCCCAAATCCTTACATACGTTGTATTTTCCCAACGTATT
The DNA here is from genome assembly GCA_963457665.1 of Thysanoteuthis rhombus. NCBI lineage: Eukaryota > Metazoa > Mollusca > Cephalopoda > Oegopsida > Thysanoteuthidae > Thysanoteuthis > Thysanoteuthis major. Next base: position 19,738,884 of record OY735236.1, on the reverse strand, counting down.
ACGCGCATGTATATTTGTAGCCTTTTTTCTTCGTTGTTTCGAGTTAATTGTGAAACTTTTTTCTCGGTTTTGCTTTCTATTTCTTACCCGGATTTACAGGAAAATTAACCGACACACGCATGTCGATTTCCTTTCAGGATTCGCTCCCTCCTTTCCAAAGATCCGAAGTTTTAAATCCAACTTTTTTTGGCAGTATCCTTTTTGAAACTGGGTGATTCACGGGTATGATTATTATTTCCCTGGTTCCTATCCGATTATTCCATTTTTCTTCTGGTTAATCCATTTTGAAGAAACGACCAATTTTCCTTTGGTAAAATCAAGATGGCTTGAAAATAGGGTTTGTCCAATTTCTTCACTTGGAGAAAAAAGGTTTGACTCCTTTTCTCGAATTATTCACCTGACGAGGGCTGATGAATGGATCTACCGGAACGTTTTGTTGACAACATCAAAATTGGGAAGAAGAGACTCGATTGTCCAAACGAAAGTTAGAAAGATAGTCTTGGTTTTGATGGGTTTTTTTTTTTTTCAATTTTGTTTTGATTGTAGATTTTATAAATAATTAGTATATTGTCAGCTTGTTTTTGAAAAAAAATTGTCTTTTTTGTCTGTTCGGAATAATAGCTTTTTTAGTGTTTTTGTTTCGTTTTCTGTTTTGTTTTTTTGTTTTCTTTTCTTTTTGTTTTGTTCTCTAACTTTTGAGACGAGGGGTCCAACCAAACGGTAGATGCTTGGTTTTTTTGTCCGTCAACAGTGGAGATGTTAAGGTTTCAGTGCTGAACTGTCGACTCGACCTGACTGTCAACTCTTGTACCTTGTCTATAGGGGTGTATGCATCGCAGTTCCCGGAGGGGGTGCTGAGGGTGAGACGGGGGAGGGAAACAAGTGGTCTACATTAGTCTTAACACACCTACCACTCTATCCCACCATCCCCATCGTTCCATTCTGGGGAAGCTAACAAGCCCTCCTTCGTACAAGTATGTGCGTAAGTACGTGCGTGTGTCGTGTGTCCATGTTGTATGTATACTATAAGGTAATTAAGACGATAGATGCGTGGAAAAAAGATAGATATAAGGAGAGACAGGCAGAGACAGAGAGAGAGAAAGGATGACGAAGAAAAGGGGGTTGAGGTAGATGTATTGTTACTGAAAATATTATGCCAGCCCAGAACCATGGATTGATCAAAAACACACCAGTGAGGTGGAATATCACACAGTTTGTTTTACTATGCATAAGAAATTTCGGTACAAGCGTGGGGATCGAACTCACTCTACAGTAGTAATTATTTAGGTCATTAGCTAACTCACCATTACAGCATCCAAATTATTAACAAAGTTTGGCTTAGTTTTGGCACAAGGCCACAATGTTAGGGCACCCAGTAAGGATCGAACTCAATACTCAGTACAAATTAAGGTTTTTATGATATCGACTTGCAGACCATTGCACCACGACTAGAAACCCACAGATATAGAGGTGTCCAACCTCATGTATAATATAATTAGGCGTCAGAGGTTGGTGTTCGAGCCTAGAAAAGAATGGTATCGCGTATGCTGGTTTTCGAGGAAAACCAATCCTTCCCATTTCGAAATACAATCTACCTATATACATTTCTTTCCATTTCTTGTGCCAGACAAAGTGATTACAAAATATATACAAGCGAATACCATACACATATGTATGTATAGATACACACACTCATTCAAAGATGCAGTGAGAGAGAGAGAGAAGGGAGACACTTATGATATCTCGAACACAAACGACAACTGACCGAAGGTAATATGTACGCAACTCAACTCTTAGCATCCCAACACATATGTATTTACTACGTCTAAAGTTGAACAAAAGGACAGAGATGAGGCTGTTGAACCAAGTTGGAAGAACCTGTCGGCCTTTAAAATCAGCCTCTTAAGATTTTTTAATTGGGATTGAACCCCGACCCCTGGCGCAGTGGAATACAAGCGACTACTTCAGCCGTTAGATATTATCGAAAATAGGCGTACGTAAACCAATAGTTCTTTAGCCCCTTCCACGCATTAATCTTATGACTTCACACACATCCCAGCATATCTTCCACTTTTTGCAAGAGTTTGAAAAGCCATCAGCCGCCTCATATCGTTCTCCCTAATCTCTCCCACGGTCAGAAATTTTCCCTTTCTACATTGAAAAGCCAGAAGTCGGGGGGAGACAAATTTGAGCAATAGGTGAGATGACAGACCTAGGTAATGTGATGGTCCTTCCTAATAGAGACGCAAAGAATGTGCAGCGTCAGCCATTGCTAATGCAACGGACGTAGAGTACACAAACTCACCGAATGATGTCTAAATGCCTACTTAATAATCCACATGGGAGGGTCTATATACACATGCGTAATAAGGTCCCCTCTGATTGGTTGATGAATTATATCGAGGTAGTGCAACTGGTTCTCTTGATATTTAGAATGCCTGGATATTTTCTTGACACATTTCCCATGTGTGTGTGTGTGTGTGTGCACGCATGTGTGCGCATGTGTGCGTGTGCGTTTATATGTATATATAATTATTATATCTAAAATCTAAGCACATTTATGCCCTTTCAAATCATGCATGCGTGTTTCAATGGGAAAATTTGAAATATAGCAATGTATATGTTAATTTTTCTGTAAATAATATTTTCTTATAAATATCATCGTCTCTTAGTGTAAGGACACTCCTAAAAATAAAACTTTATACTTTATGATAATGTGAAATAATTCATCGATGAGAATTGAAGGAATTTCGGAGGACAAGGAACGCGGTTTGTAACCAGGATTTAGTGCAACTACCTATATAGTAAGTTTTTGTGGTTTTACAGGGCAACAGCTTCTGACGTTGGTTGTTCGCAAGGAGCGTTCACGATGCTATAAAGATCTATTACAACCTATCCTTGCCAAACCTTAATGGAATATTTCGATTCAAAAACTGTCCCTGTCACACATTAATAAAATATCCCCATATTAAATTTACCCCTGCCACTTCCCAAATATATTATTTCTCAAACTTCAACGAAACGTGTGACGGGGAAGGAATGGTATGGATTTGTTTATGTTTATTGAAAACTAATAGTTTAAAGAGGTGGCAGCGAATGGCAGACCGTTTGTGAACTAGTAGTATTAAGTGGCAGGGAATGGCAGGGATAAAAGCACAGTCCTCTACAACACATTCGGCAGCTATTTGGATCGGCCCAGATATCAGAACCACAGAGAAAAACCTGTGACTGGCCATAAAGACACAGATTCGAAAGTCATGGAACTTGAGTCACAATGTCGGTGGCACGCGGAACCACTTACGAAACGTATCCGGACATAAAATCAGAGCTTCAATTCATAAGTTTTTTTAGAAAACAAAATAAGTAATATCTAATTAAGTGATTTAATGTTTTTTATTTGAAAATTTTAACAAATAAAGGCTGTTTAGACTCACAAGTATGTACGTACACTATATATATATATATATATATATATATATATATATATATATATATATATATATATATATATCAATTACTTCAAGTTACCCTAAGCAAGGCGTTATTCATGCAATAGAATTGAAAACCTGACATGTTTAAAATCAAGACTAAAACGACTAACATTGTGAAGAATCTTGTTCACTCTGAAGTATTCGGAAGAGATATAAGGGAATCAACTTTTTCAATTTGTCTCAGCCACTGAAACACCGTACAACATTTTTCTAAATACTGCATTACTTAATTAAAACAAATTGACTTGAAATATTACTTATTTTATTAAAAAAAATACTTTTTTGGTCTGAAGTCCAATTGCTTTATCCCCAGTTACGTTTCGTAGGTGACGCTGTGCCATCTAGATGGTGACTTTAGTTCCTTGACTTTCGAGCCTGTGTCTAACTCTGCAAATAAGCGTTGAATCTGAAAGTAATTGTCACAAAGACACATTTGGTACCGTTGGAAAAGAAATTTTCTGCACTTCAACATAGCCTCTCTATGTAACTCTCAGGGAAATTACTTTTTACAACCGTTTGAATTATACTGTGTTGAAAGAAAATGTTACCTTCCCTCACCGTGCAGTTATCTTCAAACTGACACATTTTGTTTCCTCGTGAACTAATAAACACAAAATGGTACCAGAAACCACAGTTTGATGTATCACAGTGATGAACCCAGCGGGGCATCCCTCCCCAGGTGACACCTAGTACGTTTTCATAATGTTTTTTTGGTAATTCTTTTTTCTAATAGAATATCTGTTTGTCCACACAATATCTTTGAAAGTAATCAATGAGTTTCAATGAAACTTCGTTCAAAAGTGCACAACTGGCCACAAAACAAGTGATTAAATTTTGTGGCGGATCCATGATTAATTAACTTGCCTATGCCATAGTTGAATGTCATCGGGGAAATTTAATTTTCTCCACGATATCTCCAAAAGTTCTCAATGAATTACAATGATAATTTGTGGAAGGGTGAGAGATCGTCTGCAAAAGAAGTGATTTAAGTTTTGGGGCTGATCCCTGCTGAATTATTTTCCCTAATGATGATATATGCGCTCTCTGGGTGCTTTATAGTTTTATTGTATATTTTTATATACCGAATATTTTCAAGGAAAATTGCAAACTAAAGATGAGGAGAATTGTTAGTAAATGAAGGCTTATGGCATCACGGTCGACAATGACAACAGTACCCCCACCATTTTTTGAATATCATTCTTTAGGGTTTTTAAAATTACTTTTTAGATTTAAAAAAAGATTTTAAAGAATTTTCTGAATTCCTCGGATATATAGCGCCCCTGAGCTCTGACACCCCTGCATTTGCAGAGTCTGCGGATCTCCTACGCTGCCTCTTCATTCAATAATATGGGAAAATCATGATAAATAATGAATAGTATTAGTACAAAAAGTTCACAAAAATTCTAGATATCCAAGGAGGAAAGCAGATTTTGGAAGTGGGGGTGGGTAACACCATGAGGTACCGCCCTGTCTGATACCAACCATAGGCCCGCCATCCATGTATTAAATCTCCATTGTTCCAAGATATAGCTTATTCTTATTTCTATCAATATTCGGACCATCCTCAAGTTGGTTGTTTTTCATACAACGTTTCGGCCGTTGACACATAGCGTAGTAGTTACAGAACCAGACATAATTACTGCATAGTAATCTGATGGTTCTAAGTTCAATCCCAGTGTGAGACAATAATAATACTACTAATGCTTAGAGGGGAGTGCGGTCAATATAACCCCGTCGGTTAAATAAAGGGTTCGGTTCGTTACTTCCCCACATCTACCAGATGATACCTGATGGAGGCCGTAGAGTACAACAGCCGAAACCTTGTATGAAAAAAAAAGATGAGGATGGTCCGAATATTAATAGAAATAATAATAATACCTCATCTCAAAAATATATATCACTTATTTTGATGTTTTTTTGGGGTTTTTTTTCACTGTGTATGTATATAGTTGCTGAGTATGGATCTGCCAAAAACTTTAATCACTTCTTCCGTATCCTTTGGCCTACTCTTCCACAAAATTTCATTGAAATTCATTGAGACACAGATTTAGAGGAGACAGAGCGGGTACAGAAACGTATGAAGCTTAAAATAAATTGTCTTTTTTTTTTTTTTTGTTTCGCCTCGATTATTTTTATTCCACTCTCAGAATTCCAATCGGGACCATCTTCGTTAAGTTGTGCTAAAATAATCAATAAAACCTTGTACATCTTATTTGTCTTCCATAAAAGGAAAATAGCCATTTTCGGACGGATGGTTTCCTATTCTTCCCACGCTAAGCTCGACCTTGTGTCATATTTTGTTGCTATGGGAAAGTGAATAAACACCTCATAAAATAAAAATAAAGAAAAATTATCAATAAATTTTTTTTTATCTATAAAATATTGAAAAACAAACATGAATTAACCTATTTTATATTGCATTATATCTATATGCTATGATTTTATTTCGTTTTAAATTCCATCGAATTATTCATTTTCGCCTTTAAAAACAAAATGTAGTCGAAACATCAGGGGTAGAAATTTTTTCATAAATTGTAAACATACCCCATCGCTCTATTTTTTTTATTTTTTTAAAAATTCAGTCGATGTTTTTGTAAATAAAGAAAGTCAGAATGAAAGCCTAGTGATTTCCTTTGACTTCTGGGGTATTAAGAGTCGGTGAACTGATGAGTCAACGAAATGATTAGTCGACCAATCGGCGTGCGGTTAATCAAGAGTCGGGAAAAGGAATGCCACTGTATGCAACTATACGCCTAAAGTGATATTGGTAGTTTGTGTGTTTTTCAGCATGGTAACTACCTGAAACAATTAGCAATCAAAAAACAAAGTTGCAGTATTGCCAGTACCTCTGTGAAAAATGCCAAAATAAAAGAACGAGACGAAACGCTCTATTACTTAATAAGTTGCCAGCTCCAGCGTAAAATTGCACTGCACCACCGTTAAAAGGTACGTTTTCATCAAGGATACGACTCACTTGCAAACTACCATGTGCGTTAGTGTCATAAAATGTATAAATGTTCAAGTTAAACCTAAAAATGAATTATTTCCGATGTATTTTTATCTTGAAAATAGAGCTGGATTGCCAATTATGAAGAGTTTTTAAATTCGTTATATAATAAATTACGTTGTATATTCAGAAAAGGAGAATGATTATTTTGTCAAGTTTTAAATATAATATTTAACTAACCTTTAATCAATATATATATATATATATATATATATATGTGTGTGTGTGTGTGTGTGTGTGTGTGTGTGTATATATATATATATATATATATATGTATGTATATATATATATATATATATATATATATATATATATGGAAAAACAAAAATGTTGCACTGTTCATTATATCGATATATCATCCAAATTACTGTGCACTATTTAAGCCAAGAATTACATTGGATTAGTTATCCGAAAACAACCAGTGCACAAATTAAACTAATGTGCTCAAGGCTTTGTTTACCTAAAATAGTACAGTAATTAATAATCATGCTCATCATTATTTTGGAAGTATAATAAAAAATCATCATGATTATACTTATTGAAATAATCTCTTAGTTAACTGATTCTGTTAAGACTATATTTATACATCACAAATTTATTGAACTAATTTGTACAGTGCAGTTGTAGCCATGTTTGGTGGACTGAGTTCACATCGTAAACTTTGAAAAAATCAGTTTAAAGGTCCAGTGTAGATAATTCACTAAATTTTTATTGAAAAATATTCGTTCACTAAATCGAAGTCAACGGTAGGCGCACGCTTATGTCGCAGGAAAAAAATTGCACAGCGTAAGAATTTTGCTCACACCGACGACTAAAAATTAGAGGGAACATTGACCTTGAGTTTTCTTGTTAATACAAATGACAGTCAACGACAGTAGATGTCTTATGTATCTCTGAGAAGAAAAGGAAAAACCGTTACATCCATTCCCCCTGGGTCGAGGCTTGAAGAAAACGTTACAGTGGATATCATTAGCAATTTAGTTCCAAGCACCAACTTGTCATGCTGAAAACGGAGTTTATTATCACTTCAGATAAAAACATTCTTTTCAAGAGATAACGCTTTAAAACTAAAATCTTCGCATGTTGTTCCCTGGCCCGACTGAATCACTCTGGTATACGATATATTTTTGAATTTTGTTTATTGGGTTAATATTTGAGGTCTGTATGAAAAGTATCCAACAATTTATTATAAATGAAAAATAGACTCGGGCAATGGTGTCCAACTACAATTCAAAGTACATCCCTTGAGACCTCACATACTTATCCCAGCGTCTCTTCCACTTTTCAAAACAGCCTGCATAGATTAGAGCCAGTGTCTTATGTATCACTGAAAACAAATTAGTAATTTAGTTCCAAGCACCAACTCGTCCGACTAAAGACAGAGTTGATTATCATTCTAGATAAAAAAAAACAAAAAACAAAAAAAAAACGTCACTCCGTCTTTCAGAGAGATAACGGTTTCAGAGTAAAACCTTCTTTCTTCACCAGAAAACGAGTGCCACGTACAACCATTTACAGAAGTCTGCTGACCAAGGCAGAAAACCTTCCCTTTTTTCACTGGATTGTTATAAGAGATAAGAAATGGTATTGTATGTATGTAGGTATTCCCCCGCCCCCGCCCACGAGAGTGGAATGTGATTCAAGGTCAGTTAAAAGTTAAGGCCCACACGCGTACGAGTGGACCAAAACAAAAATTGACTGGTCCCCGCGATTAGTGTCTCGAAGGCGTCAGGGCGAGCCCGATCCTCCTTATTTTGTACAATAGCGGCGATGCTGCTCCGGGGAAACTGCCCCCACTCTAGGCTAAGTATTGTATGTTGATAACAAACGCAAAAGGTAGTGCTTGACACCTTATGTTAAACTGACATCATCATTAAAACTAGAACTCCAACCAGAGAACATTTTGGTATGCATCTGGTAGAATGTAACTAGTATGTATGCGGGCACAGCTCCAGTGTAGCAGGTGGGGGCAAGTGAGGCCAACAACTCCACGCCTTCACGGGCAAAGTACAATTCAATTTTTTTAAATTCCTTGGTAAAGAAATTCTATTAATAAAAAAATCAAAATGATCCTATGTAATCATGAAAAATGAAAAAAAATGTATTTTGTTTTCCATCAAATTATAATAAGACGTCTTCCGTCTTTTATTTATTAATTGGTTCTGTGGTAAATTTCTTTGATAATTATTTCCACTTTACTCTTTTGTCAATGTTAGTGCTAAAAGACACGAGTGAAATGTAAGGGAAAAATGCAGGATCACATATTACTTTCTAGTTTTTGATGCTAGACATTTATTGTCCTTTTCAGGTATTCATTTGCAGAAATTAATTATTCCATTTGGAACCACCCACCCTGTGGGATCTGCCCTTTCGCTAAACTATGCATCTGGTGGGAAATGACAGGTATATGTATAGTGAATTCTCAGATCTTGGGAGAAGCCATGACCACCATTCTTTATCGTTAAGAATGTTGCATTACACCAGAAATGCAGTGCTGAGTTAACTACGAAGCAAAGTTAGTATATTCTACGGGTCCCGAGATTTCAAGGGTCTCTCGTAAATGTTTGCAAGCTATCAATTCCAATTCTGTGATTCTGTACTAAAGTACTCAAATTGCCCTTTTATGGATTGCAGGGAATCTAAGGTTAGCAATTTTAGCCAATTGTCACCTTTAATTGGAATTATTATTCTATTACAGTAATTAATGGAAGAGTGGTATCTATGTGATACATATGCAATGCATAAATACAAAGGTATTTGAAACTGAAGCTATAGCCACTGCACGAAGATGAAAATGAGAACAATCCATTGGTAGGGGATGGAAAAATTGCCTTTCCTCTAGGTTTCTGATATTCTGAGTTTGCAAATGATAGCGAATGAAACATTGATTATCAAAACGTAAGTCAACTATTTACATTTATATCTATTTTCATCGTATTCTTGAAAATGAAATGTTACTTCACGAACAACCTGTACGTATATAAATATGTATAAATGAATAATAGAGAATGAGACAGACTCAGGAATAAGAGTGTATGGGGACTTTGTATATTAATCAATTAATCAATCAACGAATTAATTAGTGTGGTATACATGTTTCGGGAAGTGTTCCCATGTTCACTAGCGTGTGGTGTGTGTGTGTACTTTTCAGTGACTGAAATTAGAAAATAGATTTAACATCAGATGATTGTTTTGGAAGCAAAAATGAGAATCAAGGAAGAGGCTTCCTTTAGGGTCATCATTATGTGTGGGACTTTGTTCTGTCTTATATATATTTGTGTGCGTGTGTGTGTGTTCGTACTGTGGATGTGAAGTGATTCGACTGGTTGATGAAAATGACAGTTGGAAGGTGAAGAGAAAAACTCAAGAGATAGATGTTACATCTCAATTTTTTTATTATTCTGTGGGCATGTTTTGATGTATTTCGACGGGAGCCAGCCATCTTTTTCAAAGAAAATATTCGCAGCAATTTACAGAAAATTTTGCTTTTAATGTTTTGATACTTATCTGAGACAAGCCAAACATCCATAGGGACAGGAAACAATCACCCTCAGACTCTCCCTCTCACAGACCCATATCATTTCAAACCAAATTTTACTCTCATCTACTCAGATACAAAACCCCTCCCGCATTTCTAAACAACCAAACAACAGAGAAATATACCCATTTCTTTCCTCAGTATCAAAACATGGGAACAATAAACTTTTCAAAAGATACAAAAGATAAAAATGTTCAATTTGCCTAGCATGTCACCAGATTTAATTCCAATTGTGCCCTTGTGAAATGTATTAAGACGGAAAGTAGAGAAACGACAACCATCCAATAAGGCAGACTTGGACGGCAGCATACTGTTGGGGTGAAAAACATTCCATTGAATATGCAAATCTGGTGAGGTCAATGTCATCAAGACCACAAGCGTTAGAAGAAAATAAAGGCAGCCACACTAAATACTGATTTCAAATAACTTCTTTCGCAAGGTATACTCAGTTTTGGACTGCTATATATTCATATTTTGGATTACAGAGTTCCACTGCTGTTGAGTCTGGTAATACATAATACCTAATAGTATTCGTTTCGATTGTATAATGCTCCGCTAGAAATAATGAAATCCTGATATGGTTTGGTTTAGAAGGAAATTCACTTTTTATTAAGCAAAATGGTAGGAATTTGCTTGTTTATGGACAGTACTATATATATATATATATATATATATATATATATATATATATATATATATATATATACATATATATATATATATATATATATATATATAGAGAGAGAGAGAGAGAGAGAGAGAGATGTAGTTATGAATTTGAAAAGAAAATTGCCAATAAATTGAATTTAGAAGAGTCTGAGAGAAGAAAAAACTGAGACCTTTAAACTACCTATTGTCATTATGAATCACATTCTTGGACAAAAACGTTTGTTATATTGGAATGAGTTTTTATTCCTTCTACAAAAATAAGACATTACTTTCCGAACAAGCCTGGCTTCTGCTGGGTCAAATTCCACTCCTACTCCTATTTTGACTGAATATAATAACTGCGTCTTTTGTATTGTATACATACTAAATAAATTTGTAAATATCTGAGACTTGTCAGTTGGTAAAAACCGCTTACCATCACTTCGTTGAGACATCAAATCACGGAAGGGAAATGTTAATTTCTACAAATCGGTTTGGTTCAACGTGATGGAATAGGCAAACAGTGTTTACTTCCCTACATTTGGCTAGGACTGTTTTTGTTAAGGGGAGAAATGGAGTCAACTCCAACTTGAACTGGAGTTTGATAACAATCAAATAGCCAGTAACTCGTTTGAGGATGTCGTTTTGACAACAGTGTGCCATCTTGTATTCTCTATAACTTTGTCACAACAAATGTCATAAACATTCCTTCTTGTTTCAAATGTTCTATTAACATCAAAGATGGGAAGACGAGATCGAATTGTCTAAGAGAAAGTTGGAAAAGTGTGTTGTCTTGTATTCCAAGACCATCCGGTAAAGATAATTCGTTCAGTTAAGTTTTAATCAGTTGTCAAAGAAGTATTTCGCTAAGATAAAAACAGGAGAATGAAAAGGAGTTAATATCTATATAATAATACGTGACATATCATTCTGTCTGTCACATAACAAACAGAAAGAGAAGAGAGAAGTAATGCGAACACATAAACACAAAACAACTGTTCTGTCGTGTGCACGTGTATTCGTTCGCTGGCTGCTGACAATATAACTACAACTTCTACCCAATAAACTTTCAAGGCCCTCTTAGGTCCCGGATCTCTTTGTACCCCTCCCTCGCAGGCACTAGTTCTCAGTGCAGTTGCCTCACTCCAGCAATTTTTGACAAGAGGAAAAAAATGGCCAGCCTTTGAGCAAGAGTGTCTATATCAATAGATGACATCGGAAGCCGCCAATCAGGAACTAAAGTTCAAAGTGAACGCTTCGGAACCATAACATAATGAGGAAGAGGCAAAACAACGTTTTTGAATTAAAGTCAACAAAAAAGAGACACTTTTTCAACGGGAAAAAGCAAGTAGTCTGTAAGTAGTAAAGACAAGCACTTTGATCGAACGATGATAGCAGTTTGTAAATACAATTATTTCGTAATGACACGATTGATTTTTCTTGGTAATGATAATAAATAATAATCAGCCTTTAAAGTCTAGACTGTTGTTGGGAGGGGGTTGATGGGTCTTATCCTACCACTCTGGCCCATGACATGTTAGTAAGGTGGAGTGATTTTAGCCTGGCAGCCCAGTCTTGGATTCTTTGATAACTTAGAAGGTACAAGTCCTTGACTTCTTCATGGCACGTAAGTCTTTTGATTACGTCCGTTAAAAAACTCTTGTTTGCTTAGAGCTTCGAAAATGACGTCTGTTTTCTTTGATTGTTAGACGCAATTGACTTCAAATAAAAAATGAACAAACAAGTAATCATATTGTGATTACATCCGTTGAAAACCGTTGTTTCTCAGAGCTCCGAAAATGAAATCCGTTTTCTTTGATCATTAAACTCCAAATAAACCTCCTTTCCAAGTGTATATCAAAGCATTAAATATGTAAATATGTGCTTATCTATATATTTTTCTACCTATTTCTCTCAGTCTCTATCTACCTACGTGTATGATAATCTCTCTCCCTATTAATGTCTGTTCGAATCTTAGTCTATTTCTAATATGCACTTATTCATCTCTTTCGCTCATCCATTCCTTCTTCCCTCTCTCTGTCTTTATAAGGGTGTAGAAGTATTTCCGATTTTCACAGACCTTTACTCCAAAGCTTATTTCATGTAAACATTTATAGAAAGAAGAAGAAGAAACTTGAGTTCAAGTTCAAGTTAAAGTTTTTTTCTGACCATACTTATTCTTTTTACATGACTTCAAATTTTGACGCTACGGCTATTCAGTTATTGACTGTGATCACTTATCATCATTACTATTATTAGCACTTGTTGAGTTCTCACACCAGTGGTGACTGGTGGACTTTATTGGAGATCCAATTCTCCTCAATACTCCAGGACTCTCCTCAGTATTCTTGATGTTTTAAATAGCTCTGTCGTCTGGATGGTCTCGGTCTTTCCCAACATTTCCAGTCCCTCCAACCTTTTTGCAAGGCTCTTCGGGACGAACACTATCGGCACTACTGTCACCGCCATGTTCCATAATTGTTTTTTGCTCTCTGGCAAGATCGAGATATTCATCTAGTTTTCTAGCATTTCACTTACGTTCAATTTCACCCTGTTAATCTACCAGAACAGTGCAATCTGCAATCTGACACGTTCTTTTATCTTTGTTCACAACGGCTAGATCTTGTCCTTATCATCATTATCATTATTGTTATTGTTATTGTTGTTGTTGTTATTGTTGTTGTTGTTGTTGTTGTTGTTGTTGCATTTCATGTCATGGCGTCTTGGTGTTTCTCCCCCAGAATTTCATCTTTGCATTCCTCACTATCAAGGGCTAGGTCTTACTAAAACACTCCTACTTTCTCTTCTTGCCTTCAGCCTGTCTCTTCTGACACTTGAAAGGGTTAACCACTGCGATTTGATGTTCTTTATTTCAAATGTGTTTCTTATTTTTCTGTCCCCTCTTGCCCCCCTCCGTCATCGTCCTTCTTCCTCATTCACCACATCAATCATCCCTGCCGGGTGTAAATACGTATAACAATACTTATCTATCTTTCTCAGTCTGTTCATCTATCTATCTCAGTCAGTACACACACACACACACACACACATATATATATATATATATATATATATATATATATATATATATATACCTATCAGTGTATTCATATCTATCTATCTATCTATCTCAATCTGTACTTATCTGACCATCTATCAGTGTATACATTTCTATCCATACCTATCTTTCTCAGTCTATTCATACCTATCTACTCCATTCTTTGCGTGTATATATATATATATATATATATATATATATATATATATATATATATATATTCACCTAGAAGAGGAAAAAACGTACCCCTCGATAAAGATCCCTAAAGGTGAAAAATAACCTTTTCTGAACTTTAAAAGTGATAAAAAGCACCCTGTTGGATTTGATCCCTGAAAGTGAAAAAAATCCCCCTTGGAATTTGAACCCTGAAAGAGATATACCACCCCTAATTTTAACCCCTGAACATGGAAATGAAAATTTCCCTTGAAATTTGACCTCTGTAAATGAAAAAAATCCCCATCCATTTTGAACCCCGAATGTAAAAAAAATTCCCTTTAATTCCAACCTCAAAAGTAAAAAAAATGTCCGCCTCAATTTTGACCCCTAAAATTGAAAGAAATCTTCCCATTCGATTTAGACCCCTAAAAGTTGAAAAATAATCCTCCCCATCGATTTTGACCCCTGAAATTGAAAAAAAATTATTCCCTGGATTTTGATACTTAAAGGTGAAAAAAGAAGTTACCCCTCGATTACGAACCTTGGAAATTAAAAAAAAGAATCCTCTTTAGAATCTGACCCCCAAAAGTGAGAAAAAAACCCAACTTTTCCCCAGATTTTTACCTTTAACGTGGAAGAAATCTCACCCTCAATTTGACTCCTGAAAGGAAAAAAAATCTATCTCCCTCTAAAATAGAGAAAAATCTTCTCCTATGGCGAAAAGTAAATAAAAAAAAAAAAAAATTAGACCCCTTAAATGTGAAAAAATGTTCCCCTACATTTTGAACCCTAAAACGAAAAAATAAAAAAGATTTCCATTTGCACTATAGAGGGAAAAAATAAAAGTTCCTTTTACATAATCCACATAACCTACAGTACCCGAAGTTCGTGTTTGGGTAAAATGATTTATCAATGAAGGAAAATATTCAGCAGTGTAAATTAATGCCAAGTTTTGTGTTATGGAAAATGATTAACATGCAAAAAAAACTTACAAAAAATTGTGTTGTCAGAAAATAAAATCATGCGAAAAAAATGTTTCAAAGAATAAATGTTGACAAAATGAGTATTCCTAATTGATATTAAAGCGTTCTTCAGTGGATGCACTAACCGGGGGATCGATTCAGCATTATAGTCATTAAGTAAATAGAACTTCCCTGGAGGACCCTTTAATGACACAAATCATCCTGGATTTTGCATAAACTTTCACAAATAATCCGATTCTGTCAGTAAGGCTTCCATTAATTCCTGACCACTAACAATCTCTTTCTTCATGATTTTCAATACAGATCTATAGTGAAATCAGTGGTAATACATTTACATTTGTCAGGCCCATAACAAACAGGGTAAGTTTTTGCAGCTAAATACTGAGAGATTCTCAATTTTCTGGGGCTTCTGAAATCTTTTAATTGTGTAATTACTTTAAACATGTAATAGCCCTTATTAATTTTTTACTAGTATTTCTTTCATATTAATATAGTGTTCTCCCATCACCATTTCTCAGGCCTTCAGTCTGCGGCCATTAGTAAATAGCGTGGATCGGACAATTACAAAGCGGGGAATACTCGTCAAAAATTAATATTTGACAATGCCTCATTTATCAACATTCAAGATAATATTACTTCTAGTCCTATTCTGCGAGTAACATTTACATTAATTCCTGACAACTGACAATCGTTTTCTTTGTGATTTTCATTTTACTTTCTCGTTTTTTTCTTTTAGCACTGCATATCAGTGTCATGAAAGTTGAAGTTGAAATACATTGACCAACTCTTTCTTGGTCTCATACGAAGTTTCATTTGAATATCGTCAATTATATTTCTGTTTCAACTTTTATCCTCCTGTCTATAGTGGAGATGAATAAACTTTTCAATCAATCTCCAATGTAACTAGAGACCCAAATGACAAGGCAGGCCATTGATAACATCTACAGCAGCAATGGCGGCCGGGAGACGCCATTTTGATCAACGTAGAGACGGCGTAATTGTCGTAATCGGGACGCCATATTGAACTGTATTTCAAGTGACGACGAATGACATTCAAGTATGAGAATAAGGTGACTGTTACTGTGTTTCCATTGTTTGTCCGAACTTTTCGATACAAAATGTATCATCCATCAAAAACGACATCCGAGAGTAAATTCACATCGACACGTTTGCATGTACAGGTATACATTGAATGGAGCGTTAAATTCGTTCCAGAATTTTCCATACTGCTCAAAACCACACTGTTCAAGCCCTTGTTACAATTTCATCTGTTTTTTTTTTTCATCAGCTTACACTTAGTTACGTTAATTTGTTCAGTAATACCCTAACCGTACTACATAAATACCAGCACTGATCAAAACCGCACAATTCAAAGTATTGCTGCGTACAAGGTCAGTCCGGAAAATATCCAGTCGATAGATATAGATATTGGAGGAAAAATAACATCTCAAGGGCAACTGCGCCTAATCCACTTCAAAGCAATTCCTGTGTGACCTCATGCACCTAACCTAGCACCCTTCCACTTTTCAAAACAGTCTGCAAAGTCCTCTTTCATCCTCATCACCTTCTTCTTAATCTCGTCCACGGACTGAAATCTGCCCCGATCAACGGCAATTTTAACTTCGGGAATTTTAGCTTTCTTGTTTGAAGGTGACTCATGCATTTTGTGGTTCTACTTTATATTGACGGGTAACCGGTCAAAAGAGGAAAGCTGCGAGTAGAATTATTGTTACCTTAGAGTCAGCAGCTCCATGTTTGGCCTGTGGTTATTCACACACAAATTTTTAGTAGTAAATTGACTTGGTTACTTTCCCTTATGGAAGGATTGGGTGGCGTAACGGTTACGGCAAGGGAAAACGAGATCGTCGGATGGAGATCGAGTTTCAGCCGAGGTTGTTTCTGTTCTGTTCGCAATAATGCCCTTGGGAGAAGCAAAAATCCACTCACCTCTCCTGCCACGCTTCAAGTAAATAGAATGACAATTGAAGCCCACTAGCCCTGTAAGGCAGCCCCTCTAAGAAAAAGTTACTGTGATAGAAAAAAAAAACCATTGCTTGGCAGTCGCCATTACTGGTCGAGCGTCTAGTTGAAGGAAAAGTGTTTGATGTGGGGTTTGCAACTTCGCCTCATGAAAAACGATACTGCAGCAAATGCTCCACAAGGAATCTAGAGAAATTACTAACACTTCACCCCATCAAGACTGCTGGAACACCAATTGATCTGTATGATTCTTTTCCCTGATAAATTTTGTGTAAAGGGAAAATGTGCTCTTTGGTGCGGCTATATTTTTTTTTTTAATAACAGCTTCCAGCATTTAAGGAATAAAATATTCTTCCCGGAATATTTCGTTGAATCACCCCCTAAATTTGGCAAACAGTGCAAACAGCGACTGTCCGTGTCCCATTCTAAGTTCGATATCTTCCTGATTTTGAGCTATCTTAACATTTCGCAGTTTCATTTCATCAAAGGTTAAAGTCCGAATCCCTTTCTATTGCTATTTTTTCTTCTCGTTTGTCTGTAGAGTGTGTGACAAATTTGTGTGTGTGTGTGTGTGTGTGTGTGTGTGTGTGTGTGTGTGTGTGTGTGTGTGTGTGTGTGTGTGCACGCACGCGCATGTATGTATGTACACAAGTCCACTGGGCGTAATTTTTTACCGATCTTCATCAAATTCTGGTACATTTGATAAATCTTTGAGAACTTTTGGGGTATTTGACGAAAAAATAGAATGACAAAAAAGTGGTGTCATTCCGCGCTTTAGTGCGAAACTTTTCAGTGGTGCATCTTCTTGATACTTACGAGTTAATCCAAACACAAAAATTCCCGGGTCTATTTGAGTTTTTTAAGCGATTATTTTTAATAAAAATAGTGAATTTGTTCCTGTCAATAGTTTAAATTGATCGGTTAGACAAATTTTCATCATCAAAATTATCATCTTAGAATAGAAGAGTGCGTTGCTACGGACAAAAAAAACAAAAACAAAACGAGAATCACACTGTTCATTAATTAAGTAGAACTCCAACTAAAATTTGGAGAAAATCGGGTAAGGCTTATATAGTACAAGTTGGTTAGTTAGAAATAAAGTCATTTTTATTATATCAATTTTCAACATTCAAGAAATAAGATAATGCAACTAAAATGATGTAAAATTGAATTAAGTTAAAATAAATACCTAAATAAATGAAATTAATGCATTTATTTTCAAAATGATTTTCATTAAAAAGGAATTATAAAAAGGATGACTCATAGGTTTGGGAATTATAAGTCGTAGAATAAGACCAGACAGACGTTCACTGTCGTGCCACCTGGTGGTCATCACAAGAACTCGAAATACAACCTGACCCCCACAAGATACCTGTCTCCAGGAGACACCGTCTAATGAGTAAAACGACACTTATCTCATTAATCCTCCAGTTACTTCAAGGAATGAAAGACAATTGCCAGGTCTTTAGCTTCCCATTTAAACACCGAGACATCTCCTGAGAAATTGAAACTCTAGGGATTTTATCAGTTCTTCATTTTGTCTTTTAAATTAACCCAATTCTGTTCAGTTTATCTACTATAATAGGCGCAGATCTAGGGGAAGGGTCCACGTTTTTTTTTTAAATATCTAGATCACTGATTCTGAACGTGGGGCACACGCCTCAGCCGGTGGCAATTTAAATATCATCATCATCATCATTATCATCAGTCTTTATAGCAATAGATAAAGACCCTCCCCAAGATTTGCCAGGGTGTCGCGGAGCCAGTATATTCTGAACTAGTTCATCACTCCACCTTAATTACTACTGGCAACAGTTTCGCACATGATCTTTGGGGATTCATAATGCGAGTCGTGATATCCAGCGATTTTCTGAAATTCTTGCAATATGACTTGCCCATTGCCCTTTGAATTTTCTAGTGGATTCTATGATATCTCTGACTCTTTTTTTTATTCACTGCTTTATCTGTAATATACTGTGCTGTCTTGCGATCTCTCCATGTGACAGTGAGCAAAGTTCTTTCCTGTGCTCGTTGCATGGTTCTCAGTTCGAGATTCAATCTTTTGGTAAGGTTATTTTTCCTACCAAAATCTTGATAACCTGGAGTGAATCATTTGATTTCTCATGGGGGGAGGGGGTTCATGGAGATTCGTTGTCCTAGGTAGATGCAGTGGTCTACTATCTTCTGCACTGCATTTTTGATTCTGATCGTTGGGTATTTACCTTCTACATGTTTGTTATTCATGACATTTGTTTCACTGAAGTTCATGTGAAGAGTAACTTTCTGGCTTTCTGGCTGATGTTTGTTAAGCATTATTTGGAAATCATGAAGGTTCTTGGCAAAAAAGACGATGTCGTCAGCAAATCTGGGGCTACTTTGGTATTTGCCTTCTATTCTGATCCCCCTTTTCCCAGTCTAGATTTCGGAAGATCCCCCCCGAGGCAAACTGTAAAGAGTTTGGGTGAGCTAGTATTAATCCTGTGTCACCTCTTTGGGGGGCTGAAAGAGTTCAGCGTATGTATGTAATCTGATGAAGGAACTGCTTTGATAGATTTGTTGCAAGACTGACATATATGTGGTCAACGCTTTGTTGTATGAGAAAATTTACGACTTGAGGAGTTTCCACTGAGTCGAACGCTCTCTTGAAGTGTACCAATGCTACAGCAAGTGGCATTTAATATTCTTCTGCTTTCTTTCAGTTGATTTACCGATTGGTCAATGGTCTGGTCACTCCTTCTGAAGACAGTCTGTCCCTGTGGTTGGTTTTCATTTTGGTGATTTGATTACTTTGGTAAAAAAAAGGGTTTGTAGATGCCATTAAGTTGGCTTATTGGCTTGTATACTTTTAGATGTTTCGGGTTCCCTTTTTTATATAGTAACATTATTAATGTAATGTTCCAATGTTCTGGGATCTTTCTCTGTTTGAGGTACAAATTGAACAGACTGGCTAGTTCCCCTTGCGATGACTTTACGAGCTTTTTGAGTAGGTCAATGGTGATGTTACCTGGTTCAAGGGATTCTCATTTTTGTTCATTTGATGGCTTACTTCACCTCCCACGGAGTAACCTCTGGGAAATCTTCGAACTGGTTACTCGTTACTTATATACCTCGTTCATTGTTCTGTTCTCTTATTTGGAGGTTTTTCTAGAATTTTTGGGTCCATTCGACAATTAGGTCCCTATCTATTGTGAGGATTCCATTTTTTTTTTCGAGTGCACTAGTTATTTTCACTTCTCATGCACCGAGAGGTTTTCAGTAGTTTTGAACCCTTACTCTTCTCGAAAATGTTTTTATGGCTGCTGCTATGGATGCTGTTCAATTTTCTCTTCGTTTCTTTTGGATGGTTTTGTTACGTAAGTTGCTTCGGTCTTTTCTCTTATTGTTGACCGTAGTTTGAGATTTCTTCGTTTCTCCATTAGATTCTGGGTTTCTTCTGAGAGTTTACTCATAGTTTGTTTGCTCTTTCGCTTAAACATATGGACGACTTCAATAAAAGAGGTTGTTATTTTGTTGTGAGCACGTCGATCTCCTTTTCTCGTTCAGTGAAAGGTTCATATATATTTTTCGCTTCGAGATTGAGTGAGCTCATTTTGTACACCAAGTGGTTGTAGTTTGGTTTGGAACATTTGCTTATGTTCTTTGTTAGTATTAATATGAATTATGCACCATATCATTTGATAGTTGCTTTCTACATTGATTGGGTTTAAGACCTGAAAAATCTGTTAAGATGTCACTTTTGTATGCTAGGATTTAGTTGATTTCGTTCTAGGTTCCTTGATTGGTCCATTTTTTGTTGGGTTTCTTCTTGAAGAAGGTAGTCATGATTTCGAACCTGTTCGTTCTTACAAAATTAAACCTTTTTCGTTCCATATTTTGTATCCAAACTTGCTGACGCAACATTACCTTGCCCTAACTGAGCGTCTCCAATAATGATTTTGAGTATTCTTGTTATCTTGGAGCATGGAGTTCAAGTCATCGTAGAAGTTATCTATTTTCTCTTTGGAGATTGAACTTTGGAATGGACCTATGCACAATTATCTCCCCTATGCCGTAGTTTTATGCCATCGTGAGTGGAAATGATTCGATCACTTCTTCCGTAACCCATTGCTCATCCTTCCACAAAGTTGCATGAAAATTTACCCTAAAATGCAATCATTTCTTCCATAGCTTCCACACTTCATTGAAATCTATTTAGAAAATTTGGAGATATCATGTGGACAGACATGAAATTTTGGTGATATTATGTAGTTTAGATATATAACTATGACTAAAGGGATGTAATTTTGCCTGAATCTAACCCCAAAATTTGATCAGTTCTTCAGTGCCCTATTGTCCATCATTCGATATAATTTCATTGAAAATTATTCAGAAATTTTGGATGTATCCATTTAGGCATGAACAATATCGACAAAAAACTAAAGTGTAAAATGGACACCTAATTTTGAAAACGTAATTAAAATTTTTTAAATTCTGTTCTCGATTTTTAAATGTTTTCTTGAAACTGATTAACCCAAATTTTTGTCTTACAAAAAAAAAACACATTTTCATCAATAATAACGAAGATTTTGACTTATTCAGCAGAAAGCAATAAATCAATGACAGTAGACTTTTCTAAATTTAAAATTCTGTAGATGGAATATGCAAAAAAGGTTATAGTCAAATGTAGATGATTTTAGCAAGAATACCTAATTTAATCATCGGTCAATTAAACTGCTGAAAAATTGAAAAATCTTTCAAACCTATTAATCTGCACGTTTCCAAGATTGTTATCGATGTTTATGATCGAGAGTTGACAGACAGGATATTTTTTGCAGACCACAAAGGACTGAAAGAACATAACCCAAACTGCAGAAGAATTAACAGCTTAAAATGCGCGACAGCTGTACTTTTATTTTAAAAAAAAAAAAAAAAAAAAACAACAACTACAAGCGTTGTGTCGTCTGCATCAATTTTCAACCTTTCACAATTTGAAAAAGCGGTCAATTTACATTTAAAAAAAACTTATATTCTCAGTAAATATTTTTCATCATTTCACTATAATTGATTATTCATCCTTGTAATGATATTTATAAATACATTTCAGTGGAAGCAAGGTGCAGAAAGAATCTTTGATATATACATTTTAATGTGGGATTAAACGAAATAATTGATGAAAATGATGAAAACTCTCCTTTTTTTTCTAAGTATTGAGAGATTTTTTTCTATAAGATCCAAAGCCTAAATTATAATCAATCGAATGAAACTAACAATTTACAGAGAAAAAATATTATACTAAATTTTCTTGTTTTATTTTAATCCCAAAGTAAAAGTTTCGTTCGAGCAGTAACTGGATATTTTTCTAAAAAAAGGTAGACATAATTCGTATCTCGGGGCATATACCTGTAAAATGTGTAAAAAAAAGGTCAATGAAACCACGAATGTATGAAGTAAATAGGCCATCAAATAAAAAAAAAGTGTGATAGGAATCATAGGAAGAAAAATTGGTCTTCTCCGAAATTTGGAACGGAAAATTCTTCCATAAAGAGATTCGTCTTTTAATGAATAAGTATCGAAAATTTGATTAAAATCAATATCTAAGCTGAATTTTGCCAGATTTTTTAAATACTTATGGTTTCGATTTCACGCAGTAATGTTCGTCCATTTTGTTTATAATTATATCAACCATGTTTTAAAGAAACAAAAAGCAGACTGTATGCATATACGTATATAGCCAGTCAGCCAGACTCACTTGTAAACTGAAGAAACCCATGTTGACGTTTTTGATTGACGATTTCCAACATTGATTTTCTTTTCGCGGGAAAAAAAATGTCAGTCAGTTTTTAGTTTACGTCTCGTTACCAAGGGCAACACGGCCATTTTGAATCACATTTCTCTCAACAACAAAACAACGTGTCGTCTGTCGACCGGCATTTCTTTTCTTTCAATATTTTACCTTTAAAAAAGACTCGACCACTGATACAGAATGACTGATGAAACACCCAAAACGATCGAAGAGGTAGATTTATTATCTATTTATTTATTGGTAATAACTGGAAAAAAATTTTTCAGTTGTAATCTCAAATTTGGGGCAAAAACTTCTGGTGTTGACTATTTTGTTGAAACTGATCGCTTTTTGCTACTAATTTCAATTGTATATAATTTTGGTATTATTGGTATCTTTTGTTTATATTTTACTATTGCTTTATTTACTATTAATAATTAATTACTATTATTTTAATTAGTGATCTTTCGTTTTTCGTCGGAGGATGTAAATGCTCTGTGAAATATGTCATTTTTTAAATCTGTTTTAATTATCAATTTCTGTTTCCATTATTGTATAATTTAATTGTGCAAACACACTTAGGTCGTCCTGGAACTATAATTTTCATTTGTGTTAATAATATAATACCAGCGGCTCTACTGACTCAGCATAATTACCTTATACATCGTGTGACTGTTGTTTATTCCAATTTTGGGATTAGACTCTATTATCCTCTGTAGATAAATTATTATTGTTAATTAATGAATACTTGTAATTTTTTACCTTTATTTTTATATTTTGGAAGCATATCATTTCCTCATTTTCTGGAATTAATGTAATGATAGACAGATGTAGACTGCAAGCAATCTGTTATGATAACCCATGAGGAAGTAGCCTCCCTTTATTTGTAGAATTTACTGGCTTAAAACTAATGATCACTTTTTGATTATTACTAAATAGTAGCGTGTAGTCTTCCCTGAAGATCAAGTGACAGCAAGTCTCCCCAGAACTCCTGCAGCACTCTCCACATTGTTCTAGTTTATTTTGATAATGGTGTCATCTGGACGGTCTTCAATCCTTCCACAGATCTCTAACTTTCCTAATCTTTTTGCAAAGCTCTTCAAGACTGTTTCAAGTGTGCCAGTAATGATGGGTATAAATCATCACCTTTTTCCACTTTTTTCTTTTTCTCTCGTAAGGTCGAGATATTTGTCCGGCTTTTCTCTCTCATTTACATTTACCCTGTAGAATGGCAACATCCTATATTTCAGTGGTACCAAACCACCAGGCTGTGAGCTATAAAGAATGTGCTACCAGGCCACAAAGGAACAATATGATTTGACAAAATGAAATATTAGATGTAAAATGAAAATTAATTTCCTTGGATCTTAATATCAAATTTGTTGGATAAACCCTTTTAGAAACAAAAATTAGCGGATTAATCACTTATAAGTGACTTGTAGCAGACGTAGACCAGTCGTGATCTACATTGGTCCACAAAAGTATTGTCAATATAAAACCACTCCATAGTTGGGGATCCAGGCTCTCTCTTACAAGTTTTTGGTGATCCCATAATTCAGTGTTGCAAATTATCACAGTTGTTGTGAGGGCGCCCAAAGTCAGTTACAACAAAATATTAATTAAACAAATTAACCAAATATGCAATCTAATTGAAAAAAACTTTTTAGGCTTATTTTTTCCAACAGAACCAACTTTTTTCTAATGTTATTTGTCTTTTAACAATTTTGAAAAAACATACAGGCTTTCAAAACTAAAAAAATTAGTCCTGACTAAAAATAAAATAAATTTACCCATTGTGAAAATAGCTAAAAGTGTTAGAAACTGTCAACTAAAGCTGGAGAAAACTGTCAAAATAGGTTTCTTCAGCTTTTAAATTGGTTTGGATGGCTGGCTATTTATATATATATATATATATATATATATATATATATATATATATATATATATATATATGTATATATATATATATATATATATATATATATATATATATATATATATATATATATATATATATATATATATATGTATGTATCATGTATACAGGCCACACATATGGAACTATGGGCTGGAAATTTTCATATTTATTCCTTTTTATGTTATTTGAATATTCACACCTTCAATTTACAACGTAAATTTTTGCTAAATTGATCCCTTAGTTTGTGCCTGCCCATTTTGGGGGGAAAAAAATTCTTTCATCATCATCATTCATCATCAGTCTTTTAGCGTCCGTCGTTAGACATAGACCTTCCCCAGGATTTGCCACACTTCTCTATCATGGGCGTCACGGAGCCAGTACTTCCTGAACTTGTCTAGCTCGTCTCTCCATCTAACATTTTGCCGGCCTCGGTTGCACATGTGGTCTCGGGGAATCCATGTTGTGAGTCGTGATGTCCATCGATTGTCTGCCATTCTTGCAACATGGCCAGCCAACCGCCATTTGAGATTTTTTATGGATTCTATGATGTCTCTAACTCTTGTCTTTTCTTGGATGTACTGTGCTGTTTTGTGGTCTCTCCATGTGAGGCCCAGCATTATTCTTTCATGTGCACGTTGCATGGTTCTCAGCTGACGGGTCTCATTGCTCTTTTGTTCAAAAGGCAAGAGAAGTGACTTATTCATTGATTCCCCCTTTTTTCCTATCTTTCAATTGATCACCCCCAACACAACATGTTGGCAAATGACATTGGTCACATGATGGTTTCTATTGGGTGACTAAACCTGTTTACTTTTATTTTACTTTTGGATTTTCTTACATTTTGTTTCTATCAGATTTGATACCTGCTCTTAGTTGGCATTTTTTTGTAAATGACTGTCATGTGCTCTTCATACTTGTAAAATAATTTTCACTCATGAAGAGGAAAGAATGACTGTGTATGATATTTATTTATTTGAACAACCAACAACATGCTTTCCAACTTTAGGTCAGATAATCCAATCTCTTTGATGTTGAACACAACATTTCAACCTTTTTCTGGTGTAGTACATAATATTTTAAATCTCTTTTATTACTTTCTTTCTCCAGTGGTGCAAAGTAGAAACAAAATTTAAAAATCGGTCTCAAACGAAATATTTGAAGGTTAATTGCAACACTTTCAAAAAAGTTATTCTATTTTAGCAGTACTCACATATACACAAATTGGCCAGAACATCGTGTTAATATCAAAGAGATTTGATCGTCCAAACAATAGTTGAAATGTTAATGAATCTTCTCACAGTTATAGACAATACCAATATTGTTATTTATTATGTGACTTTATTATCTTTCTTGATCTTTCAGAAGTCTTCTTCCTACGATAGCGATTATTTTGACCTTGACAAAATGAAACAAGATTTTGAAAAAGCAGTTGAAGCTGATGCTCGTTATTGGAGAGAAAATGATGCCAAGTTCCGTGCAGTGAGACAAAAAGTTGGTAGCTATGAAGAATTCAGGTAAATAGCCAGCACTTTCAGTACTGTTGATTGATATATATATATATATATATATATATATATATATATATATATATATATATAATGGGATGTGGATTTGCTACACAAACAAGTTTATGTGTCTGCCCACTCTGGGCCTCATCAGGTGAATGATTGTATATATTTTTAAATTCTAGTTTGGGGAATAATAAAACAAAACGAATAATTCCTCCTACTCATAGTGACACCCACAGGACACTCACGTAATTCCCTAAACTAGAATCTAAAAACATGTACAATTATTTGCCTGATGAAGCCCAGAGAGGGCAGAAACATAAACTTGTTTATGTCACAAATCCACATCCCATTATATATTTCCAGCTCTACTCTTAAACAACCTGACTTTTAAAGTATCAAGTTGAATGTATCGAGCATTCTAGGAAATAAATCCATCACACATCAGACATTGCTTTATATCATGCTATATTGCTAACCTGATCTGTACCATAGGTACTATGTATACAATTATATATGTATATATTAGTCCAAAAGGCTTGTAGTTTTAAGCACAGAAGACATCGTTGAAAAACACTTTTTTTCTCCTACTAGTATAGAGAGTTTTTCAATCTTGAAGCACTCAACATGTTACTATGGAAATTTTAACTTAAGATCTTATAGACAATTCTCATTTTGTTCATTCTTGCTCTATCTGCTTCTTTCAACGTTACAGTTATGTATTAAGAAATCCGGCAACTGTTTAGCTCAATGAGAATGAACAAGTTGAGAATTTGTGTTGGAAGCAGTTATTTGGGCCTTAGCTTTACCAGTGGCTGTTCAGCTCAATGGTAAGAGCACTGCTACATTGAAGCAGCTACCCTATCGGTGGTAGGTTCAATCCCGGCAGCAACCCTATTTCCTTTAACTATTTATTCAATTTATGTTGTCTAAATTGAGTGATATGTTAACTGTTATGGTTGGAGATCATTTCAGTCAAATTTCTACAAATTTCTATAAATCATATATATATAGATATATATATATACATATGCATATGCATGTACATATATGCACACTGATGAGACTAAACTTTATGACCATTTGCTTAATGTAGTGTTGGTCTTCCATGTGCTGGGAAAAATATGGTCAGGTATGGACTCCACAAAACCTCTGGAATCTGGTATCAGGATTCAACAGCATGTCTTTTAACCCTTTCTCAGAACAATTTTTCTCAACAAGCGTTTCATTTTGGGTCAAATTTTTCTTCATTTCTATCCAAAAATGGATTTCTTCGTCATGCACATATTAACATGCGATATTCTAAAAAAGCTCATTATGTAAAAAATAAATGTCCTGGATAACCCATAAAGGGAATAACTGGTGCAAGTTACGAGGGTGGGGGGTTCTGCACCAACACCCCAACCCAATAAGCGGTCAATAGGGTTGAGATTAGGGAGTTTGGTGGCCAGAGCTATACAGTGATATATTTTTTATATTCTTGAAACCATTCCCACATTACTTGTACTGTGTGGCATGGCACATTTTATTGCTGAAACATACCACTCTTATTGTGGAAGACTGTTGCCCTGAACGGGTGTACCTGATCTACAATGATGTTGTGGTAGGTGGTAAACAATAGAGTACCTCCCAAATGAATGATAGGACATAGTGTTTCCCATTAGAACATTTCCCAAACCATTACACTGCCTCAACTGGCCTGTTTTCCCCACAGTGTATTCTAGTGTCATTGCTTACTCAAGATAATGAAACACCACTTGTCTTACTGTCCATCATATTCAGAAGAAAATGAGATTCATTGAACTGTATGACCTTCTTTCACTGATACAAGGTTCAATTCTAATGTTAGTGTGCTTTTGGTGATGGGCTTTGGTTATGCAGCCCCATGCATAACAAAGATTCAGGTATTGAATGTTGTAACACATTCCCTTCTTCATCTCAATTAAAGCCATCCACAGTGTATGTCACAGTAGATTTGTCTGTTAGCTTGTACTTGGTAGGAAAGCCTCCATTCACTTCTCACTTTGATGAATCTTGTCAGCAGATGGTGATCCCCCCCCACTGCCAGTAGTTACTCACCACAGCTAAACAATAGCACTCTACTAGTTAGGCCATTTGAAAATGCTCTGACCTGGTCTTCTGGTCACAACAATTAGACCTTTATCAAAATCACTCGAATCTTCCATCTTTCACTTAACTGTGACATTCAACACATTAAAACTTGAGGTCAGCCCACCTGCTTTTGTACCTTAGACCCTGACATGCACAATTGTTATGAGGCAATAGATGTCATTCTTGCCACATGTTGCTGGTCATAATGTTTTGGCTCATTATATATATATATATATATATATATATATATATATATATATATATATATATATATATATATATATATATATATATATATATATGCAAAGGTGGATCAATAGGTCTGCAGCCTGACATGTAGTTATTAGCTGAATTTTGATCAGAAAATTTTAACTCTTCAATGTTTGATCTATGTGATTGATATTTTACCACTGAATTATATGCATTGACGAGGTAGCGGGATTGTTTTGAAAAAAATGCTTTTTCATCATTAGGCTTCAAACTTACACCTACACATATACTCTATTGAATCTTTTTATTGAATATCAATTTTTGTTATGCAACATAACTCTTGAATTCATGAACCACTTGAAACCACTCCTGAACACAGTTAAACTCTTCAATAAATTGAAATAATAATAATAGAAATAAGGAAATCTTTTGGGAAGAGATTTTTCTTCAATTTTAGAATTACCCAAAAGTGCAAGGAAGTCACTCGGATTAGAACTTATTCCCTTGATTTGATATATGATTTTTTTCAAATGAGTAAATATCTTATCTACTTACTACATCCTTGTCCATTTCAGAGATATTGTCTTAGCTTCCCATCTGAAACCATTGGATAAAAGTGACAAGATTAAAGAGAAATTCCAGCAACCCTGGAACACTTTGGTCCATCAAACCCACATGGATCAGCCCACTGAAAGCCAAATTGTAAAACCTCCAAAAGAGGTTGGACAATACTTTTTTTACAGTTTTCTTCTTTTTTTTTTTTCCTCACAGACATTTCATCCTTTAGTTGTATATAATTGGAACTCTATCTAAAAATAAATTTTTTTCATGATGATACCAAAATTATCTCTAAAGCTAGTAAGAATTCATAATAGTTGACACGTGCAACATCGTGAAAATATTATACATTCTATATGTATGGAAACAATCTTGAAACTTAGACCATTGATTCACTAATACTTTTCCTTAGTGAAGATCTAGCAAGGGCCATTTTACCAAGTTTATTATCAAGTTTACAGCTAAAATTAAGCCAAAAACATTTTAAAACAC
The DNA here is from genome assembly GCA_963457665.1 of Thysanoteuthis rhombus. Classification (NCBI taxonomy): domain Eukaryota; kingdom Metazoa; phylum Mollusca; class Cephalopoda; order Oegopsida; family Thysanoteuthidae; genus Thysanoteuthis; species Thysanoteuthis major. The sequence continues at coordinate 19,709,464 of OY735236.1, read as the reverse complement.
CCTGAAGCATCTAAATTCTACAGATTCATGGTCTAAAATCTAAAATTACGTATCATTAAGAAATTAAATCTGACATTATTCTTCATTTATTTTATTACACTATCATTTTGATATGTCAACCCATCAGTCAGTAATGGCAGTTGTATCATAAAATCTTTTTAAAATAGTTGATTTTATAGCCAATTGAATAAGAATTGAAGGAGTTTTCTGATTATGTATATTGATTCTTTTGCAGAACGAGGTAAAAATTCCAAAGAGTAGTAATGAATTTGTGGTTGAATGGCGCAGACTCAAAGATTGCAGCCAGAAACAATGTCAGCTCCTTTTGACCATTGGTGTTGCCAAATTGTCCGAGTTCTTCAAGATGGAAGTTGCTCATGGCCTACTTGGCCAAATCATTAGAATCCTTGATTTGCACCGGACCGATATAAAGACCGAAGACATTCTGGCAATTCTTGAGGCACTTTCAACATCTCAAAGATTTTCATTGTCTTTATTATTCTTCACCTCTCAGGAAAAAGAAATTTGCAAACAGTTATTTGAAACTCTAACAAAGGATTTGACAAATTCTGATAATTTGGACTTGTTACAAACACTTCAAAATCTTGAAAGGACATACACAGACATTTTTTAACTAGCCTGAAAGTCAGGCCATATATTTGTTAGTTCTTTTCTCGTTTGAAGATCAGGCAAGGGCAATGTTGCAAGCTTCATTTTCAAATTTACATCTAAACTTGAGTCACAAAACATCTTAAAACATTAAGAAACATCTAGATTCCCCAGATATATAATTGAAATCTAGGAAATATATTACATGTTTGGAAATTAGATTTGATTTGAATCTTCAACATTTTTTTTATTAAAATATTACTGAACTCTTAAAAAAATGATACTTATTTATTACACTAAAAATCATATGAATAGCAATTGCCGGCATCTAGATGCAACCAAAAGCATCTAGATTTTGATGAAAAACATCTAAAATGGCGACACTGAGCAAGGGACGTAACTCACATTTTGGTTCATCAGTTGGTCACAGTATAGCAGTATGACCTTTTGTTAATGGAGAGAAAGTAGGCATCCAGGTATATGGAGGAAAGATGTGTATCTACACTATGCAATGGGGTAGTGAGATATTTTGTTAGCATGGCCTCTGTGGAGGGAAGGTGGGCACCCTACCTTATGGGCATAGAGTAGGTCACCTTAATTCAAAATTAAGAAAAGGACATTCATAATATCAGGCTAGGTTGAGAAATAATTAGTTATATCCTTGTATTAAAATAGGACATACATGTTGATCTGGTATACAGATTAGCATGCCTCCTAGTGTAAAAAGTGAAGGCCACCAGCAAATGAAATATCTCTACACGAAAACAAATTTTATCCATTCAACAAATAAGAATAATATGTATTTATGTGTATGCCCTTGTAAGTGAGATATAAAGCAGTTTTGGCATGTGTGTATGATATTATCGTTATCTATTTAAGTGTATAAGGTTTAGAAAGGTGCGTGTAATATTCAAGTGTGCATTTAAGGATGTCACTTACAACTGGTGTGGAGGCTTTGCCTCTCTGTCCATGGCACTGTGCCTCCACACACCATGGTTAAGCAGCAATTTTAAAGGAAAAGAGGATTTATTCAAAGCCTGCGCCTTCACATGACCAAGTTTCTGATTGGTTGGTTAGGCCAAATGATGACATAGAGGCTACTTGCTTTTCGTTACAACTTACACAGGCCATCACTCTATAGCAGTGAGCAAACAATGTGGATTAGAAATAAAGAGTGAGAACTGCATGGTTTGCAGAAGATCAAATCTAATCTTCAAATGTACACTTCATTTTTTCCCAATCTCTTTGTGCCATATTTGTTATTGTTTCTACCCTAGTAAGGAAAATAATGAAAATGCTTATTTGAAAGAAAATACAAGTAAAATAATAGAGGGAAATGATTAATAGTTAATATTGCTTCATCTGTCAGAAATAAAGTAAGATAATGTTGGTATTACTAATACTACTATTGTAGAAACTACTGCAAACAGGTCTGGTTAGTCATTCAATAGAAACAGTCACATGACCAATGTCTTTTGGCAGTAAGCTGTGTTGGGGGTGCACAATTAGGATATTCTTAAGAGAAGGTGATCAATTGATAAATCATTTCTCTCACGTCTTGTTGGGTGGTAATCTCTGAAGAAGTTTGAATTTTCAAAAAACACAAACTGAGGGACCAATTTAGGATAAACTTACATTGTCAGTTGACCCCCATCCCCCTCTAAAGAAAAACATTGAAGGAGAATTTTCAGAAAATGAAAAATGTTTTTTTCAAGAGATAAGCAGAAAATATTGAAATTTCAGCCCTCTAGCTCCATTGCTTTGGTCTGTATTGGTGATTCATATGCACATACATCGCCAGCCAGGTAGAATCACTAAAAAATGGAAGAAACCTATGTTGACCGTTTTGGTTGATAGTTTCTACCACAAGTAATAAAAACTCAAATTCAATATTTCCTGTTTCTGTTTCTGTTGCAAATAGCCATTACACCATCTCTCACTTCCCCATGAACAAATATAATGAAACAAAATGTTGTACTTTTGTTAGTGATTGCATTTTTTCTTACAAATTCACTATACAAGGTGCTAACAAAAGTTCAGGGAATTTAAACAATGCACACAAACCAAATATTACATTAACTTTTGCCTCGACCCTTTGTGAGTCAGTGTGCACACAGAAGACAAGGTAGTGCATCTATGGAGATGGTGGAAACTAGGTGCTAGAGTTAATATTTATTTTCTAATTGTTAATTCCTATGGAAAAAAATTAACGGATACATTTGAATATTTATGATATGATTTTTTTTTAGAAAAGATACTTCTGAACTCATTTCAGTGAAAAAGTCTATGTTTCAAATGATGGATTGGAGATATTTTTATCAGCAAAATTGTTACCTTTAAATGGAAGAATACCTTTTTCAGAGTGAGAAACAGAAAAAGTCTCTCTGTTTATTATTTAAGTAGATACTCCAGTTCCCCAGACTTTTGAGTAGCATATGATACCCCTTCAAATTAGAGCCTTCTCACCTGCAAATTGCTTGCAAGGTAAAGAACAACTTTATTAGCACCTGATTGAGAAACATTATTTATTTAGTCGACCCTACCCGACCTTGTAACCCTCATTGGGGATTACTTGCCTAAATTATCTGAGCAGGCCGTTGCCAAAAAAAAAGCAACAACTTGAAGTGACACTGGCAGACTCGATTCCTATACAATGATATCTTAAATTCCTGGCAGTGTTGTATGAGGAAGGCCGTGTTTTTGACCCTTTAAAGTGCAGCATGTCAACCCCAAGAATTGAACCCATTACCCACCTGTCATGGATTGTGCTAGGTGGGCATGTTCTGTCCATCAGAATAAACAGATTAGCACGTCACTTGGTGGGAGTCTATGTTTGGTATTTGTTCTGTTGATGACTTGTCAAGTTGTTAATGAGCTGCAAGATCCACTAGCCGTCAAGCCCTCTTTTAATTCAGATCCCCTCGGGGGTGGAGGGTGGAGAACTCAGAAAATTCTGACCAGTTTATCAGACAATGAAAAAAAAAACGAATGCGATTTTTTATCAAATACTATTCAATTCCAGGTTTCTGGTATACTAAGAGAAACAATGGGAAGTAATGAGAATCGAAGCAAAGATATCATGTATTAGTGGAAAAAAATTGCTCTTATCAGTGGATAACCCCTGACCGTAACCCTAAATTATTCAATTATAAATTACTTGATTAATCAACACACACGCACAGTCACTCTTCAACACATGCAAACACATTTTCACTCTTTTGCACACACTCTTTTCAGCATACTAACACACAGTTTTTAACACGTACATTCTTCAACACAAATATACACACACACACTTTCTAGCATGCACACTCACTCTTAGACAGAATCACACCTTCTTCAACTCAATACACACACACAAATACACACAATTTTCAATATACACATGTCCTCTTCAGTGCCCTCACACACACAGCACTCTCTCTTCAACACTCACACACTTTTTCCAACCCACTTGGATTTAAATCTGATTTCAAGCCAAAAGTAATGTTCAGAGGTACTCTTACTTTCATTATAGAATCATAGCTATCAAGAATTTTCTATGTGCTATATTAGGTGAAATTAAGATTGTGTTAGAATTGTTTCCTGTCCCAACTTCAATCACTGCTTGCTATTCCGAGAGATTTGAGGTTATCTTTATCAATGGTATGTGTGGGGTACAGCAGATCATTTCTTTAAATTAAAATTGAGGATTTCAATTTTACTTTTCTATCATTCTTTTTTCTCTTGCAACATAGTCTGCAATTCAATAATACTTTAATAGAATGTCTTGTTGGTTTTACACTGGGACTTCTTTGAATCATTCAATCTTATGTTGATTCACTGTTCTTGAGGGGAACACACACTGTGTACCACAGCTAGGCACAGAAGATCAGGATTAATTTTTTTTTTAAACAAATACTTGGCTGCTGTTAACTTAGATATTACTTATCTTCAAATAACCTATTCCACTGCCAACCAAGTTGATCTTTACCCAAATATATAAGTACAATTAACTTCGAACGAAAATTAATTTTTTCTGATCCTCCGTTAGATAGGGTTTTTGAAATGTGGTTAATCTAGCAAGTGCAAGTTCTGCAATAACCTACCCCACCTCTAAAAATACTTGCAGCTATCTTACAGTCAGTTATTTTCATTATCTACTCTGAAAAAAATCAGTGCAGGATGAACTATGAGGCAAAATTAGCATATGCCATGGGCCCCATTTTCAAGGGGATTACACTAACTATAAATAATATAATAAAACGATTCAGTGTTTCTGCACTTACTATATTGCTATTTAGCTATGCTGCCTTCAATTTGATGTTCAAAGTAATGATTTTAGCCAATTATCATCTTTAATTGAGATTATTATTTCAATACAGTACATAATGGGAGCATGATTCTAATACATATATGACCTATGAATATGAATGTATTTGAAAATAAAGTCATAGCCAATACACAAAAATCAAAATCAAAATGTGATGGGTCACTCAATAAAAACCATTATGTGACCAACATCTTTTGGTAACATCTACCACATGGGGTGATAAATTAAGAAAATGAGAAAAGGAGTGATCAATGAATAAGTTACTTCTCATGCCTTTTGTTGAGCAGTGATCACTAAAGAAATGTCGGATTTTTCAAGAAGCCCGTGTGAACCCTGCCAGACACAAGCTATGGGACAAAGTGAAGAAGTCTGAATCCCCAAAAAACAGGCGAACACAAACTAAAGGATCTATCTTGCATAAATCTACATTGTAAATTGAACCCCTAATAAAAACCTATTTAGATGAGAGTGAATTTTCAAAAAGTATGTTTTTCCTAGTCATAATTGGGAGTTAATATTGAAATTTTCAGCCTTCAAGCTCCCTTGGAGTGGTCTATACATATAATGTATGCGTGACCTGCCAGTCAAAAATTTGAAAACTGAAGAAATCCATGCAAACAGTTTTAATGATAGTTTTGCTTTATGGTTTCTATTACTATTACTTAAATGTCTGACATAACTGTCATTTTATCTGACAGTATAATGGAAATAGTAATTACTTTACTGCATAAGATAAAGATTTATGTGTCTCAAGATTAATGAGAATTTTTTCATAATTTAGGGCCCCTTTTATAAGCCCTGCACAAACTCAATTCATCAGTGAAAAGATCTCATAGATTTCAGGTCAAAGATCATTATAAAATTCTTACAAAACAGAATTATCCTCAAAGAGATTCATTTTGTTTATTTGTTGCATTAAATTTCAAAACACAAAAAGAAGAAAAGAAAGCAGGTCTGTTTAGTTACTCAATAGAAAGCCTCAACTGATCAACGTCTTTTGGCAGCATTCTGTGTTGGGTGTGATCAATTATAAAAATTGGGAAAATAAGTGATCAATGGATAATTTACTTCTTTCATATTTAAGTAGACAGTGATCATTGAAAAAGTTTGGATTTTCAAAAGACAAGCATGAACACTGCCAAATACAAACTAATGAGCAATTTAGCATGAACTTACACTGCAAATTGAATCCACCACTAAAAATCTATTCGGGATGGGGTTTAAAAAAAAAACAAAAAAAAAGTTTCTTGACAATAAAGAGTAAATGTTTAAGTTTTTAGCTCTGTTGCTCCATTGGCATGACACATAACTACATAGCAAGCCAGACCAACTTAGAAAATGAAGAAACTTATGATGACAGGTTTGATTGATAGTTTCTAATATTACTGCTTGATCTCATATATAATTGTATCTGACATTGCAAATCATTTGATGTCTCTTGCAAAAGTATTCAGCCATTTGATACTATGTTTCAAAGTATTTGCTTCAAGATCTCACACACAAATACTGTCATCCCTGCCAAGTTCTCTTTCAGGATCGCCATCAACTGCATTCATAGATGGTTGAGTTTGAAAGCTCTTTTCTAGGTGGACCTTAATTGTTACTTCAAATTTAGTGACAACGGCGAATGAGAATGATACATTTCAAGATAACAAAATAGTATTTGCATAGAAAATCAGAGAATATGCGCACATAAATAAATATATATGTACAAATGTGTGTCTGGTTAGTCACTCGATAGAAACCATCACCTGACTAATGTCTTTTAACAGCATGTTGTGTTGGGGGTGATCAACTGAAAGATTGGAAAAAAAGGTGTTCAATAAATAAGTTACTTCTCTCGCCTTTTATCAGATAGTGATTATTAAAAAAGTCTGAATTTTCAGAAAACAAGAATGAGCACTGGCGGACACAAAATAAGCTTACATTGCAAATCCCCCTCCCCTTGCTAAAAAATCTTTTGGTGGGTGAATTTTCAAAAGATGAAATGAAATTTTTTCTTGACATAATATGGAGTAAATGTTTAAACATTGAGCTCTCTAGCCCCACTGGAATGGCCATCTCATAGATAGATAGATAGCCAGACAGAATCCTTTAAACACTGGAGAAACCTATGTTGACAGTTTTGGTTTCTAATATACATACATGATAATGATGATTGCCTGTATTCTGCAGCTGTCGTAGTTGAAACATTCTACAGCTGTGTTCAGTCTTTGTTCAATTGGAGCCACTGTGTCTTTTCCCTGGCAAGTGTCCTTATCTCCATCAATTTCTTGCCAGATCTTAATGTTCTTATTAAGCTTATCTAGTAAGTATATACGTATATACGTATACAAATGTATATATATTTATATATATATATATATACGTATATATATATATATATATATATATATATATATATATATATATATTTATATATATATATATATATGATTGCAGTCAACTCATCATCAAATTTTGCATTCAGTTTTTTAAAAAGTTACGGTGGGCTTTAAGGTGGCTTTTAAGACCCACAGCTGTTTTGTAGGTTCTTTTACAGATTAAACAGGTGATTGGCACCATAACTATTCCTAGATTATCATCATTATGATTGGCATGTTTCATTCATCTTCCTAGTTTTATTACCCCATGCAAAAATACTTTCATTCACCCTTGGATGAATCATTCACCATTTTAAGAAACATTGACCCAGTTAAACTTAACTTTGACCAGGAGACTTGATTACACATTGATCTTGACAGAGGCCCATCTGTCTTGTAAATGATTACAGTGAGCGTAAAAAGTATTCAATATATTTCAGAAAGTTCATTTTAACATTCTTATACAGCTTCAAAATTGATTGAAGATTGAAAAATACAAAAATAAAAAAAATATGAAATGAGATTGAACATTGATAAATCATATACAAAAATCAGAAATCTTTGGTAGGAATTCTGTCAACTTCGAAGGTATATACATATGTTGAAATGTATCAGATACTTTTGGCTCTCATAGTATATATATATATATATATATATATATATATATATATATATATATATATATATATATATAAGAATTGATTTAATTTATAAGAATTGATTTAATAACATAACAATAAATGTAAATTTATAACAATGAATGTAATTATTTTAATTTTCATATACTTTGCTTAATGCTATCTGCTGGTTATTGCTATCTCAAAGACCTTGTCCTAAAACGATCACAATAAGTGGAAAGACGAATTTCAAGTCCTGGAAATTATATCAGTTATATACAGCCTTTCTCATTTTGGATATTGAGAGAGTTTGTAAGGGATTTCACAAAAACTTTATACACGTGTAAAAAAAGCACCAAACTTGCTTCATTTGAGGTATTTCTCTATTACGAGTACATAATAATCAAAACTATCTTCAGATAAATATGCTTTTCTTTGTAATAAATCAATTATTTGATAATTTTGTTTTATGATCTCTTATGCTTCTGAGATCTCATATTTTTTTACATGAAGTTTCTAAAAAAAGCTGAGCTTATCAATATTTTTTCAAGGAAACTAACTTCTATTTTTTTTTTTTATATTGAATGTCGACTGGGTGACTGAAAAAATAGAGTATCTTAGGATGTCCACCAAATGAATAAGTATGTTAAAAACTATCTTCCTAGTTACATTTAGATTATAATACTTATGAATATTTGAACACACTGATGTGTCATTGCCTATTGGGGTGGCTGACTATGTATGTACATATCATGTGAAAGCATTGGAGCAAGGAAACAGAAAATTTGAATATTCATCTATTATATCTAGAAAAAAAAATTCATCCCCCAGGTTTTTAGTGGGGGTTCAATTTGTAATGAAGGTTTATGATAAATTGGTCCCTTAGTTTGTGTCTGGCACCATCCTCACTTGTTTTTCAAAAAATTCAAACTATTTAAGTGATCACAGTCCAACAAAAGGCAAGAAACATAACTTATTCATTGATCACCTCTTTTTTAAATGTTTTAATTGATCTGCCCAACAATGCAGGGGTTCTTTAAGATATGAAAGTTATTTCAAGGGTACCTCCAGTCTGATTGAGAAAGGCTGATTATATGACTTAATCATGGATATCTATTTGATGAAATATTCAAAACTTCACTTTAGGAAAATTCATTTTAAATAGAAACAATTTGATACTCCCATTACTCAAGAATATTTCATTTTATTCATTAAAAAAAAAACAACTTTCATTGGAAAGTTTTTCTGAAGAACGGTCTATCTGGAATAAGCAGGGATACAACAGTTGCCTCCCTTGAATTAGTTGACGAAAATAAGGTTGTGTCCCTTGAATTTTTTTTCTTTCCAAAACAGGTTTGTCAGCAAATTGACATCGGGCTCACGTTTATACAAACGCCCGTATTTTTCGAATGTCAGGGTCTATAGTTTGTTTTAAATGCGTTAGTTGCCTTCCTCATTAAATTTCGGTTAGTTTTAATCGAGTATAAAATCAATTCTGGATTAAATTTCATCAGTTGGGATACATGATTGTCTTATTGATGGAGCCAGTGAAAATGAATATCACTAAATGAAATCTTTAAATTGTTTTATTATGGACAAAATCTAAAAACGAAACCAGTAAAATATGAATAAATAAAAGTCCAATAAAAACAAACATTTCCTAAATTAAAGTAAAGGTTTATTTCAGTACAAGAAGTAGGATCATAGCCTAATGGTTACATCATCAACCTGCTCATCTTCAGATCAAAGTTCGAATCACATCAGGATTCAGATAATTTTATATATCTGTTTACTCTAGTGCAACCTTTTATGAAAAACCAACCAACAAACAAAATGGGTCTGATCCTTCCGTCAACAGAAATCAACACCTCTTGGCAGCGTGCTGTGTTGAAGGTGATCAGTCGAAAATAGGGGAAAAAGTGATGAATCATCAGGTTACTTCTATCACTTGGACAGAGTCAGAAAAAAAAGTCTCAAGTTTTCAAAAAGCAACCTAGGGACCAAAAACTTCATCGTGAATTGAACCAATCACTAAAATTCTATTTAGAGGCAGAATTTTAAAAAAAAAGAATAAAAAAAGTTTTTTCTAGACAGAATAAGGAGTAAAAATTGAAATTTCCAGCCCCCTAGCTCAATTAGCGTGTCCTGTACCATGCAAAACTTACATACATAGCGATCCAATTAGACCAATTTGAAAACTGAAGAAATCGATATTGTCAGTTTGATGACAATTTTGGTCAACAGTTTCTAAAAAGTGACATGAGCTTTTGTACAATAAGATTTTTACTTTTCTTGGATGTGATCATTGGTCTAAATCTTTGAAAAACTAGCCTGAACACTACTTGACAAAAAACTAAGGGACAAATGTAGTAAAAATCTACATTGTCAATTGAACCCCTCACTAAAAACCTATTTGGGGGCAGAATTTAAAAAAAACGAAAAACGTTTTTTGTGGACATAATAAGGAATAAATGTTTCAATTTTCAGCCCTCTAGCTTCATTAGCACAATCTGTACATATAAAACATACATAACCAGCTAGCCAGCCATACCAGCTAAAAAACTGAAGAAACCTCTGTTGATGTTGATGGTTTTGGTCGGTTTCTAATTAAAAATGTTATTTTTATAAGATACAGCAACATTTAGATACTTGTATTATTCGTTTATTTCTATCTTCCTATATTCAAATTTTATATCTTGATTTTGATAAGAGGGTGGGAAGAGAAAGAGAACAAAGAAAAATGGTTTACTGAGGGTGGAGGAAGGGAGAGAAGAGGGAAAGGAAAGTTAGGCACTTCAATAAGAAGGTAGGCAGATTTACACTTATAAAACTAATCCATGCTTGTATAACATTTAGATAAAAACATGGATGGGCAACGAAAATTGGAAGGGTTAAGGGAGAGAATGAGAAGATGCAGGCAAATGAAGGAGAAGAGCAGAAGTTTAAAATAATGGATAACCTTAGTTATCAACGCCGTTGAATTTCCAAGGTTCAGCAAGTAAATTATACATTTCTGAAGTAAGTAATAGGAAAAAACGTTTTGCAACAAGGTAGTTTCTGAATATTTATCATTTAATTTTTCTCTAAAAAATGAGGAAATTTCAACATCGGATATTTCAATATCTAATTTTGAAAAATTCCTTTTTTACAAATTGTCTCTTTTACTTAAACAAAGCCAACTCAGTGAGAATTGAAATACAAAAAGATGATTGAGATGATCTTTGCTTTTGATAAATACAAGGTGTCACAAAACTAATGCACAATTTGTATTTGAACAAAAACTACAGATCTAATTGATATAGACATTTGCCACAATTATGGTCACCTGACTTGAATATTTCCAGTGGGGAGTCCTAAAGAACATTGTGTTTGGTACAAAACCAGCCACCTTACAAGGATTGAAGACCAGAATTGGAGAAAAAGTTATCACCATTGACATTGAACTCTGACAGCGTGTGTGCAGATCAAAAGCTTGATGACTGAATAAACACATGGAAATTGATAGTAGTCACATTGAACTTTACATATAACACAATGCGTTTATCTATGTTTATTAAATCTGTAGTTTGGTTAAAACATCAACAAATTTGTTTGCGGACAAATTGAGCATTACTTTTCAGATACCCAGCCTATATATGACAGTCTCTAAGTATCAGACTTTGCCAGTGATTCTGTGGTTTCATGGTGGGCATCTTGTGTTTGTAAACAGTTATTTGAAGTTGGGAAAAAAATCTCTTGTGAATGTTCCTGTAGCCATTCAGAAAAAATACCAGATCCAAATTCTTCATGGAGTTGGGCTTGTATTTCTTGGCTTTCATTAATGCATGAATTCATTCTGAAATAGACAGCGAAAAAACAAGAACTGGTATTTAATGATGTACAAAGTTTACACAACCAAATATAAAGTTACATAATGATATCTGAGAAGACTAAATCTAATACAATGATGTATCATCTATACAATGTCTGTTCAGAAAATATTTAGCCAGTCAAAACTAATGAAAAAAAAGCCTACCTTAGGCAATGATGCCTTTGTCCTCTTCAAAGTACTCCAGACCTCACAAACTCATCCCAGCATTCCTTACTCTTTTCAGAAAAGTGTGCAAATTCATCTTCCAGGGTCACCATCAGCTGCCTCATCATATTCTAAATTTCACTGACAGTCTGAAATCTCTTTGGGAAAAGCCAGAAGTTGGAGGGAGCCAAATGTGGACTGTAGGTGTGGTGATCTGGATGATGCAATGGTTTGCTAAAAAAACTTTGCACACAGCGTGAAGAATAGGCCAGCTCAGTCATTGTGAATGCAACTATCACACAGGCTCACTTAATGGCCTCTCACTCACCACTGAGTTATACATGTGCACAGCACTGTACCCCTGATTGGTTACCAAGTTACATCAAGGTCACACAACCAGTTCTTGAGATATTAAAAATGGCTGGATACTTTCCAGACAGACTTCGTATAATATGTATATATATACACACACATATGCAGAGGAAGCTGCTTATTGTAGATCACTTTACAACAGGGTTTTTCAGATAACAATAACTGGCTGATAATATTAAGTGAAGAATATCCAGGAAACTTCCAATTGATATGGTTAATGCGTCCTCAAAAAGTGCCATGCTAAGTGAAACTGCATTAATTGAATTCAATGATTTCAAGACAATTTTCTGATAATAACAGAGGATGATTTTTTTAAGTTTTAGGATTATATGTTTATTGAAATGAAAACAGCATTTTAATGGGGGTTGTTTTGAAAGTTTTTCCTCCCTCCTTCTCTTACACATCTAGCAATACAGGTGCAGAACTGCTTCCAAATAGTGTCAAATTTGGCTGCTGTGTTCCAAGTCTGAGTTATCTTCAACACATTACTTCAAAGCCTTAAATGCAGCAATTACAAGCTGATCCATAGGCAATAAGAGAGACATAGTGTTCAGGGAAGAAAAAAATCACTTTTACATTTTCACACGAGTCACTGAGATTAGGATGTCCAGGTGCATAATCCAGAATTAAAACCTTAAAATCAAAATTATGTCTTTGAAATAATCTCCGACTGCTGGATAAAAATATTTTGTGAATCAATCTGCCAAATTACAGGTAGGGTATTTTGATTCAAGCCTCAAAGTGCCCTTGGATTCTGTGTATGAAACACAAGCAGAGACTTTATCTTAAACTATTATCATTATTAGCATTGCCACCTAATAAAAGTGTCAAGACAATCTTTAGAGACCTTATAACCAATGTTTCGAAAGAATGGCATTCTCTCACTATCTATATTCTACTGCACTATCTATAAACTACTGAAATTCCCGCTTAGAAAGTTAGGCAGTGAATATCCAAATACTGATCGTGTATGGCCTTGGAACATGTTTGAAATTGGTGGAAGTTCAAGCATCCCCCAACTGAGGCAGCTCAGTGTTCCAGCAATTCTTTATTTTTTATCACTATACCACTGAATAGCAGTGATTATAATGTGGCTTTCTCTGTATGTATATGTATATATATATGTATATATGTATATGCATACATGTATATATATATATATATATATATACATGTATATATGTATATATATATATATATATACATGTATATATGTATATATATATATATATATATATATATATATATATATATATATATATATACATGTATATATGTATACATATATATGTATATATATATATGCATACGTATTATTGTGTCATCCACAAACAGCTGTTTCGTTGTATTACAACTATACAGTGTGGCTATAGACTATCTATTATCCCATGCATATGTATATATACATATATATATACATGTACATATATATATATACATATATATATATATACATATATATATATATATATATATATATATATATATATATATGTGTGTGTGTGTGTGTGTGTGTGTGTGTGTGTTTGTGTGTATATATATGTATATATATATGTGTGTATATGTATTTATATATAAGTGTATTAAGCGAATGTTTCAATCCTGCCTCGTGGTACTGGATGGGATAATGGAAAGTCTATAGCCATTCTGAAGAGATGTAATACATCGAAACAGCTATCTGTGAATGACACAAAAATATATATATATATATATATATATATATATATATATATATATATATATGTGCATATGTATGTGTGTATATATATTTGTATATATATTTATATATATATGTATACATATATATATATATGTGTATATATATATGTGTTTATATATATGTATATATATATATATATATATTTATATATATATGTATATATATATGTGGATATATATGTGTGTATATATATCTGTATATATATGTATACATATATGTATATATATATGTGTTTATACATATGTATATATATATATATTCATATATATATATTCATATATATATATGTATATATATATATTTATATATATATGTATATATATTTATATATATATGTATATGTATATGTATATATATATATTTATATATATGTATATATATGTATATATATATGTATGTATATATGTGTATATATGTATATATATATATATATATATATATGTATGTATTTGTATATATATATGTATATATGCATATATGCATATGTATATATATATGCATATATGTATATATATATGTAAGTATATGTATATATACATATATGTATATAAATATATATATGTGTGTGTGTGTGAGTGTGTATGTGTGTGTGTGTGTGTGTGTGTGTGTGTATACTGAATCAGTGTTTTATATCATTGTAGAGTTTTTCCCTTGAGTGTTGTTTATAGTGAAGCATTTTCCAAAAAGAATGAAAGCCATTGTGAATACCTTTGACTTTCAGCAAAAGCTCTTTCATAGAAACTGTTGGTCCTTCCACAAGTTTCTCCATCCTCACTTGCAATGCCTTCATCCTGTGGTGAGAAAGAACATTAATATAAAAAGAAAAATCAAAAGAAAAGTGGCGATCAATGCATAAGTTTCTTCTCCCAACTTTTGTTGGACAGTGATTGCAAAAAAGTCCATATTCTCAAAAAAACAATGATGAACACTGGACTAGAATGCAAAAAAAAATTTCCCAGACATAATGAGTACAAGATTGGCTGTTACAAGTTCAAACTTCACTCTAATTTCTGTTCTGACTGAAGATGGTTTCTTTAACTTTTGTATTATATGTATAATGAATAGAAAATTATATGAATACATATTTTCTGTAAAAATGTGTTTGTTTATTAGAATGAAATATGCCCATCTGTATCTGTATAATAAATTTTCATTAATATCTAAAACTTCTTAATTTAGTTCAGTCAGTAGAACAGCCTGTTGGCAATCAGTTGGTTGTGAGTTCAAATCATGGCCGGGGAATGTAGCTTTTACATATAAGCCTACAGCCCTCATTTTAGTGAGGGTTATCCTTATTGGTTGTCAAATTGAGATTTTGTACTGCCCTCAAGTTGTATTCTATAACGAAATAAAAACAGATAGACCAAAATGAAAAGGAAAGAAAGCACAAATTAAGGAAAAAACAAATTTTTATAGACAGGGAAATATGGAAAACTGACAATGTCAGTATAAAAAACAAAAACAGATCAAAGTTAAGAAATAATAATTTGAAAAACAATGATGATATGATCTTCATACGTCAAGTCAAGTGTCTGCTATCCTTGATTTCCTTAATTTTTTATCTGTCAGTTATTGAATAACACATTTTAATGTAATGTATTGAATATTTCAAAATTGTGTGCTTTTTTTTTACAAGCAAACTGATGTGATATGTCATTCCTAATTATAGATCACATTTATAGCCAAATTTTCAGACAAAAATAATGATGTATTTTTCAATTATGGACAAAAAACTCACTTTGGGAGCATTTTAGCATAATTGTTTGGAATAAATAAACCAAAATATTATATCGATATTCTGCAAGGAAGATAACTTTTCAGCAGACACAATTGGTGCTGTTGAACTAATACAGAAAAAATGAAAGCAGAAAATTACGAAAAGTTGAAACTGTATTTTATCAAATTTAACTTACAAAGAATATGATTTTGATAGTATTACTGTTACTGTTAGTATTGGGGTTGAGGTTACAATTAAAACACATGAAGATTAAATATTTCTTTGCATATTTGTAACTCTAAAATGAATAAAAGTTTGAAATTAATCATGTGGCAACTCCTTCATTTTTAGTTAAAATCAAATACGAATATCTTCTAATTCTCCTTACTTCAGGAGGCGTATATTGATTAAACTCCATGTGTTTTCTATGGCTTAATTAATCTTTATGTTGTGCGTTTTTCAGTGTCTGAGAATGGCATAGAATTGCTTATTTGCGATCATAAATTAAAGTGTTGCACATTGCCCCCAACTTAGCAGTAAGGCATACCCCTGATAACCTTGTCTCCAAAATTATTCTTTGGTCTTCAAAATACCAAGCCTCATGGATTCAAAGCATTCCACTTATCTCCACTTCATTAACTTAATGCTACTACAACTACTTTGCACAGAGCTCCTACTTCTTCTACCAAACTACAAGCTTACATTATATACTTATTCAATCATGAATTCAATCTCCTTCCTTAATTACCAAGTAATCTCATTTAAACAGACATCTTCTATCACAATCAATCTAACTAATGTTAACATGTATTTTCCTTTCAGTTTTTTATTTATTGTTATAAATGTCTCATCATTAAATGTACATCCTTTTTGTTTGTCTAAACAATCGTGTCTTAGTAACAATTATAAATCTGTATAATGTCTGCGTCCATACTCATACTTGGCACATCTAGATTCTCTCCTCTTTCTGCGATAGTGATTATCAACAACCTCCCTTCATCAACACTTACAGTGGCATCAGAATGTGGCAGTAAACTCAAAGCACGTGGAGATAAATTCCTTTGTTCTCACTAACTACCATCATCCTATCCCTTCAGGGAACTAACTACCATTTCTACTCTCCTTCATACAATATAGGGACCATCACACTTATAATTATAAGAAAAAATGATAAGTTTTTCTTTGTCATTTCTGACACTGTTTCTTCATACAAACTCGTAAAGTAGATAGTTTTTTATTTGTGCTAAATTGTTAGCATAATTCAAGTTTTCATTATGTGCAGCGTTTACCATAGTTAGCTCCCTTGTGAAATATCGGTATGTTTTGCTGAACCTATTCCAAACAATTACCTGTTTTTCCTCCCCTATTTACCCAGGGTTGGAATTGAGATATTGGAATACATTTTTTTTCCGAATCTTCAGGCACTAGGTCTTTGGAAAATAAAGACGCATGAGTTTGCTTGTAACAACAGTTGCACACAACGTTCAATATTCCTAGAATATGCAAATCAGACTCCCACATTAGAGTTATTTGACTTAAACCCACATCAAAAAGTTAGTTTTGCTATGAGATTTTTTCTTAAATTCTTGAAGAAACGAAGCTTAGAATCAGTCAGAGCAGATCAGACTACAAATGAAAAATGTATTTTGATAAATATTTACTCTGACTCAGGTTCACAAAACTAATCTGAACCGTGAAACTGAAATCAAGAATCAAAAATTAAAAGTATGTTGATAGTAAAAAATAAATAATATGAACAAACTGCTGCTGACACTTGAATAATCTGTCTCCTCCAAATGATTGATGCCATTAGATGATGATTGTCCATTTTGTTGATATGTTTGGTTTGAATTCGATTCGTGTTTTTCATCTGCCATTTTGATTATTTGGGTCGTTGTTAAGGAATCCATTATTTACAGCCGTTGTTTAGTATAAAGTAAAATTTTTCCCCGTCTGAAATAGCAAAAATTTTGGCAATTCTTTAGTTTATGAGCATGAAAATATTTCTTTCAATTTTGGGTACTTTCGATCCATTGGACCTTTGATCCATTCGGAAATTTTGTTGATTTTGAGAGAATTCATTTTTTAAATTCTATTTACTTTAAGGCTAAACTGGGCAACTACTACTCGTCATTTTTACGGAAGTACAGGTGTATTAAGGGTCTAGGCGATAACGATTCAAAAATTTGAATGTAAAGAAAAGAGGGTTATATTTGCTGCGTGAGTGAAATAGGGTTTTATTTTAAATGTAAATAACCCCACCCCCACTCAAAGTCAGGAAAAATTGTTCATAATTATCATTTTTAAAACTATTGTTTTGTATCTAGTAATCATTAAAATTTGTACAGTCTTTTTTTTTTTTAATTCTGATAGATTCAAAAACAAATTTATTTAAAGGTGATATTAAACCACATCTCATGTTAGAACACTTGTATAGGAATTGATTGATGAAAAATCGAACACACCTGGTTGTCCCTAGCAACGTTTGGTGTATAACAGGAACACTAGCTACAAATTAAACACCTGTTGAGTAAGAGCAAATTTCTACCTTCTACCCGGGACGTGAATTAATTTTACAGTTTTTTATTTATTTTTTATTTTTAGCGTATTTGAATCTGAATAGTATTATTGGTCATTCTTTTTCGAAAAAAGAAAAATGCCTGGTGCCGGGAGTCGTTTGAAGAACCGAAAAGGTAAAGACGATGAAAGCGACATTGATAGTGAATCCATCGGTGTTGTTGGGACTTTTGAAACTCTACGAGATGAGGGAGGACATTTTATGCACGTTGGACAGTACAAAAAAGCCATTGAAAGTTTCACCAAGGTAAGAAAAGGGTTTAGATTTACGATGTATTTACAATGTTAAAATGGGCACTTATTTTCCGCCATTTTTACAAAAGTACGAACGGGCTCACATGAATTGTTTTCGTTGTGATCCGAAAAATGGTGCAAAAATTAAAATTAAGATTGAAAATGTCTAAAATTTGAAAGTTTTAATTCTTTTAATAATTCATATTTTTTTAGGGTTGGGATTAGGTTAGGGTTGATGGTATGAAAGAAAGTAATCGGAGGAACGGAAGATAATTCATGTTATCCATATTTCCCTAAGAATGGCGGTAATTAAGTGCCCTCTTTAACATTGTAGTTAGATCATAAATATAATGTCTCTCCTAAAACCTTAATTTTTTTTTTTTTTTTTTTCAAAATTTACATTTTTCCTTTCTGAGGAGGGTTTTGTTGATTGAGAGAGAAAAATTTCAATATGATTTCAGAATTTTCCACTCATTCGAATTTCATCTAGAAAAGAAAAGAGATGAACGGGCTTCACTGATCTCATAGTTTAGTAATACAAATTATCATGATTGTTGGGAGGGCATTGGTTATATCCCTGTGTTTCTCTTACAAAAATACCTTTTTAAGAATTCATTCATGGAATAAGTAGTTATAAAAATCTTATTGTAATTTAATTATTGATTAATTTGGGGTAGAATCTTAAAATCTGGGTTTTTGACTAAAAATTACGTTTTCTCGTGCAAATTGTAACATTACACTGTTTTGCTCAGTGAACTTTTCAAACATGAATATCTTTGAATTTGTATGATAGACAAATTTTTTTTGTATCAGAATTTCCTACTATCTTTCTTTGTTATGACTCAGAGATCATTACAATAAAATCAACATGTTACAAGTCTCAGGCATTTTTATCAATGTGCATTACTTTGTTGTCAAAAGTGCATGGGGGTACTCAGGTTACAGCATTTTTTTTGTTGAATATCCCAAATTATCCCAATTGTTGTTGTGGAGCACTCAGTTACAACAAAATACATGCTAAGCAGATATCAAATATTGTGAAAGAAAATGTTCAGTCATTTTTTCATTCCACAATATCAACATTTATTCTAACACTCCAATTTGTATTTTGCCTAAGAAATCAGAAAAGGAGATGATGACGAAAAGTGTACTAATTTTTTCCAAAGGATTTTGGTGCTTTCAATCAGTAATACCTTTGTTGCCTCCGGAAAGGTGTTGGTTTTCATTAAAATTGCAGCTTTTAGGAGGAGATTCTGTTTTTAAAACAACTTCAATACTGGCCTGAATTCTTACTTTTGAAGTATTTTGATTAATTCGTTATGAAAAAATATTTTTCTTGAAAATTTTAAATTTCTAATTATGCTCAAATAAGTATTCAGGTTTTAAGAAAATTATTTCTCACTGAAGAAATCAAAATTTGGTGGATATCATCCAAATTTTAAGCCAAACATTCAAATTTTTTTCATATGAATTCTGGAGTTGAAGACCTGCCAATGAACATGATTTGGAATAAAACATTTTGATGTTGAAAAGTTTTGTTTTATTTGTGCATATTTTTTTTTTTTCAGGCATTGGAAATGAACGAAGGAGACAAACATTGTCTTGTGATGCGATCAAAATGTCACCTGAAACTTGGTGAAGCTGCAGCAGCCTTGAAAGATGCCGAGATGGCACTCAGTCAGGAAAAAGACTTCATTCCTGTGAGTAAACATTCAAAGACTTATTCCTCTGACTGGTGTGTTGCCATGGCTGTTTATATTGCCTTGAATAAAACAATGGAATCAGTGCATACATGTATTAGAGGCAATACCAACATATGTGCATTGTGTGACATTGGATGCGTTAATACTGTGATAATTTTTGAAAGCCCCCTTGCTGAGAGAGTTCCATATTTCCTACTGATGTCCATGATTGGTATTTGAGACTGCATAAGAGCCAGGATTTAGTACCCAGATCAGGGCTTTTCAAAAGAGCGAACCCATCTGGAGGGCCGCTTAAAAGATTTGTTTGGGGTCATAGAAATAGTTGAAAATCTTACTTTAAAGAATTATTACCTAGTTAGTGTTTTTTTTTTATTTTTATTATATCTATACAAAAATTCCCTTCTGGTTTTTCTTGTAAAAATGACTCAATGCTATTCACTACATTTTTTTTTTTTTAGACGAATTTTGTTTTCGTCCCATTTTAGTGATTCATTTCAATATGATTCATTTTTTTCTCGTAATAACATGGTAAAACGTAATATAGAGTATAAATACGTTGCAACTTTTGATATTTGGTAGTTATTCATTTCTATCTTTAGTTATTGTTAAATCACAGCAAAAGGCCAATGGCTCTTATGACAGTGAGTGAGGAGTTGCAAAAAATTTGCCTTATCAAAAAAGGTAATGAATGAAAAATGTTCAAGAATCTCTGCCCTATATATATATATATATATATATATATATATATATATATATATATATATATAAATTACATTGTTTTGAATTTCAATTGAAGCCTAACAGAAACCAAAGTAAGGGATTCTTGTTATAATCATTGAAAAGAGCATGATGCTATTAAAGGTATCACTTGAACATCCTCCCTCTTACACTGGTTTTGGGTGTAGATTATTAAAGTGATCCCTTTTAGGAGGTAGGATATCAAAATGATCCCCCGAAACATTCAAGGCATTGGACTTCAACACAAAACTGTTAATCATTTAGTGAATGTTGTAAATCTATTGAATGGAATGTATGACACTGACTATTGAGTTATATTATAACAAGCAAAAGTCCAGAATTTAGGAGATGTGCAGTTGTAAGCATGTCTTTTTAAAAGGAATTCCTTCAAAAATTTAGTTTGTGTGGCAGATTTGGTCATAATGCAATTAAAAATGTATGTACTTGTATGAGTCAGCAATATCTTCTTTAAGTTTGTCAAGAAGATAAAACATTTAAAATTTCATGCATTGAAATGAGTAAACAATATCTCCTTCAACTTTGATGATAAAATTAATGAATTCCTTTTTTCCCTTGTTCACCTAACTTTCCCTAAATTACAATGGCACACACACACACACGCACACTTTAGGTGGGAAGGATGTTCAGTTGACTAAAATTTGTGGAGAAGATATTTGAATGTCTATTCTAGAGGGGGGGGGATTTTGAAATGATCCACAATCTTTTGTTATGATTGAACCTCTGCCTCTAGACAATTTCCAAATTCAATGCTATTGCAATGGCTGTGGTAAGTAAGTCTTCAGGATAAAGCTTGGATTATCTCCCTTCTTAGTCAAACCTGGCAACCCTGTCTTCAAATACCATTTAATACTATTAAACTTGACATTGTTTTGTTGCAGTGCAAGGTTTAGTGTTATTGTGTTAATGCAATGAAATTGATATTTTTATTTGCATCAATTTTTGTTTTTATTCTTTCCTCTAGGCTCTTTATCGAAAAGCTGAGGCTTTGTATCAACAAGGTGACTTTGAAACGGCACTTGTGTATTATCACCGTGGCAACAAACTCCGTCCAGAATTACCTGACTTTCTTCTCGGCATTAGTAAAGCACAAGAGGCAATTAATAACAGCATTGGAAGTTAGTTCTTCACAATATTTTCTCTGTTTTGGAACATATAGACGTATATATATATATATATATATATATATATATATATATGTGTGTGTGTGTGTATTACAGTAAGATTGTAAAACTAGTGATTTTGTGAAATGATTAAGGATTTTGTGAAATTCCTGAATATTTCAATAATTTCATGAAATCCTTTGTTTCACAATTAATGTAGTAATTATTAACTTATTTGTGAAGCTAGCCGTTACTACTGAAATGAGTTTGATTCTCACTCAGTGCCTGGCTACTGAGGCTTTGTGTCAAACCAAGCTAAACTTAGTAATATTAAGTGTATTTTGCTTTAGTATCACTGTGTATATACAGCTTGATTTGACACACGACCTAAGTACTTCCATCAAAAAAAAAAAGAATTGATTAAAAAAAATTTGAATGAGACAGCTGCATAGTATACAAGCCCACTCAATGGCATCTTACTGCCAACTGAGTCATCTCACAGGAAAGAGTCTGTTCACACCTGTACAGTAAGATGCCCTCTGATTAGTTGCCATCTTATATCAAGGCTGTGCAACCAGTTCTCGAGATATTCTGAATGGTTAGATACCCTCCAGACAGTCCTTGTAATGTAGAATAAGTGCCAGAATTGTTTCTTCAAGATAATATCATATTCATTATTTATGCTGTGTGTGCGGACATGCATGCGTGTAAATCTGCCTGTTATATCAAAACTTGAAATCAACAATGTTATTTTTCATTAAATTTTAGGTATGTATTTTTTTAGTTAATCAGTTCTTTTTTTTGTTTTTTATGTCTCATATCAAACATAGGACTATTTAAGAAAAGAACATACATAGTTATTGTTTTTATGAGGAGAAAATACAGATACTACACTTTGATTGTTTAAATGAAGTGTCAACGCTGATTATCAAATTATTTGTAGCTATAAAGTTATAATAAGTTTATAATTGATAAAAATGAATATATACTTGTCCGTCCAAAGAAATAATCATTGGCATTGGTATTTTCGCAGGTCCCAGTACAGTGAAATTACAGGCCAAAGGTGACCTGTCCATCTTTGAAAAACACCAAGAAGAGGTAAAATACAATTATTATTAATTTTTGACTCTTATACCCTTCCCAGACAGACCAGTAAAAGCTTTGCTGTATGGTAACTTGGCTGATGGAACCTGACCAATTGGGCGTCTCAAGCTGCACTATAGAGATACGTGCAAAAATACTGAAATTTTGTTGTCCCGTAGACCAATAGAGGAAATAAGTAGATAATCATCAAGAATGGAGACAGTTAATCCATCACACTTGTGAGAAAGTCAATAGGAAAAGAATTGATGAATATGAAAGAAAAAGAGACAAAAGATAGAGAAAAGATTACAATAATAAACTCTTGAACCTTTAAAGGACTACCTATTCAGTATGTTTGCTATTTAAATGTTAAATATGTCATACTTGTTTTGGGTTTGAGGCAAATATGTGTGTATGTATATATGTCTATCCCAGAGAATGTTGCCGCAGCAATGCTAAGGCCAGACATGGTACTGATCTCGGAAGCCTTCAAGCAGATCATTCTCTTGGAACTCACTATTCCCTGGGAGGACTGCATTGAGGACTCAAATAAGAGAAGGGCAAAGTTCACTGAGCTAGTGGAAGAATGTTTAAGCAATGTTTGGTTAGCAAGGTACAAGCCCATTGAGATGGGATTCAGGAGGTTTGCAAGACTTACATTTTTTTGATTTTGGGGTAGATCTAGAAATTTTTTACAGTTACCTCTCCTACATCATAGCTATATGTCTGTCCAAATAATATCTCCATGAGGTCTCAATGAATTTCTATTAATTTTTTTGGAAGGATAAATCCCCAGGTAAGGTTGACTTGGTTAAATTTTCAGGCAGGATCAGGAATTTTTTTTTTGTGAATAAGCACCCCGGGCTGGTCTCTGTAACTCTTCTCTGGTTGGTGATTTGCAACACTGGTCAGGCCATAGTTAATTGGTTGCTGTATCTCTGCCTCAAGTTGCCCCCACCTCGCCCTTGTTGTGTCCAGATCCGAGGGGGTGCATCTGTTGGCTGAAAGACTCTGCAGCGCTGGAACAAAGACCACCGGAGGTGTCACAAATCAAAAAGAAACAATCAACAATGGGTGTATAATATGCAACAAGATTTATGTCAGCATTATTAAAGGTTGACTGGTCAAAATATACACTGATATAGGTGAGGACACTATGGAATGACTATCAGTCTGTCCATAGGGTTATCTATTTGATGTCTCTTTGTATGTCTATTTGTAAAGCTTCAACAAAGCTCTCAAGTTGAAACTATGAGTCTTTTGGGATCATCCACTCGATATCTCTTGGTATATCTATCTGTATAGCTTCACAAAAGTTCTCGTTGTGTGGGTCAGGATTAATTGTGATTACAAGGAACGTGGAATTCTCTGCAATGTTCCAGCAGCTTCTCTTCTTCCTCTGATGCTACTCAAAAATAGCTGGTTTATATGATGGTTGGCTGGCTCCCTTTGTGTGTGGGACCGATGACTGAAAGGTTTATGATTGATTTTTCTCTTCTCCATTCCACCCTCACCAAATTTGGGAATCCATAATTTTCCTTTAGAAATATGCGTAGGCGATAGGCAGGACCAGATCCTCTGGCAATCAATTTACCTGCCTAGAAACTAAAATTATTTCCCTAACTCATGGATTTTTAAACTTCTCAAACAAAGGCCATTAATCATACATCTGAATTCTTTCCATGCCTGGTTTCTCTCAAAAACACCCTGGGTAACCATTCTGATTTGTAAGTAATCAAAAAACAGTTACCTCCCCTGAATTGTAGCTTTGATATGGACTGATTTTCATTTTTAGTGACTATGATGATTTGGCAGGGGTATGTACTCTCTGAGTGCTTTCAAGTTTTATTTGTAACTGGTGGAGAGAATTAATAGTTTCTATTGGCCTTATGATACTTAATGCCAGCAAAAATTGCATAAAGCCATTCCATCAATAGGCAATGAAGTTGACAAAATTACTCTATATTTTGATGGTTGAGGTGCCATTCAGATGAGACAAGACTCCAATTTCAGTTTGAATTTCATAGTTTTTGCTCACTGTTAAGACATTGTTTTTGTATCTGTTATATTGGACAACTCCATTTTGGGAGATGTTTCGTGAATGCTTCAAGTGTTGTCTTATCCACCGAAATATACGGTACTTTTACCAGAGACTGATATTTTTGACCATCACCTTGACCCAGAGGTACAATAAGAGCTATTGTCTACCAGCCCCTGTCTCCATAGCCGCATGGGAATTCATTCATTTAGGGTGGCAAAAGGCTTGATTAACCCAAAATTTTACATGGTTCAATCCAAATTACACTGATTTACCCGAATGAGGTGGGGCTTGCCCTGAGTCTCTTATACCTATGTCTGTTCCACTGCCTTGTAGGTTTGTCATGGAAAATGGAAGGCTAAGGTAGACAACCACAGGCAACAAGCAGTAGGGAGCTGAAATAGCAAGACAAATGATTCAGCACACTCCTCTAACCCTGCACTACACCATTGTCATCTTGGATTTTCCTGTACCACCAGACTCTGACTGAGCAAACCAAGATAGTGCTGCTCATCCACTGCTGAAATCTCATCTCCTGCGCAGTCCTCCTCTGTTTCTCCTTGGAATTGAGAATGTCATCCTCGAAATTGATACACTGCTTTAAGTTCGTAAGAGAATCATATTCAATATTCTGTATAATTAGAAACCATCAACAGAGATTTCTTCAGTTTTTAAGTCATTCCTACTGACTGGCTATGTATGTATGTGTCATACATACGGATGACACCAATGGAGCTAGAGGGTTAAAAATTTAAGCATTTACATTTTATGTCTAGGGAAAAAAAATGTTTTGTTTTTTGAAAATTCCCCAGCAAATTAAGTTTTAGGTTCAATTTACAATGTAATTTCATGCTAAATTGGCATCTTAGCTTGTGGCCAGCAGTGTTCAAAATTAGGACTCGAGAAGTAACTTATTCATTGATTGTTTCTTTTTTCAATATCTCAATTGATCACCCCAATACGTCATGCTGCCAAAAGATGTTGGTCACATGACGGTGTCTATTGAATGACTAACCAGACCTGTTTCTCTTTGAATTATGGATCACAGAAGAATAGGCGGCCTCAGAAGGAAGGTTACAGGAAACCATCTCAAAAGGTGGAAGAAAAAAAAGTCCGTCAACGTCCTGTGACAAGCGGAAGTTCAAAGATGATGAAACAACTCTTGGAGGAACTTTATGTTGATAAAGAATATTTGGAGCACCTGTTGTCAGATTCAAGTGAGTAAATAAATTATATACAAAAGCTTGGCTGCGCTAGGGTCAAACTCCTTTGCTTCATTAAAATCTACTAGATAAACAGAATTTATTTCTCCATACAATATTATTCCAATATTATGTGTCTCATTTCAAACAAGTCAACCCTGGTTGGGCTCTAGGAAAAAGAGAGAATTTGTCACCAATTTTTGTGTTAATCACTGTGTCACTGTCATTTGCACATGATGTCACTGGTTTTTGGTCTGGTCATTGTCATCTGTCATTGTTGTTACATACAAAGATAAAGTCAAAACTCAATCGTTGGAGTTTGACAAAAAAAAAGGAAGAAAAAGCCTATTCAGTCTGATGGTTGTTCCACCGTTAGCCTTGAAAGCAAGGAAGAAAGAATACGAAGGCCAACTCCACCTAATTGTCAATCTGCCACAAACCTTGATAGCAAGGAAGACAAAACAAGAAACATGTCGATAGGATTCAATCCCAAGATCTACTGGTGTCTAGCAGAATGTTCTAGACCACTGAACCACGGACACACTTAGGAAAATTTGGAATTCATTTATGATCATAAATGAAATATCTTGGTCAGATGAACAGCTAAAAATCTAGGATGAATATACAGCTTTTTTAAAATCCATATGTTTCATATTGTTCAATGGTTCTGTTATTATATTAACTGTTTCAATGACATCCTTGGTTACATATTTTTTTTCATCAAAAAGAAAAACCAATAAAATATATATACTTGTTATTTCATAAAAATGATATTTTTCATAACAGAAATTCAAAGTTTACAAAAAATACTTACAAAGAACTTACTCACACAAGTTGACACAATGTGACATCATTCTTTCTGTTTCCCCCGCTCTCTTAATCATATTTTGAATTAGAAATTCTCTAATTCTAAGATCTGAATAATAAAGGTAATTCTTGGATTTTGACAATATGGTTTGTGCCATTCTCCTCATCTGACTATTTCCTTTATGAGGACATCTATAACAGGAAGTCGCAGAAAAATTCAGCGTATATATGTACTAAAGATTATTTACATGTAGATGGATATATATTTTCACTTTTGTTGTTACTGATCAGTTTTATGCCATTGCAATCAACAGCCAATGTTTTTTTTATATTATTTTACCTTTACATACAACTCAACTTGTATTTTAATGAGGTGTTTTTTCTTATTTTTTAGGGTTCTCTTCTTTGACCTCTTTCCTTTGTGTGTGTGTGTGTGTGTGTGTGTGTGTGTGTGTGTGTGTGTGTGTGTGTGTGTGTGTGTGTGTGTGTGTGTGTGTGTGTGTTGGGATCAAAGGTGACCTTTTAGTCAGGCCAGTGCTTGATTGGGTTCTGTGCAGTTTGTATGATAGATTGATATTTTTATTGAGTCTGATGTTGGAGTTGGATATTTGGTTGTGTTATCTTGGGTAGAGGTGGGGGTGAGGCAAGTTTTTTTTTTTTTTTAATTTTAAGATTAGTGTTCCAGTTTAGGTACATAGCTGTTTTAATGTGAGCAAATATTCGAATGAAGTAAATTCAAAATTAGTTTACATTTTTTATGTTAAGAATTTTTCTATATAAATCTTTATCATTATTAATATTATCATTAGACAAATACCTCTATGGTTATCTACATACTGTTTTTTCAACTTTGTAATATATATCAATTCAAGTGATAGAAATGTGTATGGAAACTCAAAATTACAAGCTTATTAGTAAGGAGGAACATTAACCATTAGTGTGTATTTGGAGACTTTACATGGAGGTTAGGAGTGGGGTTGAATTTATGAATCACATAGATTTTAAAATTGATTAAAATGAATAATTATCAAGACTTGATGAACTTTTTACGTTAGTGGAATTGAGTGGGGTGGATGTAGATTTGAGATAGTAATACTGATCTGAAGTGAGGATGCAACTAAGGTATCTTGAGGGATGTGTAGGTGGGGGTTTTATTAGAGAGGGGGGTAAATCTAGATTTTATAAACATTAGTTGAACTGTTCTGTGAGAAGGTGAATAAGTGCATAGGGTTGGATAGTGTTGTGCATTTTTAGTGATATATTGTGTATTCCTTGGCCAAAGAGGTGGCCTAGTCTAGTCTGGTTTTTGTTATAGATGGATAGAATTCTTCAAAGTCTAATTTGATGAATGTGCAGTTTTTTTTGTCTCTGATGTTACAGAACTCCAGGATACTTCTTAGATTGGAGTTGATTTCTTTGGGTATTGTTCTGCTCATTTCCCCTTCATAACACTAAAAGACCACAAAGATAACTTCAGAACAAACCCAAAATGCTGACTAATCAACCTTACAAAAAAGAAATAGGAAAAATTAGCAAAACAATACAATGTCCAAAGATCAACTAAAAATAATCAAATTTTTATATTTACTTACATTTTTGATTTAGGAGTATAACTTTTATATTTACATGAATTTTTTATATCCTCATATTTAGTCATATGTATGGATGATTATAAGTCAAGGACTACCTAATTTCAACATCCACCAATTTGAAACTCTAAATTGTTTATTGGTATATGACTCATTAAATTAGGTATCCCCACTTTTGTCTACGAAAGTATTTTGGATGAACCAAGAAATTCATTCATCAAGTACAAAAGGCACCAATTTGAAATGTCTGTGTGTTCTATCTTGTAATACAACTGACTATGGATTAAATTTAATCACCAGAAAATGCATTTCTGATTGGAATAATTTTATCAAAAAATTCAAGGTTAATTTACTGGGTCTATCTTAATTTAAACTGAAATCTCATATGAAATAAAATTTCATTCAATCCTATGTTTAAATCTAAATTCAACTATACATTTGTGTTTAATTCTTATTATGATTTTTCCTAATATAATCTTCATTCTACCCTTTCATAATCACTTCCCACTTTCACAATGACTTTGAAGAACATTCTAACAAATACTTTTTAATCAAATGTAAAATTCTTAAAAAATACTCCCACCATCTCATGCTTCCCCCCTGCATTTACATATGTCTGAAAGTGCAAAGGGAAGAACCCATGTTGACTGTGTTTTTGAGAGTGACATCCCTTGTTAGATCTTCACACAAATTCGTGTGACTGAATGCTCTGACAGGTTCTATTGACAGATTAATCTCATTTGACAGTCTTCCAAACTTGCACATCCATCATCTGACTTACAGGCTTCTTGCAAATGGACTTCTTTTCAGTATCCTTAATGCTTTTTCAGCATCTCAGTTGCAAAATAGAAAATGTTTTCACTCCCACTGGTTTTCATTTTGAAGGTTTGACTGGAAGTGGAAATAACACAAGTGTTGAAATCCGTAATTTGATTCTGGATGAATTGGATTACATCGACACTCGGGTGAATTTCTGGCAACGTCAGAAACCACTTTATGCCCGAAAGAAGAGACCAATCAGCCTTAGATCTGGAAACAATGAGTGTCAGGCAATACTCAATGATTTGGAAGAGATTGATAATGGTAGGTCAGCAGTTTTCAATCATTTCCTATTTTATAGGCCTAATTCATAGACCTATTTTAGGGGCTTATTTTACAGGCCTATTTTATAGGCTTAATTCAAGAAATAATTTTTTTCCAATTTTAAGGTACTTTTTATCTATTTTCCAAATTGTGTATCACAACACTTTAGCATGACAGTAACAATCTCTAGGTGTGTCACAAAATATAGTATATTTCATGCATCTTTCAAAATATACTTTTCCTGGGTCAGTTGAACTGCTGGGATGACATATATTTGACTTGGCTAACAAAACTCAATTTTATTTTTAAAAAGTATGTCATCATTGCAAAAAGCATGGAAAGCTCTGCATTAGACCTTAGAACCAGCTCAAAGTTTTTTAAAATAATTTCAAAAGGGGGGTTTCTGTTTATAATGTAACTATAATTTTAAACTGGGCACTTACTCCCACCATTTTTATGGAGATATGAACTGAAGTACAGCTTACATGACCCCCATGTTAAAATTGACACTAACTGCATAATGTCTGAAAAATAAAAATGAATAAGGCAATTCATACAAAATGAAATTGGATCAAAGGTAAGATAATTTATATAAGCCATACTTCCATCTGTATTTCTGTAAAAATGTCAGTGCCCAGTTTAGCATTATAGTTACATTAGAAATATAACAGCCTTAAAATTCATTTGAAAAGAAATCTTTTTAAAAATCCACAAATTTCTGGATGATTAAAACAAAAAAAAAATTTTCTAGAGCTATTTTAGGTATGTAAAATAGGAAATTACCCTATTTTATTTTCTTCCTTACTTTTTCGTTATTTGTCTTTTCCATACAGAGATAGAAGGCAACTTTATTTTAAGAGAGAAATGAAAAAAAAACAAATTGATTTTGAGGTCAAATATTGGTAGAGTCTGTGGCCAGCAATAAGCCAAAACTTTGCCTAATAGGTTCAAATGCAGTTGGCACTGAAATATAACTGTGGTTGTTGTTTCATTCCCAAATCTATCAGGATTTGCTGCAATCACTGAATATGTAATCATTGGAATGAATGAAAATTTTGACATTTTGATAAAGAAATTGTAATGCATTTTTATTGCAAAATAATTTCCAATGCATTTCTATAAATGCTTTTGGTATTTGCTGTATCACTATATATGTTATCATTAGAGTGAATGATAATTTTTCAGTATTTGTTTGATAAATCTCACCCATGATAATTTGTAATGCATTTTTATAATAAAATCATTTCAATTCATTTTTATTATAAAACCATTTGCAGTGCATTTGTTCATGTGCTTTTAGTATTTTCTGTAGTCACTATATATGTGATTGTTGAATCGAGTGAATGAAAGTTTACCTAAAATACATTGTTTAAAATCCTGGCTTTTGATATTTATTAAGCTTAACTTGGTACAAGCATATGGCTAAATTGATGGAAATGCTTGGTGAAGACAGTGGACTACTAATCTTCCATGTGGAAAGTGCTTACATGCCTAGAAAATCACCATTCTAAGTCCTATCTTTTACCTTGGCTCAAATATTGACCTTTAGCATTGGTGCAAAATACACCCAGCCACAAAGTAAGGTTCAAGTTGAAGGTCGGCAAATGTTTTTAGAATAGGCTGGAGGGAGATGTTGAAGAATTACAATCAGTAGAATGAGGTTGGTTGATAATGAATTAAATACAGAGGAAGCCATTTTTATACTCACAGATAATGTTTCCTGATGATTACTGTTATCAAAATCAATCGTCCCTAAATACTATTAAAAATGATTTTAAAATTTCATATAAATCTCACATTAATTTTTCATGATATAAATTTGTTAATGAATTCATAACAATGAATGTAATCTATTCCAATTTTTATATCAGCTGTTTATAGTTATCTAAAAAATCTTGTCCTAAAGTGATCACACTAGGCAGCTTGCTATGTACTTCAATCCATTGATTTACAGTTTTTCAATTTCTTTTCAGACCTTTTGCAAGGAAATTTCCGGAAGGCTTTAGAAAAGGCCAAAAAAACTTTAAAAACTGCCGAGAATTCATCCATGGCTAAAGTGCCTGAAAAGTTTCTTTTCATTGCCAATCTTCACAGTTGCCTTGGTAACGCTTATATGGAACTAGGGGAATTCGAGTTGGCTGAATTGCATCACAACAAAGACTTCTCCATTTCAGAAACGCAGTTAGTATCTGTAGTGCTATTTATTTTTTCAAGGATTTTTGAAGCACCACCTGAGAGCCATGTCAGACTAATTGGTAGACTTTTTGTCATGAACTGCTTGAAACTGCTCCCAAACACAGTGGAACTCTTCAATGATTAGAATTATTTTAAAAGTGGAACTCTTTTGTGAATTGAATTTTTAGAAAAAAAAGATTAACTTAAAAGTGCAAGAAACTTTGATCAGAATTTATTCCCCTTGATTTAAGATTAAGATTTTTTAAATGAATTTAAAGAATCAAATTTACTAACAATGGTCTATGAGACCAACATGTAAACCAGTGCTTTATGACAGGCATATATAGACATTTACTTAGCAGAGCATAGTCTAGTACCCAGTGAAGATTGAACTCACTATAGCCTACAAGAATTTTCTGCAACCATTTGCTTTTGTAGCTCAAATGGTATGGCAGCTCTACTGAGACAGGCTTCCTAAGGGAAATTTGAATCTCATCAAAAGTTTACTCTTTATTTTCGATCAGTGCTGTTTATTGATGGCTTTAGAATGACAGTCAGAGCAGTTGGGATAATTAGCCATTGAAATTAAGATAAAAAAGAAATTCTAATCAAAAATGAATAATGATTTAAATGATGTATAGTTATACCTTAATTATTGCAGTTAATTCTTTAAAAATTTTCCATACTGTTCAAAATCTCACTGTTCAAGGTCTTATCATTATTTAGTATGTTTTTAGTTTCATATATAGAATATATGAAGACAGACCCAAGATAGAGAACTTATCAATTATTCATTCAAGAGCTCTAAATTTTGTTTGTTTTTCACCATTAGCCACCAGGACACCGGACGTGCCATTGATAACCTGGGACGCACTTATGCTCGAATGGGTAAATACAGGAAAGCTATAAATATGTAAGTATTACTATTAATAGTATATTAGTATTAGTACAGACATCCCCTGTTATAACTAATCAAGATCAGGCAATAGATGAAAAATGGCAAACATCATCTATATATTATGTAACTTTATATAACTATATGATCCTGTTTCCTGTCTCATCAGTGGTCTCAGGGAATCAGATGACACAATAAAGAGTATAACTGTAAAAAACAAATAGCATTGAAAGCGCTGATAAAAAAGTTTTGTTTATTGAAATACTTTTGTCTAATTCATTTCATTTGTACTATTGGTTTTCTGACACAAGTCAGATATATTTCAGAGTGAGTGTGGGGTGGGAGTTGTGTTATCTCTATCACCAAATGGGCCTACGACATAATAAAATAACGCTCAGCCTTAAATAACAAGCTTACAGATTCAAAAAGAAATTCTCTTTTTATTTGAGGTTTCTTCTGGATGAGGTGATGTTAAGATAGGTAAAAGATAAGTAACCCCCACCAATCTATTCTACAGGTAAAGGTATATATATTGTATGGTGCAAGAAAAAATCCTACAATTTGTCATGCTGGGAATGGTAGTATCTTGAAATTCTTAGTAAGTACAGCACAGTATAACTATATCTGTTTCATTTATATCAATAAACTGTATCGTAATATTCATATAGTGCATTCAACCATTTAATCCATATCTAATTTGTTTACTCATAAATTTCTAACAGTCCTAATGTTTTAAAGATATGAGATATGCATAATCAGAAGTGTATTATTGGATTATTATTACGTAACCTCTGCCAAAATAAATAATCTGACCTACATTTGAAACCAAGGATATCAGAAAATCGGTAGTTTACCTACAATAATATGAAATCATCATCATGTGGTACTAATTTATTCTCTTTCGGATTTTATGATCATGAGCATGGGTGTTTATCTGGGTCTAGTTCTTCCATTTTGACCAGAGGAGTATGTTGTCATTATTGTTTTCTTTGTTTGCTTTTGCCTACTACACAACCCACCGGACATAGTTTTACAAGTCCTGTTTTAATCGTCAAAGAGTTTCAGGGACTTTTTTTTCAGGTAGGAGGTCAGTCTGGTTTCCTAGTGAAGTTTTTTTAATTTTATGTTTGTCAGTACCCAGTGTTGGAGTGTTAATATGAAATATCAAAAAGAATATATTTACTATACTTGTCATGAGTATTTGATTTAAATTCAGCATTCAGAATAAAAAATCATGATTAAATGCATACCATTATGCTGATTGTAAAAAAATTGTTTTTTCTTGCATAATGTTCCTGCTTTTAACTCTCAGAACCAAGTGATTAAAAGCAAAGTCTCTGTTTGTTCAAATACTTGTGATAGGATATGAGTGTGAATCTTCCTAGACACCAACAATCTATATCCAACCAGTGAGCTGAAATCTTTGATACAAAACATGGTTGGTCAGAGTCTATTCACAAGAACTGTGTAACCAAATTTCATGCTATGTATAAACTCTCTGACCATCATCTGTTGACATGGTTTGATTTATTCTTGAATCTCTTACATTTATAGGTGGGAGGGAAAACTGAATTCCAAATTAATGGCCATCGAAAAGACATGGTTGTATCATGAGATTGGACGCTGTTACATGGAACTGGGTGAATATGACCAAAGTTATGATTATGGCCGTATGTCATTGTCTATTGCTGAAGAAATGAATGAGAACGATTGGAAGATGAATGCTTCCCTTCTCTGTGCAGAGTCACTTGGTAAGTCTTGATTGAATAGAAAAGAAATCAACTTTGGTATAAAAGTTTATTGTAGCTTTCTTATCAATTAAAAATTGTATTATTGTTATTATTTCTTAAGGAAAAAAAGATATAAAATTATCATTACAATTATTATAGTATTACAGATCCTGTAGATCAACCTTGAGTAATCAAATCTTCTAATATGATCGACATTTGATCCAAAAAATAGGTTTGAGTAGTGTAACTATCAACAGCATGGCCAATGGAATTGGCGAGTCCGGTTTGAACCTTGGGAAAGGCATGAATCCATCTCTTCTACACCCAGCTAAATAGTAGGGTAGACTGATCTCTCTAGCTTTTCGGTGGAGGACAACTCTGAATCCCAAACCAGGTATGTAAAAATATCTCCGGAAGCTGAATGCTTGCACAGTTCTAATACATCCGTGGGTAAGGTGTAACACCCTGACACCTCATGGAGTTACAACACTAAATAAAAACGATTGGATGGGGGCTGTCAGTATGTGTTTAGTCTACTGGTACAATTCTTCTGGAATCTGAGAATGGAGGAGGATTCGGAGGGCATTGGTCCTCAAATGGGAGACCGCCACAATTTTTACCAAAATATTTTTTCACACTTACTATTTGTTTGTTTCTATAAATCCAATCAACAGGAATTGGAGGATTGGTGCAGTACAATCTTCCTACCCCATTCACACTTATTTAGACTTGTGCTAGATTAAGTAAATCTCAACTTATGGGATTTTGTATACAATCTGCTGTGTTTTTTTAATTAGTTTGTTTTTCGTTTTGTGCTTAGTGAGTCAGAACCAAACTAGTGCGGCTTTACCTTATTATCAACAAGTAATGGACTTAGCCAAGGAACAGGGTAGGAGTGATGTTGAACAGAAAATGAAGAAGATTATAGAAGACTTGGAAGTTACTGAATCTGACAAAGAAGAAGACACAAGTTTGGATCTTAGTCCAAGACCTGAAGATTCCAATCTGGTCAATGGTGAGTTTCAATAATGCAGAAAAAGTTGAATAAATCATGAAATTTTTTGCTGGTCTGCAATTTGGGGGAGTAATGCTTTTTAAAGTGATTATGATTGGAATTGGAGGTGTGGGTGGCCCAATGGTTAACAGTATGGAAGATGAAATCAGCAAAGCAAGTTCAAACTGTGGCTGGAACAGTTTGTGTTCACTTTTAACTAGCACCCTTTGGAAAGACATGAATCCCTCTCTTCTTTGGCTAAATAACAGAGCAAATTGGACTCTCTAGCCATAATTGGCGACTGGTCTGGGAGACTGATAACTCTGATTCCAAACCAAGGAGTTTGACAGATAACTGGATGCCATCTTTGATTTCCTTCTGGCAGCTTCTACAGGCAAGCTGATGCCAAATATATCCCTGCTTTTCTTTGGACTGCATTAGTGAAGCTGAAGGGGGTTTCTGTCAACTTCGTATGCCAGGATCTCTAAACATTTCAACCAGGCTTGTTCCCCGAGAAGTCACTTTTGGAGTTGTTCCATTGTCTACCAACCCCTTTCCCTGCTCGGGCAAAACACAATTGCAAATTTTCCCCAACCCCCGTGGACTGACCCCCCCCCCCCGATCTGCACTTTCCATTTTGTTTCCTCTTTTATTCCAAAAGCCTTCTGTCATTTTTTCCTTCTTTTTTGTCTTCAGAAAATGAAGCAGATGACAAACAGAATCCTACGGAAGAAGAGAACACTTTACCAGATGCAGAAACTGAAGAAACTTCGTGAGGAAAACATTCTTTCCTGTTTCTTCTTTTAACAGAAAATATAAGGATGATGATGAAACAATGTTAATATCCCAAAATACAAGGATATAAGAAGACCATTTTATTTAATAAAACATTAAAAAAGTTTCAACAAATTCTTTCAAGTATTCAACACATTTTTTTACTAGCTGTCCCAGATAGACAGGCTCCTTGAGGAGAATGGATGTGAGTTCAAATAGTGTCAGGAGCTAATAGTTACTAGTCAAAAAATTAATAATATCAGATAAAGCTCTATCACAGAAATTCAAATCATATTACAGCAGTTATCTTCTCTCAACACAGATGACACTTTGAGAGTTTCAATAAAAAGCAGCAAAAATCAGATGAAAGAAATACTGATCAAAAAATTAGATTACCTGGGTAAAGGAGGAGAGTTAAGTATGAATCAAGCAACCCTACTCCATGAAAAAAATTATTTGCTACTGAAATTGTTGTAAAGAGAATGTCCTTCACATGGAGTCTACAGGAATGAATAAAAAAGACGTAGCAAATTCCTTTCCTATGGGCTCAGGGTTGAAACTTTCAAGAGAACAAGTCAAGTTAGTCACACAATAAAAGCCGTCGTTTCGGTTGATGGTTTCTAATGAGAAATTAAGGTATAAGTCTTTCATATCTCTGTAAGCCTTCAATAGGTATTTGATTTTAGCCATTAAATTTGTTTACAAAGATTTAAAAAGATCATTTTCTATAAATTAAGACAGAAAGATCTGGTTAGTCATTCAATAGAAACCGTCATATGTCCAACATCTTTCCATAGCATCCGTGTTGGGAGTGATCAATTAAAAAGTAAGAAAAAAAGATGTTCAATGAATAAATTACTTCTTTTACCTTTTATGGTGATAACTAAAAAGTCTGAATTTTACTGCTGGACACAAACTAAGAGATCAATTTAGCATAAACTCACATTGCATATTGAACCCCCCCCCCACTAAAAAATCTATTGGAGTGGGTGGGGAATACTCAAAAAAACTAGAAAAATGTTTTTTCCTAATCCCATAATATGAAGTAAATATTCAAACTTTCAGCTCTCTACCTCCATTGGTTTGGCCTGTATATGTGATACACAGCCAGCAGGACCAGTTTAAAAACTGAAGAAACCTATGTTGATAGTTTCAGTTGGTGGTTTCTGATTACAGTTTAATCTAAAACAATCCAATTTTTGAAGTACAAGACCTGTCCGGAAAGTATCCAGCTATTTAATATTAATGAGAATATAGCCCACCTTGGGCAATGGCACCTTTAAAGTCTCTTTAAAGTACTCCCCTGAGGACCTTACACACTTATCAAAGCGTTCCTTCCACTTTTTAAAAGACGTCAAATTCCTCTCATGGGATCGCCATCAGCTGCCCTACTGTATTCTTCTTAATCTTGTCCACAGTCTGAAATTTTCTCCCTTTCTCTCTCTTACTGGTAGCCAAATCTGGCTGACAGATCTGGGTTGGGGAATGCAATGCTTTGCCAAAAAAATTCTGCATGTGAAGAATGGATTGGCACAGTCATACAGTGCACAAACTCACTCAATGGCTTTTCAGTGTCTACTGAGAAATCCCAGTGGAGTGTGTCTATTCATACCATGCATAGTGAGACCCCTCTAATTGGTGGCCAAGTTATATCAAGGCCAAGCAACTTGAGCTATTCAAAATGGCTGGATACTTTCCCAACAGACCTTATATTTGTACTATGGAATATCAATCAAATACTGATCCTGCTTGTCTGATTCTGATATTTTTTTGTTTTCAGCCCTTAACAACTAAACTGCATTCCAAGGAGACTAATACCAGCATTGCCTGAAAAGAAGGAAATATCAAGAAATTTCTCTTGTCTGAAAATAAAATTCTTCTATGATGGATTTCAACCCTTAAATTCTTTTGATACCACTCCCAATTGATAATTGGACTCGTCAGTGAATAGAATGAAAAAAATAATGGATTTCTTCTGGGAATAGAATGTTGAAAAAGATTTTAAATTACCTAAGGATCAAAGGGAGGTAATTTTAATCCGTTTTTCCACTCGATATCGATTTTTCATATGAATTGAAGAGTTGATAAAGATAAACCTATATACGTTGCACAACTCTGCCACTTTGCTAAGAATGTTCTCATGGATTGAATCACCACATTTGGTTGAATATAAGATTTATTCTAAAAATAACTTTGCAAATATTACTTGAAGGGATCCAGGAATTAGGGTCTAGACCCCCTTGGCTTATCTGGGCAGAGCACAACTGGAAAGAATTTTTTAAATATCTCTATACAGAAGTTTTATGAATAAAAAAACAAAATAACCCTAAATAATCAAAAGTTAAACTTAAAAACAAACATTTATTATCTTGTTTTTCATTTAAAATGAGCTAAATATTTTCTCTTTTATTCTTCATATTTTTTTATATATTGGTTCTGTGGTGAATTTCTTGGATTTTTTTTTTACTCGATTCTTGAGCTAAAAAGCTATGACTCAAATGTCAGTGAAACATGCCAGATCACAAATTACTTTCTCGTTTTTGATGTTTGAAATTTTCTTCCTTTTTCACATCCTTCTGAATGTGTTGATATTATGACTAGGGATCTATCTATCAAAACTCAGATAGTATAGATAGCTTTGAGGCATGTATGAGTTGAAGTGAGCAGCTGTCCCCTAAATACCCCTCTAAACCACACATCGTATACGCCAGTATATACTGTATGTCATTGAATTAAGTTGAGAGAAATTTGAAAAAAATTAAATGAAATCAAGTAAAAAAAAAAAGAAAGGAAAATTTGAGTGCAAGTTCAATTGATAGAGAAAACTATTGACAAGCAGTTCAGAACCTTTTTTGTGTTCACATTTTCCCTTTTCAGTTAAGTGTTAAAACATTTAAACAAATAATCGATGAAAAACTTAATGAATGAATTTTTATTCATTTATAAAATTAGAAAGCAATCAGTATGATGGCTATTAAACAAGGAATAAATAAAAAACTTGATGAATAAATTTTCATTGAATAATAAAATCAGAAAGCATAATGGCTGTTCAACAAACAAACACTCAATGAACTACTTCATTTGTAAATTTTTGTTAATTGAAAAAGTCAGCATGCATTCTGTGATGGCTGAGCCCACAGCAAAAACTATTTCATAGAAAAAATTGAAAATCTTTGGCTAAAAAATAATTGAAAAATAAAGAACAAACTTAAGAATGAGAGATTAAGCACGTTATTGTTAGATAAATCTTCAATTCCAAAATGATTTAATTATTCAAATTAATAGATATAGTATTTCAATTATCAGAATGTCCATGCCAAAATTTACTCATTACAACCAAGAAATTTATCCCCTGAGGTAAACTTACCCCAGATCAAGAAATACTGCTACAGACAAATGTTAAAGAATTTTCTCCTTGTAATTTTTATGAGTGGATCAATTAAAAAAAGAATAAAATTTCTTTTTTTTTTTCCTCTTCAGATATGTTTTAATTTCTGGATTCAATGAAATACTTTGAGCGAATCCAAGAAAAAGGATTAGGGCATATTTCATTTGAAAATTTCTACTAATCATTAAAATGAATTTAAGGAAACTTGGAAAAAGGTTTTACATGAGATATTATTATATTTAATGAATATTGTTAGGGCAAAAGATTTGACATGAAGGATACCATTTGCTCTGCAGGAAATTTCAAGTTTTAAAAAAATGTGTACAGAATTATGATATCACGTAGGGCAGGGTTTCTCAAAAAGTGTCAGAACCCCTCCAAATAATGGCAATGTTCTTGTGTTCAAATCACATACATATCAGTAATTTGGAAATCACAACCTATTGAAAATACTACTGACAAACTTATGTAGTGTTTTTCAATCTTGAATTTAGGGAGAAAGGATATTGCATAATAGAAAAAAAAGGAAAGTTGGCAGAAATTAAAAATAATTCTGTGAATTTTATCATATTCAGATTATTGAGGATCACAGAAATGTTTGAAAATCTTTTTTCAGATAATCATGTAACTAGAGTTGTTTTTTCATCCTATCTCTCTATAAAAATGTACTCCTTCTGGTGCTCATTATGAAATGGATCAATGCTATTCACTAATTTTTTAAAATAAATTTTGTTTTTATTATGTTTTGTTTATCTATTTTTAAAACATAATATTTTATGATAAACACCATAAAGCTAATTTAATTACTGTTAGATTTTGACTAAATACTAATATATAGCCTTAGTTAATATTACTTTTACAACAATGATTGAGGGGTTAAAAAATATTTGTCTCATCTAAAGGGGTTGTGAATGAAAAAGGTTTGAGAAGCTCTGACCAAGTAAATCTTGTACTGGACATGATATACTAAACTTATGAATTTTGACACAACCCAACCCATTATACCTATTGTATTCAAAAACAAATCCTAACACACATTGAATAGAACACCAATAATTCATCTAACAAGACCCAAGGGAGATGATTTGAACTGTTCTTGTCTCAGCTAAATCAGTTGTTCTCAGAATCCCGGGTCACATTCCTCCCCTTGCGATCCTGGGTTTTCTCAATTCCTCTTTTATTTGAATTGCAATGAAGAAATTTTATCACTCTTAAATAAAAATACAACTTCAATCAATTTTTCATATGTTGATTCACTTTTGAAAGTGGCAATGTTCTTGTATTCAAATCACACACATATCAGTAATTTGGTACTCACAACCTGTTGAAAATACTACCTACAAACTTACATAGTGTTTTTTAATCTTGAATTTGGGGAAAAGGATATTGCATAATAGAAAAAAAAGAAGAGTTGAAAGAAATAAAAAATAATTACAGGATTTTTATTGTCTTCAGATTACAAAAAATACTGCAACATTTTTTGGTTTCTTTGAATAAAATCCAATCTCATGTTTTTGTATTTAAAACTTTTATAAGATATTTTGGTGGCAATAAATTCAAAATGAAAATTTAGTTTGCTTCTGTTATGATTCGCAAAGACACAGACATATACAGACACATGGACATACACACACACAAATACAGAAACACATACATGCATATGCACAAACAAGTACTTCACAAATATGCACATATATATACACAGATACTGAGGCATACATACATAAATTGAGAGATACACATCTACACATAAATACAGATACACATATTCACATAAATACAAATACAGAGACACACACGTGCACATACATACAAGTTCAGCTTGTTGAACAACCATTGCCATCAAAGATGGCAAAGGGTTTTATCCTTTTTTTTATATGTTTGTTTGTTTGTGTGTCCCAGTGCTCCTGGACACAGATTTGAAAATCGGCATCAATACTTGA
Source organism: Thysanoteuthis rhombus (assembly GCA_963457665.1). Classification (NCBI taxonomy): domain Eukaryota; kingdom Metazoa; phylum Mollusca; class Cephalopoda; order Oegopsida; family Thysanoteuthidae; genus Thysanoteuthis; species Thysanoteuthis major. The sequence continues at coordinate 19,667,665 of OY735236.1, read as the reverse complement.
CTACACCCCCTTCAAAAATGGGGGGGGGCTTTTTTTAAAACCTCTTTTGGACTATATGTTGATAGGTTTATTAATAACATCTAGATTCTCCAGTTTGTTGACTCTATTTTTAATGTTTTCCAGTAGAAAATGCCATTGATGTTGTAAATAAGATTTTAAATAAGATTTATTCTAATCATATTTATTATTCGAAGGAATCTTTTTTTATGACTTCAGATTTTGACACTACGGTTCTTCAATTATTGACTGTGTGAGCAAAGCAAATATAGAAGAAGCTGCTTATTGTAGTCGCTTTGAAACATGGTATTTTTGATAACAATAAACAGCTGATAACATTAAACAAAGGATATGAAAATTGGAACAAATTTACATTCGTTATTATAAATTAATATTTATAATAATAAAATCAATGTTCAGTCATTAAATGCATAGTTTTAAACAAGTTTACATTATGAAAATTATTATGAATTTTCAATCAACTTCATTATCATAATAAACAGCTTCTTCTGCATTATTCATGAAAAGTCCAATTGAAAATAAATAGCTCATCAGAGTTGGAGAAATTTCTATAATTTCTAGAGTTTTGTGTTTGATCCTGGATCTGAAAGAGTCAAACAACAGATCAAATTATTCAATTGAGAAGACAGACAGTTATCTTAATCTCATTCTTTTTCCTTGTATTTGGGAGTTCAAGTGAATTTTAGTTGTGTGAGTTCTGTTACTGAAGGTTATTTCAAAAGATAAAAGGTATTTTGCTGTGCACAAAGTACTTTATTTGACCAAAACCAGCTCATTTGATCAAAAATTATAAGTTTGAATTTGCAATTTTTGCAAAAAAAATAAGAATTGATATAATGGAATATAATCTTTCTACATGGTCCTAAAGAGAAAAATGATGTACAAAGAACATCATTTTACTGTAAAATCTGCCCACTTTCTAGGATGAAATTTGGGGGAAAATAGGTAAAACACAATGGGGAAGTCATATTTCATATTTATATTTCCGTAAGACTCATGTTTCCAAGGCAATTGTTCCTATGGCTTATCAGTGGAACGGGTTTAGTTCAGAAGAACAGACAATTCGAGCTATGTTGCCAATTTAGCCTTTTTGAATTAGATTTAGTTTTTTTTTTCTTATTTAGCTTCAAATTTCGAATCCTGCTTCTAGTTACAGACCTCATGTTAATCAATACTTACATTAATTTTACAATCAAAATATTGGCTCAGGTCAAGTGTAATAGCAGTAGTAATATCATCAGGGGGTAAGTTATTGCTGATGTTTACAGACACCCACGCTGTTCTAACTAAAGGGGATAAATTTTGATCCAAAACCAGCTAAATTGGCATCACTTTTTGGAGTAGTAAGATTCAAAATTGGTATATGCAAAACATTCTGATCCAAAATTTTTCAAATAAGTTTATGATGATGCTTGAAATATTAAATTTCAATGCAAGTCTTTGAGTTCTGTGAGTTCTGTGAATTTTATTAATCATCAATTATTTTACATAAAATATTAGTTCCGTAGCAAGACAGGAAAATACCTGAGACTCAGAAGTATAATCTAAGGTAATCAAGAACAAAGTATGGAGAATTCAGATCAAAAGATATATTAATTATTTTAACATGGGAAAGCTAAACAGAACAAGGTGTCTTAGCGGACCATTTGCGAGCAATGCAATGAAGCAATATTGGCTTGTAAAAACTTTCGTCTGTGAAAGTACCTTGGCTGGTCTTTGCAACCCTTTGCCAGTCAGGCCATAGTTGAATGATCACTATGAACTCTGCTTTGAGTTGCTCCTGCCTTAACTACATCATGTTCAGATCCGAGGGGAATGCAGCTATCAGCCAAAGATTCTGCAGCATTGGAACAAAGACCACTAGAGGTATCAAAAATCGAAAAGGAACAATCGACACTGGATGCATAATATGCAACAAGATTTATGACAGTATTATCACCAGGTAACTGGTCAAAATACACACTGATAAAAGTGAGGATACTATAGAATGACTATCAGTCAGTCTTTTGGGTTATCTATTTGATGTCTCTTGGTATGTCTATTCGTATAGCTTCAACAAAGTTTTCGAATCAAAACTATTAGTCTTTCGGGGTATCCTATTGATGTCTCTTGGTATATCTATCTGTATAGCTTCACCAAAATTCTAGTCTGGTCTGGGGGTTAAGACTAATCATGGTAACAAGGAATGTTGATTCCTCAGCAGTGTCCCAGCGGCTTCTCTTCTCCCTCTGCTGCCACTCAAAAATAGCTGACTTATATGATAGTTGGCTCCCTTTCTGTGTGGGGCTGATGGCTAAATGGTTTGTGATTGATATTCCCCTCTCAACTGATAAATTATAATACTGTGCTGACTGTAGTAATTCTCCTCTGCCCTCACCAAATTTGGGAATTCATAAATTTCCCTTAGAAATATGCTTAGGCGATAGAAGGGGCCGATTTTTCTAGCAATCAATTAACCTGCCCAAGAGCTAAAATGGTCAATCCCTCTCAGGAGAATTTCTCTAAACTCAGGGATTCATAAGCCTCTCAAAGAAAGACGATTAATCATACATCTGTCTTTTGTCCAGGCCTTGCTCGTCCGACCCTTTTTAGTACTTTACTCCCAGATTCAAGATCAATGGCTTTTTAGTTTTATCTGTTCCCTGTCCAAGTCTGGTTTCTCTCACACACACCCTCATGCAACTGTTCTGATTTTGTAAAGTACGCTCAACCACACAAGGTTATCTTGGTTTTCACTTTCAGATTTTTCTAATTAACCTTTCATTTCTATAGAGTTACAACATTATCTACTTAACTTTAGAATAAAAAACATATCTATTGATGGAGAATTAATCAAGGAACAAGTTATGATCATTTGGTTCTGGAAAAGGTTTCACTGGAAGAGAATCTTAATTGATTTCAATGACATGGTTGCAATCTGGCTTTTTTTTTATCATATCATTTGTCACGTGACTGACCTCTCTACTTGTAGACTGAATTATTTTTCATCCAGATAATATTATATTGTCTGCAGAATTTCTATTTACCTGGCAGTAATGAGATGTTTTTAATAAAATAAGTGAAGTTTTAATTTACTTAATTCATAGTAGAAAAAAATTATACATTCCTTCAAAATTACTTTGGTTTGCTAAACTGAATCTTTTTGCAAACTTGTAATCCAGTTAACATAACAAAGAAATGAACAAAGATAATCCATTCCTATCATTTGCTTTATTTGTTACAAAATTTGATGCTCTACATGCTTGATAACAATGAGACCAATATAATTCAGTGAAAGATTTGTGACCAAATTCTACTCAATTTCATCCCTATGTAATAAGAATATATACCCTTATTGTAAGAGAACCTTAAGATTCATGAAGGGCCTAACGGTTCTGTTGTAGTTTGGAGGCTAATTGCTTTGTCTCTAATCATTCAAAATGTTGAGCAGAAAATCACTCTTTGTATTGCTTTTATAGAATTGATAGTTAATGGATACTATATTATGTGGGGGGGGGTAGTTGGTTCTGTGTTGTGAGAAGATGGTAGTCGTAGAGGACAAAGGAAGCTACCCAATGTTTTGAGTTTACCATTACATGCTGTGACGTCACAAGTATGTTGTGAAAGAAGGTAGTCATTAGTCACCAGTGGAGAATTACCCACGCAGAGTTTGAATATGGACACAGAGATTAAACGTAGTCCATAATCAAAATTTTACTTTTAATGAGTTGACAGATAAAGCATGTATAGGCATTACATTCAAATTGAATATTAAGAAAAGATTGATTGTGATAGAAAAGGCCTGTTTAGAATAGATTACTATGTAGCATCTTTATAGGGAAGGATTTGTTTAGTAGAGATTTAGTTATTAGGTTATTCCTATACATCAGAATGTGATATTGGAGAGAAATATGATTAGTTAGGGAAACACTTGACATAAGAGGTGTAGTGTTGTCTGGTTTATCTTTGAGTCTTGGTGTTTTATGGACAAGGGCAAAAAGGAAGTGACATATTGCATGTGTGGCTAGATTTATGGTTTCATTTCTAAAAGCTATTATTTATTTTCATATTTAATTTTAACTAAAAATAAAGGAGTTGCTACACTTTTATTGCTACAACAACATTTGAGCCAATCAATTCTCCAACCTTCTTCAGGTGCACAAAGATACCTTCCATAATTCTGAGTCAATATCATTCTAAGACTTGTTTTGACAATAGAACTCAATCTTTGTGCTACTGATTTTGATATCACCAGTGCATCACACTTGGACCAATGGTGGTTAGAGATTTTCTTGGGCAGAGCTGTGTATCAAAACATGTAAGTCAACACCACTATCCCCACACTGTTCAGTCAGCAATAAGCATTCCAAAGGATGTCACAACAGCGATGTAAAAGGAACAAAATGAATGGTTTATCATTAACAGGATACAGGATCCAAGTTTACCCTTCCTCTTGACTTAGGTACAGTGACTGGTTAGCAGATTCTATCAATATGCAGTGGCAAGAAGGACATAGAAGTTGTGTCAGGACTCAGTCCGAGAATTAGTCAAGTTCAGGCCAGAATTTTCTTAGTTGGGTTGTCATAGAGAGGGTAGCAAGTTCTCATAGTGTTGAATTTCACTTCAGAACTTTTTCCAGCAAATAACTGTCCACAGAGTTATGGATGAGATAATTAATATCCAGGCTGAATAATTCATCTAATGCCTACGCAATTCAAAAGATTTAATTAACCTACATAATTTGGTTGGCTGAAGACTTTACACCATGAAAAAAAAAGGTATTTCGATTTCTTTACGTCACATGACCGACCAATCCAAAGGAGCTTACCACCTCCAACTCAGCATATTAGCTGTACCTTTTTAGGCGCGATTACTTCCTGTTTGATATTTCAAACTAAAAGATTTCAATAATTTTTCAATCTTAAATACCTTTAGACTTTTCTGCTTCCCTTTTTATTGTCTTTCTTTCAGAGTTGTTTTTTCTTATCCTTTGCCAACATGGTTGACCAGATGACAAAAATTTATAGGAATTTATCTATTCCTGATTTTCAAAAACGTTCTTGGCACCTCCCAATAACCTCCCCAGCTCACAATCCAGATTATTGTTTTCTTTTTCTTTTTATCTCACCCAGCAGCCTGTGACTGATGACTAATAACTACTAAAGGTCCCTGGACAAGATGGAAACTTACAGAAATTTATCTCTTCCTGATTTTCCCAAGTGTCTTTAGAATTTCTCCAATCTATATTATCGTTGAAACTTTCATATTAAATAATCAGATTTATGTGGTCTGAGATCCCAGATGCCTACACTTGAGTTTAGAGAAATAAACTCTGGCTTTTTCTTATCATTTTGGCCTGTAACAGATTCATCTCCAAGAAAAAAATACATTCCTTTTCTCATAAGATGAGATAATCATTGTCCATAAATTAGTTCAGTCCTAACCATTTACACTTTACATTATCTTTAGGAAAAAACACCATTCAGAATTCAAACTCTAGTGGTTCCAACTGACTTGTGAAATCCAAAATGCCCTATTCTATTTTTGTAGAATTAATCTATCAAGTTGAACCTCCCTGAGCAGTTGTCCTATCATATATAATATGTCCATTAATAAAATAGGTTGACTATCATTTACAAGTAAGCAAAAACAGTATAGTATGGTAAAATGGTTATAGCAGACAAAAACAGGATAGCTAGAGGATGAGGGTGTTTGTGCAATGTGTGTGTGTGTCAAAGAACAGCTTTGCACTGCTCTATAAAATACTTCTTAGAGGCTATGGTTACTGCAATATTTTAGCCAATCCATTCTTTGTCTGGTGTAAAATTCATGAAGAAAGAGGAGAGTCTCTTTTTATAGAAAAAGTTGGTAAGCAGAAAAGATGGTAAGTTATATGAGGCCTGTCTAGAAAGTATCCATCCATTTGGTAGTTATAAAAAAGTTACCTAACTAAGGCAACGGTGCCTTAGTCCTCGTGGAGTACTCTCCTTGGCACCTCACACTTATCCCAGCATCCTTTGGGGGATTAAACATTTTGCAAAATCCTCTTTTGGGATCATCATCAGTAGTCTCATCACAATCCCCTAAATCTCATCTACAATCTGAAATGTTTTTGGAAAAGGCCAGAAGTCAAAGGGAGCAAAATCTGGACTGCAGCGGTGCTGACAATGTTTTGCCAAAAATCCCTGCATGAAACATGGAACTTGTCTAAGCTTTGATTAAACAAAGAATACATATAGAGAGAGAGACAGAGAGAAATTTACCAAGCTAAATTTAGTATGGCACGAACTCAAATGAGGGTTGGTAGGAAGACTGTTATGCCAAGTGAGAAGGACTTACTGCCTTGGAAATCAGCATTCAAAATCCTAGCTTTTAACTGGGCTTAAACTTCCATGGGATTACAGGGGATAATCATAGAATCTATTCATTAGCATGATCAAAGTAATCCTTGATTCTATAAGATTTGCTCAATATCTGCTTGGAAACTTCAGCTAATCAATATTATAATATATGACATGTCCATCCATTTGTCACACATGTCCTTCTATCTTTCACACATGTCCATCTGTCAGTCATACTAAGGGAAGCTCCTTAAAAATCATTTTCAGTGATCTCCCTTGAACAGTTTTGCCATTAATCTAGAACAGAAAAATGAAAGAACTGAGAGACCAGTTATTGTTGTTATTGTTGCTGTTGCAATGATGATGATTTTGAATTATTATTTAGTAAATAATGAGTTACACCATTTTGAATAAATACGCAATATATCTTATTCTATTAAATATAGCTTTGTCGTCCCTCACACTCCAATAAGATGAGTTTTTTTCAGATTCTACAGTGCTTTAGATTTCCACCCCTAAGTATACTGTTTGCTAAGCATTGGGTATTTTACAAGTGATGCTTAAAGTTGAACAAACCCAAAAGTCAGATCATAGATGGGCTAGTTCTTTTCTTGTGTGAAGATCTAAAAAGTGCAATGTTGCCAACTTTATTTTCACATTTACATCTACAATTGAGTAAAAAAAACATACTGACACACACAGAAACATCTAGATTCTCTAGATATACATCTAGAATCTAGGGAAATATATTATATGTTATTGATGAATTAAATGAAACTTTAATCTTCAACATTCATTTTATGAAAATATTAAATTGTGGGGGTTTCTATAAGTTTTATTTTCCTTGCTCCATTAAGATAGGATTTATAGTATTGTATCAGAAGGTTCCCACAGATAAAATTAGGTGCGTGATTACTACTACTTAGAAGGGAGTGAAGATGTATCATTCAGCCAAAAAAGACTTATAAGTTAGAGGGAGACAAATCACTGAGGAATAAACAACAAGGTCTTCTCATGTAAAAATGCAACACTATTTATTGATATATATGGATAATAAACTTATGAGAGAAATGATTTTGTGTAATGTAATGTGAATGCAAAGTCTTTCCAAGGTGTGAAGGACAAAGTCTGTAATCAAGGCACTTAGTTGGTAATTGAGCTATTGCATTGTTACATACAACTGGTATTTGTCAAAGGGATTCTGTCAGGCTGTCCTGTTATATCTTGGCTACCCCTGAATAAATAGAAGTTCTATTTTCTTTGTACTTTAGGTCCTTTTCTCTGAAATTTCACCATTTATGGTAAAAGAGGATAATTTTGCAGAAAAATGCTCAGCTTTCTGAGGTGTGTTCTGTTTCCAAATTTGGTTATGGTCTCTTCAGGTAAATAGACAAATGAGAGAGAGAGAGTGAGAAAGAAAAAGAGAGAGAGGGAGAGAGAGAAAGAGAGTGTGTATGTGTATTTGTAGTATATTCAACTTAGGTATTCAATTTAGTTACATTTTTATTTTGATAAAATCTTTCTTTTTTATTTATATATTTTTTATCAAATTGGGATCACTACAGAATATTACTTAATTTATCAAAAATATTACTGTAAATAAAATCATCAGAGTAGCAATTTCTGGCATCTAGATGCAACCAAAACCATCCTAATTGGCAACACTGAGTAAGGGACATTACTCACATTTTGGTCAGTCAGTCAGTCAGTGATGACAACCAATGCTAAAAATGCTAGTGTATCTAAAACTTGTCTCTACAACATAAGCTATGGCTCTTACCCAAGGTGATCCCCTTAATGCAGAAGTATACAAATAGGTTTATAATTATTTAGATTTTGTTTTAAACAGAAATTGTTGATCATCTCTATAACTCACTTTGTCTGTCCCCAGTTAACTGACGTGAATTTTTTTTTTCTAATCACTGTGATAGGGAAAAAAAGATATCCACAGTTTCCCTCTGAGTGATACATTTTTTTTTTTCTTGTCATCGGAAGACTATCATTTATTCTTTTTTTTCAATCAATTCATCTGATAGATATAAAATTATGTCATCAGCGTTCACAAGCATGGGATTATAGATTAAAATTGCTCTTTTAGATATAATTTAAACAATTTTTAGTTTCCTATTCAGGGGTCCTTCTTAACCGCGGTTTCTCCTCCAGAGGACCCCATTATCCACGATTTCCATTTCAGTGGACCTCCCTTATCCGTATTTTCCCTTTCGGTGGTCCCCCATCTATCTGTGGTTTCGCTTCCAGTGGTATGTGGACGCATCATTAGAATTTCTTTCTTGCTCAGACCATTATATTGAATCAATAAATCTAATTTGTAATAAAGACAATCCGAAACTAAAAGTTCTAGCTTTGTATACAAGCGGCGGTAATTCAACATGGCGACCCCTGCAAGCGAGAGAACAGCAAACGAGGAACCAAGTCTTGTTGATGAATTAGAAACTGCATTTCAGGTTGGTTTTGGATCATATTTATTCGCTGAATAATATAGTTACAGGTTTAATCTTGTCTAAGTTTATCAAAAATACTTGTTTGGTTGTCGTTGGCCTTCTATTTTGTTTCGTAAAATGTGCTGGAACTAATAAACAATCCTCATTGACCTCGCAATTTTCATATTTATCGTTCGGAGAAAAAGATCATGATGAAAGACGATAAATAAATGGGCTACAATTACACAAATATATCTTTATTTGATATTTACGAATCAGGCAAATCGCATTCTGAATTTTTCTATTGACATTTCTTTTTTGAAATCGTTTTTTTTCAATCTCTCCGCATTTTGGCCAATGGCTGGTCATTCTTCAGCCAGCCTTCTTCCTGAGGTGAAATTTCGGATGCACAGTCTGTTTTTGTGCAGTTGTAAAATGGAAAGGCATGAAATTGCCAAGTCAACCATTATAGACATGGACAAAAATTTTCGGTAAATTGTTTGGAATAGGTACATTAAAAGTAATATGCAAGGGAAACAGCTAGGATAGACCGTGTATGATAAAAACTCGAATTATGCTGACAACTTGGTACGAATCCAAAATTATTTACTTCGTATTTACACGAGTTAGTGTGAAGAAATAGTTTCTGAAACGATAAAGAATAACAAATGTGCGCACAAAGCTTATAATTACACTGCATTTCCGTAATGCATCTAAACTGCGCATTTTCGGGGGGGGGGGGGGCTCCACTAGACAGAAAACGGTAGAATCTCTGCCGGCTTCGGCTAAAAACAAATACTTCATTTCATTAAAGTGTCTTATTATTATCATTATTATCATTGTGTTAGCGTAATGACGTACTACAATCATAACTTCCGTGTTGACCATCATCTTTTCTTGTTCCTGATTTTTTGCAGACGTTTTCGTTTTGTGGATTTATAAGGAAAATTGATTCCTTTTTGTCTTTTCTATGCACAAACTTGCATAGTTCATATCTATCTATACAACTTCATCCGAAACCCTAACCCTACCTCCCTTTATCCTAAAACTAACCCTACCTCCCAACCCCATCTTACCCTAAGCAAATTGATAGAACTTCTTGAAAAGTTAAAAAAAATGATCAGAAGTTTCTTGTCAGCCTTCGCTATCTTTCCAGTATTTTTTTTCCTGTCTTCATTTTTCCCCTGACTATCACTGTAAAATGCGAAATGCATGTTTGTCCATGAGAGAAATTTTTTTTCAAGTACAGAAGTAGCAAACTTCAGCAAATATTTTTTCTCCAAATTTACAAAATGAAAGCATCTGCAAAAAATCTTGCACACTTATGTTCGACATGTGAATGATAGTCCCCAGAACCTAAGGAGACAGCAGCCACTATACTAATACATTAGTGGTAAGTAGTACAAAAAATGAAACTTATGAAATGAACTACCTGTTTTTTTAAAGTCAACTGAGTTTCTACTGTTTTATAACTGGTGGAGTACTTCCCCCTAAAAAAAAGTCTGACCCTTGGAAATGTATCGTTTAGATGCATCACAGAACTGCAGTTTTATCCAAAGCTTAAATGTCTATAACAAAAACATTTTTAAATAGCAAAATAGAGTTGTTTGCAAAATATCCTTTTCTAGGTTTCATGCTGATTGTTATCTTATATGCTCTAATTTCAACATCCTCAAACTTGAAAATCAAACAGTATTGCAAAACTGTTCATCGATCCATGATTTATTAAATAAGTTATTCCGGCTTTTGTCTTCAAGAATATTTTAGACAGACAGAAGAAATTAATTCATCAAGTACAAAAGGCTCCAATTAGAGATGCTACTATTTTCCATCATGCACAACAACTGGATATGGATTAAACTCAATCACCAAAAAATGCATTTCTGAATGGAATAATTTTACAAAGAAAATTAAGATTGATCTACTTCAAAATCAAATTAAATTTCATTCAATCCTTTTTGTAAATTCCACTCTACATCTGTTTTCAATTCTTTTTATCATTTTTCTCTAAAATATTCTTTAATGATATACTCTGCCCTACTCTTTAACAACCCATTCCTCCTTTTATAATTTGAAAAAAATTCTGATAAATACTTCAATTGACTGAAAAAATGTAAAACTATAGGTAATGCTCCAAGATCAAAATACTGCATGAGCATCACCTCTCCCAAACTGGAAAAAAGATGTTGCAACATTGGAGAAAAAGTATCACAGTAAACATATTCAATCTTTTTTTCATTTTTAATTTCAAATGGTTTTTTCTTTTAATTACAAATATGAAAAAATATTTACTCTCTTGATGTTATTAATTGCTAACTAGATACTAACACTAAGTTTCAAGTGATCAGTTTTCTGCTTCCATTTGTTCCGTAAAAGTTCAATAGCAGCGACTAATCCTGATAGTGTGGTTCTTGATTACTCCCCTTGCATAATATAACAAAAACGTTTCCAATTTTCACCAGGAAATCAACACCAGATTTTGAGAACATAATCAAAATTTAAAAAATTCTTTCCACTGCTTTAAATGTTTTTCTTAAAAGAGAGTGAGAAAAATTGGCTGCTAACTTTCTGTGACTAGACTATAGGACCAGAGATTTTTTCAGAAAATTACCATTGGGTAAAATTGTTTCTATGTAGATAAAAAAAACTGGCAGTGATATTCGCATTTAAAGAACTTTCCAAAATTCAGTTTAGTTGACTGATGATAAAACTAATTATCAACATTTGAAGATAACTTTATTTATGGTGGAATTTCAACTACAAAATTTTGAATTTAAAATTCTTTTTTTTACTGTCATTGAAAATGGTGTCATGATTTTTTTTTTTTTTGCCAAACATTAGAAACATTGACTTTATAACAATGAAAATCTGAGATATAATCATTGAAAATGTTTGTTTTGTTTTTTTTGTTTAGACAAAAATTTAGACAAGTTTATTTCTAGAAAATCTTTTCTTTTTTTTTTTTTTAAATTTAAGAGAATTTTTTAATTTTCAATTACATTACTTAAAACAGTTTTGAATCAATTTTCTGGTGAAAACCTATATTTATTTGTAAAAAAAAAGCAAAAATGAAAAAAATATCAGTTACTGTGGGAAAGTTCCAAGGAAAAAAATTTGTCTCTCCTTGCCTCCCACACATTGTCTGCCAAAAAAAAAAGTGATGGCAATGTTTATTTTGTATGTTTCTGCAATCCATCAATTCAGAATCCTCAAGAATTTGTATTTTGAAGTGTTGCATGTGTCAGTAACATCCAGTCATTTCCTGATGTCTGCTTTTTATTCCAGAATTGCCTCTCCCTACTTACATCCCAAGAACATTTTAATGTCACAGATTCTGAAGAGACAAAAGCAGGTGAATATTCTTTTTAAAATTCACTCAGATTGGCATCAAAAACTAAATATTTAGAAGTAGAAAAAAACTTTCGATCTTTTTTGTTTGTTCCTACCAAAAGCAAACGTTCATAATTTTCAAGTATAGAAGCCTTGAAAAAAAAATTAAACTGATTTAAGTTTTTTATTTCAAATTTTACACAGAGACGCACGCATATATATATATATTTCTTTATTAGTGAAATGACTTAAACAGTTTAAAATGGAAGTAGTAGCAGCATACCCTTATTGAATAAAAATAACTCATTTACAGAATGATTTTTCCAATGATGCATATTTCAATAATTTGACAGTTTGGAAAAAAGACTAAATTATTTTCATATATATTTATTTCTGATGAAGCATTTTGCTTTTGGCTGTCTTGTCTAATCAAATATACGGACATCATGCTATTGAGAAAAATCACTGAATATTTGTATCTGAAGTAGGCCATAAAAATATGTGTAGGACAACAAAGATTTGAGTCTAAAAAAATATGGAATAAACATTTCTTATTTCTATTATTATCTGGACTATCCTCATCTCGGTTGTTTTTCATACAACGTTTCGGCCGATGTACTCTACGGCCTTCATCAGGTATCATCTGGTAGGTGTGTGAAAGTACTGAACCAAACCCTTTATTTAACCGATGGGGGTATATTGACCGCACTCCCCTCTTAACATTAGGAGTATTATTATTGTCTCACACTGGGATTGAACCTAGAACCATTAGATTACTTACATTAATTCTGTCTGATTCTGTAACCACTACGCTATGTGTCCATGTAGACAACTAATTTTTAGGAGCCTTAAACCTCAGGAGGCAGTTATCGGTAATAATTCAAAAATACTACTACTGCTAAGAGGGGAGTGCGGTCTATATACCCCCGTCGGTTAAATAAAGAGTTTGGTTCATTACTTCCTCACACCTGCCAGATGATACCCGATGAAGGCCGTAGAGTACAATGGCCGAAACGTTGTATGAAAAACAACCAAGATGAGGATAGTCCGAATAATAATACCTCATCTCAAAAATTCAGAGAAACATTAAACATTTCTTGTCTGCTGGTTTTTTGAGAAGATAATCATCATTTCTGTGTCATGTCAGTAGGGTAGGGCCCGGCCCATTCCATATGAAAATATTTTCTTGTGTGTTGAGCAGCCTGGAATAATTATCATGTAAAATGATTTTCTGTCCAACATACAAAACTATGGCTTCAAGTATTTCGCTTACTTCTATTTAGTGTTACCAATTTGATATTTTATATCTAAATTTAGATAATTCTAAAATATGGAAGTTAAGGGGGATAATTCATAAACTTGAAAGATCTATAATCTTTTATTCATTTTATTAGATTAGAACCTCTGACCCCAAAAACTTCAAACTTTACAGCCCACTGCCCTTGTATGCAGATGAATATTTTTAGTGGATGTCAATTTCATACAATGGCCAAGGGCTCCAAATTAACTGCATCCTGCCGTCATCGGGATGGTACAAAATGTATTTGGAATAAAAAAGGATATTGTTTGGAGCACCTCTGGAACAAAAAGAATTTTTTATTTTCATTTTTTATTTTTTATTTTTTCAAACTTACGCTTTGGCAAAACATATGCAGTGGGATGTAAAAAAAATTAAAGTGTATAATTACATACGTATACACTGAATATGTACGTAAATGTATTCTTAATTCACTTCCCTCTTACTCTATATGTTCATCTGTCTTGGAAAGAACCCCATGAAACCATTGGTAGAGGGGTGGCTGCTGGGCATAGAGACCTTAGATCAAAGCTGGGTTGCCATTTTATTGACAAATTTGGCTTATTTCAAAAGCAGTTGGCCATATTTATTTTTATTTTTAATTCTTAAAAAAGAAACAAAAAAACAAGTCTATAAGTGCATGTCTACTTGATTATTATTACTAGTTATGATTTTTGTTCATACCATTGTGTTGATAGGGATCAAAGATTGCATAAAGGAGTCAATAGTCTACTAAGTTTTGGGGACCCTTGCCTTAGGACTTCCAAATATAGAATTGATTGAGGTGAACTAACTTTGATGTTGAAGTATTTCTGGTAAATTCATTTTTTTTTTTGATCTCGTGCAATATTACAATGTTTTACAAACAATTTTCACATTCAGCCATTTTTTTAATCAGTTAATTATTGCAGCTCTACAGTTTACTGATAATTTCTCAGTATTGTTTAAAATCCATTCATTTGAATGGAGCAAAATGAATATAATCAGAGGCGGTGCATGGGAGCCATAAATTCTGCTGCTCTCCAGGTGCAATATGTCTGAGGAAGCATGAAAAATCTAGAAAAATATTGTAAAAAATCTTTTAACAAAATCAGCAGAGAGACACAGTTGGATCTAGTGCCACCATTGATTTAATCATTTATTCCCTTATTATTTTAATGGTGTTTTTATTATGTTACTGATGACTAAGAAACAATTACGTTTAGATGATGAAAATAAATTGAAGAAACAATATTTTTATTATTTTGGGATGGTTTACATTTCCTTCAGGACAGTTAATTTTTTTTTTTTTTCCCTTGATGGTAGTGGAAAAGTTAGTCTGAAGCCCTGCAATGGCCAATTGTCAAGTAATTGCGATGCATATATACTAAGATATCTTCAATTGTTGTTAGATATAGAAACATTGATTTTGAATTGATCAATTGAAATGGCAATTTTCAATTCATGTCAGACAGTTGTCATCAATTTTGTGGTCTTGAAATATAATTTTCAGTTATGTTTTTCTTTTAGGAATTGAGCATGCCCTGCAAAGGTTTCTGGAAGTCAGTCGACAAATTGAAGCTTTCTTCTTACGTAAAAGGATGATTCTCTCAATCCTGAAGCCAGAGCAAGTGATAAAAGAGGTGAGGACATTTTTTTCAATGGATTCGAAGATTTGATTTACCATTTGTTTCAGTGTTCAAGAAGCACCCTAATTTTGTTCTACAAAATTTTGGAAAAAAATGGAAATGAACATTAAGATTCCGACCCTTTCACTTACTCTTACCAAGATGATTTTTGGGTGACTTAGTAACATGTAAATCCTCTTGACTACTTATAGTCTGCATTTTCTCTTTTTCTCTCACAAAACGGAGACAGAAATATTCCCTTTAAATCAAAGTTATTTGAGGAGGCTGAATATACTACTAATATTGATATACATCTAAATTACTGCTAGTCTGTTGGCATGTCTTACCAATATGAGGGTGAATTTTTGTGATTACGTATATATTTTATTATTATAATACTTTATTATTAATTTATATTAAATATAATTTGTAAACTTCATTTATACAGGAGTTGAGATTTCTGTTTAGCATAGATCAACTTTTGGGGGGTTTGGATAGGTCTATGATATAAGTTACCTTTTGGTCCGAAGGATACTGGGTGAATTTTTTAGATTTATTGGTGGGGAGCATATTCACCCCCGGGAAATACAGTATCTTAACTGTAGTAGCAGACAAACTATGGATGTGATCTTGGACTGTGCTTCTCTGATGTTGATTTTTAAAGATATTCAGCATTTTTCTTTATTTCAATAAAAATTTGGGCTATGCTAGCTAGTTCTACCTGTGTGTGTGTGTATGATTATTGAAGTGTGTCCAAGGGAGACTACTCTTTGTAAATATTGCAGAGTGATAAGTTTGCCTGGGCTGAAAGGTATCAATGCCAATCACATAGTTGAGCATCCCAAATGATCTGGTGGTTGTTGTGAGGGCACACAGTTATTTACAACAAAACACTTGGACAAAATCAAATCTAATGATAAACAAAGTGTAACAATATCCTGTAGTGAAATAAGAGTAAACACTCTATCAGCTATGTTAACCCATATATGCCTATGGGCCTATATTTAGTCCCCGCTAAAATATTGCTATGGAAAATATATCTATGAAAGAATGTAAATCAAATTACAGTAGTCCCACGAAATTTACAACCCTATTGGCATTACTTTTTTTCCATCTTTAAAGGGAAACTATTCTCACAGTCTTTTGAGAAGAAAATTAGAAATATTTTGTTCTCAGTTTTTTTCTTGGTTTTCTTAAAAGGAAGAAATTCCAATATTTGTTTGATGAAAAAGAACAAATTTAATTTAAACAACTTTAATTCTTTTTTTTTATTTCACTGACAAAACCTCACACTCGCCATCTCAGTCAATGATTGGCCATAATTCTATTTACGATATCATCGGTGAAAAACATCTAAAATAGAGTGAAAGAACATCTAGAAATGTTAAGATTCCGAAAAATCTAGATGTCATTAATAAGCTGTCAAAATGAGGATCCAAAAAGTCAAAATTGCTTTTTGCCAGTGATGAAAGTCACCCAGATAATAAAACATTTTTAGAAGGGGTCTAGATTTGAGAAACTTGATAAGGGCTGTATCCGAAATTGTGCCTAGAATGACCATTTCAATTGGTAAAAAATTCAACAAGATACAAAAAGCCAGAATTTTTCTAGTTGACGTCTCAGGCCTTCCATACTTATCAAAAAAGTTTCTAATGAAAAAAAAAACAGACACCAAAAAAAATATACCTCAGCATAATATTTTTTTTTCACTCATTACATTTGATTATTTATATCGTTGCATTATGATTGTCAAAATCTTAGAGAGTTAGGCAAAGTGAGGGAAAAAAAAGAGACACAAGAAAATAATGGTAATAGTTCAAGGTTTGTCAAGAATTTTTATATAAAGTTAAAATAAGTTTTACTACAACCTATATTCTGTGGCATTAATGTTACTTTTAGATTATTTTGCTTACTTAGATCAATCAGTGATTTAAAAAAAAATTTTTTTTTTTCTTCTTCTTTTTCAGGAGTTTAGCGACCTTGAGCAAGAACTTTTGCGTAAAGATGCTCTGTTACAAAAACACCAACATCGACTTCAACAATGGCAGAACTTGTTGTGCAATCTTCAGTCAGGACCTCAGCAACCGCCTCCTCCACCCCAGCCTGGGTCTGGGGCTAGTCAATCCTCCCAGGGTTCAGGTCAGCCCTCTTCTGGGCCAGGGGTTGGTGCTGGCTCAATGCCTATGCATGGTATGCAGGGGAATTTACCTTCTTACCAACAACAAGTGCAATCTCAACAGACTCAGCCAGGGATGCCTTCTTCCCAGTCACTTGTGATGCCACCCCCACAGACACCACAAGTTTACCAACAGACACCCCTTGCATATCTTGAACAGACCATGTCGAACATTGGTATTCCTTAAAAAGAAATAAAGTTTAATTTGCATGCATATTTTTGTACAAGTTATTTTTATACTAAGCCCGTGGAAAAAAAATTATGAATTCCTCTGAGACGATTTTTTTTCTTCTTAGAAAAGAAACCACTGGATTTATTTAGGTGTTAGTGGCAGGTATGTTTTTATCAGCAAAACCTTAAAATGAAGAAAACTGAAAAAGTCACGCTGTTCATTATATTAGTAGACTGACTGCTAGAAGTTTTCAAGAAATAAAAGGAAGCAGCTTAATGTGGTTTTCATTTTTTTTACAGTAGGGGAATGTGAGAAAATCCTTATGTGTGAATTTGGAATCATCTGTTTTACAAGGGTTGCTGCGATTAGTATTGTCTCGGTGATTTTCATCACTGGCAATCAGCCAAGTCGGTTCATATATCTATGTAATTCTAAAATTCACATTTGATTTTTCTGACTGTAACCTCTTAACACCTGAAACAGTACATTGTAGCTATATATCTTGAATTAGGGGCATATCCAGAGTTTTGAACAGGATGGGGTTCCAAATTTTTATTTAATAATTCCATGAAAAAGAATATAAATTTTTGTTCTAGTGTTAATTCATGATTATTTGGCACTACTGGATGTTTGGGGGTTTGTTTTTTTTTTCATAAAATTTATCTAGGTATTGATTCAATTTTTTTCTTTTCTTTTAAATCATGCCACGTGTGTCCCGACTACTTCCTGCTGGATGTGCACTGGACTGTAACGTGTTAACTCAGAAAATGTATAAAAAAATCTGGGTGACTTACAATTAATTGATAATAATTGAGAAGGGATTGCATCTGTGCTTGTAATAAACACATCTTCGGGGAAAAATTACAGTAGTCTCCCTTTATTTGCAAATGAGTCGAAAATCTGGATGAAATAGGGCCCTCAAATTTAATACTCATTCTGGTCACACTGTGCCCATAGTATTGAATAGAGTTTTTACACAAAGTAGGTATTTTGTAAAACTCCACCAATTTTAATGTCATCATTTTGAGACTTTCATTGTGAGTATAATTTTTACTGCGCAAAATCATAAAAATTGCTTTGAAAAACAGGAGATACAAAGTTTTAGGAAATTTCATTTTCATGTTTTTGCTAAAAATTTGCTGAAGTGAATTGAACTTTCCAGGCACATGTAACATGATCTTATGAAGGATTTAGGCTACAAAAAACACGGGTTCCCCCATTTTGTAGATATATAACAAAGGTTTTAGTATGGGGAAAATTAGAAAAAGATTTTAAATTCGATATCAGATGTATGCCTTGTGGTCCAGTCGGTCAGTGTTCAGTTGTCAACCAAAGGTTCATGGTTCAAATCCAAAGCTGAAAATTTTTGTGAGAAATGGAAGAGACTTGAAAATCAGGCAGGTGAATTGGATTCAGAAATAAATAGCATTAGTGTTGCCTTTGTGTTGCAGAACAAGTTAGCATCTGAGATATATTTGTTAGGTGGTGATGGTGGGACATCTCACTACCTAATAATTCACAATCCACAATAACTGCCAACAATATTAGAGATCCAAACATACCTATCATTATAAGCACATCCAAGACCCCACCAAACCTCATTGACACCCCCCTCCAACCACTAAAACACATATCTTTTATTCACCACTTACATGCACCCACCCACCCACACACATTCATCAGTAGAGTTTGTAGACCCCCATATACCTACACAGCCAAGAAACAGGGTCAGAATCTCATCACTGGTCTTTACTCATCACATAAACCTTTCTAACCTCAGATCATTGCACTCAAATGGAGTAAATCCCCCTCTTGATCTCGATCGTCCATTACTAAAATACAAAAGAAGTCAAGGACATCTAGAAACATTAGCTGAATAAATTAAACCCCCCCACCATCCTTGAAGCTGATATACCTAGGGATCTGACACTTATCTTACATACACAACCTACAACACATGGCCTGCTTAACCATCCAATTAACTACTTTCCTATCTATCACAACTCACATATAACGTATGAAAACATCAGTCTTTTGACAAAATGTCAAAATCATTTGTATCAACAAGTATTCCATTACTGTCATTTCTCTATCATATTTTCAGATTAACCACAATCCATACCAATATATTTTATTTATTTATGGCAAATTCAATAGACAGTGTGAAAACTCAAAATTAGGAAAAATGGATTATATTTATTTCCATCATATTATTGGGGGTGTGGAAAAAAAATTGTGTGTATACAGCGTTTATAAATGTGTCGTGTAGGTTTATTGCGGGTGTGTTGTTGACGGGGAGAGTGTGTCAACATTGATATTCTGCTGTGTGAATATGTTGCATGGGTAATCCAAGATTTTTGAAGCGTGTAGATAGTATGTTTTAATTAGAAAGTGTGTCAGTTATATATATTTGATTTTGTTCAAGTCTTAGTGCTTGACTTAAAAGGATAACCATAAGTATCTTTGTGGTTCAGAAGTTGGGTAAAAATGAATGATTACATTAATTGAATTGGCAGATCCCCCTCCCCTAAATCGACTAGGGTAAATGCTGCAAAAGTTTTCTCCCTTGATGATTTTTTTTTTTTGTCATTTTTTTTCATTTAATAAAACATTTTAATGCACGGATTCTTCAAATCTTTCAATTATTCAGGTATCCAATTATTTTTTAGTACACAGATTGATATAAATAAGTATAAATCATTTTTCATGTTGAAAAACAAAGTTTTTTTTTTTTTATTAAAAGCAAAATAAATTTACCTTTAAATACTGTCTCTCTTCCTCCTCCCAATCTTCTTTCCTTACTATCAATCTTTTTCATTTTTTATGTGGTTTCCGTCTGGGCCACACAATTGTTACATCTCTATTGATCAATTTGTTTATTTTGTACTCTGGATTCATACGAAATTTTTTCATTGAAAAGTTTGATTGCCTTCAATAGTAGAATTTATTTTGTAAATTTGAAAGAAAAGGTTTTAATTTCATTTTCACATTAACATCTTAAGAACATGTTGTTTGATGTTATAATTGAAAAAAATGTACTTTCAATTTTTTATGGTCATTTAATTTGTTTTCTTAAGTGATTCAATACCACCCTTTATACTATTAGAAGGGAGGGGCTAGTGTTGCGAAAAGATGTTCAGCTAATGTAAAAAGTTTGGACTAATGGGGTTAACATTAAAAAATAGATCATGGGAGAGGGCAAAAACTTTAATGTCAATGTTAGAAAAAAAGGTGGGGTAAATGGAAAAAAAGAGGTGTCTGTTGTTAAAAAAGGGTTGAAAGTTTAAAAAGAGAAGTATGATGTTAAAAATGGGGGCATAGTGTTGAAAAGGAGGGTAATGTTCAAAAGTGGGGGCTGATGTTCAAAAATTGGGCAAAGAGTAAAAAAGTGCATTGGGGGAAAGCGTTACCCCTCAATTTTGATCTATAGAGAAAAAAGTTCACCCTTTGACTTTGATCCCTAAAAAGTGTAAAAAGTTCCCTGTCAATTTTTGACTAATGGAAGAGAACAAAAAGTCTCTCTTCAATTTTGCTCACTCTGTCAATTTTGACCCTAGAAGTGGATGAAGAGTTATGTCTCAATGTCGAGTTCCTACTTATTTTGACCTCTAAAAATGAAAGTAGACATTCTTCCTTGATTTTGATCTCTAAAAATGAGAAAAGCATCCACCTTCCTCAATTTTGACCGTTTAAAGTGAAAAAATAATTTCCACTTGATTATGACTTCTAAAAATGGAAATAAAAATTTGTTCTCGATTGTTGGAATTTCTTTTTTATTTTCTCAACAAAAAAAAAATCCCCATCCTCAATTTTGAAATGATGAAAAGGAAAAAAAACAATTCCACTCAATTTCAAAGTTCCCCTTTGATTTTAACAGCTAAAAGTGATAAATGAAAGTTCTCGGTTGATTTTGTCCCTCAAAATTGAAAGAGAATCTTCCCCTCAATTTTGACTTTTAAAAGTGAATAAAAAATCTTCCCTTAGGAAAAAAGTGAAGAAAAATTTCCTTTTATTTTGACACTCTGATAGAAGGAAAAAATTTTCCCCTCAATTTTGATCCCTAAAAGTAAAGAAAAATCATTCCTCAATTTTTACTACTAAAATTAAAAAATAATTTCAACCCAAATTTTGACCCCCGAGAGTGAAAAAAAATCTTCCGTCAGTTTTTGACCCCTAAAAGTGAAAAAAATTCCCTTGGTTTTGATCCTTCAAAGTGACCAAAAATTACCCCTCGATTTTGACCCTTGAAACTGATTTTCTATCCCAATAGATTTTGACTCCTAAAAGTAAAAAATGAAAGTTCTCCATCGATAATTTGCCCTAAAATTGAAGAAAAATTTACCCCCTTGAATTTTGAGCTCTGAAATGGAAAAATTACCTCCTAATTTTGACTCCTTAAAGTGAAAAACAAATTTTCTCGATTTTGACCACTAAAAACGAAAAATCAAAATTCCCCTCTATATTTTTTTTATTCCCCCCCCCATATCTCCCCCTCTATTTGGTCCCCTGAAATTAAAAGAAATCTCTTGGGTTTCGACCCCTATAACTGAAAAAAATCTTCCCCGTCAATTACTTTCCCTAAAAATGAGAAAAAATTCACTCGGATTTTGACTCCTAAAAATCTTTTTCATTTTCATGTGCTTTCAATTTATTAGATCTTCAAATTTTCTGGAAATTTGTTAGTTTATAGAAAGGAAATATGAAAGAGGCTTCTATTCACAATGTAGCTATAATGCTAAATTACATCCTTATTTTCCATTCGTCAAATGAATGTGAATTTCTCTTTCTTTCAATGCTTTTGCCAGTTTGGTAATAATTTTTTTCAGGAATCTAACTCAAACCTGATAAGAGAACATGCTTTTTCTTTGAGCAAAAATCCTTACCCTAATCCAAACACAAAAATAAAATATGGCCACATTCTAAAATCTTATAATCTGTTTTGACATACAAACCAAAAGCACAAAAAGTGATCTCATGAATTTTCAGTTCTGTGAAAAAATCAATCTCAAGGTTTGAGGACTTAGTGTGCAGACCAGCTTGAGGTCGTACGCAGGCCTGCATTGCCCAGTGGGGTGTACTGGCCTGACATTTGCTTTCATTAAATCTCTGTAAAATATCATTTGCTTTCCAGTGTTGCTAAATTTAGAGTGTTTACCCCAGGCACCATAAAGATAGATTATTAGGATGTATTGGAATCAATAGCTCTTTTCAACATCTGCTTGACACTCTCATAGTTTAGTGTCCGTAAGTGTTGTGAAGCATTAAAAACACAAAAGAAGAATTATTGATATTATTAAAACACAAATACAAGAAAAATGAAACAAATGAAAATTTTAATAATACAATGTTTATAAATATAAATTTAAACATGGTGAGAACAATAAAACAGATAGAATGAAACAAATAGAAATTTTAATAATACAATAAAATGTTCATCCAAATAAATAAATTTTCAATGTATTTCAAATGTTTAATTTAATCTCAATGTTTCAATCTACAAGTGTTCTCTATGTTTTCATACAAGAATTGTACCTGATATTTTTCAGAAATCATGTGTAAGAACACTAGTAGATTGTTGTTTGTTTTTCAAATTGTCCTCTTTCCAAGTGATTTCCTTCAAATACAATGGGAAAAGGTCTCGACTGGTTCAACTCTAGTTTCGTAATTTCTTTTTAGCCCCCTTCCTGAGAGATTCATTCAACTGTGCACAGGTTTTATTATCAACAGGGCCCCAAAAAACATTGTTTCCTCCACCCCCTATATAGTTTGTTTGGCCAAATGCAGCCGATCCATTGGAAATTATCAGATTACCTGGTATAATGTTCCTCCCAGAATAGCTCTAATGTGCTTCTTGTTCTATCAGGAACAGGTATTAAAAGACATCTCTCTGACCCGTGCTCAACTCCAGCCATTGGAACAAGCCATCATACCAACCTGATATTTGCAATGAAAAAAATCAACTAACTTTTGTCTATTTCCACAATGGTATCAACTCTTCCAATTCTCCTAAAATCATTTGCAACCTATTCACAACACAAGTCTCTATGAAAATTGCACCAGTCTGTATCTGTCTTTTCATTTGATTTAAATTTGTACATTATGATTATGATATACTTGGACTTATCACTTGACCAATAGAATATCAGCATAACATGTATTTCCGTACTTATTTGCAGGGCTCAAGACTAACAGCATCCTGGGGATGGTAGAAAATGTGTTTGGGATAAACAGTGATCTTTTTTGGGACACATTCCTGAAGAAAGAGATTTTATTCTTTTTTTTAAAATTATCACTGAGCAAATTACAAACTGGGTTGAAAAAACATCTGAGACAGACAAGTCTCAGATATGACCCCATGGAAGTAGTAATTAAGTAATTAGCCACTTTTAGCGATTGAAAAAATATATCAACTTTCTTTATATTCACTGTAATAAATGACTGACTGATACAAACCAGTAAATAAATGTAAGTGTATTCTAAATTTAGATAAAATGTTGACTTTACAACAGTCCAATTCTACACCGTAATGAAAATTTAGGACCTCTAGTCAACATTTCTAGATGATAACACTTATGGCTGGGGCAATTTTAAAATTTTCTATTTTCATTTTTCCAGACCAGTAATTTGCAGTAATTTCTCATATATCATCACGCTTTGTGCACCAAGAAAGCTACTCACAAGTAGTTGTAGGACTACAATGATTGTGAATATT
This sequence comes from Thysanoteuthis rhombus, assembly GCA_963457665.1. Lineage (NCBI taxonomy): Eukaryota > Metazoa > Mollusca > Cephalopoda > Oegopsida > Thysanoteuthidae > Thysanoteuthis > Thysanoteuthis major. Next base: position 19,643,592 of record OY735236.1, on the reverse strand, counting down.
GAAAGTCATTAGAAAATGATTCATTCTTTGTAAGATCTCATCAGGATCTTTATCAAATCATTCTATTGAATGATTAGAGCTTCACAAATGGTCCACCCAACCAACCAACCAACCAATTTTAGATTTTATTGTTATTACTTTAAACATCAAACAAATAGAACCAACTTTATTTTGATACAAAACGTTTCACACATTCACCAAAACAGAAAAAACGTTTGATTGAATTTACTTCTATCAGAGAAAGTTTTGGCAGGCAACAAATTTATATAAATCCAGATATATTACTAAAGCTGACTGAAATGAAGTATAGTATGCAATTTTTGCTCAACCATTGAATAACCATGCTCATCTGTATGTGAGTGTGTGTGTAAGTATACGTGTGTGTATCTGGTGGTGCCAGTTAAAGGCGTGGTCTTTAGGGGCTGCCACCCAGTAGCCCCCACCAGCTGTAAGGACTCCAGACATTGAGTGAAGAGGTATTCCATTTGTGAATTCAAAATCAAAGACCTAACATAGCGATTAAAAAAAAAGGTCCAATTACCATATTGTTTAAATTCATATTTATATATTTATAATGAACATACCACTACAAAAGGGAACACTACACTATACATATTGTATGACACTTAGTGTCTTCTAAGAATGACTAAAACAGACTTGATCTCATCTCCACTAAAAACGATTTTCTCAAGAATTTTCTACTTATTGATGTTTTGAAGAAATAGGTACCCATGAAATTATACAAAGCAAATTTTTGAGTTTTGATTTGTTTTTGATTTATAGTAATGAATTTAATTTTTCTTTAACTTTCTTTTCCTTTTGAAAATGTGGTCCAGTATCCTACAAAACTTTAATCTGTCATTGGCCTCTGGGCCCTCCTGGTCACATTTTGGGGGCTACAACCATGAAAATTTGCATAAGCACCTTACTACACACCATCTACAAACAACTTTTTTTGTTTTTTAACAAACATACTTTTTGGAGTCCTTGACCATCAATGCCAAAATTTTGTGTATGTATTTTTTAGATAATTTTTTATGAAAGATTCATCTTTTTAGATCATTTTTTTTTTCCTGATAATTAGTTCTGGTACATGTGTGGGCTATGTTAATTCATTTATGCTAGGTATAGATATTTTGCATAAATCTTAATCTAATTTACTTAGTAACCCTGATTAAACCCATGCTAAATATACTTAAATACACTATGCAATGTAAATTGCTGTAAACCAATTTGTTATTGTACATTCAAATCAACTTTAATTCCAACATACTAAAATTAAGTTTAAACTAATCAAACATTTTCGCTTATTATTATTGATTATTATTTTTAGTTGTTTTTTTATTTCTTATTTTTTATTATTATCATCTTCATCATTATCCTCCTCCTCCTCCTCTTCCTCCTCCTCCTTCTTCTTCTTCTTCTTCTTCTTCTTCTTCTTCTTCTTCTTCTTCTTCTTCTTCTTCTTCTTCTTCTTCTTCAATTCTACGATTTTACATTCAGACAAATAAACCAAATATATTTGAACAACTCTACTTTATTTTGCCACTTATATTTTACAATAACATTTTGATATGTTTTTCTAATAATTTTTTGATTTTCAGCTCTCTAGTTCCATTGGTGCAGCCTTAACATGCAATACATACTTGACCAGCCAGACCAGCTTAAAAACTAAAGAAACCTATGTTGCTGCTAACAGTTTTGGTTGACAGTTTCTAATATTGAATGCTCATGGTCTTACCTAGAAAGAAAAATCATTGTTTGGTACTGAGGAAGACATACTCCAATCATACCTATATGAATTTTTGTGGCATCGGAAGATGAAGAGACTACCTGAAAATTTCCAAATTTATTTTGACATTACCCATCATTACATCTTGTAAATAAATAATAATATAAATACATTATAAAATGACATTTCATATAGTTATTGTTCATTACATCTTGTGAATAAATAATTAAATAAATACATTATAATGGGACATTCCATATAGTTATTGTTCATTATATCTTGCGAATTAGTAATTAAATAGATACATTTCAACATAACACTTCATTGTTATTGTCCATTACATTTTGTGAATAATTGAATAAATACATTATAATGTAATATTTCACATTGCTATTGTTCATTACATCTTGCAAATAAATAATTGAATAAATACATTATAGTGTAACATTTCATTTTTTTATTGTTCATAACATCTTGTAAATGAATGATGAAATATATACATTGCAACGTAACATTTCATATTGTTTAAATAACCAGAAGTTGTTTGTTACAGTATCAGTTGAAAATCAAACATATTTACCGGAGACAGTTAGTATTCAGTCCATGCTGACAACAGTTCATTACAACCTTTGCCACATACATCATGGTCGGGACATGTTAATCTTAAATATTGGTTTAGTTTAACGTGATGGGTCTGAGAAAGAGTGAAGAGTTTACTCCCCTAATTTAGGTGAGGATTGTTCTTGTTACGGTGGAAAAACAAAGTCAACTCAAGCCTCTGACTTGGACTGGATTTTGACAAAATTAATATTGGTGATGACTCAACCCTAAACTGAAAAAATATCAGCCTTCTAGATGACTGGCAATGTGATAAGTTAATGAAGCCTGTATAAGTGCTTTGTAATCCTAAAGGCTGTGTCCAGAGTTTGAACCCAGGTCATTAATTTAACAAAGAAGAGAGGGAAAAATGTTTTTCATATGATTCAAAGCCCCAAATATATTCTAGCTCATTTTATCTCAGAAATAACCATTTTTTGTATCTTTCAAAACAAGGAATAATATTTGTGTTGTAAATGAACTGGCTGAACCTATGGAAATTCCACGGGTCTTGGAAACAAAGATTATCCATTATCTCATGCTTCTTTTCTCAACCTTTGCCTGTATCGTTTCAATCTCTTCCCCTATATTTTTCAATCCTCGTTGCCCACCCATGTTTTTTACTTAAGTGTTATTCAAACATAGATAGGTTCCTATTATTAAATTATCTTACTTTCCTTTCTGCCTTCTTCCTTCCAACCATCTTAACAAACCACCTAAACTTTCCCTTATGATCTTATACGAAGTGTATCATTCAAACGCAGGTAGTAGATTAATATCGTAGACATTTTCAATAGATAAATATATTTTTCAAATATGCCAATTTTATGGATAAATATTCAATTCTGGACAGCATTAAACGATGTCTTATACCTTGATTTATTCTGACGAGTTTTCCCATGTTTGTTGACTTTATGAGTATTATACCTTGATTTTTTCCTCTGTTTTTATCAGTATTAAACCTTGATTAATCCAGATCAGTTTTTCTCCCATTGTTCACTTAATCAGTATTATACCTTGATTTTTTCGAACCAGTTTTCTGTTCTCTTTTTTCATCAGTATTATACCTTGATTCATTCAGACCAGTTTTCCTCTTGATGTTTACTTAATCAGTGTTATACCTTGATTTTTTCAGATCAGTTTTCCGCTCTCTATTTTCATCTATATCATAACTTGATTTATTCAAACCTGTTTACCTGTCTTTGTTGATTTCATCAGTATCATAATTGATCTTTTCAGACCAGTTTTCCCCTCTTTGCTTTTACCTTTATTTAACTTTGATTCATTCAAACTAGTTTACCTACCTTTGTTCACTTTATCAGTACATACCTGGTAAGGATAGAAAAGTGTACAAAAATGTCCGAAATTTTGTGTATGAATTGCATAAATGATAAGGTCAGTTATCACAAATTTTTAGGTAAAGTAATGGAGTCAATAAAGTCTCTAGGGCAAGTGGGCCCACCTTATTGAATTATACTCACTGTAACCTAAGAATATTATTGCAAAAGTCATCTTTAGAATATTTATTGAATATCAAATTTTTTTCAAACTTAAATTATTACTGTACGCTAATTGCACAGAACTTCAATTTTTCTTCTTACTTAAACCCGTAAAAATTGTCTCTTTGAAGTCAACCTAACCTTTCTCTTATTTTTGTTGGATGCCTATGGACAATTGATAGTCCTGCTACTGTCCAATAAACTATCTACATAGGAATTATGCAGATGATTCCCTGAATTTACATTTGTGAAGCCCAAGAATCTTGATTATCTGAACCAGACTGAGATGATATTGTTGCCTCAACATGTTTTTGTCAAAGATAAACTCTTATTTCTCATACACTTTTTTACTGATATGATTGTATGCTGGGTCATGTAACACTTGCCTTAAATGTACGCATGTATTAAATCATGTTGACCTATTTTTTTTAAGGGTCATAATATGGGTTTTTACTTCACTTGCCCCAAATAATGGGGTAAGTGGGCCCAGCCTTTTGATTCTCAGTTACTTATCATATATATAATGAACTAAAAACCTATATTTCTATCATAGATACCCTAAGAATTAGTCTACATGTTAAAACTAGAAAATCTTTAAGAATCATCAAAGATCTTTACATTGAGTCAGCAAAAAATGCAATTACATTTTTTGATATTTTACTTTCACTTTTATTCTCTGTGATGTGAAAAAATGATATTTCAAGAGAAACGATCTTATAGATCAATATTCCATCCCATTATTGTTCTGGGGATATTTTAGCATTGGCAGACTCTTCTTTCCTAATTGTCTAGATTAAAAATGGTTACTTGTGCCAAATAACCAGAAAGGAACATAATCATACCACACCCATATCAAGGGAAAATTTTGGGGTGGGCAAATGCAGCTAATCTGGTTTTCAGGCAAAATCTCAGAAAATCTGCAATTTTAGTTTAATTCAGACATAAGAAAGGCTAATAATTACATAATTCATTTCAAAATGGTTTATTTTTACTTTCATATTTTGCTATATTCTTATTTTGAAAAAGCTTGGGGGTGCTGGGCTTACTTTCCCTCCTTCCCCTGATAGTTACCAGTCAGCATACTGGTAGCAATAACAATAGCTTTTGTAAAGGAAAAAAAAATATTCAAGGGGTCAAAATGCCCGAAACTTGAGCAAAACTGAGTCAATTGATTTCATTCAATATGGATCATAATGGGTGCCTCCTGTAGCTTGATGATATCAAACTCATATTGTAGACCAATGTTCTAGTCTAATGAATTTGATCCTCACTGTGCCCTTCCACTTGTGTTAGGCTAAACCAAGCTCAGTAACCTTCTTCATTTCAAGTTAAGGCTACCTACCATAGAACAATTGTTAGCAAGCTAGACTCAATCATCATTGCAAGTGTATTGGATCTGATTCACTTCATGCTCACCAATAGAGCCTTTTGCTAAACTAAACAAAACATGATAAATGACAAACTTCATTTATGTCTGATGATGATAAATTGTATTCTAAAGCTGCAGTAGTTGAAACATCCCACAGCAGCATTCGGTCCTTCATTTGAAGTCACTGAGTCTTTTCCCAGACAAGCATCCCCAACTCCCTCAGTTTTTTGCCAAATGTTAATGTTGCCAGTCCTGCATCTTTGAGGTCTTATTGCAGCTCACAAAGCAAGTCTGTGCAGAGACGGCCTTTTCAAGCATTGTAGTTGTTGGACCCTACTACAGCTAATTCTATCACTTGTTGTGCAGGTGTTTCTTCAGGCATTCATTGTACATGCCAATGTAGTTGGACCGCTTTGATTGAGAGTGGAATGGTGGTATACATCTTACATTAGGATTTCTAGCATAGAACGATTGTCAACAAGTTAGACTCAAAGATCATAATTGCTAAGGTATTGAGTTTGATCATTAAGATGTTCATTGTATCCTTGTGTTTGACTAAATTAAGTTTTGTAAAAAGCAACATTATATTGAACTTAAGGTAGCAATCATAGAGCAATTGTCAACAAGCGAGATCATAATTGCTAGTGTACTGAGCTTGATCCTTCAAAGAATTACCCCTGGGAGCTTACACGCTTATCCCAGCATCACTTCCACTTTTGAAGTCCTCTTTCTGGAATGGCCACCAGCTGTCTCATCACATTATTCTTGATCCAGTCAACAGTCTGAACGCCCTTTGGTAAAAGCCAGATGTTGCAGGGTGTGAAATCTAGATGGTGGCGTGTCTGCAAAACCTTGATAATGCAATGTCTTGCCAAAAAATCCTATGTTGCATCTCTGCATGCAGCTTTACACAGCCGTTTAGTCGCAGCCCCAAGAAGAGCACATGTTACTTAACCCTGCCAAAAAAGTTTTTGTGGAATCATGGGTCATCAGGATTATATTTTAATACTGACATGAGGCTTGGAGAATGACTTACTCAATCAATGTGAATGTGATGATCACACAGTACACAGGCTCACTCAATGCTATCTCACTATCGACTGAGTGAGCCCATGGGAGAGTGTTTGTTCGTGCATGTGCAGTAAGGTCTCATCTGACATGTTGTCAAGTTACAAAAATATTGCTGTGTTTGTGTCTTTGAATAGCTAAAGAAAGGAATGGCAGGAAATAGCCCTATCTAGCTCCAGAAATAGAAATTGAACTTGAGACTTTGTTCATTTAGTGGATTCTCACAACCAAAGGAAACCAGTTTTTGTATCTGGGTCATGACGGTTTTGGTTGCACTTTAAACCTACTCAATTTTGACTTGATGAATGAACTGGAGGATATTTTTATGGATCCTGATTTTTAACTGGCATGAACAGCATCTAACCATGACTTTTCCTTTTATTTGTATTCAAAGCAATTCAAATTTTCTTGTGGACTGTTTATATAAAAAGAAAGGCAAAGGAAAAATCTAGCATTCCAAGGGGAATTATGAATCACCACCACCCGTATATGATGCATTGGGGATGATCAATTAAAAAACAAGTAGGTACAAACCAGTGACCGATTTGGCATAAACTTTGATTGCATATAGAACCCCCCATTGAAAACCTATTTTGGAGGGGAATTTCAAAAAACAAAAAAAATATTTTCCACACTCATTGAGAGGAGTGTGTGTGTGCAAAATTGAAAGTTCTTACGATGAAGGTTATGAAGCTGGGTGAAGTCTAGATAGATAAAATATGTGATAATAGTAGAGACATTTATAAAGAAACATGTTTTGTCCGACTCCAGAGTAAACCGAGAAGCAAGTCGAACAGCCAACCACATAAATAAATAAAGAAATGAGCATTATGCGGAACTCAAACCTGTGTCCACCAGGAAGCAGACTTAATGCAACTCTGCTCTGCAGATTGAGTTAACAACACTCTTGATAAGCAGGAGTCCGATATAATGCACTTAAACTATCCATCTCTCTACTCTGCGGTTGTAGGCATGAATATATATATATATATATATATATATATATGTGTATATACATATATATATATATATATACATATATATATATATATATATATATATATATATATATATATATATATTTATATGCGTTCCCATTTTGCCCACAGTATGTGTACATTTTGATTGGATAGTTTATTTCAGACAGAATGGGATAATTGTAGAGACATTTCATTAGGAAACATATTTTGTCCTGCACTGGAGTCGATTTCTTTATTCATTTATGTGTTTGGCTGTACAATTTGCTATTTGGTTAACTCTGATAAAAAACGGAATCATTTATAACGCAGTTTGAACATGAACTCCAATTTTCAGTAAAAAAAAATTTAATTTGGCTCTCAAAATAATAGCTGAATACAAAAATGGAGAGATCCCTAGCCAAAAGTAATGAGCAAATAAAATTAAATAATTGCAAGTTAACTGTCAAATTTCAAATTGACACTGGAGCAGATATCACCATTCAAACATGCAAGAAACTTTGAGAGAAACCTTTGTTAAAAGAGGACCAGGAGGAATGATACAATGCAAGGAAAAATTCACTTCTACAACGGAAACTAAAGGATAATATTTTGCTTTGGAGTAATGATCTGTGTGAGAGCAGAAAACCTATTGTCAAGAGATAGTGGAACTCGTATTATGACTTGAGAATATTCAACACTGTGTTTTTGATTCAGGTGGACGTATGAGAGGAGACCAGGTGAAAATAATGCTAAAAGAGGATGCTAAACCCCACTTGTTTTTGAACAAGTCAATCCCAATATTCCTAAAAAAAAGAGTATACAACCAATGCATCCTCCAAGTAGTCACTTATGGAGCTGAAACATGGAACCTAACCAAGAGACAGACTCGTAAACTGAGAAGCATGCAATGCTCACATGAGAAAGATCATAAGACAGCACAGTATATATGGGAGAAAACTAGAGTCAGAGACATCATAGAATCTATTTGAAAACTTGAATGGCAATGGGCAGGCCATGTTGCATGAATGACAGACAACCGATGGACATCAGAACTCGCAACATGGATCTCCAGAGATCACAAGCAAAACTGAGGCCAACAGAATACAAGATGGAGGGATGAAAAAGACAAATTTAGAAAATACTGGCTCCGCGACGCCCACAATAGAGAGGTGTGATGAATCCTGGGGAAGGTCTATGTCCAATGATGGAGTTTAAAGGCTGATGATGATGAAACCTCACTTTGTCATAACAGCAAGGAGAATACTTGAGAGAGAAGGAGTAATAGGAACACTGATGAAGCCTACAGATTGTTGCACTCCAATCATACCTGTTCAAAAGAAAAATGGAAAAGTTTGTTCATGAGTGGATTTGAAAAAATTGAATCTAACAGTAAAATGTGAACATCATATGTTGCTGAATCTAGATGACATTTCACCAAAATCAAATGAAGCAACATTTTTCACCAAGCTCAACACTACTAGAGAATTTAAGGATTTTCCAATGGAGGATGATAGTTGTCCTCTTAAAACTTTCATTACACCCTTGAGAAAATACTATTTCAGAAGACCAACCTTTGGTATACCATCAGCATCCGAAATATACCAAAAAAAATGTATTTACTTCATAATGTTCAGGGAGTTGAAACAATCATTGAAGATGTTTTGATTTGTGGGTAAGTTATAGAATTACACTGCTTGGGAAATATTACAGAAAGCAGGTATCAAATTGAACAAAGAAAAATGTGAATTCAGAAAAACACTATTAGAATACTTTGGACATGTAATAGCTGGAGATGATGTTCAACCCAGTCAGGAAAGACTAAGGTCAATACAGGATATTACATGGTTGTGGAATCATCCATAGAAAAAACGTTTACAGAAGTACATAATCATTGACACAAGCACCAGGATCAAGCAAAAACAATGGAGATAAATGCAGACGTGACCAATTTCGTTTTTGGAGCCACATCATTTAAAAAAACTGATGGTGAAATGAGATCTGTTGCATTTGCCACATGTACATTCATAAGTACAGAGAGAAAATATGCTCAAATTGAAAAAGAATGTTTAGTAGTTGTATGGCGTGTGAAAACTTAGATAGAGACTTGGATTCTTTAAACTTCTAACAGATCACGAGCCACTCATGCCATTGATTAACACACAAGATTTGAATCACACACCATAAAGATGTCAAAGACTCTTAATGAAACTCATGAGACATAATACAATTGCAGAGCTTGTCCCTAGAAAGACATGAGTTGTTCCTGATCAACAGTTGAGAAGTCCTGTACCAAAGAATGAGAGTAATACCAGCAGGAAAGTTGAATAATTCATAGACTGCATGACAAAAATCAGACCAGCTTCTGACAAGAGATTAGAGACTAGCCAGGACAAGACATTACATTATATAAATGGATCAATGAAGGAAAACAAGACTAAAGGAAGGCATGAGGCCATATTTCCCCAAGTCAAAATGAATTTTCAGTCAACAATGATTTACTATGGTTCCAGAAAAGAATTGTAATTACAGAAATACTTTGACCTGAAATATCAAGGACTTTGCATAATGGTCACTTTGGGATAAACAAATGCTGAGAAAGGACAAAAGCTTTGGTATGGTAACCTGGAATATCTCAGGAGCTGGAAGAATATATAAAGAGGTGCACATTTTGCAATATGAAACCAACATACGAGAAAGAAAAGCTTGTAATTACGCCAATACTAGAAGATCAATGGCATATGATAGGTATGGACATTTGTTCACATAAGTCAACCCTATGATTAGCGCATACTGGAAAATTGCAGAACTTTTTTGTTGAATGGGGAATACTGAATGAAGTTATAAGTGACAATGGAGGTCAATTAGCAAGCTATGCTTTTAAAGAATTCACAAATAGGAATGGTTTCATTCATACTACATCAAGTTCTCATTACCACCAGGCAAATGGTGAAGCAGAAAGCACTGTCAAGATAGTGAAATGAATTTTAAAACAACAAGATACCTTACAAGCTTTGATGGCATATTGAAGTACAATAATTCAAGTGACAGGATTTAGTCCAATGGAACTAATAATGGGTAGAAAAATGGAAACCATGTTATCTATAAACCTAGGAAATTTAAAATCAAAATGGCCTAGTATGGAATCAGTCAAAGAATAAGACAGACTTACAAAAGCCAGAAAGATTAAAAATTACAACAAATTATGTGGCACAAGGAACTTACCAAGCCTAAAATAAGGAGACAGTGTTTGAATCAAAACTGATCAAGAAAATTGTTGGAATACTAAAGGAATAATGACTTCAGAGGATACTAAGAAAAGATCATATAGAGCAAATAAAATTTGTTTTTTTTAACATCTTTGATTTGACAGCCTCAAATAACTCAGAATGAATAATGGAAGAAAATGTTCAGCTCAATTAAATAGTGAAACTCAAGCTTTAAATATTCCATGAACACAGATAAATGATAGTTTATTCTACACATAAGCATCAAAGTTTAAAACAACAAAAACTGCAATTGTATTTGGACCAACCTAATATCTACAAATTGTTATGAATCACAACCTGATTCACTACCAGAGCAAAAAGGCCAAAAAGACAAAGAAATTTCTTGTAAGATATCTCAGCAACCGCTTTTGATTCCAAGAAGGTGGTGGTATAGTTATGGTGTAAAATGGCTTCAGTTAAGACGGAAAAATGAAGCACTTCATTGTGGAAGGCTGGTTGAATGGACCACATTATTGGGATTAGACATCTCTGCTACTCCTGAAAAATCATTGTTTTCAATGCCTTCATCATCATTTATGGATCATCTTGAATCACTATTCAATTCTTACTGCCAGAGTAAGAAAACCAAGGACAAAAAAACTCCCTTCAGATATCACGTAAGCAGCTCCTAAGTGGTTTATTGTCCTTTATCATTTATGAATAACAATAAATACAGGTCTGGTTAATCACACAATAGAAATTATCATGTGATCAACATTTTTGGCTGAATGCTGTGTTGGAGCTGATCAGGTGAAAAAATAGAAAAGGGGTGATCAATGAATAAATTACTTCTCTCACTTTTTGTTGGGTGGTGATCACTAAAATAGTCTGAATTAAAAGAAAAAACAAGCATGAATGCTGCTGGATACAAACTAAGGAACCAACTTAGCATACACTTACATTGCAAATTGAACCCTTCAATAAAGATCTTTTTCAGACTGGAATTTTCAAAGATCATTTATGTGACCTATATAAAAAAAAAACATGGTGGTTAGGTAATTCTTCCCTTTTCAATCTCCTGTCTGTTTGCGTCAGTGCTCCTGGTCACATTTTTCTCGTGTACAGCCATGAAATTTTACTTGTAAGCTCCAGTAGCTATCTCTTGAAAATGTTTTTTTAATTTTCTGAGATTCATCTTTTTTCATTCATTTTCAGAGAGGTGTTTGATTTACAATAATAATCTATCATGAAATGGAAACATTTTTTTCTTGCCACCATTGCGATATAGGAGTATAACAACGTAGGCTTTGTCGTAAGCTTGGTTGAAATGAAAGAGAGAGAGAGAGAGAGAGTCTGGGAGGAACATATATTTTGGGGCGCTGTTCAAATATTCAAAATATATCTTAATGGCCAACCTGTTACATAATAGGCATTATAACCCTGGAGAATGTGGTGTATTCACTGCCATTTGTTGTATAAACAAGTATATTAATTTATTCACTATGTGATCCAGATGTCAGATGGTGCACTTGATATGGATAGAGACATATGACCTGACCTCTGAGTGACATGATGAAATGAGAACAAGCATATTATGATAGTCTTTTTATATGGGAATATTAAGAGGGGGGATACATAAAACAATTGTACTGCACCATTATCCTTTATTGAATATATGTTTCCAACTTTCAAAACCACCTTGCCCTTCGTTAGAAGGTCTGAACTAGGGGGTACAAAGGGGGTACAGATGACCCGTCACACTTCCCTCACTCAATTCCTATGAGAGTATGGTTTAATTTTTTGATTTAAAAAAAATGAAAATTACAACCTTTTTGTCTTTGTGGTTCTATAACATAGCCAGTCAGTCGCCTAAGTTGTATGATTTTGGCAAGCTGATCTCTTGATCCATGTAGCCTTGTATCACTGTCCAAAGAGTCCGAATGGGGTAGGTTGGTAAATAATTGGGGTGAGTGGGGATATTGAGACAAAAATGAAGCAACAAGGCTACAGTGATTCTTTTTTAGAAAGAGGTGGCAATATTTATCATCATTTTATTTTATTGCAAAAATTAGTTGCATTATTCCTTGATGATGATGATGAAGCTCGACCTGTTCGTAAGTGGGTGAGCTTCAATAATAGATAAGGAACATCAGTGGAAAGTGAGAAAATTGGAGAGAGTGGCATACACTCCTCTAATGAGGGGTCCCCAACCTTTTGTGAACCATGGACCTGTTTGATATTGACTATATTCTTGAAACCTACCCTGTTCTTAAGTAGGGAAGCAACAGTAATAGATAGGGGACATCAGAGGGGTGGGGTATTAATCGCAACTGGAATATAGGTGATAAGTCACTTGTAGATTGGGTAATAAACTCAATTTTATTTTCAATGGATTGTGCACCTGAAAAAGTCCGCAGAATAGATTGTGGTCATAATAAAATAAATGAGTCTGAATAACTGTTTGTATATTGATTTAATGCTGCATATAGGGTAGGATTAGAAGGTTGTCTTTCAGTGGCGTAGGGTTCTCAGCACCCAGGGGCTAAGACAGTGCCTGTGGGTGAAGACAGTGACCAAGGGCTGTAGTGTGATATCCTAGGGAAGGGCATAATTATCTATTGACAGGCATCATAGGCCCTATATTTTGCCACTTCACACTTGTCCCTTGGGTCAACTGCCACCTCTCATCCTCCTCTCGCTATGCATCTTTTGTCCTCTACTTTGAACAGCTTTTTAGAAATTGATTGATTCAAATTAATACTGCTCTCAATTAGATGAATTGAAGGCAATGATTGAATAGCATTTGTCTGAATTAGAGAAAGGGCATAATATTCTATCTGGATAATGCTAGAATGCATGTTTCTTTGGTGGTCAAACAAAAATTGTTTCAGCTTAACTTATAAGTTTTCACTCATTTCCCATGTTCATCTAATCAATTGCATGGAATAAATACTGTATATTTCAGTGGATAAGATGATACTTGAAGCATTCCCAAAGCACCTAAAAAGATAATTGTCCTATTGGCAAAGTATAAAAAGAGTGACTAAGCAGTGAGTAAAAACCATGAAATTCTGACTGAAATCGGGTTTTCATCTTATCTTAAGTTTGCCTTATCCATGGAAATATACATTGTTGTTCTATAAAGTTAATGTGGATAATTATAAGATTGATTAATTGAAAAACATCTTTAAGCAAAACAATATATTGATTTTATCAACTGTAAAACTGTAGTTATGAATATTTGAAATAGCACAGAGACTTTCATGACACTGTGTACACACACATCAAACACAGCTTATTTTCTGAAATATACTTGCTAAAACCTTATCAACTATCAGACTATTTTTCCAAATGTTTTTTTTGTCATTTTTGGTGGCAAAGAAAAATTTGAGAAAACATTATTGAAAAATGTATTTATTATTTTTAATGCTAACAAATCCTAGTGACATCAGTGGTATAGCTGAAAGTAGGAAAAGGGAGGGTCTATTGCAAAAGGCCCTTTTTAACCCCTGAGCTCAATAAATTATTGTTCCCTATTGTGTTTCTATTGACATTATTCAATAACAAGGATATATATTTGTACATACACAAATTGTATGAATGATAATTCAGTCTTTGGGGTTGTTTTTTACTGATTAAGTGATAGTACTTGTCTATTTATTGCAAATTTTTCTTTTTTATCAAATCTCGCAAAATGTTGGAAGGGGCCAAGCCTTCCATGCCATCTAATGATAGCTACCACTATTCAACACAATTTTACTGATCGAGATTTTACACAATGGCCCACATGTATATGTAAGCAAGGGCAAAAATTATACAGTCCGCACAACCAGTGTAACTTTCCTTCCGACCCTCCCCTCATAGTGCAGTGGGGAGGTGCTGCAGCAAAGTCAGAATCCTCAGGAGTAGACATTATATACTTCTTTGTGCCCAAAGGATTAATCCTAGGCCTGTTGAGTGGTGACTTCTGTTTCTTATGTGTAGAGGAAAATTGTAAATTAAAGAAAAACACTAATGTTATTATTTTCAACAAGTTATTTTCTCAGAAAAAAATATTTACAATTAATCATCATGGAATTCTTCAGTGAATAAGTTTTAAAAACAGAAATTTATTATTCTAATATCTACAATTTATAGTTATAATTATGTCTGTATTTAGAGTTTTTTCTTTTTTGAAGTTGAAGAAAAAAAATTCGTATCAAGCAGACAGCTCGAGTTGGATGTTACTTGCTGCGCCCTCTCCCGGCCATCACCTTTATTAGACGAAGGTGAAGAACGAAGGACGAAAGGAAGGCATCTGTTTGCAAGCGATCCTCGCCACTACAGTAGCACTAAAACCTCAGCAGGTTGAGGTAGAGAGAAAGAGAAGACGAAAGTATCAGCTTTAATAACTCAGCTCTTTAATCTAGAAGGGTTTTTTTGTTGAAAAAAATCTACAGAAATGGCCGATGAAAATCCTGCTGAAGCACCCGCCGCTGCTGGTGAGGAAAAACCAAAAGCATGTTGTGCGTGTCCAGAAACTAAAAAAGCCAGAGATGCATGGTAAGTAGAAAAAGTTAGAAAATAATAAAACTATTGTTGGTAATAATATTGCTGAAGTTACTTCATTCCGAGTCACTTTATGTCCTAAGTGCTCGTGTACCGCTGTAATGCCTTAAAACATTATCCAACCATGCTTGTTCTACTTTCGGACAGTAAGAAGCATGCCATGTTAACTAGTGATTATTTCAATTAAATCATGTTTTATACTATTTAATCAATTTTAAATCGCCTGATCCACTCGAAATTTGTTTTAATCTATTTAACATTATCATCTTCGCCTTTTTTAAAAGTTTTCTTAATTTAATTAGTAAAAGATTTTGAAAACTTAGCCGCTTTAAATAGGTTTTTTTTTTTTTTTTCTTTTTTATTACCCTTGTCTGTGCTTGTTGTTCACATCTTTTTGTAATACTCGGAGTTTTTCAATCTCAATTCAATGTAAACTTGTCTTATCGAACAGACAATTTGATATAATTGGAGATTGTCAAATATTAAAATCAACTGTGCTTATTGTATTTGTTAATGTTCTACTTGTAGTCAGTCTTGCCATGTTAACCTGGGAACTTTTAACCTTGCTTTTTTGTCTGCAAAATCATGTTTTTCAATCTTTAACCCCTTTTAAATTTTCGGATCCATTTAGAATCTGCTTGAATCTATTTAAGATAATGTTCTTAAGACTTTCTCAAGTCTTCCTTTATAATCTGTACGGATTTTTAAAAAATTAAGTTTCGAAAAATATTTCTTCCTTTCTGTTTTCTTTGTTCTTTACATTTCTTGTGTAATTATCATGTTCTAAGTTTTTTAAACAAAATGGATAATTTTTGATAGCGCGAAGTTATCATATGAACCCCGTAAGTTAATCAAGGATTTTGATGAACCTTCTCGAGCACTTCACTTACAATATAAAGTACCAGTAACCTTCCTACCTCCTTAAAAACATGAAAACCTACTAGTTTTCATGTTTTCAGTTTATGTGAAATGTCTTGGTGTCTATTACTGTGCATTTCCGAAGCTTATTTCAAATGTGTTTCTCCTCTCGTTTTTTCCTAATTTTAAGATTTTTTATTTTATTTTAGTCAACACAGGGTATTTTCAGTTTTACTTCTAGTTTTAATTAAATCTCCCTTCGTGTCGGGGTACTATCCTTTTTTTTTTTCCAAAATGTTAAATTAAATTTTTTTTTTTTTTTTTTTTTTTTTTTTTTTCATATAGAATTATTGTATGCCTTTTCTAATCCGGAGTCGGCTTTTTTTTATAGGTGGTAAAAATAATTAGTTGATGGAAAAAGGGGTCTCTCATCTCAAGGAGACTTATCCTAGTTGTCTGGCTTGAAGACATGGTGCCTTGGTGCATGTACCGCCGATCAGGCACCCTTGGGTGTAATCTTGTCGATAACCTGACCTAAATCAAGCTGTAACGGAAAAAAAATCTCTTTTCTCTTAAAACTAAGGTTGTCCAAACTTCTATTCTCCAGTTTTCTTCTTAATTGACTCCCCCCCTCCCCTGCGTGTTGAAAGACCGAACGAAAAAGACATTGTGAATTGTCAGGAACTGTTTTCTGATGTCGCTAGCTTATCAAAAATCAGACCTGACTGTTTGAGAAATAACATGAGGATATTTTTATTGCAGTCAAAAGGGTGAAGATTCGAGTTCAGTAAACCTCTTTTTTCCCCAAGTTGAAAACGAATTTTTCTTGCGCATTGTGATGCTTTTGGCACAATTTAGCGATGGTGGACCCCCAGTTGGAATTCAGCCGACGGGGAATAAATTAAATGGCGCATTGACTGAAATAGGAAGACCGAATGGACAGTAGATGCTGAGAAATGGATTTTTATTTAAAAAGGGTTGAAAAATAATAGGAATTTGAATAAATTCCTTTCTAAAAGATTTTATTTAACAAATGTTTTATTTCATAGGTTTCATGCACTGTAACATAAGCTCCTTAAATTGGTAATTGTCTATTTCTGAAATCCGTTTAAGTTTTTTTTTTTTTTTATAGATTATCGTAATTGAATAATGCTAAAAGCATACTACTCAACAAAACCCTCTTACACAGCAAGGCAATAGTTTCTGAATCCCAATAATCAGCACCATCATCACTCGGTTATGTAATATTTTGAATGAATGTGACCTTCATCTCTTCCGGAATGATTGTGCTTGATTGGGGGGGGGGTAAAGTTACAATGTAAATGAAATGCTAAATTTTTTTTCTTTTTGTATTTCCCAGAGTGTGGTTATTGTCTCATTTTACTATTTTTTTAAAGTCTCCAAAAATGTCTTTCAAGATAGAAACTTGAGGGATATAATAAAAGAAACTCGATATAACGTTTGGTCTAACTAAAACTCCCAATTCGAAGATAGCTTTCTGCTTTATTTCATCTTAAAATGTCTAGATGCTCTAACATGAAACTATTTTTCTTGAAACTTCAAATAAGATCTGAGCACCAAAAGCGGTCTCTTAGAATTTGATTTTACTCTAATGCTTTTGTCCTTTCTTTCTTTTCTGGGTATATCAAATTGACATTTTAATTGATTAAAATGAGTTATGTGCACCAAAATGGGATTAAATTGGGTTCCTTAAGCGAAGAGTTGATATTTTCAATTGCTGCAGCTTTGAGAATCTTATTTCAAAATTTTCAAAAATATTCGATGGTTCTGCCTTTTGATTTAAAGATTCAAACTATTATATTGAAGATATTCTTTAGTGGCGACTTCAAATTTATGAACGTTTTTGTGAATTCTCCGAAGACTTGGCTATTTTCTGAATTTTTTATTTTATTTACGTTGTATATTTCACTTTAATATTATTGAAGACATTGCTACTTTGTACAACTACTGTCAACTATATGTCAGTTATCAAACTGATATATAACACTAAATATTCAACTGTCGCATACCGATACTTAGAACTGACAGTAGATTCTGTTGTGCAGAATAGTCATGTTTTCATTTAGAGCAAAATTTACAATGTGTTCATGAGGTTGTTGTTTGTATGTTTTTTTTTTTCCTTTTCTCTTGGAAACATTCCGATGATATCCTTATTTCCTTGGATTAGTATTTTCTTGAATTTTTTACGTATGGAAAAATAATGGTTGGGTTCCGTTGATGTGAAAAGAACATGCATTACTCTTCGATATTAAATTAAAGGCGCATTCCGAGCTGGTGCAACAATCATTAACACTTTTAATTCATTGACGATCGTTGGTGTTGAGTGATGAAAATTCATAAGTTTTTTAAATTTTCGACTCCTAGTGTGATCGATGAATACTGTCCCTGAGTTATTTCATAGTTTAGCATCCCATAGTTTATCAATTTCAACAAAAATACTAAACGTATCAAATTCGATTGGACTAATTGACAGTAGCAACATTTTTTACTACAACGTGTATTATTTTTTATACCCCTTCTTTCTAAAGGAAACGCTTCAGCTCTCAAAACGGAAAAAATAGTATGTTGTCGATTATTTGGAGTGTTTACTGTTATTTTACATTTATCAGTTTTTATTAGATTTGATACGTTTAGTATTTTGTTATAATTGACCTATAATTTGGGACGTTCAACTACGAGACAGCCCTCTCATTTTCCGTCAAATATCGACCCTTACACGAGACGGTCATGTGTACTTTTAAAGAACTCTTGCCCTTGCAGATGAAGAAGCTGTACCTTCAGAGCTGCTTTCGTTCGTTCAACGGTGCAAATGAACCAAAAATCGATCGATTATTGTCATTGTCTGCTACTTTTACTTTCTCTCTTTCTGTTAGTCGATTTTGGCGTTATTAATACGTTTGTTGGTTTCCGGGATTCGGTATTATTTAGGAATTAAGGCTTTATTTTCAATTCCGATTGTGGTCAAAGTGAGGGGGCGTCACTCTGAGCAGGAACTACTAAACAAGTTTGAATTTAATTTCAATTTTTTTCCTTATTTCTCTCTCAATAGGTCAACCGAAAAAGAGACCTAACCACAGGAAGGACTACATTTGGGTCTTAAAAAAACTATTGCCGTTTAACTAACTACTTATTTTTGTTGGAAAAAAAACCGAAGTCAGTTTTATAGGCTAAATTTTTGTAGCATTCTATGAAAAACTCTTGCCCTTGTTGAAGAAGCGTATTCTCCAGAGCTGCTTTCTTTCACTCAATAGTACAAATGAATCGATACCGATCGATCCAATGATATTGTCTACCGCTTTGACTTTCTCTCTTTCTGTTTGTTCAGTTGAGCAATAATTATTTGGTGCAATTGTTTGTTGACTCCGGTTTTATTTATTTAGCAATTAAAGGTTTCATTTTCAATTCCAATGACGGCGTAAAAAGAGAGTAACTGCTAATTCTTTTTGTTGTTGGATAAAACTTAATCCGATTCTAGGCTTAATTCCAGGGGCATTTGATGAACAAAGTATCTATTTGATTTAAACCATTTTGTGGAAGCTCTTGCTTAGTTTTGTATAGCGTGTTTTCCCCGACTTTAGAAATTGCAATAAAATTGATGGGGGGGGGGTGTAAAATGACTTCAATGTAGAGATGATGGAACTGATCAAGTAGGAATACTTTCGACAGTGCGGTTTTGAATTAATACGGTTCAGGTATTAATATACAAATTAATGTAACCATTATAGGTTGAAACAAAAAAAAAAAAACATGAAATGAGACCTTGAACAGTACGGAAAATTCCGTTTGGATTAACCGCACTAATCCAGGTATACCTGTCGTAATGTTCCACACCCGATCTCACTCGATGTTGAAAAATGCGCACAATAAGAAATGGAATGAATGCAAGAAAAACAAGATACATAAATTGTTATTGCTATGAATAAATTGTTGAATTGTATTATTTGATATCGAGCGAAACTTTACTACTTACAATCGCGGTCCACCTCGTCTCATTGTATCGTTATTTTCACGTCACACACACACACACACTACAATCGGGAACACCCTCCCTACATTGTGCTATTATGACATACACAGCAATTACCATTTCATTCATTGTGTGCTATTATTGTCTTAAATAATCCCTTGGTCATTTTTGAGGTGAAGAAAAATGAGTGCTTATTATATAAAACTGTCTTTAAAACATTGTGCATGTACCAGCGGGTATTTTTTGACATGACACATTGAACATTTTAATGACTTTTTTCTTTTTTCCTTGTAAAATTTACTGTTTTTCTCTAATGAAAAACACAACATTGCAATTTTGCTTCATTACAGAATTTATCATAGCATAACTTATCAGAAGTTTCATTAAAAATGCATTTGTTGGGTGTGCCTGTGGCGTGTAAATTTTTCATTTGATTAAGGGTTGTGGTACAGTATTTACTATCAGTTATCTGAAGTGCCGCTCAATGACCCTGTTTGTGTTAATCAGTGAATTATTGAGTGTTGAAAACTCATTTGTTTTGTTTCTCTATTTTCTACTCGACAAATAAGGCATTGTATGTAATGCATGCTTTCCAGTTCTGATGGAAAAAAAAATCAACAAGGAAGAACACTTCGGAGAGATCTTCCCCTCCTCCTGATTGACCCTATCGTAACGGTCATGTGCACTATTGAAAAGTACCTTGGCTGGCTGAAGAAGCAGTATCTCTAGAGCTCTTCTCGCTTAACCATACAAATGAATCAAAATCAATTGATCATTGGTTATGTCACTTTGACTTTCTCTTTCTGGTTGTTGGGCATTAACTAATTATTTAGCGCCTTTTTCATTCCTGTTTATTTAGCATAAATGGTCTTCATTTTCAGTTCCAATTATAATAAAGTTATGTAAATAGAGCAGAACGGCTAATTTTTTTGTTTGTTATTGGACAAAACCCAATTTGGCCCAAGGCCCAATTACATGAGGCATTCAATGAGCAATCAAGTATGTACTTGGTTTAGACCAAATTGTGGGAGCATTTCTCTTATTTCAATTTACCTTGGCTCCCACAACTTGGAAATAGCCATAAAATCTAATATTTGAGTTTGAAGACTTTGAAAAAGAAAAAATTGAAGGTATTTTAATTTTTGCTATATGACCTGAAGAATACTTTGAGATGTCATGTTCATTTAGCATGAAGCTTGTTTTATTTAAAAAGAAATTAGCATTCAAGCTTACAAAAGCAGTTTAGACCACTTAAAATTGATGCTTCAATTTCTGATTAACCTTCCATTATTATCTGAACTTATGTCCTCATCTTGGTTATTTCCACAATGTTTCAGCTGCTTTCTCCAGATGTCTATTGTATTCTATCCACAGGGGTAGATTGATCTCATTCTGTGTGTGTGTGTGTATTGGGGGGGGGGGTATATCTTGTATAGGTTATTCAATCTTGTGTTGTCACTTGTCTTACTCTTACACGATTTTCAGCACTATTCAACTTTAAAACTCTAGTCCAAAATAAGATTTTAAAAAATAACTATGCATATTTGTGGAGTAAAGATTGCTTTTGAGACCTTAAAATTACATATATTAGGTTAAAAAAGGATGTTTAGGGTGGTGACACATAGATAAATTGAAAAATATCTTACTGCAGCAAGCGAGTGATCACAATATGTAAAATCATGGTGATTTCCTGAGTTTTTTATCTAACACTCACCAAGATCCTCAAATACTGCTACTCGTTTACTAGTGTTTCTTAAACTGGTGAATGATTAAGCCAAGAGTGAATGAAATTATTCTGAGAGTATGAATGGTTTGATTTATTTAATCAGATATTATATTCCTTTACTTTGTAATTTCTGTTATAAACCTAAACAAGAAAAAAAACATTGTTTCTAAGATTCTAATTTATTATACATAATGTAAACTACAAAAATTTAATTTTCTGTCTGTTAGTTTTCTTTACATATTCTCAAGATATCTAAAACCCAGAATAAGATCAAGGCTTTAAAATCATTTGTATATTGAAACGGTGTTTCAACTGACTTTTTTTTTTTTTCTTTATTTTTTTTGTTCTTCTTGCATAAATTACATATGACTTGATGCTTGGAAATGTTGAAATACTGCCTCACCCATTGTTGATGTTGTTGGTAATTTGTACTATTAACAGTGAGCTGCAAGGTTGGAATCTGGTTGTATTTTCTCCATGAATAAGATTCTTATTGGGGTGGGGAGATTTCTTGATAAATTTAATTTTTCATCTACAAGAAACTTCATTTTGATATTTGAATTGCTGTATAGATAAAAAAAATTTTATAATGAAAAATACTCTTGCTTGTGGAATGCTGGCTTGATGTACAGTTTTGAACTTGTTTGAAGTACAATCTTTTTCAATATTTGTAAAGGAAAAATTTACTAAAAGTATCCATTTACTAGAAAATATTTAGTGTACATATGTGTATATATATATATATATATATATATATATCCTACCTCTCTCTCCTTATTGTGATCACTTTGGGACAAGGTCTTTTTAAATAACAATAACCATAATTATAATAGATGGTTATATGTAGGGATGTGTATAGACTGTATTTTATATTTTTTATGTTAGGTATTTTATTAAAATCATTTTCCAAAGTATACAGTTCATATTGTGAGTGGCACAAAAATCTATTGTTTAAGAATCATTTATTAAAAATAATCTTATAATTTCTATCAAACTGTGGGTTTTTTTATTCAAGGAGACCTTAGTAACTCCCAAGGTCAGTCAAATAAATCCAACGTGACCAGAATTATAACTGGCATGGTTTCTCTTAATGACTATTTTTCTATCTTTGGGAGGGGGTCATTAGAAATTACCAGACACACACACACACACTCACGGCTTCTATTACCTCTCTTGAGGTAGGGGAAATGCTCTTGTGTGCACACATGCACGCATAACTGGGTATTTTAGCTTGCAAAGGTCATTTGAAATAGTCTTGCTTGAAATGTATCATAATATTAACCCTTTAACTGGGGCAGGAGTAGCTCAGTTGCCACATTCTAAATGTGATTGCAACTTTTATTCAAGTTTTTTTTTTTTTTATCATACTTGAGTATGATTTGATAGTTGTATGAAAATAAACTCTGCTAATTAAAGTATAATAAATTTGTTATAAAATGGTTTAGATGGATGGAAAAAAAAAAATATTGACTGGTAGAAATTTGTGGTTAAGCTATAGAACTGGAGCTCACAAGTTTAGCTTTTTTTTCCTTTCTTTCTTTCTTAACTTGCATTCCCTGATTGCTGTTGGAATGTAATCCATTGCTGGCTTTTTCTTTCTGCTAGACATCCAGCCCAAACTCTTCTGACTTATTCTGATGACTTAGAGAAATGCTAGTTATTTCTGTTTTGTCATTTCTTTCTCCACCCTTACTGCATTCTGATTGGCTAGTCTTGTTAGCTCTTGACTAGTCATAATGTCACAGTTGATGTCTCGCACAACATGCATCTTTGTATTCTATGAGGTAGAAGCAACTTTCTAAGTCAGATTTATACGAAGAGTAATGAGTGGGGAAAAAACAAAAGTACTCTGTGCATGCCTCTGCCATTGTCATTAAAATCAGAATGAGGATCAGCTCATATATAGCTATGGCGCAACGGATGTGACTATGAAAATTTGCCTGGTCCATTCTCCCTCGATGTTAGTAAAGTACATTTTGAGGATTTAAAATTTTTTTTTTCTTTTACATATCCATTCATCCACACTATCTCCAAAAGTCTTCAATGAATTTAAATGACATTTTGTGGAAGGATGGGCCACAGAAGAATTAGTTTGGTTTGGAGTGTATATATATATATATATATATATATATAATATATATATATTCTGACATTCTAATTCAGAGAGGGAAGAAAAAAGAAATTATATATATATATATATTTATTTATTTTTATTTTATTTTATTTTTTTTTTTTTTTTTTTTCTTCCCTCTCTGAATTAGAATGTCAGCTTGTGTTTGTCTGGCAGAGAAAAATTGGCGACAAATTCCATTCTAAGAGCAATTTGGAAATTTGAATTAGATTTTGAAATGGGGAGGTGAAGTCAACTTTGTCAAAGCTTAGTCTGGTTTAAAATGCACCATTTCAAATGACCTTTTTCAAATTGAAGTGTGTGTGTCCTCTTTTATAAGAGGGGTAATAGAAAGTAGCTGTAACCGTGTGTAATCTTGTAATTTTAAATGACCCTCACAATAGAATCCATCAGCTTCATAGTACTTCTGTTGAACAGTTGGTCCACAACTTTTAGTAGATAACAAATATTTTTGGTGAGACCGAAGAAGATATTTCCTATTTGGGAAGCTCTTGAGTGTAGTAGGTTATATTCAACTATTTTAGATGTAGTGAGCAAGACAAGCTATGAGATTCAACTCCTGAATTTTTGATAAGCATGATAAATGTATCATTCTCTGCTTATTGAGGGTGTGAAAGGGTTAGATCCATGTAAGCAATTGTTTGTAAAACCCATTTCTGGCTTGCAAAGCCTGTTGAAGTTTCATCCTGCTTATGGCACCTGGTATTCACCAATGGTCACCCATCTAGGTTCTGACCAGGCTGATTGTTGCCTAACTTCCAAGAACCAGTTTATCCAACATTTGGCCATAACCCCTTGGTTAGGGATTTCTCAATCCTAGTCTTTGTGCTGAGGCATTGAGTACCATTTTAAAGAGAATCTCCTCCCCCATTTTAGTTTATAGTCTTTTTGAAATAAGAGGAAAAAAAAAACGCTTACAATGACAGGTTTAAAAAAAAAAAAAGGAATTTATAATTCTTATTACTTTTGACCCTTTCCAGGCTGAATCTTTCTAAATCTTAGCAGTTTTCAAGTAATTCAAATTGTGAGCTATTCCTGCAAGTCAACCTTTCTATGCTGTATATACTCTGGAAGGATTATGCTCTGGCTTATATGATTGACATTCTTACTCAATTCTTGTTGTTTTCTGTGTAGACTGACTGCGATAAAACTGCCAAAAATACAGTTATATTTACAATATATTTTGCATCAAGATGAGGTTGTAATAAATTATGATAATTATCTTGATCATCTAACAGTGATTATAATAAAACAATTTCCCTTGCTTCAAACCACAAAAATTCTTGCCTGATCCTGGGCACATTAAAGTTGATGCTTGGTTGTCATAATATTGAAATTTGATCATTATCCGTTACATGGAAGCTGCCATGTTGCTTGAGCTGATTTGATGGTGTATATCCCTCTTCTGCCAATTGGTATTATTAGATTCGGATGTAAATAAACGCACATGTTTAGCAGCCATTATCTGTCTGGTCTGTCAGGAAAGGGTTAAGTGCACTTCTTCTTGCCTCTTTATGCTGCCTTGTGTTAATCTGCTGACTTTGATGGCTTTATAACCGAGAGCACAAATTGGCTTCTAGCACTTTTATGTAACCTACAATGATACTTTTAAGGTCATTTGATAAGCTCAGTTTAATCTGACTCTGAGCCAAATTAATGGTTTGACCATTGGAGATTTGATCTCTCTATTGACCTGAAAGATAAGCATTTTAGCATTACAGTAAATACCAAGTTATTTACTAAATATAGTTTAGACTGGCACAAGGCCAGTGATTTCAAATTTCTTCCTGTTTTGGTTTGTATTGGTTGACTATTGGTCTAATATCAGTGGCTGTTCAGAGATCTGTTTTGTTGCTATGCAAATCTCTGCATGAATTTTTATTTTTATTCAAGTGGAGCAATCATTAGTGACCATCCCACTCTCTTGACCTCCAAGGTTGTCTAAGTGGTACAGTGAATTGTCACAACTGGCAACCTTTTCAGCCATAGGAATTGCCAGAGAGGCTAAAGTGCTACAACTGTGCTTGCTTTTTATTTAAATTTGGGGAAGTGAATTCATGCCTCTCCCTGATGCATTAGTGTGAAGTGAATGCGACAGAGTTCAAACATAACATGAAATCAGTTCAGTGCTTCTATTTTCTGTGCCAGTAAGAGTTATTTACCTCCTGGCCTGAAAGACAATTTCAACATTACCGTAAATTTCAAGTTATTACCTCTGCCATGAGGGGTAATAATATTGTGTGGACAAATGAACAATATCTTCAAGTTCTCAATGAATTTCTATTGAATTTTGTGAGTGGATGGGTTATGAACTGAGGAACAATTCATTAAATTTTGAGGTTGGTCCAGGAGTTCTTTTGAGATTGGACTGGCAAAAGGCTATAGTAGCAGGGTAATCAGTGAGGATTGAACCCTTTACTCTAGGAAACTAGATAGCATTGAAGGAGTGCTTACTTTTGCTGACTACATTGGATGAAAAACTGAATGAAAATCAGTTCACAAATAGCTCTTCTGTAGAGTAGCTAACTAAACAAAAAAATTCCTGAATTTGTCGCAAAATTTGATACCTCATTCTATAGCCTACCCTTCGACAAAATGTCATTGAAATTCATTGAACTTTTAGAGATATTGCATGAGTAATAACATAAATGTATGAGAAAATATCTCGATTGGGGGAGGGAATTATATTCTTGGATCTGCCTCCAAAATTCAATCAATTCTCCTCTTTAACTTGTAGCCTACCCTTCCAGCTTGCTTCACTAGAGAACTACAATAACCCTCCTCCTCCTCCTCCTCCTCCTCCTCCTTATCTTTAAAGAGCAAACTATGCTGCATTCAGGTTTAAGCGGGTATATCAGTCAGTTGTGAAGTAAGTAGACTGTCAGTCTCCATGGAGACAGCTGAAAGCATGCTGCTCATTGGCTACTTTTAAAGTGCGTACTGATGCATTTTGTCTGCATGACTATTATATTTAGTTCTTTTTTCTTTTTAGTTCTCTCTTAAGGTCATATGCAACTGAATACTACAATTTCTATGTAGGAAGTCTATTCTTATCATGAATGGATAAAATACCAATGGAATGGGATGCCCTTGACTTGCTTGTTCCTAGGTCACCCTTGGGTAACAGTCGGTTCCCTATGATATACTTAATGAGCTTTGATATTTTTGAAAAGGAGGCCTAATGAATTTATGTAGTTTGAAAAGAAGGCCAACAGCTGATGAATTTATTTAGTTATTTTTCTCAACTCTTTCCAGACTGAATTTATTTCTAATTTTCACCATTTCTAAGGTAACATTTTAATTCATTTTGAGCTATCTACACAAGTTATTCTCATGGTACCATATATGTTCTGGTTAGAACAGAGACACTTTTACTCATGAATATCTAAATGCCCCAAAATTGCTGTAAAATTTGGAATATATTGTGAATATAACTGTATCAGGGATGTCAAGTAGATAAATTGTAACGATTGTTTCATTATTTCTCTACTTCAAACTCATCGGTTGAAAATGACCTACAAGGCCTCTTGGATACGTACGTCTATGCCTGGTGTCAAGAAAACAAAGTTCGACCCTACCGCTAATTTGGAAGCATGCTGCCACAATGTGGAATGTGCCAGGCTGCTTGGGCCGGTTCAGTAGCGTATACCCCCTCTATACTTCTAGCAAGATGAGTCATTAAATATCACCATCTTTCTGATCAGGGTGATAAACACTGTCATGTATATCAATTTTACTTAGTGCTATGATGCCTGGGCACAGCTCTGGCATCTCTGGATGGGGGGGATTAATATATGAGAGACTGCTGGTGACATCAAAATGTTATTTTATACAAATATTGACCTTTTTTTTTTTTTTTTTTTTTTTTTTTTTCTCCCCATTCCTTGTCTTTTCTCTCTAGGATCTGACTTGGTGATACACCCTCTTGTAAGGGGATAACAGGGAATGAAAAATGTCACAAAAGCAATATTTTAAAGCTTGGAAAATCTAGTCCAGTTTCTTCTCGATTTAGGTTTTTGTATTTTCATGAAATGCTTAAAAATTTCATCTCTAATTCTAAAGAGAAATGAATGTCCTATTTTTATTTCAGCTTTTTAAAAAATTCTAGTCTTCTACTTGCACTTGGTGTCTTAAGGAGGTGGAAATGGCAGTTGCATTATTCTATTTTTATTTTTTTTATTTTTTTAAATCAACGTCAGGTTGACAATACATTTTGGGAACGCGTCCCTATTTTGTCTGTTGCACCCTGTCTTGATGCAAGGTGAAGGGCTGAACTTTGACAACCGAATTAAAACTGGGAATTTCCTTGACTGATTGGGCCCTTCAAGCTTGGTTGTCAATCTGCCTGGCTATGGGTGGGAAGCGGGAAATTAGTAGAAATTGAATGTGAACTCTCATCCAATTCCATTTTCCATGCTGCTAACTGTTAGGCCACCTGTGTTTCTATTATATGTAACATGGGTAGATAAACCTCTATCACTGAGTGACAAATATTTTTTCAAGTAACTTTTCAGTCGGTTGGTCCCTAATGCTAAATAGCAATTTTTCCAGATGTATTCTTTTGTATTGAAATTTGGTCCAGACCTTCAGGTGAACCATTCTCATCTTCCTCTTATTACCTCTACTTATGGTTCTTGTTTTATTTAATTCCAGCATTGTTGAAAAAGGTGAAGAAAATTGTGGAGACTTGATAGAAGCTCATAAGGCTTGTATGAAAAAAATGGGATTCGACATTTGACCAACTGATGATGTATAAGTTTTTTATACCATATTGGTGAGTCTTGTAATCTTTTAAAATTATAACTTTGCATGATCTAATGATTGACATGAGATTTTTTTTTTTTTTTTTTTTTTTTTTCCCCCCAATTTATTTCTTCATAGAAGCACAAGTACTGTATTTGCTTTTGAATAATGCAAGGAATTTAATGTAAAAAAACATCAATTTAACGTTTTGCATTAAACTTTACTAAATATGTAATGTATTCACTCAAGTTACAGTGGTTGGCTAATTTTGCCCTGTGGCAGGGTCTCCTACATTAAAATTGAGTCTCTTAATCCTTTGTTCAAATTCCAATCATAAATTGTGGTTCATAGCAAAATTATTTTGTCTTTAACCTTTTAGTTCTCTGCATTTTCAAAGATGCCAAGATTTTTGGTACTTACTGTGTTCATGTATGACTGAAATTTACATAACAATGAAATTCTAATTTGCAATTGTTCAACTGAAGTTATCTGCAGTGGCCAGGCAAACTTCTTGTTCGGCAAACAAAATTGCCTTTGAAATGATATAGGATAATTACAGTATTTTGAAGAAACTTATGAAGAGAAATTTTTTTTTTTTTTTTTTCTTCAAAACTTTTTTTATTTTAATACTTCGTATTCATTTCATTTGCTTTTCATAGCAACTTCCGGATTGTCATTCCAAGATCCAAGAAAAAGCCTCCAGTAAGACTTGCAGTCCTTATTCTTGAAAGCCTGTCTTACTGTGACAAATGCCTTACCAATTTGGCTACGAAAGACACCAGCAGTCATTCAAATTTAAACATAAAGCTCTAATTCTTATTTTTCTCAAGCACCTGTTACACTGACATTTTTGTTTACCTGGACTAGTAGTATTTGTAGTAATATTTGATCTGGGAGTTGCAACGAAAAGCAGAAGATGAAAGAAATACTTATAAAGAATGTTTCATTTTAGAAATCAGAATTCAATCGCAGCTCTTACTACTAGTGTAATAAGAGAAAAGATGTACTAGTTGAACTAAAAATGACAATGCTTTGTATAAGAATGTAAAACATCTTTTATATTGTATCAAGTTGAGGTTTATGAACCTAGAAATAAGGTAAATAATTTGGTATATCTTAATCTATCTGATCCACATCTGACCATGGGAGAATGTTATGACACCTTCTCTCTGTCAGACTTCATTGCTGCTCTGTCCTTTTTGAAAGCTGGTTATGTTTTTACGGTTGAAGGCATGTAAGCCTGATGTATACTAAAATCAGTACTTGGTGTTCAAGCAACCATGCATGAATTGATCTGTCGTGTGTGTGTGTGTGTTTTCTTTTCTCCACACCATCATGACCTTTGAAGCTTTGCAAATGAATATATCGCATTGTTAGTTGATTTTGCTAGTTACTTTCATACTTGATTCATTGTATTGCTGAGAGAATCTTGATTATTTGTACTTTGAAATGACTTATTTGAATCCTTTCTTTGAATGTTGATCCCATACTCAGTATTGCTTTAGTTGAAATGAAAGCGACTCACCCTAACTTTGGATTGTAGGTATGGGGTAATTGATACCAATTGAAAATGAGTCCCTGGATCGTTGTTTTGTAGGGAGAGAAAAGTTGTCTTATATGAGGGAGATGGTTGCTACTGATTCAGTCATAGACCTGGCACCTACAATATATATGTATAGTTTATCTGTGCTGTCAAGGGCAGCATGTGTCAAATATATGAAAACATTGTTTTATATAAGATTTATAAGATAATAGATTTCCTCTTCTCTCCTACTTGAAAAATGTTCTCTTGACCACAGGCGGATCTTGATCAAACTATTGCGTTTTAATTTTTACAAGTCTATTCCCAGGTATGAATAATGAATTTGAGAAAAAAAATGATTAATTTTGAAACTGTTCCTTCTAACATTTTGTTCCAAAGTTTCAAGGTTGTTTTTGTAAACATTGAAATTCTTGTGTAATAACATTTCTCTTTTCTTTTTGGAAGGAAATTACTGTAACTAACAAACAAAACCATCCAAACAATGTCATTTGTAAGCACAAATTTCAATTTTCATTTATGTTCCATGGCTCAGTCGTTAGAGGTGTTGTCATCACTAAATTTTGGAATCGAATCTGCTTGGTAGTGACATTTTCTTTTCTTTTATCCTTGCTTTCAAGGCCGGTGGTAGGTTAACCCTTATGCTGAGTGAAATTCTTTGTCGTCACATTCCTATTGACCATACCAAAAACCAGTGACATCATGCATGAATAATCATGACCTACGCTAAAACTGATGACTAAGTCAGTCCCACTTTTAAAGCCTAACTGAGGTTGACTTGTTGAAGTTTATGAACTACTAATAGTTCAAATGGACACCTAGTTTTGAAATATTGTGTAGAAAAATGGATTTTTGTTTACCTTGAGATTTCAATGAAGCTAGGGAGTTCAACTCTAGTGCAGCTGACCCCCCCCCCTTTTTTTTTTTTTAACTTCACTTTCTCCCACAGTGTAAACACCTAAAAAAACTGAGCACAACTGAAACTGATTTAACATTTGCTTATGGTTTTGTCATCATCAAACTTACCAAAACCCTTATAATATTTCTTAGTTCTTTTGTCACATAGTATTCCCATAAAGTGTTTGGGGGGGGGTGAAGATATCTATATACTTCAAAATTACTTCTAGCCTGTTGGCTTGTCTACCATAGCATATTGATATGGGAATAAATGGATTTAATTTTTTATACTTTTGTCTTAATTCTAAGTATAATTTATACATGATTCAGAGGTCAGATACCAAGAATACCTTGCACTGAGGTCAAGATAGGCCTATGTAATGAAAGTAATTTTGGCTTGAAAGATGTTGGAATAACTTTTTTTTTTCTGTGCCCCCCCCTTCTTTTTTTTTCACATTTCTTAAATCTAAAAACTATTTTTGAAGAATGTGTCTTGAGGTTATCCAGCCATTTGATATTAATGAGGATATAGCCTACCTAGGGCACGCATCCATCCACTTGGCGTCAAGGTGCAACCATTTCTTATATCTAAAAAATCATTGGGTACAGATCTTGTATATTTATAACCTGAAATGATAGTAGTTAATTTGGTGTATTGTGATTGTACCTTGAAAGTTTGCATAAATTCCCCCATGCATACACACTTTCAGTGCTACTCATTTTTTTTAGTTATACCCTCTACTTCCTTGAGATTCCAATGAGATTGGGGGAAAACTGGGTCAGTTATATAAGGGAAGTAGAAGTTGAGTAATGCTGGAAAAAAGGCAATCTTCATATTGTTGAACTGTCAAGTTGTGACCCAGAAAGGCTATTGATGAAAATCTCTCTAGAAAACACTGAAAGTATTAAAAATAGACCAAAACTCGAGTAACGTGTTGAAAAAAACAAAAAACAACAATTGTGCCTTGCAAGGCTGTTTATAACTGATGTCAATAGTGTGGGGTGATATTTTGTCTCTTCACTATTCATTGGAAGTAACCCAAGAGTTTGGCTGTTTGATTCTTTGGCTGGAAAACTACCACAAGTTGACCTAAAGTTATTTTGGATAGTTTACATGAACTGGCATGTGTGTAACTGTAACCTCTTCATGCTTGCCTTTTTAATAATGCACACGTACACACTGTGTGTGTGTGTGTGTGTGAAAACACTTTTTTTTTTTTTTTTTTTTTTTTTTTTGCTGAAGAGGATTATTGGTGCTGGAAGTTGGTAGCTAAGGTTTTTACAATGTCAAAAGGTCAATTTTTTTTTCCTTCTTCCTCTCCCTATTTCTCTGCTCATAGCAATGGGCACATCCACCTTGAACAATTTTGCTGATAAAAATATCTCCTGCCAAGGTAGACTCTTCCCCCTTGGATGGGTTTTTTTTCTATAAATTCTAATATATTTGAATTTTTAACATGAGAATTGAATTGAGCAGTAACTTTTATGATGATCAGCACTGGAGATGCAAGTGCATTGTCACTGATAAAACTGAAATGAGTAACATCTCTTGCTAGATCTTTACTGTATTTACTCGAGTACAATGTGATATATATATACACACACACACACACCTCCTTTATGTAATACTATGAATACTTACAAATGTTGGTTTCTAACTTTGTTTAAAGACTTCCAAGTGACTGTTACACAGGCAGCAAATTTATTTACAAGGGTAACTTAATCCCAGCATGAACATAAGTTAGGTGGTGATTTCCGAGTTTTTTTTTTTTTTTTTTTTTTTTTCTTTCCCTCACAGAATAGAGCTATTCTTGCCTGTGTAATGTAAATACCTTCATAATGACGAAGGGAATGATTTTACTTTGAAAATTAGGGGGGGGGGAATTGTTGGTGGTGAATTGAAGATCCCTTCTCAGAGGGGCCATAGCACATTTGGAATGGGTCACAATTATTATTGTATGTATAAGGTGTGAGTCCTAAGTTGTGATCCTGTAAAGGTATACCAATGAAACCAACTTTTTGTTGGACAGAGATCATTGAAAATTTGTCTTTTCAAGACCGAGCATGAACACTGCTGGGCACAACTTGGAGAACCAATTTGGCCAAAAACTTGGCAATTGAATTATTGTAACCATTAAAAACCAGTTGGGTGTGTGTCAAAGTACAAGTTTCTAAAAATTGTCCATGTGTGGTTGATTGAGGAGTTTGAAGGATATCTGAAGTCAGAATGTCAGTTCTTTAAATGAAGGCAAAGCAGGAAATGGGATTAAATTTTGATAAAATTTCATAAATGTTCTGTGCTTACACTTTCATTGGTGGTAGGGTTAGGTACACACAGGCAATTGTTTATAAGACCCACTTTCAGTTCATCAGGCCTGTTGAAACTTATGGCACCTGGTATTTACTGGTCACCTATCTAGACACTGACCAACCTAGGTGTTGCTTAGCTTGGGTGGCCCTCCTTAGAGACCTTGGTGTATCCCAAGTAATTTGGCTGTAATTGCTTAGCTCTGGGGAGAGGTTCAACAAAGGTGATCACTGATAGAATTGTGAAAACTGGAAATTAGTATCTTCCATTCCCTTGCCCCCCCCTTCTTCTCTTGATACTTTTAACTTTTTTGAACTTCCATCTTCATTGGAGTCTTCTGTTTTTGTTTTTTTTTACAATGTAGAGCAGCCATTCTGATTTCTCTCCCCCCACTCCCGTTTTGACAAAAATACAGATGAACAGATAAGACTGAAATAATAAAATTCTATTTATGTTGCAGTGAAATCGTGAAACTTGTGATTTTCTGAAATTCTTGAACATTTCAGTAATTCATGGAATCCCCCTGATTTCACTTTAAGGGTTAACAGAGGCTTGTGATGCTGACTATTAGTACTTGAATGAGTTCGATCCTGACTGGGTGCCCAACTATTGTGGTTTAGTGTCAAATTAAGCTGAATTTATTAAATATCTAGTATATTCTGCATCAGGATTTGTATACAGTTTAGTTTGACACAAGGTCACAATGGTGAAGGATCCAGTAAGGATTGAACTCCTTACATTAATGGTCAGCATCCCAAGCTTGTTAACCATTACTAGTTTCAATCTTATGCTATCTTGAAGTGCTACCTGTAAGTACGGGGAAATTTACCCTGAAGACAATCACCTACGCGAACTCCGAGTTAGCATATCGAGAGAGCCAGTTTTATAAAATGAAAATAGTGACCAATTTTCTCGTTGCGTATAAATTTTGATTACCATGTGTACCTGTGGTATTTTGTATTGTAACACCATTCCTTACTACTAAACCACACAGCCTTTGAAATTACTGACGAATCTCCTACAACAGTCGATTACAGTAATTACTAGTTTTTATCCTCAATCACTTCACCTCTGTGGCATTTAGCTAGACGCAATTCAAATTTAATTTACCAATTCTATTTATTGGGTTTTGTGATGTTCACTAAACTTTGTCTGAGCTAAGCTGTTTGTTACCATAATTTATGCAGTTTGAGTTCTTAGCTTAAAATTCATAATTTAAAGTTATAAAGAAATCTTTCTCTTGAAACTGTTCTGAATCTTTTTCCTGCAGACCCTGAAGACTTCAGGTTAAGTGATATCAAATGTAACCTATCATAGTGCAGCATATAATTACCTATATTGTGCCCTTGTTGAAAAAAGTATGAAATTTCTAATATAGTTGATAATTACCATGATTAATTTTCAGGTGTGGAGAGAAGTTAGATTCAACTTATGAAGACAGTGAGAGGTCTTATTTTAAATAATCACAAGTCCACAGGGTTTAATGTTCGAATGTATTGAATTTTTGAATCAAGAAGTGGAGAAAAACATATTTCCAACTAAGTAGGGAATGCCCATTCATTTGGTGATACTTTTTGTCAACAAAACCCACCCTACTCTCTCTAGTCAGTGATTGGTGCAAAAAAAATGTTTGGTTGATGATAAAAGCATGAAATTTAGCACAGATGTCTTCTGGTGGGTACTAATCATTTTCAGATTGGTAGACCTTCTTGAACTGTCCATTCATAGCAATGGTTGCATAGGAATTAATTTTCCATGTGAAAATCTAAAAACTGATTTTTAAGCAGTTAGATTTTCACATGTTTCTAAATGGATTTTTATAGTATCATGTATACTTAATGACATACTAAAAGTCTACAATAGTTTGACCACTGGAAAGGCATAATTTTCAAAATGTCATACAAAGGCTCTATTACAGACATACTTCATTATTATGGATGTCTTCATACAGCAGTGTACTAGACAAATTCCTGGATCCAACCTAACCTGTGGCCCACCTTCCCACAATTTGATTGACATTCTTTAAGAACTTTAGGAGATATTGTATGGACAGGCAGGAGTGAATACAGACACGGGAGAAAAAATGGAAAAATATCCCCATCAAAAACAAATTTCTGAATCAACCTATAAACTTCACATCCTATCTTGTTACATGGACACTTCCACAAAAGCTTATCAGAATTCAGTGAGAACTCTGGTATATCCTAACAAACTGGAGCAATTACAGAAATATTCAAGTGGGAAAATATCTCCATCAAAAACCAATTCCTGGATTTGCCTCCAAATTTAGTTATTTCCCCAAGATGTCCCTTACCCTTCCTTGAAATTTAATTGAACCTTCTGAAAGAAATGAATGAAGAAATTGGAGAGAGAATTTCTGTATTTGCTCATGTCTTTCCACACCATATCCCTAAGAGTTGAGTTTCAGTGGAATGGTGGCCCACAAGATTAAAAAGGAGTGATCAAATTTTGAGTTGGATTCAGGACTTAGTTTCATTAGGAAATATTTATAGGCATGCTAAAGCAACCTTATCCAAAATTGTTCAGTACACTGTAATGTATCAATCTGCCAAGTCTTATGCTTTTATCACTAAGTGAGCAATTCTGACCAAATTCTACTCTGATTGGGCTACTGAAAAAATCATGAAAGGTTTCTCATTGGTTATTTGTAGTATCTGGTGTGCTCATTGACAAACTAAAAATCCAAAATAGTCTGACCTAATACAAATTAGTACATCCCCCTACCTCCCAATTGAAATTTTAAAAAAATAGTATCTTGATTTTATTTTGGTGATAATTCTATCTTCCTGTTCACTGTAGGATACTGATAATTAACTTGTAGATTGTTATACAAAAAAATTTGTGAATGCACTGATGAAGTGTTGGTGGTACATGGATTTTTATGCAGGCTTCCTCCAGTCTAGAAAGGTTACAAGAAGTTATCCATAATTCTCAATTGCATTTCTTACTCAGTAAATCATGACAATGTTTACTTCGTATGTTGTACAAGTATACCTCTAAATAGTGTGGGTTTTGATGTATCACAGTGAAGGTATTGCTGTACAGATTAATGTAACTAAGTACAAGCCACAAAAAAATGTTTAGTTGGAAGACCTTGAACAGTACGGAAAATTTTGGCACAGATTAACTGCACTAATCAAGATAGAATTGTAATTTTAGACATGGCACTGTATTGAGTGCTACCTAAAAGTTAGAGGAATTTGATCAGCATGTGCAAATCGAATGTTGCATAGACCTGGTACTACCCTTAGTAAGCCAGTATGCTGGTTGACAAGGAGGTTATTTTGAAGGTGGTGGTGGAAACTAGGTTAAGTGATTCTGTTGTACTTCTTGGTTGCACCTTGTATAAGACCTTTGTTTGTTTTTTGTTTTTTTGTTTTTCTTTCTTTCTTTTTTTTTTTTTCTTCCTTCCCTCTTGGAAAAAAAATTGGTTCTGTTTGTCACTGATTCTTCCCTTTTAAATATTGGTGCTGCTCAACCAAATTTGGATACACTCTATCGACCTGGGAAATGTCTTAGTTTTGGGAAAAGAACAAGGGTTTCAGGAGGCTTCTATTTACGTTGTAACCATAGGCTGGGAAAACCTTAAATTGTAAGACCTTGAACAGAACAATTTTTGGAACATTTGGGGAAATTCAGGGACAAATAATCACTCTAATCAAGGTATACCTGAACATGCTAGCCAGAAACAGCCTAATAGAGTGGGTTTCAGCCAGTACTCTATACATTGATGCAAACATTCTAGGTTGGGTTTGTTTGTTTGTTTTTTTTTTTTTTTTTTTTTTTTTTTTTTTTTTTTTCTTTCCCCCTCTCAAGAGCATTTCTCAGCTCTCTTTTAAATGGCATTTCTCTCTTGGTAAATCATGAGAATGACTTCTACAGCATAAGTTGTATTTTAAACATTGCATTGTATAAGATGCGACGTAAATGTTTGTGGAATTGGTTCTGCATGCGCAAACCAAATGCGGTATAGATTTTTGCTACTCTTTGAGCCATTGTGTTGGCTCACAAGGTGACTTCTTGGAAGGTTAGGTATCTTTCCATGCTTACATTCTCTCGACAAATATTTAATTGAAAAAAAGAAACTAACCTTTTCACATTAGCACGCAGTGGGAGAAAGCCTTGTCAAACTCGGGGATTACATTGCCCGATATTCTTGCTCGTGTTGAATAAAGCTATAAGACATTTGAGAATACTAAAATATTGATAGTAAATTCTTTATAAGTGCAGTTAGACACTAACCTTACAACGCAATTTTTTCCCGTGCCTAGGTGGTGAGTGATATTTTCCAATTGCTTGTAGGTGGAAGAAAAAGACATACTAGAAAAAATCGTTATTTTCCCCTTCAAACTTTGCTTTTATGATCAGGACAGTGGTATCTTCCCCCCCCCCCCAATGATTAAAAAAAAAATCTGCAAGTTTGCCTGTTGTCTAATGATTGGAAATGAGTAATTGTCGATATATCACTCTCCTGCCCTCAAAAACTGAGTTTGGAATTTACAGTTTTCCGCACATTTTAGTCATTATCAATTAGAAAACAACTTTCTTTGACCAAGGGACAAAAGTTTGTTGCACAATATTGTTTATACAGGCTAAATGAGATTATAATACAAATTTGAAATTGAATATTTCATGGGTTAAGTCAAGGAAAGTAATTACTAATCTTATTTCATTTATTTATTTTTATTTTTTTTTCTCTTGAGGACAGTCCTCCTTTTTCTTTTTTTCTCTCTCTCTCTCCCCCTTTCAGTTACTAAAAATAACAGTTGCCTGAAAGTTGGGGTTAGCAATCGGCCGTTCTGCCCTGAATAACTTAGATTGCTGTCTACGTACTATTTGCTTGACTGCCTACTAATATCACTGCATTTTTTCGTTTCTATTGAGTGCCAATCCTGCGTTGTTAGTGAATTGAAGGAGGAATAGTTAGTTGTCTCTAGTGAGCGATGTACGACCCACAAGGTCATAATGTAACCTGTAACCTTTTAGACTCGTGTTTGGGATGTCTTGTAATGGTCCTGTTAGTATGGCTCTTTACTTGGTCAGGGGTTTTTTGTTTGTTTTTTTTTTTTTTTTTTTTTTTTTGCAGGGGGGGGGGGGTCTTTCCTGCAAACTTCTTCTGGAAATGCATGTGCTCTAAAAGTTTTCTCTTCATATTTAAACCCCCTGAAAAAATTGTCAATTGAAAGCTAGCAAGCTTTACTCTTGACATTTCACAGGAAAAATGACAATTTTTTTTTTTTTTTTTTTTTTTTTTTGTATGTTTCAATTTAGTTACTGTTGTAAGACTAAAGTAGTCTTAGTAACCGATGCTTTTATAACAATGACTGAAGGA
The DNA here is from genome assembly GCA_963457665.1 of Thysanoteuthis rhombus. Lineage (NCBI taxonomy): Eukaryota > Metazoa > Mollusca > Cephalopoda > Oegopsida > Thysanoteuthidae > Thysanoteuthis > Thysanoteuthis major. Next base: position 19,605,070 of record OY735236.1, on the reverse strand, counting down.
AAACTCATCAAAAGGGGACCACAAGTGAAAAGACGTTTACGAAACCTTTGATCTAAATAATAATTAACAAAACAATGCACCCTCTAATAGCAGTATTACTGAACTTTTTCTAACTACCACTCGTCTTGAAGTATATATTTCATCAGCGCTAAAGTCGGTCTAAAATTACACATTGAAAATGACTTTAATCTTTTGCCTTTTCTTGCTCACCTCCCTACCCTTCGTCTTCCATTACCCCAGCACTCTCCTACCCTTCCAGCGTCACGTGCTGTCCCCTTGGAGGTGGTACTTGGGGTGCTAAAGTCCTGAATATTTTTACTAGTAGTTTTGCTTTACCATCAGTTCCATTGGCGAGATATGCTCGGCTAACTTAGGATATTGTTGAGGTTTAAGGTCAGTGAGACATTTTGATGATAGAAAATGAATGCAAATGTTTCACATGAACAGGGTGTTTAATGCCTGAATTTTTAGATTTGCAAGCCTCTGTTACCGATTGCTGTCAGCAACTGATAGGCTGACATATTTAATCAATTTAGAGCTTCTGGGGCTAGATCTTGCTCCTTTTTGGTTCTTGGATCTATGGTCTGACTTTCATGTGTGTGTGGTGTGTTTTTTTTTGTTTAACAAGTCCCAGATATTGAAATAAAATTAGATTGTTTTTCTTGCCTTTATACACTTTCACATATTAATAAAAATTAATCTATCAAATATATTTAGAAGAGAATGTGTGGCAATCTACTCCTCCTTTGAAAAACCCAGGATTATCTAATCATTTGGCTGACATGTTTTTCCTGTTCAGTCATGAAATTAAAACTAATTTCTCTCTTCATTCTATGTTGATGTAGTCTGCTTCTATAAGAGCTAGGAAAATCTCCTTTACTTTATTTCTTGTGACACCAACATTCCATTAAAACTTCTGAAGGAGGCCTGACCCAGCAGTAATTTTGGCCATTTTTGGAAATTTTTTTATTTTTCTCATATGATAAATGAAACATGGAGGTGACTGCCCTCTCTCACTCCCTTCTTGCTATGATTTGAACCCCCTACTCATAATACCAGCTCATTAGATGATGCTTTGTTCTATTGACTTTTTTTCTTTCTCTTCCCTCTCCCTTTAAACAAATGCCTGTCTCATATAACTGGCATTTACGGTAAGTGAGGAATCCTTATTTAAATATCTCTTGGTTTATGTTGTACAACTTGTTTTGACCTGTAAACAAACTTATGGAAATCTTACTTCTCAATCATTTTTTTCCTTCTATCTTCAGATCTTCAATCAACTTTCTCATCTTACCAGAAAACCTTCTTTCAATCCCTACCCCCCAAAAAACTTGGTTTCTAGTTCTTTTGTACTTGCTGTCTTGTAAAATCCTCAAATTCTTGTGAGCTTCATGATGTTGGTCCTAATTTCCATGTTTATATTGAGCATGGACAGTTTTGTTTCTAAGACAAATTTTTCAGCTCGTGCCTCCTGGTACTTGTAAAATCTACGATATCCAATGGTATAAATATCTTTGTATTTTGTGCACAAATTCTGTTCCAAATGGCACTGCTTAAATTCCAATATTCAGGCCAAGAATTCATTGCTTTTATTTTAAACAGTTCCCACCCCATGGGGGGGGGGGCATTGTAAATTTACAGCCAGCCAATTTCATGCTGTTGGGATCTGTAATGACCTTGAAAAAAATTGGTGAGGGTTGATTTGATATGACAAACTCGGATACTGATCTGAATTATTTCAGTAATTACTGTATATTTCATCAGGTAACATGAAATTTAATTTCTAACTTTATTTCATGGTTTTAGTTCACTGTTCAGTCAGTATATCTTGTGTATATGATAACCATGTTTTGGACTTTGCTTTTTGGATGCCTCAAGTGTTGTCTTTCTTATCTGCTGGAATATACAAGTTCTTTTTAGGAAATTTTTTTTTTTTTTTTTTTTTCTTTCTCCAAGCCATTGTATTTAGTGTTAATAGCTTCTTTTTCAAATGAATTCTTGGCTTTTTAAAAAAAATTCTTTCCAATAAAGAATTGTGCATAGCTTGTCAGTTTTCTCTCCCTATTTTTTGGCTTTTAACTTGTGTAGTATTTTGCAAATTTTCCTTGATGTATATTAGGTTGTAAGAAGAGTTCTGTTTGTCACAAAAAAAATCAGAACGAAAACAGTATTATTTCAGGTCCATATAAAAATTTTACAAATTTGCTATTGAAAAACTTGTTAGATGGAATAAGGTTATCAAAAGCAAATGAAGATATTATAACCAGCACTCTATTTAACAAATGAATTAAAACATTTGGCAGAACTTGTTTACAACCTGATATATTTTTGTCCATTAAGATCAGTTTTTCAAGGAATGCGGCTGAAATTTATACAACATTTTATCAAACTGTTCAAATGTTATTATAAAAGATATTACTTGTGCACCACAATAGGTTGATCATTCTAATTTGAGGGTCGTTTGGAGGTCAAATCCCTGGAAAATGTCCTCTGACCTTAGAACCAAGTTTTAGATTGTTGGCTTCATTTTAAATTGATATTTCCTGGCTGATAAGACATGAGTGGGTAAGATATTGAAGGATTAAATAGTTTATTGTGGGGTTCATTGGGGTTGGCAAACTCCCTACTACTTGACCTTTGAGCGTTAAGATGCAGGATGATTTTTGAGGGCACTTCTCAGGCAAAAAAATCACATCTCATCAGCCAGGAAAAACTTCTTTTGCTTTTAAGAGGATTTCTGTTACTCGGATCAAAGCTATATTGTTTTTTACAAATTGAAACCACCATCTTAGTATTGATTAACAGGTTATAAGATTTGACTACTATATTTGAGTTTGTCTGCATAATTCTAGTAACAATTATTGTATTTACTCTTGTACAATGTGAAAATTTTTTAAAAAAATTCAAAATGGGTAGGTATTGGTAATCGGGTTAAAAAAAATGGAAAGTACTGATTTTTTTTTTTTTCATCTATAGAAAGTGGGGCTTGCATTGAACTCTAATAAATACTGTATTTGCAACGTGTTAGTTACTAATTCTTTTATTTGTATTTTCAATCTGAATCTTTTCTTTTTCTTCAACATCTCTCACTGCCATAGTGAATGCCTGTGTGAAGTTGCAATAAAAAGAAAATACTAGAAAGATAAAAATGAGTGGTTGACAATGAATGCTTCATGCAACAGAAATAGATATTGCTTGTATTTACATCTGTCTTCATTTTGCATGTGTAATTCCCTGATCATTTGTCGCAAAAAATGTACAATATGTAAGCATGCCAAAAAAATATCTACATTTTGGATGGCTATCAGTATTGCCAATTTAGATGATTTCCAAATTTTTAAACTAGGAATGATTCCCTAACTTGGAAAAATTTGAAGAAAAAAATCCAATTTGGTAACACTATAATTTTTTCTTTTCTTCTGCAATTGTAAAACTCCATGCACAGAGGTACTTTTTCCCTTCACTCTTTTTAGATGTGCAAGTATCTCTAGGATGAATTGCTACCCCCCACCTTCAGTTGCCTCCCATTCCGTCTATATACTGAGAAACCTCAATTATCTGAACCTCATACTCCCTGCCTGTCTCGTTTAGATAATAGTTTTCTCCATTTGTCTGAAAATTCAAAGGAAATAACTTACACATCTATGATCTGACTTATGGGTTTGTTCTTTCCTCCCTCTGTGTTCCCTTCACCAATGTTTGTGAGAAAATCTCCAAAAAGTCTAATTGACAAATGTTTAACTTAACTTGATTGTATTTTTTCTTCTTTGCAGGTTTGTCATGTGTGTTGACAGTAGACATCGCTGGCTTGGACAGCTTTTATGCAATTAATCCTGGTTGAATGTTTCTACTAGTAAGATCAGATCTTCTTTGTACATAAATACATTCAAAAAATAAACACCCAAGAAATAGTATGTAATTGTGTTCAGTGTTCAGTTTTTTTTTTTCTCCAATTGGTACAGCCCTTTTGTTCCCAGTATGTAGTTTGATATTAGGTTGTTACATATGAAATCATTTTTTGAATGGTAAAATGAAGGATGATATAAACTGCAAAAAAATGGTAATTATTTAATCAAAATATGAACCATTTGAAGTAATAACTTTTCTCAATGATCCTCAAATGATATTTAGTGGTCACAAATTCTTAGAATGTTCTCAGAAGTCTCCAATAATAAATTCCATCTCTATTTACATTGAATCTTGAAAAAAATACTATTACATAAATATTTCACTTACAGCATTGATTATGATCTAAAAGAAGATGTTGCATGTGTAACAACCTATTTCTGCATCTTTTTGCCAATTAAGATTTTTAATCACTTTCATTACTTCTTCTAAATTAATGAAAGGTATTTTTTTACATATGATGATCATTGCCATTTATAATTTTTCTTCTCAAAATTGAAAAGCATGAAAGCATTGAGAGTCCTTGTGAGTACCTCTTAGGTACTTAGAGAATGGGTGAAAGAAAGAACCTGCTTGCAGTTGGAGGGGGAGCAGGTCTATATGGGCCAAATTCACTTTCTTTTTGACCAAATTTCTTCTATGGAAATTTTGAATTATTGATGATATATTGAAATTTCAATGAAATTCTATTGAAATGGTGCAAATTGTTGCGTGCTCTAACCATTTTAACTGCTATGTATCTGTAAACTCGTATATGACATCCATCAACAGTAGATTCAGAATTTTCCCAATTAATAACTTTGCCAGGAACTTGTGCTTAATTTGAATACTACAGTTGTCAGTTTTGAGTAAGTTTCCCTCCCCTGTTTTAAAACTGGGTTGTCATAATGATTTTCTTCTTGTCCTTTTTCTAAGGTTGCTTGTTATTTATGGTGTGTGTAACAGCTTTCACCAGAAGAGGGGAATAAAAATGAGCTTCATGGCCAGACTTACACCTCGCTGAATTTCTCCTTCTTAACATGGTGTCCTGATCAAATTTTAGATATATCTTACCAGGGCTGCCTGCCACATACATTTGCGTTTGTAATTCTGATTTGTAGTACATTGAGTGCGATACTCGGAAAAACTTCAGCAATTTCCTTTCACGTGTGTGTGCATGTATTTGAAATCCAATTGTGAGAAACAGCAAATAAAAACAGAAGTACAAAAATCTGGTATACACCACTATTCAACCTACAAGTAAAAACTAACTTGGGTAAAATATTAATTCAATTAGTAAAACCCCTCCCAGTGCCCATTAAGTAAAACATTTTACACAAACTGAAAATCAGTTTAAGTGAATTGAAATTTTTGGGACGACTAATCACGAAACGAAAGTAATTTGAAAGAGTACAAATAAGGAAAACATAAACCTGGAGAAACAAGACTGCAATTGTACCTACAAGAAAAGTTACCCTCTGCAAAACAAATGTCTTGGACCAAATATAGTATACCAAGCAGGAATATCAACCCAAGAAAAAACCCTAGAAGTAAAATATTATATTGGAATATCTAAAACACCCTTTAAACTTAGATTAGCCAACCACATATCATTCTTTTATAAACGAAAAATATAAAAATTACATTATCTACATATTAGAAAATGATCAAATGAATTGTAAACCAACTGGCAAATATTGAAACAAACCTGTATAATTCAGCTTATTGAAAATCCATGTTACCTCTGTCTAAATAAGAAATTTGAAATACTCAAATATGCTAAAATAGAAAACCTAAAATAGATTAATTGAACGGGGGGGGGGGATGAAATAGCATTAAATTACCTGCATCGCTCAAAATTTTTATTAACAAGTAAAACTCAATAACCCATTCATTTGTATATGAAAAGTTCTATAGACTGTTTACCCACAGTCATCTCAAAGAATCACCTAATCGACATTGTCTACTCCCTCCCACCCTTAAGAACAATACAACCCACCCTGGGCACAAAGGACCCTATCAAAGGTAATAGATCTGATGATTCCTTGGTAAAAATTAGGACATCCCCATAAGTACACATAGCCCTACATCCACTTAAAGATAACATCCAGATCATACCCTTTGACGTTTAATTTATAACCACCAGCAAAACACACATACTACAAACTTGACAAAATAACGATAAAACAAAAGAAACTCCTCCTACCTAGCAACCCCCCCCCATTTCCCTGAAGAGGCCCAAATGGGGCAGAAACATAATCGTGTATGTCAAGCAAATAACTTTCTACTAATATATCTATAGATGTCTATAGATAAATACTTGGGAGTTAAGGTATTGCTACAATTCAACCTTGCTTTGAGTAATAAGGAAGACTAGCACACTGACCCACCACCATAGTGAGTGCTAGTAATCTATTGGTTGAAGATCATTGTGAGATGGAAACTTACCAAAAACGATGGTTAGCATCAATTCAATATGCTCTCTAACTGGCTCTTAATATTAAAAATTCCTTTTCCTCATGAAACTTTTGTCCATACCTAAATTGTTAGAAAATGATACTAATAAACTGTTATTGTATTTGATACCACTATTGAAATGTTTTGGACTAAGCTTTTATTACACTTGCAGCCTTGTCACTTGGTAAACTTTTTGTATGTTGAAGTAATACAGCACTTGAAACAGAACAGATTAAATATTGAGGAAAATTTTTTTTTTTTTTTTTTTTTTATAAGTAGAATTCCTGAAGTTTACTGAGAATTCGTATGGTAACTTCATAATTGTTCTGGTTTTCAGTGTGATATATTGATAAAATTCCAAGTATTTTTTTTTTTTTTTTTTTTTTTTTTTTTGCTCCCCAAGTTAAAAGCCCCTGAGGAGAGAGAAAAATACTGAAAGTTTCACTGGTAGAATCCATAATCCTAAATGTTTGGTAGATTTTTATTGTCAGAATCTTCTACCTTTGGATGGGCGTCTTGTTATGGACCATCAAGAAAACCTTTGTTCATTATGTAAGTAGTGTAGTTAATACACGTGTAAAAGAAAGAAAATTAATGGATATTTAATTCCTATGAAACAATCTTTTTTTCTTTTTTTTTTTTTTTTTTCTCTCTCTTAGTGTAAGAAATTGTGGATTTGTTTCAGTTGAAGAGTCCATAGTTTCACATGATGGGTAAGGGTTTTTTCTATCACTGATATTTTCAACCCCAGTTGGAGAGAAAAATGAAGGTCCATTCTGATACAAGATGAACGAAACTCGGAAGTTCGTTCTTGCAGTTAGATAATTAATATATTCGTTTATCTACCTATTTACTCACCCCAAGCTATTTCGCTACTGATTGAAATCATTGTTGAGACTAAATTTCTTATTCGTCCAGAAGTTGGCTTTTCTGACAGCCATCCTTCAAAAAAATCCTTGATGTTTCAACGGTACAAGATTCAAGGGAAATAACCAAATTGAGGAAACATCAGATTCAAGAGTGCTTTCCCTTTACTTCATTTCGGAATGAAAATTTAGACTTGAGAAGAGAAAAATCCCCACCCACTTTTTTTGAATTAATAGGTGTCTGGGAGGTAGTTGGCCAATCAGTTACCTCCTACTTTGACTTATCTAGTACCAGGGGAATTTCTAACTGGCAAAGATAACCCAGATAATGAACAGTGATTTTCTTGGTTCACTCAAGGATGAATGTTAGTGTGGATAAAAAATACCGGAATTATTGACTCTCTTTTGAAAAAACGTCTGTCCAAATGTATTTGAATTTTTCTCTGAGATTAATGAGTAGATTAATTGAAGAAAAAAAGCGGGTTCAGGGCATATATAGTTAGGCAATGATCAGCGAGCTAATATTGCTAGCCTGATTGCAAAGATTGGTATGTTGAATCATGCAGAAAAAAAATAGATCAGGATGCATGTTGTGTAGCAATGTCCAGCCAGCTAACATTGCTAGTTGTTGAAGGCTTTGTTCTTCATTGGCTCTTCCACTATGAAACTATGGACTCTTCCACAGGAATTCACTATTATCAGATGTAGGAAGTGAATCCTGCCATGATTTGAATGTCTGACCTGGAAATAGAGCTGATGACATGTGCTGAACATGAAATTTGCAACCTAATTTCATCCCAAGTTGAATTTTTCATCTTTGTAATTACTCTATTACATTATTCTTTTTGAATAAATAATTCTAATAAATGTGCAATTAAGAAAAAAGTTCTTACACTGACTGCTTGGACTTTTCTTGTGTTTCAAAATTCAAGTTCAAAATTCTCCTCTCATGAGGTTAAATATCACGGTAATCATTAAAAGAAATAAAAAATGAAGTGTTGATTGATCTTGAACTTAAAAGCAATGACTGTAGTGTCAAAATGTAAATAAATGTTGAATTTGATGCACTGCACTGATTTAAAACAAATGTAAGTGACTAAATTAAATATAGATTGTACATCTGAAAAAGGCTGTACTATTCACTGAAGTGATGCAGCCTGAAGAAAGAATTCAATAGTCCAAACAATCCCTGGGAGATAATTTTTCCTGCTTGAAAAGAATCGTCTTGTAATCGATCTAGGGATGAGAAGAAGAAAAAAAATTCCAGTTCCATATACTGAGTACATTGATACCTTTCTTAATTTCTTAGAACATGAAACAAAAAAAAAAATTCATTTTTCATCTACAATAGGCTCTCATGGTTGTCTTTTTCTTTTTTTCTTTTCTTTCCTCTAACTAGCATAAGTAACTATATAGAATTGAATTCTATTCTGGGTTTGCTTATGATTTTGTATTTGCTTTAAACCCTTAGTTTAGTGGCAGGAAGGGGCTTATCTGATACTGAAAGCTGTTAAATCAATGAAACCTTCCTTGGTGATCATTGTGTGTGTTTTTGTTTTTGTTTTTTTGAATAAAAATTTTATTCAATGTACAATAATATTCATTAAAAAAATTATTTAAATCCTGGAGAATATGGACTCCAGTTTTGTATTAGGCCAAGTTATTCCCATTGTATCTTTTTCTTTCCTCATCTTTTATACATGAATAATCCCTATTTTGAAATTCCAATTTGAAATTTTCATGGGCATCTTCTCCGTATCTAAGACCTAATGGTACATATTGCTGCAATGTGAATCCAGTTGTACTATACATATGTATTGTTTTAAAATATTGGAATGACTATTTCTGGGTCTAAACAGTGAAACTGGGTGTTAAAGTTTGTTTTGCTGTGTATTTGTTTTCCTTTTTTTTCTTTCCAACTATTTATATATATATATATTTTTTTTTTTTTTTCACTTTTACCTGTATTTCTAAATTATGCTTTCTATAAAAAAAATTTTGAATAAAACTAAAAAAATTTACAAAATTTTTATTAATGACCAGTGTGCACAAATAAAAAAAAATATTCCTGAAAAAAGGACTGTTGAATCTGCAATCTGTGTGTAATGTTCTATAGAAATTACTGATATATTTAGTATCCAGAATGTTTTCAGATTGACTTCTTGATTATCTTGTTTCCAGGTATGACAAGAGGAATACAAAACCAATTTAGTCAGGTGATTGGAGATCTGTTCTCCAAGACAACAGCATAATAACGTGGATTCAAGAAGGAATCGTACACTTGAGGGGGGGAACAAAAAAAGAAAGTACACAGGCCGAAATTGATTAAAAACAAGGATTGGTTACTTGTCTGTTGAGGGGAGATAATGATGACTTGGATGTTCACACAGAAAGATTAAAAATGCATATACAAAGCCAGTAAATTAAAGAAGGCTGAAGAACATGTTGGCTAAAATGGAGAGGTTTAAAAATGGCCTCTCATTAAATGAGTCTGAATTTCTATGTTATGTTCATTGTTTGGGGTGGTGGGTTATGAGCAAGTTATTTCTTTCTCCAACATTTTGGCTGGTTCATTCTCCAGCCTTCAAATAAATTTAACCCAGAGCCACTAGGAAACAAAATCTCCCTAAGAATGGGATGACTATAACACTAGAAAAATGAAGAGACAGTATTCAAAACATTGAATATTTTCCACTTATATAATGAACAGTGTTATTTTATTGGTACTTGGTCCATAAACTTGTACTCTTCCACCTAAAGGTTACAAGTTTGCTGATAAAAAATCTCTTGCCCACCATTTTAATCAATAGACTCTTCCACTAGAACAAGTGTTTTGTTTTTGTTTTTAATTTTGAAAAAAGAATTCCTTTTTGAAAGTCTACTTTATGTAACGTTTTGGACGAACATAAGAGGCAATACATTACTCCTCCTCCCTCTTCTACATCCCAGTCTCCTCTACCTTCCACCACCAACATAACATCCTAACTATCTTTTTTTGTAGGGAAGACTGAAATTTTTTGCATTTGCCATTTCGGCTTTCAAAAGTTTAGTGGTAACAATGTTCCAGTCTAGATACTATATCTGAACTAAGGGTAATTATCTTGTGTTAGGAGCACCTACTACAGGTACAGATAAATTTCATGCTATCCGAAGTCAGGGAATATGACTCTGAAAAATATCAACAGCTGTTTTCCACCATCTCCTTTGAAGCAGTCCCTTTCATTATGTTTACAATGATCTCACAAAAAGAAGTGGCAAAAGTCTGTTATACTTTTGGTTTTTACACATCATTTAAATTTCACTTTTATTGAGTAGCGCATGTATAACACACACACATCCTCAGCTCCTATGCATGATTGTGTAGATATATATAATTTACTTGGCCTTGTGCTGTACTAAGCCAAGTGTGGTAGGGGGGTAAACTGGAGTTGGAAGAATATTTAGAACCAATATCAAAGCAGAGCATACCTGCTTTGGAAATTGACATTCAGAATCCTGTTTTTCACCAGGGTTCAAAAAATAGTCATGTATTTCCTAACAATACCATCTAACTTACCAAGCAGTCGTGTGTGTATGTATGTCTCTCTCTCTCTCAATACACAGTGGCCACAATAGAAATCCATACATAAAAAAAACTCACAATAAAACTAAACAAGCAAATGTGTTTGGGTTTGATAAGATTTCCTACCAACTAAAAGTCAGAAGGAAGTCATCTTTCACCTGACAGACACCCACTCCTAGCAGACTTTGCACTGATGCATTAAGAATGGTCCATCTGACAAGACATGTCATAGATCACTTAATTCAATAAATAACATGGAGATTATCTGGAAGGAGACTATGGAAACTAGATATTGGGATAATTGATCACCTCATGTGTTCTGGCATTCATAAGTATCTATCTATCCAGACTTTGCCTAGACCTGACTGTTCATAGTTGAAACTTGGAATTTTGTACGCTCATAAGTTGGGAAAAAGACTCTTTCGAAATGAGGTTTTAGTGAGGGTTCTAATTTTGAATGTGAATTTATGCTAAATTGGTCACTTAGTTTGTGCCCATGCTTGTTTTTTGAAAATATGTCTGCATTGTCTCATTCTTTCCCTTATTCCTTCCAATTTTAGTTGCTGATCCCTGATTTCATTTAAATATCATACGAACATGGATTAGATTCTTAGGCCAAAATTTTTTCACTCCCTCAATAAACTACCTAACTTTCTTCACTGTGATCTCTCATCCCACCCTCTTGATAAAATGCATAAATTTCTCTTCCTCTTTTCTCTCTCTCCCTAATCATCAAACTTCCTTTCCTCACCTTTCTTCCTAACTTTTTATTAAATTTCCTTTTCTCCCCTTGGTTCTCCCTTACCCTTAAGTAAAATACTTTAATTTCTTCTCCCCCTTATTTCTTTCTAAATGAAATGAGTAATATTTTGTATAATTCATAGTAATGAAACTGAATTACCCAAAGTGTTATAAACAATACAGTGATAATATAGAGGATGCAGTAGTTATGTGTAATGATGTATGGATATATCTGGACTAGTGCCAGCCCTAACTGTTCATAGTAGAAATTTGAAATTGTGCATACTCACACTTTCCTTGAGGAGTAGGGTAAAGTTTTTTGTGAATAAAACCAAGTTTTATCAACAATCCATTAATACTTTAGTGGAATAATCACATATTGTCGTCAAAAAAGAATATTGCTTCACTTACATCACAAATTCAACATACAAAGGGAGATAATTGAGCAGACCTTACACATCAGCAGCAGTTTTGGTTATTGGTACTTCGAGTCCATTAGTAATAAAACATTAGTTCAAATTGATATATTCCAGTATATAGAAACCAGTATATGTTACTTTGTAATGCATAAAACATATCACATGATCTTTTCAGTTATATCTAAGAGTGTAGACCAGATGTACCTTTCATATTTTGCATATAACTGTCCCCAGAATATGTGTGCATAAAATGGTATAATTCATGTTGCTCATCTACAATCGGTAGGTACCAAAAACATTGTGAATTGTAGCAATGATCATGGACTTATTCTTGAAAATTTCAAAACATATTGCAATAATTCAAATATCTTCTTTGAAGTTTTGATTTTCGTTATAATTGCAAGAAAATAGCATAAAGTTAGTTATAAAAACAAAAAATTACTTTCACATACTTATAACAGGTTCCAGTTTCATGATATCATGATTGATGTCTGCCTATTAAAAATTTTGAACTCAGTAATAAAATCTTTAAAAAAAAAAAATAGTTAAGTAGCTGTTATAGAAATGGGATTTGAAGAAAATTAGTTAATTCAATGATTACTTAACTTTTGAACTAGGTCACAGTTCATTTGAGTGGATGTTCAGTCACCTTACTCATAGGTGATAAAAGTCTGCTTAAATTTATTAGTTTCGTGGGGATATTACTGACGATGGCAAAAGTCCATTTCCAACACTGCGATATGATGGTCAATACTCTAGTTTTAATCTGTCAACATCGATATAGGTTTCTTCAGTTTTTAAGTTCGTCTACCTGACTGACTGGTCATGTATGTGTTATACAAACAGGCCCCACTTATGAACCTAGGGGGCTAAAAATTCACAAAAAACATTCACTCCCTATTATGTATAGAAAAAACTCTTCTACAAGGTTTGGGGTGTGATGGAAAGGTCAATTTACAAGGTAAGTTTATACATAATTAGTCCCTTAATTTGTGGTCGGCAGTATTCGTGCTTGTTTTGGGAAATTCAGACTTTTTTAGTGATCACCACGCAACAAAAGATAAGAGAAGTAACTTCTTCATTGATCATCTTTTTTCCAATTTTTTTATTGATAACCCATAACATGGCATGCTACTAAGACATAGGGTATATAACTGAGTCTACTAAGTGACTAACCAGACCAGTTTTATAATAAAGAATTATGCCATAAAAAGACGTGGGTGTAGAATATGTAAATTCCATATTTTGCCAGAAAGTTTAAAGTTTAATGTCTTGAGGTCACCTCCTAGTAATGGATATGTATTGTTGTGCACAGTAAAGTAGTAATATCTTTACTGATAAATGGAAGTGCCATAGCCTCTTATTTCACTTGCACAATTTCAAAACACTTGTAACAAGTGTTGGTAAGAACATCACAATTGAAAGAAAAGAAAAAAATTCATTATTCCTAAATTTATACCTTTAAAAAAAATACAGCTTAATTTTGTCTCCCAGAGTTTAGTTGCCTAATACTAATCATAGGTGTGTTACGTATTACTTACAAGTGAAAAAATTCATGGATATACAGGTTTCGCTGGAATTGTAAATCAAAGAAGCGATTACCATTAATTTACATGGTAAACATTTAAGTGGTATATCAGGTTAATTCATGGTATGTTGGGAGTTACACGAGACTAGGGTAAAGAAAAGAGAGGAATAGGGTGTGCACTGCCTCTGTAATGGCTGGCTAAACACTGCTTTTGCTTTTCATCTTCTTTTGAAGTCGCATGAAAGACATGTAGTCCCTGCCTTTCGTGACCTGAGAATTTTATTGGATGATTTTTTTTTCTCAGCAAGAAACTTCTTACAGTTGAAGAATTCATTGTTTCAAATGGTGGGTAGGAGATATTTTTATGAGCAAAATTGTTACCTTCAAGTGGAAGATTCCATGATCATGGACCAAGAACCAATAAAAATCATTATATAAGTTGATACAAACAAGTTTATGTTTGGAAGGGCAAGGTAGTGAAACAGTCTTCAACATGGAAACCAGAATCAGCAGAGTTTGAATTTTGGGAGGTGCTTTGCTGTGCAATAAAAATTAGCATGTTAATTTAATTGATCATCTTGCCCTTACGCCAGAACTCAGGTCATCTGTGGCTGTGGAATGAAAAGTATAATGTCTAGTTCCAGGGACCTGTCACTCCAGCTTGCATCTCCCAATTGCTCTTGAAGCGGTACGGTTGAGATCACAATTTTTGTTCCTACCTACACTAAACTCGACCTTTTGTCACATTCTGCCATCGCAGTGGTGTGGATAAATACCTACTTCTATGGAATGAGTTCAATCCTCATGGTTTTTGCCTTGTACTGGACTAAGCTAGGAGTAAATACCTGAGGTTATGTGAAAGCCTCAATCTATTTATTAATAACTTTCAATGTCTGTTTATATCCTTGTAACATTATCAGTTAGTATTATTAATCATTATTATCAAACAAGTGGAAAACAATCCTCTTGAATAAACTGCAGGATGTCGGTTGCTGTTTAATTAACTTGCGATTAATGTAGAAAAATGTTGACGTTCACATTAAACATCAATCACCTCCGACGGGACTCGAACCCGCAATCCCCGGCTCACACCTTCTACTGCAAATTAATGCGTCTTATATTAGGAGGCCGGTGCCTTATCCATTAGGCCACGGAGGCTAGCAACGTACAGTTGGCGGAAATTGAAGTATAAATATAATTCCAGCATATTAGATGGGATCGCACATTAATTTTTATAAAAAAATATTAAATATGTTGTAATTTAAAATGAGTTCAATTTTTCTTGGAGTGTTGCGAGCGCTTGTTGGTTATTTCCTCATGCGCTAAAATTACAACTTCATAAATGATGATTTATTTCATGACAACCACTGACTTTTATGCTGCATTTTTCATTTATCTATCTGTTTACTTATCTCTTCTTCCTCTCTGAACGTTTTTCGTCAAACAAAAGCAAATAAATATAGGTGAGATCTAACAGTTGTTTTTCCTGTGACTGCTACTACGAACTTGTAGTAAGCCGCCAACAACAACAACAGGCTTCTTTTATAGCAGTAGCCATTTTTACGGTATCAATATATTTCTTTGATCTCTGTCCTTGTGAACGGAATTATTTAACAAATCATGGATGTCTCCCTAGAATAAGAATAAAATAACATCTTTAATTGTTCACCAAATTTATTTCTTTATTTTTTAAAGACTATTATCAAGAGCTAAGGAATTTCATTCAGTTAGAACACCTGTGTATTCAAAAAAAAGCAGACGCCTTAGGGTCTTCCATACCGTTTTTTCTTGCTAAAAGACTTCGATCTGTGTGAGAAAGAAAATTACAAAATAAGGCGAAAATGTTTTTTGTAAAAAAATATATTTAAAAGAAAAAAAATAATCATTAACAAAAACTCGATTAATAAATTTCTAATCAATTAAAACAACACCTGTCTGTATTATTCAAACTCATACATCGTCTTCTACATCGTTTCACGCTGTAAAAAGTGTACGATCCACGAGAAAGAAAATTGAGAAATAAAGGGAGGATATTAAAAAAAAAATGAAAAACAACTACGGAATTCTACTGACGTGTCCACGTACCACTGGAATGGAAACCGCGTATGGTGGAGGGTTGAGGGTAAACCGAGGAAAATGAAACCACGGATAAGGAGGATCACTAAATGGATAATGGGGCTGCAAAAAGAGAAACTGAATCAGATATACAAGATAAAAATCCTTCCATAACGGGCGGAATTGCTGTCCAAAAAAAAATATTAGAAAGACAGATAAATGGAAATCAAATAGCGTTCAATTTGATATGTTCTTCAAACTGATTTAATACCACTTTTCAAACTGTTAGAAAAAAGGGTGCAAATGTAAAGAAAGGTGTTTGGCTAATGTGAAAAGGGGGTAAAGGGATAAGTTAAAAACGGGCGTTAATGCAAGAAAAAAAGGTGAGGCTAATCCCGTAAGAGGCGGGGGGGAATGATGTAAGAAAAGCGGGGTCTAATGTTAAGAAATGGTAGAAAATTCAAAAGGAGAGGAAATGGGGGCGTAATGTTATGAAAAAGAGGACTATCGTTAAAAAGAAGGGGCTAATGTTAAAGAATTGAGCAAATGTTAAAAAAGGACGTTGAGGGTAGATGTTGAAAATAAGAGGTGCTTAAAACATTAAAAAAAATGGGGGAAGAATTCCCGCTTTATTTTGATCCCATTAAACGAAAGTAAACGTCACCTCTCGATTTTGACCTCTAAAAATGAAAAAAAAATTCACCCCGTGATTTTGAAAATTTCCACTTGATTAGACTTCAAAAAAAGAAACTAGATGTATGTTCTTCCCATCATTATGACCCCTATAAATGAAAAAACCCACCATCACGTGAGGGGGTATTGAGTGGAAAAAAATCTTTCCTTCGATTTGGACCCCTAAAAATGAAGGAAAAATACTACGCTTTTTGACCCCTAAAAGTGAAAAAAAAAACATTCCCCTGATTTTGACTCCTGAATGTAAAAAATTTCCTTTGATTTCGCCCCCTAAAAGAGGGGAAAATCATCTCGATTTTGACCACTGGAAATGAGACCTCCCCCCCCGTCAATTTTGATCTGTAACCTCTCCACTGCCATTTTGACCCCTCAATGTGAAAAATAATCTCCCTCTCCACACTCAATTTTGACCCCTGAAAGTGGAAAAAAGATCACCTCTCAATTTAGACTCCTTTAAATGGAAAAAAACTTCCTCTTTGTATCATGATCCCCGAGAGTGTAAAAAAAATTCTCTTGGATTTCGACCTGTAAAAGAAAAAAAATTGCTACACCATTTTGCTCCTTAAAAGGGGAAAAATCCCCTCCTCGAAAAAAAGAAAAAATCTTCCTCCGATCTCGACCCCGAAAAAATAAATGAAAAAAAAAATTCACCCAGATTTTTAATTCTTTTATCACGCTATCAAAAAGTATTTTTACCATTAATGAATAATCATGTAAATAGACGACCACACTCTGAATTGGAACCCGCTAAGAACATGTTTTGGGGGGGTGGTTTTCAAAAACTAATTTGCTTAAACCTCTTCCCGGGGATCCAATCTGTACCCACAGAAAATGTCATAGATTTATATCAAGCAGTTCTTGTACATACAGACAGACGGACTTTTGACGAATTATAAGATTATATCTATAAAAAAACAACAATTTAAATCTATAATCCCCTGCTTGCGAACGCTGATTACGTAATTTTCATATCCATCACGAGAATTGATTAAAAAAAATAATGTAAGGGAAACTGCGGATATCACAAGAAATGGTTTTAAAAAAAGAGTAAGTGATGTCTTTTAACTAAGGACAATTGATTGAAAACAAGAACCGAAAGTTCAATGAGGCGTCCACTAAAGAGTTTAAACGCCACTATTGTCAGATCACATGACCGAGTAGAAGACAATTTTAGGTAAGAAGCGTCTTATCAAGAAACATTTTAGTTTGAGCGCGATCATTGCCCTTGAGTGACCCTGAGTGGAAGAATTTTCAAGAAGCATCTTATCAAGGGACACCTTTCTACCAAGTTTCAAGTGAATTTGTGTTGAAATAGCTGAGGAAATCGATCATAATCGATCCCAGAACATAAAGTTTAAATGCCATCATTGCCAGATCACGTCACTCTGGGTGGAAAATTCTTCTAGGTAAGGGGCATCTTATCAAAGTACACCTGTTTACCAAGTTCCACGTAAATCTGACATAAAACAGCTGATAAACAATATGCAGACAGAGCTACCGACTGACAGGCAGAGCTTTCACCTAACTCCAGACCTCTGGGTCACAAAGCCCCGTTGACGGAGGGTCTGATTGAAACGTCTTTACTGAGTAGGGGTGCTGGTTACAAACACAGGACCAATCAGTTTTCTTATATATTTATGGTGAGTTTTGGAGGGAATAATTAATGTGTAGTCTGAATACTTCATCCAACACATACGCAAATCTACAGAATTGAACAAATAGATGTGAAGACGTAAAGAAAACAAAAGACAAAAAAACAAAAAAAGGTTTTTTTCGTTTCTTCACGTCACCTGACCGACCAATCAAAGAGGCTTATCGCATCCAACTCCATGATGATAGGCGAGACCACAGTATCTTTTAGGCCTGGCTACCTTTTGTTTGATATTTTAAAAAAATCAGAATTCAGTATCTTCCCATCTCTGGCACCTTAAGACTTGACCGATTTATCCCAAAGAAAGGTCTCTGAGCGCCCACATAAATTGACCAGATGGTACAAATTTCTCTTTTCCTGATTTTCCTAAATGTTTTTGATGCATCTCTAGATTCCTCCGGGCTGATAATCTGGATTATTGTTGTATATTTCTAAATTATTTACTCGGCTGCGATCTGTATTGTTTTAATTAAAATCATTGTTTAATTTTCTTATTAATCGACTGGGGATGTGATTTCTCCTACTACCCATTGAAACAACAGACATTTCAATTGTAACAGGTTTCTTTTCCAAAAAAAAAAAAAAAAATCATATATAGGATTCAAATACAGATGGTCCCTGCATGTGTAAGTTCGAGGTCCCTCTGAGTGCAAACATAGCTAGACCAGATAATTACATATCTATAGGAATTGATCTATTCCTGGTTTTCCAATTGTTCTTGGTACATCTCTATAATTTTTCCAGGCTAATGATTTAGGTTATCGTATCAATTTTCCTATTAATTGACAGAGGAAGTAATTTGTGAGGTCCACAGTTCAGATAGTCTGCGATCGATTCATCCCCTCGAAAAAATACATTCCTCTTCTCGTTAGGCCAGATGAGATTTTTGGCATTGTCAAGCCATTTAAACTCAAGTATTATCTTTTAGAAATACATTTTTGACAGCAAAGACTTCCGTTCGGTGGTTCTGATTTACAAAATCCAAAACGCCCAAACTTCCAAGTTGTGTCTTTCTAGAAATCATTCATTCAGTGGATCCTCTCTTGACCAATCGTGGTATCAGAAGAGACAAGAAAGAGAATTAAATGGCCTTTAGAGATGAGGTTAACATCAAAGAAAAGTGTTTCCTTAAGTAAGTCTGAATGGACCAAGAAGTACGTTAGAAGAAGAAGAATTCGATTTTACTATGGAGAGATAACGTTCCTCTTAAAGTCATTCTAGCGTCTAACCCGGACAAGGCCAGAGTCAGCTTACTCTTGCCACTGCCCATGGGCTGCAGTAAGAGGGGAAAGTAAAGATAGCAGAAAGATGCCTCTTGAAATAGTCAACTGCAACTATATTGTGCACCTGTCATGGACAACTGAACCTCTCCCTCTGAGTACATGCATTTATGTCCCTATCGTTTTCACTATCCGACGGTTGAATAAAATCATGTGGACTACCAATGATCTGTTTGCATGCGCATTTTAACAGTCACTTGTTCGGAGTGATCAATTAAAATATTGGAAAAGGGGATGACCAATAAACAAGTTACTTCTCTTGCCTTTTGTTGGGCAATGATCACCAAAAAAGTGTGAACACTATCTGACACAAACTTAGTGACCTACTCAGCATAAACTTGCCTTGTAAATTGAACCCCCCCCCATTCCACTAAAAGCCTATTCTACATAGATAGCTTAAAAACTAAAGAAACTAAGTCGATTTTGATAGTTAAAAAACATGTCTTCAAAAAGACTTCTAACGTCTTCCCGAGTCTGTATGCAGTTTCAACATCGAATACAAGATTAGTTGTTGACGAAGAATTCTGACGAATGAAATTTTAAGAACTCAACAGCACATCCAACCCTGTTTCCATTCAATTAAGAAGCCATGGGACATTGTTGTTGTTTTTTAGGGGTTTTTTTTCTGAGAAACTGGTTTTTAAATTTACTACCAACCAATCTTTCCGATTTTTTCAGAGTTGTCATCTATTTTAATCAAAATGTTCATGCTTTGTTGGTTTTTTTTTGTTTTTTTTAGTTAGAAGTGAGTAAAAGAATTCGGGCAATCTCTCGAAAATCGTCGCCGGCTGTGTCAGCCATCTTTGAAAACAAGTTGTTGTTACTGACCAGAAGTTCAATATGATATATTGAAGACCTGAATGACATTGTTTGTCCATATCAAATAATAATTCTGAATTCCTGTAGAACTTGGCCCGGTGGATTCGATAAGAGAAAAAGAAAGTGGTTGAAGGATTTCTCCATCTTGAAGAAAAAGAGAGAAAAGTAAAAAGATGTTTCATTCTAATTCATTTATTTGATCATATATAAATACAGGGCCGCTGCAGGTCATTTTGGTGCCCTTGGCATATTTGCATCGTGCCCTCAGGGAGTTTCCCAAAGAAGATCTCCACACTAGGTGCTCAGAACACAAATTAGAAAATATGACTGCTTCTGAACGAGTTCTGCTTTGATGCTGATTACAGCAAGACCATTTAAACGTCCCTGTGTCATTGATTAACGCAGAAGAGTCAACTGGAGGATTTCATGCAATTATCAGAGCAATCCAGAGGTTTAGGTAGAGGTATTGAAGTTGGTTCTCAATCAGGAATGTCAGCCTTATATGCAAACTGCCTCTTACTTCTCCTGAGCCTTTTCTCCTTCAGCTCTGATTCCATGTTTATGGTGTTACAAAGATTCTTGACGGCTGACACAGCCTCAGTAAACTCAAGTGTCTGTATTTGGAAAGCGATGTTTTGGCAGTTTCAATGAGCTTGACAGTAATGTTGACTGGAGCAGCTTCTTCACTAAGTTTATGATGGTAAGAGTGTCACACTATACAACAGAGTAAATCAAGAATTTGTGGTCACTACTGCAAGGGCTTTAGCATCTATTTTAGCAACTGGATCACTCATACTCACAGCTTGCCGAGCCCCCATGAGATCTTTTTTGATTTTGAAGTCTACTTTCTCATCTTACATCAGTCCAAGATGTCGGTGCCAGGTTAACATACTTCGTCATCGCAGTGTGGCTCTTGAAAAGAAAGATAAGATTCTTTGCAAACAGCCAAGTGCATTCTGTGATGTTTAGCAGTATCAGCTATTATAGGATTCGTTGCATGTGCCCCACTAGGAACAAACTATGCTCGTGAATATAGCTGTAGCAGTTGGACAGGTCACCTTGCCTTTTGTCTTTCATATTTGCTCCATAGTCATAGATATGTCCTCTTCAATTTTTAAAGAGAATGCAGAGCTCTTTTAACTTGTCAAGAATGACATTCGACAGATCATCTCGAAGCAGACTTGGAGAGTTTGGGTGAGCTGGTATCATCTTGTTTCCACAACATTCACAAGAAAGTATCCCTTGGTGTCTGGTTTTAGCACCAGACAACACGCACAATGATTTGACATCTGCACTCCATGGTTTACATCTAGAGAACAGTCGACAATGATGGAGTAATATTTTGCATCTTGGATATGTCTTATTTTCTAATATGTTATTGAGGTCCCACCTCAGAGCACGGACCGAGGGCAGAACAGAGGGGTCGGGGTATGAGACGTGAAGTGTATGGCACCAAAATTCATTTTATTACTTTGAGAAATTAAGTATAACTAATATTACCTTGCTTATAATTATCCAATAGTGCCTATTGTAATGATGAATCATGATCAAACAAAATATTAGGCTTCTTTGGTATCCTTTCCGGGCACCTAGTGCCTTGTGCGTGCGTGGTAGCGACCCTGTATAAATATATCCAAAGATGTAATCCCGTCACAAATATTTCATTGAATCTTTTCGACTTGACATTGTTGGGTAAATTTGGAGACACTATCAACTTCATCATCAGTTTTTTTATCGTCGTTCGTTGGACGTAGACCTTCCCCAAAATTCGCCACACTTCTCCATCGTGGGTGTCGCGGAGCCAGTACTTTCTGAATTTGTCTAGCTCGTCTCTCCATCTTGTACTCTGCCAGCCTCAGTTTCGCATGTGATCTCCGAGGATCCATGTCGTGAGTCATGATGCCCATCAGTCGTCTGCCATTCTTGCAACACGACCAGCCCACCGCCATTTGAGATTTTAATGGATTCTATGATGTCTCTGACTCCTGTCTTCTCCCTGATGTATTGTGCTGTCTTGTGGTCTCTCTCTTTCTTGTGCACGTTGCATGGTTTTCAATTTGCAGGTTTGTCTCTTGGTTAGGTTCCATGTTTCAGCTCCATAAGTGACTATTGGGAAGATGCATCGGCAGCATACCGTTCTTTTTAGGATAAATGGGATCTTTTTGTTTTTTCTCTGTCGAAGGATTTTTCGCTTGATTTCTTCTCCTTTTGAGGGCCTCATGGAGATTCGTTGTCCAAGGTAGATGTGGTCTACTTTCTTCAGTTCTGTATCCTCGATTTCGATCTTAGTGTTCTCATTTTCGACGTGGTTGTTGTACATGATCTTCGACTTGCTGAAGTTCAAGTGTAGGCCAACTTTCTTGCTCTCTTCATTTAGTTCATCTATCATTAGTTGGAGGTCGTGTTGGTTCTCAGCGAAAAAGGGCAATGTTGTCGCCGTCTATTTTGATTCCTTTATTCTCCCAGTCTAGTCTTTTGAACATCATCTCGAAGCAGGTTTGGAGAGTTTGGGTGAGCTGGTATCATCTTGTCTTACCCCTTTTCGGAGCTGCGAGTTTTTATGTAGCTTGATAAAGGATCTGTTGTGACTGAATATATGTAGCAGCACTTCGACATATACTGGATCTACACCTTGTAGAGTGATGGCCTCCATGACCTTAGGGATTTCCACTGGGTCGAAGGCCTTTCTGAAGTCGATAGATGCAACAGCAAGTGGTAGCTTAAATTCAGCTGCCTTTTCTTTCAGCTGATTTATCGAATGCAGGTGGTCCATGGTCGAGTTGCTTCTTCTAAAGCCAGCTTGCTCTCGTGGTTGATTTTCATTTAGTGTTTTTGTGATTCGGTTGGTGATGATTTTGTGAAAAGTTGGTATATGCAGTTGAGTAGGCTTATAGGTCTGCAGTTGTTGAGATCTTTCGTTTTTTTTATATGAAAGAATTATGATTGCAGTGTTCCAATCATCTGTGACTTTACTTTTTTTATAGGCGCAAGTTGAATAGGGCAGTCAGTCTCCTAGTGAGGATCTTACCCACTTTTCTGAGTAGGTGATGGTGATGTTGCCTGGTCCAGAGATGGGGGGGGGGCTTTCCTTTCTTTGTTCGTTTGATGGCTTGTTTAACCTCCCATGGGGTTATTTCTGGGAAATCCTCGAGTTGATTTCTCACGTCTTGCGTATCCTGTTCATTTTTTTGTATTCCTTGTTTGGATGAATAGAGTTTTTAGTAAAACTTTTTGTCACGTTTGACAATCCTGTCTCTGTCTGTTGTCAGGTCCCCACTTTACTCAAGTATGCAGGTTATTTGATTCCGTTTTGCCTTTGTTTTGTAGCTTTGAAGCCCTGACTTTTTTCGTGAGTTGATTCAATGACTGCTATCGTGTATCGTCTGATTTACCTTCGTTTCTTGTTGATTATTTTATTTAGTTCGGTTTCTTCAATTTTCTCTCTGGTTGTTGTCAGTGGCTCGAGGTTTCTGGTTTCATCTGAGATTTTACTAATGGTTTGTATGTTCGTTAGTTTGAATATAGTGGCGACTCCTATTATAGATGCTGTCATTTTGTTGTTCAGTTCATTGATGTTGGCGTCATCTTGTTCAGTAAGAATTTTAAATCTGTCTTTCAGTTTGAGCTTAAAGGATCGAGTGTGCTCTTTTGGAATGTCTAGTGATTGCAGTTGGGCATGGAACATTTTTCTGTGTTCTTTGTTGGTATTTACTTGCATTTTATATCTTACCATTCTATGGTCGCTTCCTACGTTGACTTGATTTAAGACTTGTGTGTCCTTGATGGTATTGCTTTTGTCCGTTAGGATGTAGACTATTTCGTGGTTGGAGCTTTTCCAAGTCCATTTCCAATTGGGTCCCTTCTTGAAGACCGTGTTCATGATTTTTGAATCCGTTAGCCGTTGCAGAGTTTACAAGATCTCTCTCGTTCCGTACTTTTACCCGAATTAGCCGACGCAATTTTCATTCCCTTGTCCTACCTGGCGTTGAAGTCTCCCATGATGAAATTGAAGTGTTTTCTGGTGTCTTGGAGTATGGTGTTCAAGTCATCATGGAAGTTGTCTATTTCCTCTTGGGTTGATTGCGAAATAGGAGCGTAGACTTGTATGACATTCAGTTTGCACCTCTTTGGAAGTTGCATAATGACGCTAGCTATTCGCTAAGAAACGGCTTTGAAACCTGTTACGTTGTCTTTGAGGTCCTCATTGATGAGAAGGCCTACTCTACTTTGTTTTACTTTCTCTTTTCCGTAGCTGTAAAGAAAATGTTGGCTCTTCAGTTCGATTAGTTCTTCTCCAGGTCCTCTCATCTCGCTAATGCCTATTATGTCCCATTTGATGCTTTTGATTTCATTTTCTAGATCGGTTAGGTGCATGTCAGTTGACAGTGTTCTGACGTAGTAGGTGCCAATATATAACGTTGTTCTTTTGATGATAGTTTTAGGGCTATTTTTGGGTGGTCGCTGTTGGACCGATGACCCGGCAGGAACTGGTGTTTTCTTGGTGGAGTGTTTGGATAGTCGCTTTTGGAGCACATCATCTCCACCCATGGCAAATGATATGGCTGGGCCTTTTGAGGCCGAGGACCCAGCAGGAACGGCTGGTAAAATTTTCATTGTGAGGACCATAGGCAATGTTAGGCCCTGTCCTGCCACGCTGGCCCATGACGTTATTTGAACATGCTTTGGATTAAATTTGTAAAAATGTAACCCATATGTATCAACCCCACAATGGCTTCGTTATAAACATGAAACAATAAGGTACATCACAACTAACTCCGAGATCTCGTAGTTTAATGCCTCAAATTATTACTACTAGTCAGTTACAACAAAATAAATACTAAGCAAGTAAGTAGGTATCAAGTTTAATGAAAAAACTTTTCGGAGCCATTCTTTCCGACATCTTAATTTTTATTCACCCTATTTCAAGAAAAAAAATTAGAACATACTAGCTTTCCAAACCAAAAACATTAATATGCCCCGACTAAATGGTGCAACAAAATAGCTAATGGAGTGTTTGATTTCATTTTTATTTTAGTTTATTTCATACTTTGTTTTTATTAGATTTGATCTGCTTAGAACAACCGAGATAACAAAACCTAAAAATTCGACAACAAATATATTTCAATTTGCATTCTATTGAAATGTGGTCAGTTACACTGAAAAAATTCTGATAAATCTCTCATAAAACAAAGCGTATTGTCGTAGTTGTGATTATATAAAATCATTAATTTCAAACAATTGAGAAAGAAAGCCGTTATTCAGCAAAGAGCAAGGCAATTGTAGCTAACTAAACTAAAACTGTGGACTAAAAAAATTTGTAGTACATTTTAACAAGTCTAATGATATTGGTAACATTCGAAAAGATTTTATTTATTTGATCAGAATATTAGTTCTATAAATAGACAGTCTAATAAACACAACTAAATATAATTTAACAGACGTTTTTGTATATTCAGTGAATAGTACCAAACGTTGAATGATAATGAATCAATCAACATTCCTTCCCGGCGTAAAAAATGTAAATAAATCGCTAAAACAGCCGTCGCCGAAGTGAGTCGAAGTAAGAATCGGTTGCGCCGAATAGTACCATCCCCATTTCAAGTGGTATCTTTGATTGCGACAATAGTAGTAGTGATTTGCTGTCTGTGGAGGTTCAAGTTTGTTTGTTTTTTTTTTACATTTGCACAGGCGTAAAATGTCACAAAATATTAATAGAACGTAAATAAGATATACCTCTGCTATAACAGAAAAACGTTTTACTGGGAAACAAATAACATTTATTTGAAGTCAAAACTTTCTTGAGCGGTAAACCGTATATGTAGTTATCGTTCTGTTTTAAACTATATGTATTTATAGAAAAAAAAACGTTTTTATTGTTTGGTTTTTAACTAGGTATTAAATTACATTGATTTGAAAAGAACATTCTTGAAATCGGTAAACCGTATACCTAAGTCGTTATTAGTTATATCGTTATCGTTTTTTCAAAACTGTGTTTATTTATAAAAACAAAAACAAAACATATTTTCAATTTGTTTTAAACAAGGTATTGAATTACATTGATTTGAAAAGAAAAAAAAACTATCCATAAATAAGTATTTTATACTGAACACTAGTTAAACAGCATACCCTTTGATATTAAAATTATCCAGCATGACGTTACGTAATCACCGGTGTCCTGAAAAACGTGCCTTTTTTTTTTTGAGTGAGCTAAATTTGGGTCCCCCAAAAATCACAAGCACCGGACATTTCTAAAATTATGAACTAAATTCGACGTCCAAGTCTTTCTTTATTTACTCAACGAATAAGCTTTGAATTTATATCTTTAAATGTCTATAAGACTATTTAAAGACGTATAAATAAAAAGAAATAAGAGAATTCCTGAAAGATCGTGAGGTATCAAAATCAGTTCCTTTCAAATGATTCAATGACAACGGTTAAAAAGTTTATTGTGATTATGAGCAACGGGTCATTTCTAAACTAGAACATCTGAGCATTCAAAAAAGCAGAGGTCTTCTTCTTTAACTTCTATATCATTTTCCCGCTTAAGGACTTCGATCTATGTGAGAAAGAAAATCACGATAGAAACCGAAAAAAAAAAAAATAAATAAAAATGGAAGTAACAACTGGATTCAAATAATCAAAAATGATAAATCCCCCCAACCAAAAAAATTAGAAATAAAACATTTCTACTAAGAAATTTCAGCACAAGTGGAAAGATTCACAACCTCGCTCGCTTGATGTTAAAAAGCGGCGCTTTTATAATGGTTACGGAATTTTATGATTAATTTAAATAACACCAGTTGATTCAAAATCAGATGTCTCCTTCCCCACCGTTTTCACTTTGAAACACTTTGATCCGAGAGGGAGAACATAATGAAATATAAATCAGAAATGTTTGAAAACAAAAATGGAAGTTTGGTCCAGATTGTGAAATTCTGCGCACTAGCTCACTCGATATTAAAAACGGTGCACAAAAATAGAACGTTTAATTTATTCAAATCAATAATTAGATTTTTCTGTAATTCCATTTTTATAAGATGAGGTATAATAGATGATCATTTTTTCTCAATTTAACTACTTTTTACCTTCATTTTTATTTTATTATTTACTCATTGCAAACAAGCAAAAAGTTGCGAAGAAAAGCAACAAATAAAATCAAAATGAATGAAAAAAGTGGTCAAAATATTGAAAAATGATTATGGAATATTGTTTTAATCTTCGTGACACCTCTTTTCTTTTATGAATATCCCGCACACGCGATATTAAGAATGGCACACTGAAGTTGAGCGCTGTTTTTCAACATCGAGTGAGCGAGTGTGTTCAACTTTACAATCAGGGTCGCATTTCCTGCATTGTACGGCTGTGTTTTTTGGTTTTTTTTAGACGAAATAAATGCGTAGTTTTGATTAAAATGAAATAATCCACGTCACAGAAAAAAAGAACTTAAGAAACGAATAAAATTTGGGTTCAATAGATTACAGAAACCCCTGTCCCCAATCTTGAAGTTAACAAACCAACTGGCTTTGGTGAGAGGCGCCTGCAATTATTACTGGTTTCATAAGTTCTTTTTTGTCACCTCGTATGACGTAGATTGTTTAATTTAGATTAAAACTAAGCATGAAACGAGCTATTTTTTTAAATCTGGTCCCTTTGATATCCATAGGCAAAATTATAGAACTAAATAAATGTATCTCTAACATAAGAACAGAATTCCTCGTTCAAGTGTTTATTTATCCTAGTAGCAACCTTGTTTTTACATTTTGAAAAACATAAACAAAGAATTAGAAATCAGACGCCCATATTGTTTTTCAATTTTTAGGCGATCTTTCGTTTCATGTCGGTAAAAAAATGGCGCTCAACTTGCAGTTGGTAAAACAATCACCAAAAAAATAATTACGGATGGATGAAAAGTATACAATTGGCTACTATTACAAAATATTACTCAACTACAAGATTATCATCATCAATTTATATTTGTTTTGTTTTTTTATCTGCCCTAAACGATGAAAAATAATATCAGTAAAATCTTGAAAAACAAACCGAAACTCATAAATATCTGTAATTCTGAAAGTTGTGCAGAAGTTTCCAGTGAAAATCCGAAATTTTCTAACAATATTAATTAATTAAACAGTAGTTAATTTTTTTACACAAGCAAAGGTTTCCACTGAAAAAAACGGTTAGAGGGCACTAAAGTTTCCCTTTTTTTTCATTGAATTTATGCTTTCCATCCATACTTTTTTGGCAATTGTTTCACTAATTAATAAAATGAAAGATTAAAGTCTACTCTATGAGGGGTAAAAAGGGCCATCTTTGTGCACTTTTATTTACAAGCACCAAAATTGGTATGCATATACCCACGACCATTCCAAGTCTTCGGTATTGTTCCCTTATGGCAGGTGGTTCCCCCTACTAGATGGGCACAAATGGTTTGACTAAAATCTTTAGTTCTAATCAATATACTTTTATTCTGTTCACAGATACAGACTTTAGATTCTCTAGATATAATTCATCACCTCTGCCAATGAAGTCAAGGGGTATATGTATATTTTTGCATCTTTCTGTACTTCTTGTCAACTGTCCACACAATATCTCCAAAAGTACTGAATGAATTTCAATGAAATTTTGTGGAAGAGTTGTCTAAATTTAAATCCTGAGAAATCGTTTTGATTGACAGAGATATTTTATTTTGATTCCATTTTCTCTTTCATACATTTATGTACACGCTCAAGACAGTCCACATGATACCTTCAAAAGTTCCCAAGAAACTTCAAGGAGATTTTCTGAAATCATGGGAAACAGGTTACAGAAGAAATGAAATTTGGGGCAGATCCATGCACAATTACTTCCTCTACAATAGTGTCAAATTTCAATTTTTTGCCCACTCAATATCACTAAAAGTTTTCGATAGATAATGAAATTTCATGGAAGCATGAATAATGATGTATGGGAGGAGTGATTAAATTTTAGGGCTGATCGATGCACAAATAGTAGTAGCTATGTCAACACCACATAATATTGCCTCAAGTTCATGTCAGTCTACACAATATCTCCTTGAATTTCAATAAAATCAAGTGGAAGAGTAGGCAATTAGCTATGGAAATGCTTACATTTTGGAGTGGATCCAGGCACAATTGCCTCCCTTCATCCTAGTTATATGTTTATCTCTTTACTCCTACTTGAAAACTCCCCTGCATGATAGAAATCACTACCTTTCCAGGTTAACTAGACTTCTTCAAAGCTGCATATTCTGTAGAATAAATGAGTACTTCATACCCTAATTTTTACAATGGTCTGTATTAAAGTTGATATCCTTGGTCTTAATATAAATCCTGACAAAGAAATTAGTGTATTCATTCCTGAAGATCATAATTCAGAAATGCTCAATTTCAATAGGTGGAAAGTTCACTCCTCAACGTGTTAGAAACCTCCACACCCTTCAAGTTAGTTGGGTAAATATTTTTTATTAAATTTCAATCTCAGAAACCATCCCTACTCTCATGGCTGGACTAATAAGGGGGCAATTGTCCTAGCCCCCAAGGTCTAAATCTGGCTCTGCCTACTCCACAGACTGTAGATATGATCATTTTAGTGTGCCACCCTAGTGTTAAATACGTAGATGGCATCATCCGGTACCAGGGGTGATACTAAAGCGCTTCAACCCAGTAGAAGACCTGTATTGGTGTCATATGTATATATGCATGCCTCAAAAGAAAAGAACACAAGCATTCCACTTATGGACTACGCTAGATCAACAATTATTTTTATTACTGTATTTCTAGTAATCAGGGATTTCATTTCCACAGAAACCTTAATGAAAGCACAAAAGTTATACTTCTGTATAATGGACAGAAAGTAGGGGTCTTATTAAGAATAACCGTTACATTGTAAATAGAACCCACACCCGTAAAACTTTAAGGGGAAAAAAAAACTGACTAACCAATTTCCGGAGATGAAGGTTTTATAGATTGAAAGTACAATCAATTACTAGCAAAAAAACTTTCAACCTTCATTCTCAACTATTTCCCAAAACATTATGTTGAACTCTCAACAAACTGTATCAAGAAAAACAAACTAGTATTACCTGTGGAAATTCCACTGGTGTTGACATCTAAGAACATTAATTATTTCATGCCTCTGTTCATTACACTGTAAGCCTGTATCTTCTTATTCTCTCACTTATAGCCCTTCTAATCTTTGTTGCTGGTTCATTATTTCATCTTAATATCATACACAGATTAGATTCATGTGTAAATATCCTTACCACCTCAGTAAACTACCTAACCACCCTTCCTGCCCCTCCCCTCAGCAAACAACAACTCAACTACATTTTCTCCCCTCTTTCTAAATAAAATAAGTAATATTTTTAAGAACTAAACGATACATTTTCATGAAAAATGACACTTGAATCTTTATCAAGATTTTTTAAAAACTTGTATTCTATAACATAAAGAAACGAACAAAGAAAATCCATTTCTGTTGTCTGCTTTATTCAAATTTCTGCATTCTAAAATACTCTCTTGATTGGTCAATTCATAAAAAATTGACCAAACAGATGAAGATTGTGACAAGCATTATTATAGATACCGACAAAAAAATGCATTAGGATTAGTGGGGCTAAAAGTAAATCAGTCAATTTACAAGTTGCAGTGATTTAACTAACCTTCGTGTTTGCCCTCTTCGAGCTCATTTTTTTCTGTCATAACAAATCCCTTTTTTGATTCACCGTTTGGCAAGGAATCGAATATGTTAACATTGTGTCGCTGCTCAACTCACAGGTCCCCAACCTTTTTCGTACCAGAGCGGTTTAATATTGACAATTTATTTTTGTGGCCAGCTGACAGGTGTGGAATTAATCACGACTGGAATATAGGTAATAAGTCTGTCAGGAGTCACTTAAAAGTGGCTAATACACTCAGATAAATCCTTAAAAAAAAATTTTTAAAAAATCACTAATAGATTTAATGGCAAGAGCTGTGGAAATTTTTTTTTTTTTTTATTTTGAAAAGGATATTGATGCTTTGCTGCCCATTACTGGTCTGCATCGCAGTGGTTAGGGAACACTGGTCTAATGAACCCAAGGGTGCTCTTGTTTACTGGCTTGGGCAGTTTTTAACTTGGCAAAGAACTCTCAGGTCCTTTTAGTTAGTCTCCATCAAAATTTTCATAACCAGTCGGAACTGATAATAACCTTTGCTTTGAATTAACACTAGAATGAATATTATGCTTTTTTTTGTGAGAACTAAAAGACTTGGACTCTCAACATTAGCTGCTCCCACTGCTTTGATTCAAGCACCATCTAGGTGAAAACTGAGCTTATCTCACTGTAAAACCCCTATGTTCACTCAAGTGCCATATTGCTGCAGACTGAACTTTTTCACTTCACAGCAGATTGCTGTCTTCAATTTGAAAAAAAAAAAAAAAAAAAAAATCAAAACAAACAAACCCCATTATACATGTACACACACATGTTCATATATATGTGTGCGAACAAGACAAAATGCATTTTAGATATAATACCCAATTTGTGAATCTGCTCATTTCATGGACTGGGCAACTTCCTAGCCCCATATGAAAAATTGCAAGCATTTTTCAGCTCTGGCACTTTACATAAGCAGGGTTGCAGTGCTAAGGCTTTGCTTCCAATTTGCTGGCTGTATTTTTTCAATTTTTTGGCTTGGGAAAAGGTATAGTATACTCATCTTACTGGTTTTATTTTTTCTATGTTTCAGCTGGCAGGCCCTCACCTACCGAGCAAATGTATATCAAATTCAAGGTTGACCCTACTGACCCCGAAAGATTCATTTAGTGCTGTAAAACAGAGGTTCCCAAATAGGAATGTACCACAGTATCAATCCTGTTAGATATCCAGCAGCTGATTTACAAAAAATCTCAAAAGGACACCAGATTTCATATTTAGTAATCATATTTTATTGTTACTATTATATTTATATATAATTTTCGGTGAACTTTAAAAACTAAATAAAAAGCTTGAACGGCATGTAAGTTTTCAAGCTCTAGTTGAATTATATGATCAAAGTTCATTACATGTTGAGAACGGGCATTATCTACATATTGTTTGGGAACAACTAGTTTTGCTTTTTTCATTACACAATTATAATGTAATTATTGTAGAAACTTTCATAGAGCTTTTCACCACCTCTTTCAAAAATGTATTGTAGGATGGTAGAAAAATGTCAAATGTCTGTACCATCTTCAATTGTGTACCAAGAGGGGCTTTTCTCAGAATTTGGCAGTAGATAGGAAGAAAAAAAGAAACTGTTTGACAGCTATTACTAGATCTAGTTAAATTTAAAAAAAAAAAAAAAAAAAATTTGACAAAGTTTCTGTTCATGAGGAATTGAACCACAGTAGGACTCCATAGGTTAATCTTACTAACGTAATATTATCTTGCTTGAGATACACAAGATATTTATTAAAATCAGAAGAATTTAAAAACTGTTTCAGTTGGGCACTTGGAATTACCTCAGTCTTCTTACCATGGGACTTGGACCCATGGTGAATAGGGTATTATACATTCTAAAACCATTCAATACATAACATATCATCCATAGTTCTGAAATCTGCAGTTATAGTTTCATCATGCACAGATTTGTTTACTGTTCTTATTACCGTATAATTAGGTATTAAGGTAAACGTAGTTTTATACATCTTTATTATAGATCATTCATTCAAGAATTTGACATAAAAGAAATTATGTTGATATTGTGATGAATAATTGTTCAGTTGGATACACAGGAAAATCCGAATCTGACCAGATATAAAAAAAAAACAAAACAAAAAACCCACATCTGGTACATCACTATTCCCAACCATAAGGCCACGGACTAGGGTTGTCGGAAGGGGAGATATAACAAGACTCACCAAACACAAGCATTTGAATTTGGAAATCAATCAAATCTGGAGGCAGAGGTTCAAACCCAGCCTTCTTGGGTAGGCCTGCTTCGAGAAGCTGCTATTGAATCCCTTCCACTAGACTCGGCTGATTTCTAAATTCGATACTATTCCAATGACTGTATTTGGGAAGTCTGAGGTGGAAAAAAAAAAAGGAGAGAGAGATGAGTCCACTTTGAATATCTCCCCTCCTGACAAAATCTGGCAACCTTGCCGTGGACTTGTACCAAACTAAAAGCATGTACTATCTAGCTGCAAGAAAACATATGATTAGGCAATATTTCATAGTAAAATTGGAGGAAAAAAATTTTTTTCTGAATTTCTTGGATCTTAAGATAAACCATTTCAGAAATGAAACACTGTTTATGCCACATATAATGGACTTATCACCTATATTTCAGTTGTGATTAACATTATCAGTCGACTAGTCTGCAAGAATAGGGTCAGTATCAAATGGGACAAAAACGTGGGGTATCCCTGCTGTAAAACAACATTGAATAATTATAATACTTCACCACAAAATTCTGAACAATAAAAAAATGCGTCTTTAGAACTTGGTTTATTTATACTGTACAGTTGTTTAAATTCATGAAGCATGTCTCAGCCAGTGTATTCTCTGATGTTATGGTGGGGAACATTGTCTGTGTGAGCAAAATTACTATGCATTATTATTGGAGGGGGAGGGGGAGGCGGAGGAGAGTTTATGATTACTGAATTTCGGCCTAAGGTCCCCAGTTGTCCTTCAAATAGGACATCATTGATAGCCTTTTTGGCAAACATTTGCTGTAATTGGTCCATTTTTCTCAATTCACAAGCCCACGCAGCTCCAATTTTTTCAAATTCATCATCTTGTTCCCGTAATCTTTTATAAGGCAATGATACTCTGTCATCTTTTCCTTCAAATTTTGACTTTTTCTTTTGGGGTGTTGGCTTCTGTTGGCCTTTTGACTGTTGGATTTCAGAAATGCAGGCAGTACTCTGAAATAAAACAGAATCATGCATAAATTTTATTAAATCCAAACTTGAATCCATTTTAGAAACCCTAGACCAAAACAGTCAAAATAGGTTTCAGTTTTCAAGTGGTTCCGTTTTTAATAATCACTCCCTTTTCGAATCGATCACCTTCAGCATGGCATGTTGCCTAAAAACTTGGTCACATAATGGCTTCTATTCAATGACTAACCAGACCTGATTTTACAAATGTTTTATTGAAGCAGATAGTTTTGTAGTTACCTTACTGTATTTATGGGGTGACAGCATATAAGACACCCCACCACCTACACCCTGAAAGCATTTACTCCTTGAATACATTAATTTATAGCAGGAGGGGAAGTTTACAAACACCTAGGTCATTTAAAAAATATACTCTTTATTGATTATTAAAGAATAATAGTTTTTAAAAATGGAATTTTCTCAGAAATATCAGAAAAAAAGAAAAAAAAAAATTCTGACAGAACTTACAAAATATTTACAATTAGGTATGAATATGAACGCAATTTCACCAGAAAATTTTTAAATCTGCCTATTGAATAAATAACATCTGATATTTATTGGAGGATGAATTAAAAAGAAAAAAAAGTGCCCTAGAATTGATCTGAGTCTAACATTTTTAATTAAAATATTTTTCTCAGCATTTTTCTTTTAGTTCTATTCGATTGACTATAATCTAAGCTTCTGATCTGTAGAAGTTGTATTTACTCAATATTGGAAACAGCAATGTATAAATAAAACAAATCAAAATAAATGGTGGGGTACGTATCATCCAATTTTAAAAAATCGTCCTTCAAGAATCAAATATCGATGATTTTCATTGAAATCGGATAAAATGCTGATTTTCGCCAGATTTTTAAATTTCTCGAATGTCAATTTTCCGGTGAAAGTTGCCTTCAAGTTTTTCATACTTATCTTCAAAGCATTTAGGTAAACGGATTTCATGATACAGGAGTCAAAACAAGATTTGTCTATCTAATAACTTTTTAGATATAGCACTTTCGGCAGTACAACATTACCCTGGTGATAAGATGGCACGTCAAGTTGTATTGGTATAGAAATGTATCTATTTAAGTTCAACCGTTCGCAATAATTTGTAGTAAGTTTTTGTTGGTTGCTATATTTCGGGGGCAATACTTATATTCATAGGAATAAGATTCGTTCTCATGTATGAAAACAAGCAAGGTTTACCAACTGAAAAAAACAACCCCCCCCAAAACAACTCCTTGTCAGTCATATATCATGAAACGTATTGAAGAAAACTGGTAATCTTTCCTTTGATGAAACATGAACTTATGGCAGTGTTAAACCAGCATACATAGGCTCCAAAATGTGTAATTAAAATTATCTTTAAATATTTTTCTTTTAATTACAAAGTATTAAACATCCACAAGAAATTAACCGCATGTTCTCATCAGATGGAACAATGTCATTAGTTCAGCGTGCTGGTGCTACATACATTTGTAACTTTATAAAATCACAACACATTCTCAATAATACCTAAAAGCTCCCGTTTTTCTTTTATGTTTTCATTTATTTACCCCAAACCGACAAACGTGCCAACTATAGAGCCAATACGGCATGTAGTTAAGGTTAGTTGGTAGATTTAGAATAAGGGTGAGTTTCTAATTCCCAAAGCTATTTATCAGTGTTATTTAGTTTTCATATTTTTACTTCCGGTAAGATGGCGGAAACTAAGTGCCGTCTGTAACATAGTTACGTTCTGAATTGAACCCCCGGCCCTGTAAAACAAAAAAAAAACAAAACAAAACAAAATCTAACAAACTTCAGGATGGTTGTAGAGTCTGATGTATTAAAAGCACCGCAAATTGAAAACAAAAACAAAAACCACACATTCCCTTCAGGGGGACAGAGAAACTTCTACCGATACCATCGTAATTCATACGTTTTTCAAAAGCTAAGATTTACTAAAATAATGAATAAATATGAAGCCAAAGGTACACGTGATCTAATCTAGATTATCACCGAGTACTTCCCTCGAAAGATGATTAATAGGAGTTAGGTGACTTATTCTTTTTTTTCAATATTAAATTGTGGAAATTCTTCTGTAATCAATATTTTATGAAAGTTTGAAGTTCATTAGACTGACAAATGCTTTCGCAGAGAAAAGGGCTTTTAAGAGGGCATAAATGCCAAGCAAAAGTCATAATAGATAATCTCTTTATTCTGCACGCTTTAAGTAAATATCCTCTATGTACTTCCATACGAGACAAACTGAAAACAAGCATCGCGTCATTGTCAAATGACAGATTGAATGCAGTTTCCTGATTTTAGGCTTTGATGACTTAGGAATACACAACCATGCGTGTAACCATTGTCGAAAATCAACTACGGATGGACAGCTATGCAAAAATTGAAAAATAAAGAAAAGAAAAACAATGTAAGAGAAACAACTCTGGTCGTACTTACAGGAGTAGGTTTATCGTCGACTATAGGTAATACTGGCTTTGACGATGCTAAAATTGTCGTTTAATACGGTCAGCTTGAAATGGCAACTTCCAATTATCTTTTGCAAGTAAAAAATTTCCAACTTTCTATCTAATCATGGCCGATAATGCCTTTTTTGACCATCGGCACTTCGTCTTATTGTTACATAATTGAAATGAGCTTATTTGAATTAGAATGTTTCTGATGGTATACTGTCATTTTAATCAACTTGAGGCACCTTTACATATTATTCTACGAAATAGTACATCTTTGTTACATATGAAGGAATTAGATTTTTAAATAAATGTTTTTATTAGTAAGTTAACCGGAAGTAGCCATTTTATAGCTAACAGTATTCAAGCCTCGTTAAAGCAAGGAATACCGCGCCATTTTCAACATCAGGTGGGCGCAATGTTAAGTTTTCGCTCACATAATGCTGAAAATGGCATAAAAATGAGAAAGAAATTGAGAGAATTCAAAAACAAACAATTCATGAAATAGAAAAGACGATGAAGTCCCAAAATCAGCTCTCTTAATGATCTAATAAAATAACGAGGTCTATAAAAATTCAGGTTTGCTGAATGATTAATATAAAAATTATGCAAATAAATGAAAAAAATAACAATACAAATACATATTAAATATCACATATTAAATTGAATAAATACTTGGTTTCCATGTTGGAACATTTTGGATGAATTGATGTTCCCTTTTTGTATCCTTTCCATCCATCCGTAGTTGCTCGTGTATTCCGGAAGAATACCTACATGTTTCCTCTTTTTAGGCTTTAACTTACCTCAGTGTTATTTTCATAGTTTTCTTCCATGAAACTGAGAACTGTCTGTGTGATAGGAGCTGCAACTTCTGCGGCAACGTGTTTTTTTGTCTTTTTATGTTTCACTATATCATAATATTTTGCTCCAACATTGCAATCACAATACTGACAATAGGCTTTCCTACTATCACCAGGTACTTCACATAGCCACCCTCTAAAGTCGTCCATTTGTTGCCATTCTTTTCTGAAGTGTTGTTTATAATACTGCTTTTTGTCCTTGCTCATCTTATAAAGAAATGTATGAATTAAAACGAGTGAAAAATGTAGTCGTCCTCACGTATACACAATTTTAAAAATTACACGTGGTTTTTGGTAGTACAACGTAGTGGTAGCAGTAGCAGCAGTAAGAGTTGAAGGTTGTTCGTGGCCAGATAGTTGGAGTTGTTTCTGGCCAAAAATGGCCAAATACAAAACTTGTTTATAAAATGCAATTATTTGATTCATTAACTGATTTATTTCATTTTTTTATTCAATGAAATATTGTAAATTATCACTATTAATTTGAAAAAAATATTTTCTGTTTTACTTCTTACATTCACCTTAATTTTTCTGTTGCCTTTTTTTAATCGCAACTTCTCATTGACAACCTGGAGTAGTAAAGTTGCGATAATAAAAAACAACAGAAAAATTCATATGAAGGTGAATAATGATATGAAGAAAATTATAAGTAATGATAAAACAATGCAGTGGTAGATAAGACACCAAAAATTAGACTTTATCAAAAATACTACAGCAACAAAGTCAAAATGGCCTAAAATTTAAATTTGTCCAAACAATTGAGTTCATGGACAAAATTCTATTAAAAAAGGCCAATTTTGTCGAATTTGGCCTGAAAATGGCTGAAATAGCAACCTTCTCCATGGCCAAGTTAGGAACTCGTAGCCAATCAACGCAGCGCAGTGTCAGTTTGAAACTCTTGATCAAATAGTGAGACCGTTCCTTCTTAATGTAGAAGCAGGAAGGGGGCATTTGGAAATGCCCCGGGGCCCCAAATAGTAGTTCGCCTACTGCATTTTTACTGACATTATTCAGTAACAAGGATATATGCTGGCATGCACATGAATTAATTGCATAGATAATCATTCGGTCTGAAGGGGTTGTTTTCCTACAATTAATGGATGTTTTTTTACTGAAAATTTCCAGTGTCATCAAAACTCTTTGAAAATGAAAAAAATCCTTAAATTTCTGTGTGATTTGAAAATTTGAAATAATTTTTACTATTGTCAAGAGTTAGGGATGAGGTTACGTTTTGCATTATTCAACTAGATCGTTAGTTCGATTCGTTTTTAAATTAATAATGTGATTTTGACATAAATTAATTTTATGAAATTCAATTTTTGTTTAGTTAAAAGAATATGTACTTTAATTAACCTCGTCGGAAAAAACAAAACGAGCGTTTTCGCCACCAATTATTTGTGCTTTAAATCCATCAGACCCCAGAATTCGTTAGTTTGAGAAAAGTTGATTTTTTAAGGTTTTCGATTTTTGTAAGAGTAAATACAAGTAATTGGCCCTTCTAAAAATAATGCAAGGCGTTCATGAGGAGATCTTTTTTTACGAATGATTTGAGATGATACAAAGGTGCTGATTCCCAAAACTGCCGTGTACGACATTCTGTTTTTTTTTTGTCATGGGACAGGACATCCCATTCAAATCTAGTGTGAGTCACAAGCTTTCCAACAGAGTCTCTCTCTCTCTGTCTGTCTGTCTGTCTGTCTGTCTGTCTGTCTCTCTCTCTCTCTCTCTCTCTCTCTCTCTCTCTCTCTCTCTCTATATATATATATATATATATATATATATGTAGTCATGCCTTTTCACCTCTACGGGGTTAGGATTGACCCACAAGGTCTATTGACCCAATATTCTGCATGTAGAGAGAGAATATGTTAACATCCCATATAGGCTAACCTTGGGGGTTATTCGAGGTCACCAGAGGTCATTCTCTGGTCGATCTTCGGTTCTAAACATCAGAAACAAATAATTTTGATAGCAGTATTTTTGGCCTTAGATCGTTTTTGTGAACCCGATTCGGGTCATCGAAAAGAAATAAATTCGTATAACTTTTGAAGTATGCAACAAGCAAAAACAAATTACTGCATTTTCTATGCAGTTTTGATCCAAGGGATTCAGTAAAATGGTTAGAAGTTATCGAGATTCAAACACATCTTGACTCATTCAGAACAAGAACTGCCAAAAAAAAAAAAAGAAAAAAAAGCAACAAATGTTGGGAAACCCCAAATGTTTCCATACATACACTATCAACGGTTTGTCGTGTAATTTCCTCTGATGGAACACTAATTAAGTACAAAGCCTTACTTTCGCAAAAGATCAAGTCTTTTCTGTCCTAAATTACTCATCATCATAATCATCATCACGTGTCACCGGAAGCAAAAGACGCATGAACGATTACCAACGCGATTGGGGATTTCCTCGTTGAAAACAATTTTGATTCGAAAACTCTACACCTACGAACACCGATTGCAAAGATGGAATTATTAATTTCCTGAAATTCAAATTAAATCAGAGTGCTTAATGATATTTGTAAATTGCATACTAACGAACTTCCTTTGAGCCATAAAGAAAGACATATTTTAAGTCTTTCTAACTGTTCCTATGGTGGTGAAATAGGACCTGCAATTTGCGGCGCCGTCGAAAAACTTGATTCAATCTAAATTTCAAACGCATCAATAGCTCACGCGCAGAGCTTCATCAAATGCCGGATGACATCATCGACGATCTCAGTGATGACCAAATTATGGATATATTATGGTGAAGATATGGTGATAATTTGGGGAGAAATCGACGAAGTCTACTCAGTTTGAAACTAGGCCTAATGAGCCTTTCAGTGTCTCACAACTACAAATTGATTTATGCGGCTGTATGTACATAAGCACGATTTTACCGGAGCTATAAGGAGAATTATCTCTTGATTGTGAAATATATTGTTTTACTCTACTGTCAAATGCGGGCAATAGTTGCCTTGTTCATTTAAAATGGCCGTCATTCGAGCTAAAGATGACAAAGTAACGGTAACTATAACCCTAACGCTCTGGAATGGTGGCCATTTTAAAACGGAAAAAGTAACAATTGCCCAAATGTAAACCATCAGTTATAAATGGTCCTGATCACGTTTTCAAAGTGATGAAAATTGTTCAAAATGTTCTTAAAGGGGAACTTGTGACATTGTGATGCATCAACCACTGAGCCTCGCAGGCCGACTCAGGAAACCTTTTCCTTCACCAGTGAACTCCAGTGAAGATGATGTTGTAGATGAAATTTGTGGCAATCATATGAAATTGATTCCATGCCACTCTCGAAGTGTTGAACGAAGTGTCAAGTTTCAAAAGCTTCTGTTCATACAGATGACATGATATATCATTGGAAAGATTTTGTCAGCTTTCCAATGGTGTATATCATCAATTTGTATCTGCTGGGCATAAAAAGTTATGGCCAGTAATGTGAAGGTAGATATTCCAGCATTTTACAAGGAAATTTTAAATAAATAGTCCACTGTCTATGGATGGTTATTTTAATACTTTGTGCGTGCATATATATAAATGAGAGGTGTAACTTAAGATCTGGACCCTAAGTGCAGAAGTTTCTTGAAGGGTCTATTATCATTTTTGTACCTGACTATATAAGAACCCAAAGTTAGAACCCAAACTAGGTAAAAACCTTCCTTCATGTTTTTTATTGTAACTTTATTCTGTCCAACAGATACAAATTGACAAGATACATTTTTGGAAAGCCAATGAGATTTTCTTTACAACCACATGTAAACGTATATATCTCTATCAATAATCAAATCCACTATCCATACTGGGTGGACTGTGAAGTACATGTATATTTGAAATATCCGTGGAAAATGCTATATCTAGCTTTATGTTTTTGGTTGTATCTTTTTATGTACAACAGATACACTGTTGAAAATCTGATAAGATCCTCTTTTGAACTAGCTGTGGTATGCTGCATTGCCCAAGAAAGAAACCTCTATATCTAAAAATACTTGTATGCAAATGGTATTTTATAGAGATCTTATGAAAAACTTATGGCAGGCATTCTTTTTAAACCTTAAAAAGATAATTTTTCTGAAAACTGAGAATTCATTTGATCACTTTTGGCATTAGTAGTGTCAAAAACTTTGCAAAATTTGGCCTAAAGGTTAGTGCTGTTGGTAATTTGTAAACTGATGATTTTGGACATACCTTTGTTTCTGTTCCACAATGTGTAATTCTCGACATCTTAGAGTACAAACATGCACATCTACTTCAGTACTTCATAACATAGATTTATCTCCACCAGTGAATAAATCCACAATCCATATACTGTGGCATATGAGGTGCACATATACTGAAAATTTCTTGGTAAAATGCTGGGATACCTACTTTCACGTTTGGGCTGTAACTTTTTTTTTGCTAAACAGATACTAAAGAGAATTTCATTGATGAAATTGTCTTTCCAATGATATATATAGTGTCAATTTATGTATATATTTCCTAGCTTGTATTATGGGTTCGGAATTTTCAAAACCTAACAAGCTAAAAAATGTCGGGCGTCCTTAGTACACACAAAAAATTTCATAGGATATGTTGTGTGGTTCCTGAGTTAAGCAGTTATATTCAGAATTACTGGCATACAATTTAGCATGAAAATACAATTTTTGCTTTGATTTTGAATGAGTTCTCCTGCAATTAGAACAAAAAATATTGAATGTCATAAACCAGATTTGAAATCAGCATCTATGATTCATCTTATTTCAGCTGTGTGACGAAGTCAACTCTAAAATGCTTTGACCTGCATAGTTTTAAAAAATCAGAACCGGACCAGTCATTGAAATATCTAAAAAGCCTAGATAACAACCTCACTAGGGAAGTCACCCTTCCCTGAGTTAGGAGTGTTACATTGTAACATTATAGTTACATTGTAAATAGAACCCTAACTAAAATTCTAAAAAAACTGTCACACAATTAACAAATTTTTGAAAGGTTTGTAGGTCCTTATTCAGAGTTTTCTGAACTTTTTACATTAGCAATACACTTAAAAAAAAAGATTTTTGTAATACGTTATTTGAATTTTATTTCCAAATACATGTCATACCAGTTTAACTGACTCAGGAAAAGTATCTTTTAAAAGATATTCAAAACCATATTTAATTTTGTGACATGTTTAAAGATTATTGTCGACGTGCTAAAGGGTCACAACTCACAGTTTGGACAGCTCTGCTCTGATAGATTAAAATCGCTTGAAATTAAGAGAAAAAAAGTTTCTAATGCTCTCTATCAAAGTTTGAACTCAATTTGCCAATTCCATGACTCTAACCACTGGACTATTATCACTACTAATAATTTTTACAGAAATAAATGAATGTTTTAATAGTAACTTACTAATTAGGGCAGAGAAATAGTTTTAACCTCAAGTTGACCAATAGGGACCTTGGAGGTTAGCCCCAACAATCATATGTTCATTCTAGGATAAAGATGCTCTTGTACACAAATTTGCAGCATGTACGCTACAGCCATCTCCCTGAGATTTGAAAATTTGACATTGACCTAACCCCAAATTGACTTTTAGGGTTCAGCAGAAATCAGCACCCTCTATCCCTTTGTTCATCTTTAGGTTAGGTTACTATAGTGTGCAAATTTGCAACCCTTAGGTGCAACCGTGTAGGAGTCTATAGAAAGAAAAATTGAGTTGTCAATCCAGAGGTTTTATTACTAGATTTCATGACGTCTCAACATTTTTAGAGACAGATGAAAGGAAAAAGGGATGATGGTTAGTGTATATCAGTAGGTTGATATAAAAGTTTTGTTCATTGATGACTGAAATATTTTTATCTGATTCATTCCATTTTTACAGTATGTTGTCTTACACTACACACCTTCTTCAACACTCCAAAGTTTACAGCTTTGTGGAAGCACGATGTTGATCAAACATTATTTCCAAAGGAGTTTTATAAATGCAGGGCATATAGTTCCATATCCTGATCATGGTCTAATACAGTGGTTCCCAAATTAGTGTTCGTAGACCCCTGGGGGTCCACAAAAGTATCACTGGGTGTCCGTGAACTTGTTGAGAAGGCTGAAATTTGAAAAGCCTGGGGTCGATGGGAAAATTCTTTTAAATAAAAGGGGTCTTTGGTTATAAAAAGATTGGGAACCACCAATATATATATATATATATATATATATATATATATATATATATATATATATATATTCATATTTCAAAAGTTGACTAGCTACATACGTTCAATATATTTCTTAGTATGCTATCAATACAATAAAGTTTGAGAGCCACTGAGTTAGAATGGATTGAATGAAGAAATCTCATTTGTATTAGAGACATTCCATTTCAAATCACCAAGTGCTCCCCATTCTACATTCGAACCTCAACAATGTCCATTTCCATTGTTACTCTTCAGTCTTCTAATATTGTACATTCACTCCACTAAAAGGGATTCTTAAACTGGTGAATGATTCACTAAAAGGTGAATGAAATTATTTTAGGGATGAATGAAACAAGAGGACTAAATTAAGGTTGAATAAAACATGATGGGTGAATGACTTAATTTTCTCAGATATTTATATTTTT
Organism: Thysanoteuthis rhombus; assembly: GCA_963457665.1. NCBI lineage: Eukaryota > Metazoa > Mollusca > Cephalopoda > Oegopsida > Thysanoteuthidae > Thysanoteuthis > Thysanoteuthis major. The sequence goes on along the minus strand of OY735236.1, from coordinate 19,561,338 downwards.
TCTATACTATAAAAAAAAAGGAATGATTTTCAAGTGGTTAGTAAGCTCTTATTATTTATAATGGTAGTGAACCTGGAACTTTGGTATATTTTCTCACTTTACCTCTGGTTTTCTAATTTCAAAGTTGAGATATACTTCCCCAATTCACAGAGCAGTGTCCTTTCTAAAGGTGAATGATTGGAGGAGGCTAGACTTCATGGTATTTTGAGCAGCCTGACATGATCATTCAAAATAATTCTCTGTCTGTTGTATGAAACTATGGCTTTGAAGCATTTCTGTTACTTCTCTGTCGAGAATTTGGATATTTCATATCTAAATTTAGATATATTACCAATTTAGATATTCTATATCTATTTTTAGATCTATAATTTTTGATGAAAAATCTATAATGTGTAATTTTTTATTCATTTCTATTAGATTTCTTAAGAACTGCTGATGGAAATGATTTAAAACTTGACACTGCACTGCCTTGTGTGCTGACTAATATATTTGGTGAATGTCAACTTCGTACAATGGCCAGTTGTCGGGTAATCATTGTGTATACACACATACACACACACACACAGATTTCTTCAATTGTGGTTGGGTATAATCTGTTTAGAGAAACCAGACAAGCTCATGATGTATACTATTATACACAAGATAGAAAAAGACGAGAAATTTAGTCGTGGGTGAATGATACTGAATTAATTAAGGAAGCACTGTACTACATGCCTAATAATTATTATAAGAAAATGCCATTGATAATATTTTTGTTGCACTATCCTAGCTGGCATAATATTTGCACAATTCTAGACTGCTCTTTAATGCTTGTAAGCTCCCCATTTCATGATAGTGATTTCACAACAATATACAAATTTTGATCTTTGAGACCAAAAAATCCATCAATCAATTCTGTACATACCTATCCATCAGCTTTGTTCATATCTCATAAAAAAGAGTGTGTAGTGACCCCTATATTTTTAGTTAGAAATTAAGTATGAAACTCTTCTTTTAGCAAGATATCCAAAACGTCACTTCCTCTGACGACCCCTATGAAACCCGTGGACGCAACTGGTCCAATGCTCAATAGCTCCAGCACCCCTAGCTGGTTACACTTCTAGCCCTGGCCTCTGCAGCTGGCCATTCTCTCTCTTTCCTTTTCCCTGGCCCCACGCTCCTTGGCGCCAGTATTCCCAGCTGGCCATGCCTCTGGCCCCAGCTTTTGCGGCTGGCCACTCTCTTTCCTTCTCTTTAAGATTGTTATCATGTCGCCAACCCACCGGCCGATCTGATCTTAACCACCATCCTCACTTTGGGAAACGTGCATGGATAAAACTCCATGTTCTATGTCTTTCATAGTCTGTTCGTCAAGAGTCTAACAGCGTCTAGAATAGCCCCCTAGTTAACTCACTTACTTGGAAGTAATACTTGCGCACTGAACCCGGTTTCCACGTATCTGGGAGCAATCAAACCATACGGAATCCACAGTCGGCATACAAAGCAGAGTAGTGTCAAATTTAAAGTAATCTAGATCTGAGGTTCTTGTGAATTCTAATAAAGATAAATAAAAAATACAGATTATAGATACCATGGAAATAAAAGGACCATCTTCCTAATTTCTAGCTTCCAATATTCTCTATTAAATTCATCATATATAGGTGTCTTTGTGAGGCAATCCAACAGAATGGTGGTAATGATTTCTGAGAAGGTAACATAGGGAGCACTAGGTGATTTGATATGGAATATCTCAATTACAAATGAGATTTCTTCATTCAATTTAGCATGTTTCATTAGTCATAGCTAACATCTCCAGCTGATATCTCATTTGTAACATCAACTGTGGCTTTCCAAATTGTCTCCCCAGTCTAATATATATATATATATATATATATATATATATATATATATATATATATATATATATATATATATCCAAAATATTTGGATTGGCCAACCGCACATCATCCTTTACTCATGAAAAATATAAAAATAGTACATCACCGTCACACATAAACCAAAATATTGAAACTCCAAACCACTTGTGCTTAAATAGGAAATTTGAAATACTTGTAAAACAGATTTGTTAAACAGAAAAAATTTAGACGTCAAAATACCAGCACTGCTCAAAGTTTCTTTTAAGAAATTAAACTCAATAAACCACAAATAGATGCACTAATAATAACTAATAGATATTTTATTCACAAAGCAATCTCAAAGAACTACCTAATCAACATAATTATCTTAGACAAGTGGAAGTAGACTGAATCTAAGATAACCACACAACCCACTAAGGTCATATAAAAGGGATCCTTGTGTGGGAAAATGAATGTATGATATCTGAATAAAAATAAAACACTCCAAAAAAAAACACACAACAACAACCAGTTACTGATAATACAAACACTCATAAATCACGAGCCAGGGGGGTGGGGTATGGTATAACCACCAGCAGAAATACACAAACTACAAATCTAATAAGACAAAAGAGAAAACTCCTCCCACCTAGCCACACCCATAAAAAATTTCCCCTAATTTCCCCTACAGGAAACTAAAATATACCTAATTGTTTGCTTGAAGAAACCCAGAAAGGGCAGAAACATAGACAGCTTTGTGTAGTGAATCCTCATTCTACTGTATCTCCAGATCTAGTCTAAACCAACTTAACATTTTAAGTTGAATGTATCAAGCACTTAATGAAATAAACCCATCATACATCCGATTTTGCATTATATTATATTATACTATGTTATATTGCATTTCTGATTTGTACTATGTGTATATATATATATATGTATATGAATGATGTGTTTTACAGAATCATCTATATTTACAAGGTACTACACAATAGTTTGAGAAATTTTCTCCTGTCAAGTTATTAAGCATTTCCCATGTCTCACTAAGCATTTCATACATCTCTCCAAATCATTCCACTAGTTAATAGAGAACCTCATTTTCTATCAATTTTCTCTTTGAGGAAGCCATTTCATGTGTTAAGTTTCTTGAAGTTTTGAGTAGCACCTTTATCTTTTGTGTGTGTGAAGATGTATCTGCATCAGAAGAGAATCATCAAACTGTGGTAAATTTTGGCTAAGGCTGTTTACGTTCATTTGGTATGGGATGGCTTTCAGAGGGTTTCCTACAAGTACAGGACCATAGACGGAGAAGCCTATACGTGGAATATCCCTTTTGAGCCACATGATGAAGTTTTAAGGTGAAGTGTCCCTATGCATACTGCAGACCCCACCTTTTAAACGGAGAGTCTGAATCCTCTAGTTTACTGAAGTGGCATGGATACCACTAATACACTTGCCATGAAAGGTATGAATTACATGCTGCAGGGTGTGTGTGAGTGTATATATATATATATGTGTGTATATATATATATATATATGTGTGTGTGTGTGTGTGTGTGTGTGTGAGAGGGAGAGAGAGATGAACTATTCAAATAAAAGAAATATTCCAGAGTTCAACTCCATGATCAGTGGTTATCATTTATTTTGAAGTACATAACTTCAACTGAGCCGAAATATAAGCACAAATATATGCATCATTTATACTCACAGAATTTTAATGTGATTAATGTGTATAATGGTTATTATATATCCTCAGTAGAGGAAAGATTAATGTGTCTTTCACTTCTATGAAATCAGCACAGTATTAATGTGTCACTCCCAAGTCAGGGACGAAGGTTAATTAAAAATAAGTGGGATTGCTATAGATATAGTGTTAATTTTGACCTTACTATTTCAACTTTATCTTTAGTGTTATTGTGGGTTTATCTTGACATTCTAGAGGGTTGGACGATCAGGATAGTAAACATTAAAGAAAAATGAAAAGTTCGAGAAATTCAGAAGATCAGCAGGTTTAAATCTGTAAAACCATTGTGATATCATGGAGAGATTCATTTTTTGGAATTGTATATTAGTGATTCTCATTTAGTTTGGGTGATTCAAGCTGGTAGATATAGATTTATGTTGGTTTAGAAAATGTATCAAGTTGACCTTGTATTTAGGTTTAAATTGATGGGTGGTAGTTTAAATGGTTTTATTAGGGTTCTTTTGAAGATTTTTGTTTTTTTCTCTGGATAGGGGCTAGTAATTGTGTTATAGTAAGTTTTGATGGTGGCTGCCTTATGGGTTAGGATTTGGTATTTCATGAGTAGTTAAATTCAATGAAGGTGAAAGAGTTTATAAGTGTATTATCCACATGTCCTCATGGAATTTTAGGATTTTTTAAAAAAATCTTTTGAATAATAGTGAATTTTGCATCATCGCTAAAGTTGTGGTCTGGTAAATGAAAATGTTGTTCAATTAGGCGTAAATTATTATATTTGGAGAATTTTATTCCATCTTCATAATTATCAAATCTGATATTATCAGCCATTCTGATTTACCCATGTATTCTATTTTACATAGTGTATATTCAAGGAGATAGATAACATTTCTTTTGCTGTTGGAAATCTGGTAGATGTTGAGAGTCTTTTTGGTAGTGGAGCTGGTGAAAAAATTGATATGTTTTACAGTTACAAGGTTGGCAAAATTTGATTGTTTTAGGGGTATTGTGGGAGACTTTATTATTTATTTGCTGCTTATTACATCGTTGATACTCTTACGTCGGCCATAAGAAAGTATGCCAAGCTACTAGAAGATTTCACTAAATTCTGGTCTCAATTTTAGGATGCCCCATCCATCTTTAATTATTTGTGATAGTGATGAGAGTGTATCAGGAAATGTAGTCAAAAGGGGATGTGGTTTAATTTATTTTTCAAATTCAATTTTAGAGTCTCCATATATATATATATATATATATATATATATATATATATATATATAAAAGGCATGTTTCTGTTGAGTTCAAACAGTTTCTTCACATTTTCGTATTTATTTTGAAGCTGCTTATTGTGTAAATATATACATTTTATCTATTTCCTCTGAGGTTTTAATCAAAAGTGACTGAACTAATCTAAGTAAAACAATTCATTGTTTCAAATAGTGGGTAGGAGATATTTTTCATTAGCCAAATTGTTACCTTTTTAAGTCCATTGCTTAGGGGAGAGAATTAAATAGAAAAAGTCATCCTGTTCATTATAGATAGATGTTATTTATTCACATACGCACATCTTGAATTGAAAAGAAGCAAAAAGACAGTCATGAATAATAAATATAGTTTATTTTCTAAATTCTTTTTGTGGTCAGAACAGTGTTTGCACGCGTCTGTATATCAGTATCAGTATGAAACACAGGGAAATGTGTGCCCCCCCCCTCCAATCGTTGAGTGATCCTAGAAATATGTTTTGTAAGTGGAAATAGCATAAACTAAAAGAGTGATCACCATCAATATACTTGGGTAAAATTTTTTGAGCATTTGCACCCCCTTCAATATTGCAGATGGTATGTTAGGCTGAGTCATCAGAAGTTGGGGTCATCATCAGAGGTCGGAAATCACCCCATTCTCTGATGACTCAGGTGCTGGAGACTGGTATGTAGGAGGGAGACGGAGAGGGTGCATGCTGCCTCTCTTACAAAACCAATGCTGAACACTATTTTTGCTTTGTAAAAGCAAAAACTAGCATAAAATTAACTTTCAGAGAGCAGGAAGTTGATAGCCTCTACTCTTTATAAAAAAGATTTCACTTTTTTTTTGTAGAGGAATTGCTTATGTATGCTTATATAAAAACACTGAGTTGATGGAAAGAACTAAAAAGATTATTATTATTATTATTATTATTACTAGTATAACACCCATAAAAATGATAGGATCATCCAAACATGGATAAATCATACAAATATAGATATTATATAAAAATTGTAATTTCTGCAGTAATCCTTTGAGGACAACATTCTTTAAGAAGGATGATTTCAAGAGTTTAATCTGACCTTTTTCCATCTAGACTTTTTCTGGATCTGTCCGATTCCTAGTTCAATTTAGGACTACTCTCATTTATGCACAAATAACAGGAGTCAGAAATATAACTATAAGACAACTCAAATGGCAATGGGCTGGTCATGTTGCTACACATCACAACTCACTATGTGGATCCTAAGAGACCATGTGTGAAACTGTGGCCAGCAAAAAATGAAGTGGTGTGACAAACTAGACAAGTTCAGGAAGTACTGGCTCCATGACACCCATGATAGAGCCTGGGGAGGGTCCAAGTTCAACGACAGACACTAAAATGCTACTGCTGCTGATATATATTTGTATAAGTAAACAATAATTTCAAATAGTTTGTGATTAAGATTTTACATCACACAAAAGTTCTTTTTTACTTGGATTTTTTACTTGATTGATTGCGAACAGAATTAGTTTTACTTTATATTGATTTTTTTTTCAGATTTTCTAACCTTCCACTCTGCTGTTCTTTCCAGCCAGCAACTGTTGTACACGGCCCACCCTTCCACAGCACCATCATTCCAACTTACCAAATGTATGGAAGCTTGTGCACATGGGTTGGGAGGGATCATGACAGTCAAAAGATGACAACACTCAGCAGTAGCCAGATAGTGAGGTACAATCACAGAGAGACTAAAAATGGGTCTTAGTACTCTTCCATTTCTCTCTGACAGAACAGACACACAAAATAGTGACTTGAGCTTTTATATAATAAGATTAGTATAGTACCAATCAAAAATGACAGGATTTTATAAATTATCCATGGATAGAAATACTCTGAAATATGAATCTATTAAATTTCACTAAGTTAATATTTAGTAAGAAAATTATTTGCTTTTCTCTCTTCAATTCTGCTCACAGGATTTTTAGCTGCATCACACAAACAAAAAGCCTCAGCAATATGTTTTACTCTTTCAAATCAGCTTCTAAGACAATTTTATGACACTGGTATTTAAATATCCTTAACAAAATTTCCTGGGAAAGAAACATTCTGAGGAGAATCTGAAACTCCCTAAGTACTTTCAACTTTTATTTCCTTACACAGAAACAATATAGTATATTATATATACTTGAAGGCACATACAAGATTTTGAAAAATAATGATGAACAGGATAGTAACATTTTTGACCATGTTTGAATTTCATATTTTGTCTAAATTAGGTAAAATGGAGAATAATTAGTTTTGATATTATCTTGATTTGAGAGCCTGAGTGGTTGCAATGAAAAAAAATTAAAGTTAAGATGAAAGAAATACTTAATAATGCTTTGTCTAATAACTAGAAAGCACCCAGAGAACACATACCTCTGCCAATGTTGTACATCAACTCAATCAAAAAAAATTTCCTGGATTGGTTCCAAAATTTGATCACTTCTTCCATGTTACACCCATCCACAACATTTATCAAAATTCATAGAGAAATTTTGGAGATATCAAATGAACAGACAAGAGTGAATACATAAAATGAACACAAAAAAAAAAAAAAAAAAAAAAAAAAATGGAAAGATATCCATCAAAAATAATTTCTTGGATTTGCCCCCAAATTTAATTACTCCTCCTCTCCCCCATAGCCCACTGAAATTCATTGAAAACTTTGGAAATATTGTGTGGAAAGATATGGGTCAATACTTCATTGGCAAAGGTGGAAAATAAATCAGGATGATACTACTACTACTACTACTACTACTACTACTACCACAAATACAAGTGTACATAAAAAAATACCAAATATGATGTGGAGTGATTGGGGCAAAAATGAAGGTGGAGTTAGAAGGTCAGATTTGATCTTCTGCCAGTTCTAGTAGCTCAATCAGTAGAGTAGTTACATACATAGGTAAACTACACAAAGTAAAAGGGATGCAAGTTCAAATCTCCCCTAGAGTTTATACTTTATTTCTTATCTGCATTCCTCATTAACAGCCCTATACTGACAATCTGAGTGGTTGGGATGAAAACCAATGAAAATTAAGATGAATCAGGAATAATTGTTCAACTATTTAAATTCAAATCACTTGAATAATAGAAAGAATAAAATATCAATTAACAAGCAGGATGGCATCTTTCAATGCCTGTTTTAAACTTGAATTTGACATTGAAGTTTAATTTGACAATGAAAGATTTTAGTATTCTTATAATAGCAAGGTCCAGGCCATAACAAGCGTAAAAGACTAGAAGTTATTCCCCTTGTATTATTCTATCAAAATAATTTATTAAATAAATGCATAAAAATGTGTTTCACATCTTGCAAGGGTAATAACTTTTAGTCTTATACACTTATACCCTGGACCCCACTATTACCCTCTAATCTCTATTTCTATCAGTTAAAGAAATTCAAAAAACCTATTTAAAAATATATTAGGATAATGAAATAATTCATTGGACAGAAACTGTCAAAAATCCAAAAGAAAATATGCTAATGAGATTGAGCAGGGATCATAAAATTTAGAAGGTTATCCTCCAAATCAGTAATTAAACCAAATAGTAGTTGTACTTCGTTATCTGTATGACATTTATTGTTTGTTTCTCTTTTTAGTCAATCCCCATGTCATTTTGCTTTTTGTAAAATCCTGTTTTGAGATCGACAAAATTATTTTGATGGTTCACGATGAAGTGATCAAAAACTCCTGTAGTTAACTCTTTGGTAGAATAATCCTGAAACTTGCTCTTTGATAGCATTAGGAAGTGTTTCTCCAATACATTTATATGAATACATTGGAAAAAAAAAATTAAAAAAAATGAAACATTGTATGCTTTATTCTATTATGCTTAGAGAAGAAAGTATCCAACAGAGATAAAACCTTGTTTGAAATTGAATGAATAAGTTATTATCTTTACAGAATTTTATACCTTTGAATCATTTTCTTTCAGAATTCAACAAAAGTCGTTAATTTTAAAAAAAATCTTTATTCAAACTTTTCTAAAAAAAAAAAAAAAAAAAGAGCATGAAAGAACGAAAAAAACAAAAACAAAAAAACAAACAAGATTTTTCTTTTTTTATTGAATCCAGAGTACAAAGATGACAAGATAAGCCATCATGGCACCCATCTTGTGTTTGAATAAATGAATTATGGGGAGGGATGAAGACAAACCAATGTTTGGATGAAGGCACACCTCGACTTTAGTTAATGGGACTGAATATTCCCAGGTAAATAAAATATGAGGCAAATGGTAAGAAAAAAAAATGTAAAATAAAACTAAATCTAATTCATGACAACTACACTGAGCCAGGAATTGTTAAAATCATATGATGAGAGAAAAAGTTCCAACCAATTTTAAATAGACTTATTTAATAAATTAAAATAAAATTTCATTCATCACACACAAAATGAGTTACTTCCTTTGAAAAATTAAGAAGTTACTTTCTTTGAAAGATTAAAAAGAGAGTTACTTTCTTTGAAAGATTAAAAAGAGAGTTACTTTCTTTGAAAGATTAAAAAGAGAGTTACTTTCTTTGAAAGATTAAAAAGAGAGTTACTTTCTTTGAAAGATTAAAAAGAGAGTTACTTTCTTTGAAAGATTAAAAAGAGAGTTACTTTCTTTGAAAGATTAAAAAGAGAGTTATTCTCCCTGAATTATAAAAAAGAGAGTTACTTCCCTTGAAAAATTGAAATGAGTACCTCCCATGGAAAATTTTTTCAAATTCTGAACAATGGAAATGGAAGAAAAAAATTAATCGGGAGGACCCTTTTGAAAATAATAATACAAATTAACATAAATTGAGAAATCACCACTCCCTCATTTTAAAATGAATATACACAGCAGTACTGATTTAAAACAGCAAAAACATCAAAAGAAATTGAAAAAAAAAAACAAAAACAGTAATTCTCTTTGATCAAGTAATAGTTACAAAAATGTGGAAAAAAAAAATTATGTTTCAGTGTATAAGAGGAATTTTCCTTATTCTGATAGAACAGGGGTCCTTGCATGTTATTTACCAAGAATCATAATTACTAAGCATCTCTCTCACACCTTATTTCTCAGGAGCTTGTTTTTCTTAGTAGTAAGCTCCAGAAGTAGGGGTATGTCTTATACACAAAAAATATGGTATTAAATAATAATATTCATCATTAATGGTTCTTCTTTAATCTTTTCAATCTACTCCTATAAAATGAGATCATGTTATATGTATGAAGGTTTAGCAACTACACATAGGTCGTTAAATTTGAAAGGTTAATTACCAATTATGTAGTTATTAAATGTTATCTATAAGTTTTCCAGGTTTGTTTGAATTTAGAAAGTGTATTGCCTTAATTTGTGATAAGTATTTCCTTTGATCTCAGGTTTAGTTTCTTATCATTGCAACTGCTGAAATCTACAGCAGTAAGTAAACAGCGCATATCAGAAGCGGTAAAAGGAACAAGAGTTCCAATCTCACCCACAGATTATTCATTTCAGATCTGTGCTGTTTACCCACTGCCATAGATGGTTGGTGTAGTTTCAATGAAAAGTAACGAAAATTCAGAGGAAAGAAAATACTGATAAATGACAATGCTTCATCTAAAGAATAAATCAGGATGAATTGCCTTGGATTTTTTTCAAAGTCTATTCAAGATGCGGGGGGGGGGGTCCCTGAAAACAAAAATATGTTGCTGAAAGTCAGAAACAAAGAAAGATAGCAAACAAATATCTATATGCTGAACATTTGTAGAATAAATAAATTGTCAACTTTGGCAGCCATTAGTTGAGAGTAATTAAGAGATGATGATAGCAATTTTGAGAAATGTACTTTCAGATGCGCAAAATTCGATCAACAAGCAAGGAAGATTTTTTTTGCAGACTATGGACAAAGTGGGTTGAAAACATAACTTATTGAATTTTCTTGCAGTGATAACATAACTAAGGTTGCATTAGCTCATATTTTCATGGACGTGTTCTCCATTCAAGTCTCGTAATCTCTATCTGGGAGAAATTTTTAAAATTCTTCTTAAGCTCACAAAATTGGTTATTATGGCTGCTTCAAGGTTACATAGTGTCAAAGTGTGGGTCAGGTAGGGGCAATTTATGTTGTCAGTTTTGGTTGACAATTTCAAACAGAGCAGGAAATAGCAGCATGAGGACAGGCTTGAGCAAGATAGCCAAGTAGCAACAAAAATTAGAGGTATATCAAGCTAGCAAGCCAGTCAGCGAAAGTAGATGATAACGAAAGGCAACGAAAGGCAATGAAAGAAGCAAGGCAGGCTGGATATTTTTCAAAAAAATACATTTAAGGCATTCCAGAACAATCCTGAGATGATTTTATAGATTTCCCATAAAGAAAGAAACCATGATAAGAAAAAAGGTCAAAGGCTCAAGCATATCTTTTTTAGGTTATTCGAAAATTACTTTGACCTTTTCAAGATGCAATAGAGGAAGCCATCTTAAAATTTCATTCAGTTTATTTTTGAGAAAAAGATTTTTTTTTCAAATTTTTGAAATGTATATTTATAAGTCAATGAATTCATCTACTTTGTTGCTCTCTTAAATGCAACACATGGAAAAAAAAAGAAGAAAAAAAAAAAGAAAAGAGGAACTTCTAGGGCAGTGATTCTCAAACAAGAGGTACTTGGCTCCAAAGGGAGGAATTTTAGTAGGAAATTAATAGTTGAAAGCATAATATTGATCCCCCCTCCTCCGAAAAAGACAAACTAGATGACAATTCAAAATGGGGGAGGAATTGGAGAAACCTGGCATTACAAGGGGAGGAATATGACCAGGGACTTGGAGAACCACTGATCTAGAGAGTTTTTTTTCTTAGGTGTTATTCAATCTTAAGTGACCATTGTTTCATTTAATCTTAAATAACCAGTCATTCAAAATTTCTCCTCTTAGAAAATTCAGAGCAGAAGTGAAATTTTGCTCTGAATATCCTTTCTTTTTTTGTCTTGTGAATAGTTGGAAACATTCTTATCACTATTTCTGTTTAGTATTATTTGAATTCACTAGCCTCAAAAGAAACACCGAGCAGTCATTTACCAGCTCATTTCATTATCAGATTTCATATACATAGGGATTTACATTTATTAAGTGAATGGCATTCTGTTGACACAAACAGATTTTTCAAAAATCTTAGTTTTTTTTTGTAACTTTTCATATATATTTTTCAATCCTTCAAGCTTAACATTTTCAATAAATCATCAAAACATGAAATTCTATTTCACTACATCAGTTGCATCCCTTAGCATGGCAGAGTACAAACACACATGTTAAATTATCATGTGGATGCTCAATCAAAAGTTCTTGATGAATGGCCATCAGCTAAAGAAATAAGCGCTATCAACTAAAGAGAAGAGTTAACTCCCTTTAATTGCTGTTAATAATTAGAAAAAATAAACGGACTTCTTTGGTTTTCAATAACTTTGATTAAAGAGTAAAGGCCATCCATCTTAAACATTCATTTAATTTGTGAGTTAGATTCTAGAAAGAACAACTATCTTTTTAAGAAATAAGCTGTGTATAAGCCCACAAAAAAAGCTTAATTCTGTAAATATCACCGATTTTGTGATGATCTTAATACACATTCTCAATAGTTACAGTATTTGACGAGATTTAACTGACTGCAGGTGCTTCCAAGGGGTAATGAATTGAACCTCACTGGGTGCCCCATAATTGTGGCCTTGTGTCAAACTAAGTTAAATTTAGTAAACAACTATCCAGGTACCTGTTAAAGCAGTAATTTATTCCAGAAACTGGATTTGTATCATGTTATATTCATAAGGATAACTACTCATCTCAGTCCCCCAAATAGATTACATTGGATTAAAAATTAGTACAATAAAAGAGCACTGGTCATATGTAGAGTTGAAATAACCTGAAAATTACCAAAGTTTGATGGCATACAAGACCCCCACCACCAACTGCCTGAAAAGGTAGGTGTAACCTTTGTTTTTCAGTTACACGTAGGCTAAAACTTGGGTGAAAAATAACTGGGGTGACAAATAAGAGAAATTCAGGGAAATGTATTTTTTCTTGATATTCCCTGCTGAAACAAGGGGAGACTTATATGCCATCAAATATGGTATTTGTAATTTTCCTAAGAATGTAGTATTTAAAACAACCAGTATCCTTTTTCTCCAATGGATGCTGGGATTTCTTTTCATTGAAACATAAATATATATTTGCAATTATTATGTGCTGCATAGAATTAAGAGGTGGTATCAGCAACAAGATGAGAACGCAATGGCATTTTTTGGAAGCTAGAACTCCATCTTGGCAAAAAGTTGTAAACACATTTACTAGTAGAAAAAAAAACAACAATGATTGATATCAATGAAAAAGTCAGTTACAAAAAGATTTTAAAGAAAATAATTAGCAAAAGTATCTGATTAAGGGATACAAAACTACTCTCCTTTATTCAATATATACAATATCATACCAAGTAGACTAAAAAAAAAAAAATAATTTGCTCAAATTGAATTAAAAAATTTCTATATGGCTATAGGTTCTTAAATCTAAATATCATGAAATTCAATCAATTAAACTTATCACAGGACTTATCCCAGTTATTAAAAGTGTTGGTAAATGTGATAAAAAGACAATAAACTAGTCTGAAATAATCAATGTATAAGTCATGACATTGTTGTCTTCTTTTTGCCAAGATGATTTTCTTTTCTGCGCGTTTAAAAAAAGTCAACAACAAATCAGAAAAATATGAAATGTTGATGGGCGTTTCTGAGAGAATGAAATGAAAAATAAACCAGATAGAAAGCCATGCTTCTTACAGAGCAAAATGCGATACTAGATCCTTCTTCAGGGAGACAAAAAAAAAAAAAAAAAGATTTGGGTGAACTTGTAGTTAAGCATCCCAAATTATCATGTCCATAACCTTCAGGTTATGGTCATCAATCATTTGCATCATTTCCTTGAGGTAGACTCTGGTGCTCATACACTGTTGAGGGCTTCTGGGGGTCCATGCCAAGACAAAAGTAAAGCACACGATTGAAATCTACCTCAAAGAATTTGAATAATAGAGATGGTGAAAGGATGTTTCTTGCTCCTTCCCCATAGTGATGGGGAAAGCATTTTGGAAGATGCGTTGAGCATTAGCAAAAAAATATATTTTTGTCAAGAAACATGATCTGAATTTTATGAACTGATTTTTTTTAATGAGTTAAATTTTGAGTTGGGGATGCTCAGCTTGATAGCGTGCCTGCTCACAACTAATAATTTGGAACACAAAACTATAAGATTGCCAAGATTTGTCACAGTCAAAGATGATATACACCTTTCTAATTCTTTTAATCAAGTGGAAAATAATTATAAAGAGAAAAATAGTTATTCACATCTTTAAAGCAAATATTCTGATGTGTGAAAACACAAAATATCTAGAAAAAAAAAGAAAAGAAAAAATTCTCCTTCATTTGCCATCAAATTTTGAACAACCAAAAGCACATCTCTCAAAATTACTTGAATCTTCTGCTAGATTTATAACACTCACTTAAAGGCTGACTTTGGCTGTCATTAAATTTAATATTGTTGGTTTTATAGAATTTATATAATTATTTTCTCATCCCCCTTACTTTCTTATAAAGAATTGTTATCAGCAATTAATTGACTTGGAGTTTTCTCCCTTGGATAGACATTTTTGGTCAATTTCTCCTTAATCATACATTACCTGGGAAACAGTGGCTTGATTGGACTGGAAATTACAATCATTTTAATATCTTTGAAATACTCTAACAAAAATTGTGTGATGATGTGCTGCATTCATTATCTTATAGCAACAGACCTACAAACAAACAAGCATACAGAAATTGGATCATAATAATGTAGATGAAAAAATATGATTAATTTTTTTTCACCTGATCTCATAATTAAAGCATTCAATTTACTGAATTCTTCATCTGATCTCAGCATTCAAAAGCATTTTGAAAAGAATATCAATTTTTGTTGTAAGTCATTTTTTAAAAAGTTGTCAAAACAAAAATACCAAAAACAAAAAAACAACAACAAACCAAACCAAGACATCTCTACTCTCCACAGATAATAATTACACAATTAAAGCAAATGCAATGCCCTTTCCCTGATGGAAAAAGGTGTGGTTCCAAAACTATAACCCTTCTTGGTTAAGAGAGTGAGAAACAGGAAAAATGAAAAGAGAGAGATGAATCTTTTAAAAGAAAGTGAAAAAAATGCTGACGGTATCAAAAGTGGATCTCATATAATACAATTATTAATATTAATCATACATCTAATTTAAACCTAAAAACCACTGGTTAACAGTGCTGGATTTAGGTATAAGCTAAATAAGCTGCAGATTAGAGTCTTATAATAAGAGGCCTCAAAAAATCTAAAAAGGAGATATGTGTTCAAGCTTAAGGAGACTTTCTGGTGTCATTTTTTTGATGAAGGGCCTCTGAACTCTACATTAGCTATCACTGTCTAAATCCATCCTTGCTGGTTAACATATCTCTGTGGCCTTACCCCAGACTGAGCTATGAGGTTACTTAGTGTAACCAAGCTCCCATAATAGAGTAATAATGAGACTGATTATCTTACAAGCCATTGCTAGTGAATTTGATTCCTGCTTTGGTGCTACATTAACCAATAGGAGAGGTTAAGTGGCCTGTCAACAGAACAGAAATGGAACCAAATTCAAATTCTGGTTGAGGTAGTTTGTGATCACTTCACACTAATGCTCTTGGGGAAGGCATAAATCCACTTCTTAGCCCCCAGCCATGGGTAAAATATTAGGGCAGATGAAGCCCTTCAACTGCACATCTAAGAGAAATTTACCCTTACAAAACACCAACGGTTTGGCAGTCGTCTTTATATGCCAAGCTACTGAGGAAAGGCACCAAGCCCAAGGAGTGGACTGTTTGCACAAACTGATCTTCACTTGAAGAAAGAAAAAAAAACAAAACAAATACAGCCCAGGTGAAAGGGGAGAAATTCTGCACCCAATACTTGAAGAGAGGGATTCTCCTTCGATCCTCACAAGCCAACAACATTAATCAACAAAAATATATTTTGTATTTCAACAATTCAAAGTCACTTGATCAAAATAGAAAAGAGCTTTCTGGAAAAAAGAATTGGAAGAAACCCAAAGACTTTTCTTCATCTAACAGATTGTTTTCTATCACAACGTTCAAGGTTGTTTCTTCAAGTAAGTAGCATTAAGTGTAAATAAAGTATATTTGGATGAGACTTGAAATTGTATTTCATATCTCAGAAGATTGTCCAATATGGATGGCATCATAACCAATTCAGGCATAGAAAATTAATGGTTAATCTATAGACATATCAACACTTCTTCATTCCAATTAGTCACACCATTCTGTTCATTATCTAGTAGTAATAATCTCAAGTTGTTTGAATCCCGAGATGGAGAACTCAAAATAACCAAGGACTATTGCTACTGCTATTACTCATAATCCTGTTCATCCTTGGTGGTCAATCATGATCATGGCTTCAGGTCTGAATGTTGCAGCAGCAGCAGTGCAGAGTTTGAAGTCATGACTTGTGCTTAACATTTATTTTAGTGAGGGAGAGTTGTGCATGTTGTCAGCCTCACCCTCTCTGAACCCTGTCTCCAGCAGCAAGACATAGTCAAGATTGCTGGAGAAAGTGGATGACTATGGCGCTTAGTGTGTCATATCAAGCTCTTCATAATCCCTCAGCAATGTTGGCCATTAGGGGGCCCTACTCCCTAGTTTGGGATCAGAGTTGTCCATCCCCAAGACTGGTTATCAACCATAGCTACAGTCTGCTCTGGTATTTAGAGATAGATTCATGTCTTTTCCAAGGGCATTAGTGTGAAGTGAATGTAATCAGTTGGCTGAAACTTGAACTTGCAGTTGACAGATTCTGTTTTCTGAGCTGGTAACGGTTATGCCCTCCATCTCCATACTTCTGTCATTACCAGGTTGTGAACAACAACATGAAGAAACAGAAGGAATGGTTTATGACCGTCAAAACAACACATTCAAGTGGATATAAAAAATATCAGTAATAAATGAGAAAAGATTATCACAACCAAAAGAGAAGAATGAAAAAATGATATTCCTAAGCTTATTTTGTAAATGAAAACAAATTAATAACAAATAAAAAAAGGAACTGGGGTAAAGTGACCCATGTGTTTTTGTAGGAAAATCTATCATTTTTACGTGCTTTGAATGAATATGACCTTCAGTTCTTCAGGAAACTCCTCATTTTTTGAGAAGAATAAACTTTCTGAATAGGGGTTTTAATTCACAATGTTCATACAATCCTGAATCGGACCATTATTTTGTGTCAGTCTTTTTCTAAATATGACTTATTTACAATGTGCCTGTCTTTCCAAGATGGTAAGAAAGGAACTACCTCAATAATTCACAGCCATACTCATGTAAAGACAGACACAAAATAAGCGTCCGGTTTAGCAATATATGTACATTGTAAATTGAGCATCCAGTCAGAAAAATGACTCACTTTTACTTTTAAAGTTACTTTTTCTCAAAAATAATAAATTTCAGGAAGGAATAAAACATTAAATTCAGTCAAAGCAGATCAAACCCTGTAGGATTTGCTATGATTTCTTAAGGAAGACACAGAGTTTTAGCTGTTCAGCAGAAGAAATTGCTGTACTATACGCCTGTAATCAATCTGCATGGGTAGGATAATCTTTTTGACATTACCCGCTGACCCAAATTACAGCTCTTTATAAATAGACAATACACTTAGTCGACAGTATTAATAACCCATTAGATTAAAGAATGCTAAAGAATATGAATTTGATTGAATATTGTAACTGTATTTGATTTTGGAAAAAAGAAAAAAATGAGAGAGAATGAGTTTTTACCTAACCTCATATTTCGATACAGTTAAAAATTTTTTGTCACATAAGATACTACACTGATCGAGGCAGAGGGTCAAGGAGTAACACTTTGATCCTAATCAGAGTGCTAAGATATTCTGATCCTAGACTGAATAGCAATGCATACATAAATAATTGTGTCATTTTTTTATGGGTCTTTTGCTATCATGGTATAATGTGTAGAAATACTCTAAAATCATATTTTTAACAATAACTATCTGATCTATTTCTTTTAGAAGTTTATGTAATGGAGATGATATTTTTTTCAACTCATGAAGATGGATGTGTGTTAGATCCCATTAGCATGCAGTCATGGATCAAACTTTAAAAATGAAAACATTTTGCATAAAGTTCAAAGCTCTTATTTAAAAAAAAGCATTTTTTGTTTTTCCAACTTTTCCAAACTCAAATTAATTAAAAACTCTGAAATTTTTTTTCCAAGATTGATTTGAAATATAAGGTTAGGTAAAAAATAAACGCTTAAAAATCATATAAAAATTGGTTTGAACTTTTCAAGATGGATTAAACAAATTTCTTGTCATTCACGTGATTTTTTTTTTTTTAAATTTCTTCATATTCTAGGCTCAGCATTAACCCCACCCCCATCAAAAGTTTTATACCCCAGTTTCACATTGAGGTTTGTAACCATTGTCTGACCGTGATGTCATTGATTTGATTGTAGTCTTTATACTGTCCAGCACTGACTGGACGGCCTTTTCATCAACTGGACTGGCCATGCGTCTTTTACTACTTTTAAGTTCTTCTGAAGACAAATTCTTATTGGCCTCGAGCAAAGACTTCCGGTCTGATTTCAGGCCATTGTTCATCTTGACCAAATGGAGGTTTTTAGTGTCACCGATCTTTTTAATGGAATTGAGGGATGGGGAACGAAGGGATTCAATAGACGAGGCAGTAGATATGCTCTCCTTGTCTTCAAATATTGTATCAAAACTGACGTAAGTTGTTGACATTTTGGGATTTACTTTGTCAGTTCCGCCCCATGAGGACGGTCTTTGGAAGAGGCTTCCAAAGAGCTTTTTGCTTCCGCTCTCAGAAGAAGATTCCTTAGAAAATGGTTGGGATTGGGAAGGCTTCTTTTTGAGAGCTTCAACAGCTGAGATTTTTGGAGATGAAGGAGTTGAGTGCTGGGCTACAAGTTTCTTGAATTCATTCAGACCTGTTTCCGACTTTCCATTAGATTGGCGGCGGATTTTCTTATCCGTTGTTGGACTGATTTTGTCCAACGGTGACTGACCGTTATTCTTGTAGCTACTTCTCTTCTGAGCAGATTTGCTTGTTGATGAAGGATCACTTTTGTTGTTCCCAAACATTTTGGTAAAGAGGCTGGTTGGCTTAGAAGACTTCCCATTCAAATTCTTGTAAAGGTCTTCATTGGATCCTAAAACCTGTTCAATATCTGTAATCCCCATACGACGAGGGTCTTTGACGGGAAGCGCACCCATGACAGGGACAAACTGTTCGATAGATTCTTCAGAGCTGTTCTTTCGGATGGCCACTCTGTAAGAATCTGATCGATTTGTAGTATCATCCAAACTGCTGCAATTGGACAAGCACCCCTCCATTGCAACCCGATAGGAATCACTTCGGTTTGGCAAGTCTTCAACTATCTTATTGGATGATGTGATTGCTTTTCTGTAAGAATCTAGACGTTTCGGCTCCTCTTTTGCTTCTTCAGTAATGGCAACGCGGTAAGACGAGTTTCTGACATTTGCACTGGCTTTCATATCAGCCGATTTGCTGCCGTTAGCAGAAACAGAAAAATCAACGTGATCGTAATTTGCAGCGGATCCCGAAGACACTGAACTATCCTTAGCTGATCCTTCATCAGAAATTGATGACGTAATGGATCCCTTGTCTGAAGATCGCTCTATGGTAGATTCTGGACTGGAGTTGGGACTCAACTGAGTAAGAAATGTGCTCATCCGTTTTTTGGCATCAGGAACCATGCAAGAATAGCCTGGTGATGTCATGTCTGAAGATGCTGGAGCTTTAGACGTGTTGATGACAACAGTTTCAGTGTCGGAAGATTTTTGCACAACAGGTTTGCTAATCTTGAAACTCATTGAAGAATTTTTCCCGAGTTTTTCCAAGTCGTAATTTTTTGACACTTTGGAAACGGCATAGGGTGTAGAAATGGAAGAATTGGAAATCCCCATTGGAAGTGAAGATGAAATTGGGTCAGCGGTGAATGAAGACAGATGTTTCCCTGGAACTGGTTTTAATGGTTTTAATTTAACAAGGTTAGAACTATCATCATTTTTGCAGCTTGCTGGGGGATGGTCTTTGGCTGATAGAGGCTCAGGGCGTTTCACAAGAATCAAATCTTTTGTATTTCCCAAAAAGACTGAACTTTTCTTGTCTTCATTACTGTGTGCCTGGTTGTGACTATTGAATGGGGCACAGATAGCGCTGGGTTTCGTCACCCCCAACTTGGGTATCTGTGCTACTGGTGACCTTATTTTTGGCATAACTGTGATCACTGAGTTGGAAGAAATGTCAGCTTCAAGATCAGAATCCTCAGAAGCCAGTGGCACCAAGGTTTTATAACTCTTTTTGAGATCACTGTTTGCAGCAGTGGTAGTTGCAGATGAGAAAGAATTTGACTCTGGCAAAGAACAGTAACTTCCTTCTTCTGTGGAAGACAAATCAGAGAGTAAACATTGCTGTGTCAAGGCTTTATCTGGCTCAACCATGTTCACATATGGGGCAAAATTTAAGGATTTAGGCATTTTAGGGCCAGAGTCCGATTCTTTCCGAAAAGAGGATTTCAAAATCCCTTGTGTTTTGTTCTCTATCCAGCTGGAGTATGAACGGGGCCAAGAGCCTGTTTGATCTGTCTCTTCATCGTTCCATTTCTTTGAGGCAAGATATTTACGAGGTAGAGTGCTTCCTTCTTCTTCCTCCTCATTTTTCAGTTTATCAATCTGGGTGTTTCCCAAACTGTTTCTGTGGGTGAGTATTTTTCCACTGAAAGCCGATTTTTCAAGGGTAGAACTCTCAGAGTACAGAGAAGAAGGCTCCTTGTAATTGATATTGGCCGATTTCAAAGTACGATTGAGTTCCTGTTGTTCTTTATACTCTGCCTGCAACCTTTGTTGAATGTCTTCATCACTTCCTGAGGAAGAGACAGTGCACCATGAAGGAAACGTTGTCGGAGAGATGAGTGTTTTATTCCGTAACCGCTTGTAGATAATCTCATGATCTGTTTCGGAATATGAGGATTCTGTTGTGGCACTAGCCATGGAGTTCCTCTTGGAGACATTGGTTAAAGTTGAATCACTACCTTCACTCCCAGTGGGGCTTTCAGAACGACTTCTCTGAGAAAATTCTGACATTTCCCGCGTTGGTGTGGTTTGGTCTCTTTCTGATTCGGTAGATGAACCCTTGATGCATTTACTCCCAGGAATGTACAGAACACTGTCAGCAGTGACACTGCTTCCAAGGCTGAACTGATCAAGAGATTCAGTGGATACTTCTTCAATGTCTTGACCAGTAATCATGCTGCTGCGTTTCAGCCCACTGTCGGTGTGGAAAGATGTGTAGAAGCCATCTTGGTCAAGGGAGTAGACAGATGAAACTTCATCATCAAGCAGCCCTGATGCCTTCATGGCCGTCGATGAAGACAGCAGGTCAAAGGACAGAAAATCTGGCTTTGTGAGACGGGTCAACGAATCGATACTGCTTGATGATGTGTCATCTTGGCTACCAGCTCGGATCGCCAAGCTTTTAAGCCATGTGGCAGTGTCAAGACGAGTGAAATTAGTGCGAAGAGAATCTTTGTCACTTGGTTCTCCTGTGACGGTGCTTGTTTCATCTCCTCCTCCAGTTGTGTCACTTGTTTGCCTACAGGAAAGAAGAAAAAAGAAAGAACATATTAGTCAATTTTGAGGAGTTTATAGTCATTACTTACTATTTATTTACAAATCAAGCAAAATGAAGAGATAATGTTTTGGGTGTATCATAAGTATTTTTGTTTTCATAGACCTTTACACAAAAGTTTATTTCATGTAAGCAACCACCTGTATATAGTTCACTTCATACTGACCTTAATTCTAACAATTTCAACTCATAAATATAATGTACAAGCCTGGCTGCTGCAGGGTCAAACTGCATTCCAACTTCTATTCTGACTGAAAAAATTTATGAAAATAATGGTTGATAAGGTTCAATTCAATAAATTAAGTGATTAGTGATGAGTTGCCTCCCCTAAATTAGGTGAGGATTGTTCTTGTTCTTAAGGTGGAAAAATAAAGTCAATTCCAGGCCACAATAAATTTACCAGAGATGTCTAAAGACTCCATGACTCCATTGTATCATTATTATTATTATATTAATCATAAGTATCAATACTAATCAACTGTACCTTTTATTTCAAATGTTATAATGGTGATACTTTCCCCTTGAAATAAAGCCCGGAAGTGAATGAGCATCAGTTGCTGATTATCATAATTTAAAATTCAAGGTAAAGGAGACCCTGACCACCCAAGCACATGAAAACATTTAAAAGAGCTACAATCATCGAAAGATACCATATATAGAGCAATTTGCAAATTTAAATAAACATGCAGAGGCTAGTGACTATTTAAAAATGAAAAAAAAATTTGATACACTCCAATAAATCTTTTTTTTTAATTTTTCAAAAAATTTTTTCCACCCAAGTATTTATTTGAAGTGATCCTGCATTTCAATATCTTATAAAAAGGAATACATAAGGTGAGACGTTAGTTAAAACAAAAATTCTCTTGATACACCGAAAAATAAATAAGGAAATACTAAAGAAAAAATATTGACAAGAAACAGATAAAAAAAAATGGTAAAAAAAAACAAAACAGAAACAAAAAAGAAGAAATAAGTAAAATATTAAAATGCATGCAATGGAAGATGGTAATAAAAGTGAAATCAACAACATCTTTGTGGGTTTAACAAGAACATGAGTACCATCATCAATTTTCAACAAGTATTTCTTTCCTCTTGATTTTAATTGCTTTTCATTACAACTACTCTGTGGAAACTTTATGGCCCTAACAGCAGAACAGCTGGTATGGATAATCAGGCTTTCCAAGACTAAAGGGATACGTTTGAGTCCCACTCAGAGGTTATCCTTCATTCCAATCCGCACAGTTCACTAACTATTATAGACTGACAGAGTACTTGCAATGAAAAGCAACCAAAATTAAGATGAAAGAAATACTAGTCCAAAATTATTAAAAACAAAATCAAGATAATATTACAACAACATATGCAGATGAATAAACATTTTACATCATTTCAACAACAAAAAGGTTCAATATATACAAAATATCTATTGTAATAAAACAGGGAGGAAGAAAGCTTTTATAATAGATTTTTGAATTTTGGATAAAATTTTTGGAAAGAAAACTTGTCACAGCTTCAACTTACAAAACGTTTTTCAGTAAAAAATTATACATACAAAGAGTTAAGTAAAAGTTCAGAGAACATTAACAAAATGTACTCACCCTAACAGCTAGTTTCCACCATCTCCTTTAAAGTACTACTTAAAATTGATAGTGAAAACTAATTGTTAGAGCACTGCTCAAATCCTTCACACTTTTTTATACAACTTTGTGTATGTATGTGTGTGTATGTATGTATGTGTGTGTATGTATGTGTGTGTGTATGTATGTGTGTGTGGAAGAAACCATTATAATAATCACAGATAATGTTATCAATCGGTTTTTGTTATCTATGTAAATTTCATAGTAATTCTTTTTAATGCTAAGTCCGGTTATAACAATAATGAATATAAATTGTCCCTATTTTTATATCTTTCGTTTAATGTTATCAGTTGGTTATTGCTACATAAAAGACCCTGCCTTTAAGTGATCACAATAAGTGGCTTCCGGTTATTGTGTATAAATATATACACACACACATACATACACACTGAAGAGCGCTTGCTGCGCAAAACAGATTTCTTTCTTTTTGTTCTCTATTATTGTGCATTATATATGTATATATAATCTAAATGCATTATTCTTATTTGAAACTCTATGTGATCTGACATCTTGTTATTACACACTAGATGTGTCAGTTGGCCTAGACAGCATGAATTGAATGAATATTATTTGTGCTTTTCAGGTTGTCACATTCACCTTGTAATAACAGGATGTCATTTCAAATGAAATTTCAAATAAAAAATAACGCATTCATGATTATTCTGCTGGATTATATGTCCATTTCTCTATAACATATACATACACTCATTGTTATTTAATCAATTGACAAAGTATTCTGTAGAACTGAAATTTTTTTGAGTAAATAAATGTATAAATCAAAAGAATCAGACTTGCATAAACGTCAATTGAATCAGCCACAAGTGAGATCTAAACCAAATCTTACATCCCAAGTCCAAAGTAAACTAAACAATATTTACTAATCTCAGCTTATTACAGTACAAGACCAAATGGAGATGAACAGTAGTAGAGAAAGATTGTGTAGTACCAATCTTCCAAGTGGAGAGGGCCTACTTGGAAAATTAGCATTCAAAATCCTGGCTTTTTATCTAGGCTCAAACAACATCAAACACCATTGAGCAGGCTATAGATTTCATATTTATAATAGATAATTGACAATGTTTCATCTGAGAAATTAAAAAAAAATCATTATATCTAATTTTATTAGTGTCATAAAAAGCAAAAGAAATAAGATGAAAGAAATACCAGTCAATATTGATAACTAGTGGTATTGTATATATTTTATCATAAAACCTCTTTTGAAGTCATGATGGCGTACCTTTTTAGCATGGAGTGTCAAAATTTCATGTTTTCTAATAATCCTGTAATTCGAGAGTCACTTACATCTACTTTAGTTTTAGGTGAAAGCTTACAGATAAGCAGCTCATTTTTCTGATATATTTATCATAAAACATTTCAAATATATACTTATAATATGAAACCAAAAATATTGCAAGAAAACTTTTTTCAAGTCCATAGTGTGTCACCTAAAAACTTGCTGTATGTCACTGCTGACATGCTTGTTATAGGTTCGCCATCATTGCTTGAAATCCATTGAGTATGCACATCAAATTTAGTTGGGAAAAAAAATCAGACTTTTAGAATTTTATAGAAATAGATGGAAATCATCATTATTATTTGAGCGGGGGCAAATGCAGATCCCACATTTTTATTTTTGTGAAAGGGGAAACCATGTATGAATTTTGCATACAGACATTTTGGGCCTACTGGAACTGTTTAAGGGACTGGGTAAAGTTGAAAGAGAAAGGATGCAATCGAAAATTGACCATAGTGAAAACGTTATAATAGATTGACAACAAAAAATAAAGAAAGATGATATCACAGCAATACCTTTTATGAATAAGTCCAAAAATTTTAAAAAAAGAAAAAAAAAATGTGGAAAGGAATAGAAATGGTCTTAGCCCAAAGAGCATCAAACAAATCTGGAGACTTCTGTGATTTTACTCAGAAGGACAACTGAAGAACAAATGAACCAAAAAATTCTAAGGCCTTACAAATCTAAATATTAACTCTTCCATAAACCACTTGATATGATTCCTAATTGACAGTGGCGCTCTTCAGTGGAGGAAACAAATTTTGTTAAATATATTATACGAGATGGAATAAAAAAGAAATTCACTTAGTGCTTAAATAGAGGTAATTTTGATCAGGTTATTCCCCTTGATATTAACATTTAAATTTCATATGATTCTAAGAGTTAAATTACCAACATATAAAGCACATGATTCGTTTTATTCTATGATTGGTAGTGATCAAAATAACTAAGATGAGGATACTCTTTTTGAAAAATGACTATAATTTATCACAGAACTTCAGAGAACATAAACATTTCAGGAAAACACAAAAATAACTTCAAAATAACACTGATGGGGATACTGGTCCAAATGATTTATGAAAAAATAATAGTATCTTATCTAGGTAAAACTTGAGACGAAACAGGAGAACACATCAGCCAAAATGTGGTGATCAAAACAACCATGATGGGGATACTGGTCTAAATAATCCATGGACAAGGAGCTCCTTGAGACAGACAGATGAGCAAAGAGAGAAGAATCTGTTGCCCACTTGGTTGATTGGGCTAGTCATTTGTGGGGCTAGGCTGATTCAGTAATGGCAAGGCTTCCTCTGAAAGCAACTCCTTATAATTGGCAAGCCAAACCAGCATACGTACGATTAATCCTTTTAGATCACTAATTGGGCTGTTGAAAGGGATTGCAAACTGAAGACTTATCTTGAAGGCTTTTAGTCACCCTTGAGAAAAGCATGTGATATTGGTTACTTCTATCAAGTATGTAAGTATGGCGTACTGATACACTAATCCTAGGCAGAGGGACTGAAAGCAACACTTCAATCCTAAGTCAAACACACAGACACTCTGATCCTAGACAGAAGTACCGATCCATATGTAAATAATCCTATCATTTCTTATAGGTACTATGCTAGTATTAAATACTAATTTCATAATTTAGTGTTCTTATCCCATTATTTCATTGTATAAACTTCAGAAGTTTTTGCATTTAGAAATCTCCAATTCTATTTCAAAACTTGGTTAGGTTTGTACGAATTTAGTTCATCTAGCCACTTTATAAATTTCTAAATTACTCTTTAAACTGCAGTTTGGAACTGAATTGAAGAACTGTAATTGTGGATTAACAAACTAATGGTGGCAGATTCAAAATGTGCCTGACCATGGGAGTTGCAAGACCACAAAGTGCTGGATTAGAGAGGTATAACCAGTACTTATAAAAATTCATAATCCCACTTGTGGTTAGTTCAATTAGTATCTCACACTAGACTGTATATTAAAGATTTAAATAAGATAAATCATAAATATACAGTTAACATATATATATATATATATATATATATCAGTTATTTTCGAATGAGAAGCATTTGGCACCCAGGGGAGGAATATGAGTTAGGGGAAGAAAACATAATGGTGAAAAAATCCCTAGATGACATTTCAAAATGGGGGGAGGAAACTGAGGATAGCAAGGGGAGAAAGACGACCTGCAGCTTGGAGAACCACTGATATATATATACATGTATAAGTCAATCTTGTGTATTAGTCAGCCTGTGAACTCCGGCCTCAAATCCATTCATATATGATATGCCTTACTTCTGTGGACTCACATTTCTGAGGGTAAATAAAACAAGAAATTAGGGTAACAAAGAGTCATATTCATATACACCACAAAGAAAACTCTCACTGCTAATGAAAAAAAAAAAATGAAAAAATCATCCTACATCCTATGAACAGAGAGTTGATAGGCTTGAAGCTCAAATACCAAAGGCTTACCATTTATTATGACACCTCTTTGAACTAAAACATAAGTTAGATAATATCCTATATTGCTACAGGTGTGCCCCAATATAGCACGGCTTGTTATCACAGGGTTTACAATATAAGATCAATTGGTCACGGACACCAGCATTTTTGCCGATATTATTGATTACTTGTCCAGAAAACTGGATAAAAACAGAATTTCACCTCAAGACTGATTTAATACATTCATATTAAATATCTTCAATTCACAATCAATTAGAATATAAATTATGTGGTGTTTTACACATAATTTCTTCGATTCTGCTATGAAAACAACACCTTAGTTCACACCTATATATATAGATAGTCTTGATTATCTGTGGTTTAGTCATAACGCATTGTCTTTCTTGGACTCCAACACCGGTGTTATGAAGGGGGATAACTGTAATAATCAAAGTACTTCATTTGAACATTTCAAAACTTGGCAGTGTAATGCTTTATGATCCGAGAAGAAAGAAATAGGAAAACAGTAAGGGTCACTCTTTTCAACTCCCTTTTCTCTGAATTATCTAAAGAAAAAAGATCTTACTCAAAATAATGAAAATTTTAAAAAGCAAGATGACAATGATATTGTTAGTTTGATTAGTATACTTTCATGAAATTATTAAGTTAAATTCTTTGAAAATGAATGTGGGGGAACAGGAAAAGTTCATCTTAATGCAGTGAGTTGTTTTAAAAGCATCCAATATAAGTATGTTTGTATGAAAATACATGCCACTGATATATATCTACCTTATGTGTAATATATAAGTCCATAACATTTATTAATAGGTCACCTTCTGTCAATACTTCAAAAAAATCTTACATAACGAAGGGGATACCCCAAAAATAACCAGAGTTATTTTGAAAAGAAAAAAAATCACATCTTTTGAAAGAAACTGTGGGTCATTTTGAACTTGTTCTCTCCTAAAATCATGGCAATCATTTTTTGATCCTTTGTGAGCAAACAAGATACAAATTTTGCAGGAACACGTTTCATTTTCAAATCTTCAGTTAGCGTTTGCTGGCAATAACTCAAAGACAGACCAGTCACCTCAGAAATCTTATCAATGGTCGAACAACTATCTTCATTGATCATTAGGTAAACTTTTCCAAGATTTTCATCTTTTCAGCTTATTCATGGTTGGTCAGATCATGGTTGGTCTTCACGTGAAATTTCACCATCTTTAAAATATGAATACCATTCGTACACTTGTGTTTTATCTATAGTTTCCTCTCTAAGCATTATAGTTTCAGCTGCAGTTTTCCCCCAAATCAAAACAAAACTTCATGCACAATCTGCTCTTTTTTTTCAGCCATAGCAAAAAAATTGCCAAACGTGATTGCAAACACCAGAAAAAAAGCCATAGGAAACAAATCAGTGAATCCAGAACCACGCCACAAGGGCAGACTGGCTCAAAATAGATGTCAACTCATGACACCTAGCAACGCAATGTGCGACTATATCCAGTTTGCACACCACATTTGAATTCTGTTTTTTTTTTTGATGGTCGAACCCCCAACCCTTTGTAAATTAAAACTGAACTTCCCCATTTTTGTTTCTCTCAATCTCAAATCAGAGTTCAATTAAACTTACTCAAAATTTAGACATTCAGAAAAAGATTGATGCAATATTTGTAACTGTTATGTAGTACCAATTGAATTCTTCAACAAACTGCTTCCTTACTTTTGATGAAAATTACTTTGGAAAAAAAAATTGCTTTTATGAAAATACATAAATACATGAAAACTATTGCTTCACTTGGTTATATGAAAACAATTGTTTGATTTAATATGGATGTATTCAAAAAATTGCTTGATGTAACATGGATATATTGAAAACTTGTTAGCAATTAAAATGAGAAAATTACTTTTTTCTGAAGTTACAATACAATATGCAAGGTCTTTGAAAAATCTGAATAAAAAGCACTGGTTTTTCAAACTGAAATTTGAAAAAAAAAAAAAAAAAGAAAGGTATCTGCAAATTTTGTGAACACTTTAGCTAATGTATAAAATATGACCGTTATTTTTAGTAAAATACAAGGTGATAGTTCATTATTGTTTATAGAGAAAATGGCTCAAAATTTAAACGTGGCCAAACCAAAGAGTTCATGGCCAAATCTTTTTAAAAAAACCAGTCGTAAAATTTGGCCACACATTACTCTTAATTTTTAGAAAAACAAAATCAAATTCAACTCCATTTCGTGATGAAATAAGTTATATTTTTTATAAAATGATTTTCTTCCAATTATTCTTTTTTATATATCACATGATATCAGTGGTGATTTTTCTCATATGACATTCTGTCATAAGATTATGTCTGATCACCTTTAAAATAGTTTAAGTCAAGTTGAGACTTTGAAAAAAACTCAAAATTAGGATACTTAAATCATCAAAAATAAATTACATATTAAAATAACACTCATTTTTCAAGGGTATATGTTAGTGTATAATGATTGTTTATTCCCTAATATTCACAGGCAACATTTCTAGAATTTAAAAAAAAACAAAACAAGCCAACATTAATTCAGGCAACTATTTTTATGACTTATCATTCATTACAAGCAAAATTGTTGTCTACCCTGAATATAACAAAATGCTATCTAAAGCATATGAAAGTGCTTATTACGTAAAGAATACAAAACAAGTTACAAATGCAAAAGACCAGGTCTTATCTCAGTATCTGAAACCCTGTTTGAAGCCAAGTTTTAGCAAATGAAAAAAAATGAGCAGCCAAGGAAAGATCAAGAAATTGGTTGTTTTGGGTTTCAAATATTTTGTGAAATAAAAACTGGTCATTGCTCAAACAGACCAGAAGAGGCAGCATAAGCCGGGCTTTCACACAACATTACAAAGCATGCTGGATATATTAAGCCAAAAGTTTGAATAAAACAAAACCAGGAGAAAACTATACAAAGCAATCACATTGAAAAAAGAAAATCATAACTAAACTCATTCAGAAATAAATACGTTCAAAGCTAAATGCACAAGAAAATATCAGTACAAAAGAAAAAAAGTATCTCAGGCAAAAAACAAAGCAAACATTTTGTGGCCACAGGAGAGTAGAGATCAAGCAAGTGGGGAGAAAAGAGACAAAAGATAAGAATTTCTTCAAGGACTGGCGTGCATTTACCTCCCCTTCGTTGAAGGTGATTTAAAAAAAAAATAACGTATATTTTTATCACCGCGACAACAGTAGACACGTTGGTCGTCAAAATACGAGCTGATGCAAAGGCATTCGATGTCCCCATGTCATCATGATCCAAGCGGAAGTGGTGAACTGGTACCATGGTCATGTAGTTTGGTCTTCAGCAACGATTCTCAGGTTTGGAAACATCTCGTCATTGCAATTGGGAATCACAAAAAATATCGTACTTGGCGTTTGTCAAAAGAAACTTTAGCATTTATGATTTTCCAAGTGCTATCCTATGGCTTTCACAATAGATTTCCAGATAAAATTAATGTGTTCAATCTGCATTAAGAGATGATTGCATTATGGGGGAAATCTCTCTCTCACATTTTGCAAAGAAAAAAATAGTGGACCAGAACAAATCATCACTGACCAATCAGAGAAAGAGAAAAACTTATTTTTCAAACCGTTCAGTTAGACTGCACAGAGCTTCCCCTAGGATCCTATCAACTAATATAAAAACAATCATTGCAAGCCATCATCCACAGAAGAATGCAAGTTTGGATTCAATGAGAACAAGTATTGTCCATTTTCTACCCATTACTGAGATCAGAGGACAAAAAGCTACCCATGTTATTTGTTTTTTTAATTTTTCAATTTTTAATATCAATGTTATAGCATTCATATTTCATGATGATGCAACATAGTGAATAATTTTGCTTGTACGTCACCTTATGCATTATGCCATCATAATGACAAACTTGGTCTGTACTCATCCATTGTTTTTAGGCAACCAGTGATATTTTGTAAAGATCTCTGGCCACAGGATACAGAGCAAAGAGGCAGACTATGGAGGGGTTACAGTGTTTTACCCTAACTATTTGAGTAGGTAAGGTAATTATGGCAAAGTAGTTTGCTCAGTCAACTACTCTTTTTTTTTCAACCATCATGACATGTCAGTAACGAGACCTTGTTCTTTATAATCAGCGATGAGACAGATGGCTGACATAAGTAAATTACTGCTTTTTTGAAGGATATAGCTAGAAACTGAACTCGATTTGTTGATTATTTCCTGTGCTGATAACTGTTATACAATATGATCTGCACTAGTTCTAAAATTCAAATTATGCAAAAAAACTATTCAGTATATATTATTCAAAAGTTCAATTCTTATAGTAAAAAAAAAAAAACCCATAATTTTATCAAAGTGAAGCTCTTCTCATTTATTTTTTTTATTCACAGATTTTAAGTGATTTCAAAAGACAACAATTGAAGAAAAGGTTAACTGTGTTCCTTGGCTTGAAAAGTTTGAATTAACAACAACATGATGTGATGACACTTCATTATTCATTATAAAAAAATGAACCTCACAAAATTTCAGTAAGGGGAAAGATGAAAGTATTTAAAGAAACCGATCAGAGGAAGACAAACCATGATCTGGGTAAACCAGAATTCATGAGGTTCAAGGATAAGTTAAACAATGATTAATAATTATGTTGAAGAGTAATAATTAAATACTGCATCAAGAACCAAACTCCAAGAGTTGAACCTTTAAATACTGAATAGTTCTATCATTCATATTCTTTTGAGTCATTAAATTTTAAAATCAGTGCAGGATTTTCAGGACACGTTGCACAAGAAATAATATGACATCTAAATATAAATTCTTATTTACAAATGGCTTATGATCTTAAAAAATATCCAGTTTTTGTGTTGAAATGAAGTCAATTCTCTTATCTTATACTGCATGTTCTGAAAAATACACCAACGAAATTTAGAAAAACTTTTTATTACATTGAGATTTTGAACCAAAATTTCAACAGTAGAAATTATGGATGTGCTAAAACTTCCACAAAATTTGAATTCTTATGCTCTAGTTTTGTGACCAGACAAACAATTTGCAAAAGCTTTGTTTCACCTGGGAAAGAACCAGAGCTGGTTGCTGAGCTGTCACCAATCTGTGTAAGCTGACTCAACAAACATTTCATCCTAATACATAGAAAAAATCAAATGACACATTCTCTGACCATTTGCAGTATAGGGGCCAAAGTCAAAAGGGTTCCTCTCTTTCAATTGTGAGTCGACAAGCAGGAAGAAAAAAAAACACTTTAATTTTGGTTTCAAACCAAGCCTTTTCAAATCGGTTGTATGGTCATATAACTGAAGTGTGAAAGCACAAATCTTGGGGGAAACTTTTATCACACATGCAGTTTGTAGAGTTGAAATCTCATTTCAAAATCTCATTGCTATAAAAAGTTATTTTATATTTTCATTGTTCATATTTTTCGGAACATCCAGTAATCAATAGATTATTAATATATTTGCTTCTGGTATTTGAGATTTGTGTGAGTATTTCCATCAATAGGGGGATTTTATTTGTGATGTAAATTTATGCCAAACTGATATCTTAGTTTGATGTCTGGTAGTATTTGTGGTTGGTTTTTGAAAGGTGAGACTTTTTAGAGATCACAGCACAAAAAAAGGCGAGAGGAGTAACTCATTCATTGATCATCTCTTTTTCTAATTTTTTTTAGATTTTTAATTTTTTAAATTTTTATTGATCATTCCCAATGTGGCATACTAAAGACATTGGTCATGTGATGGTTTCTACTGAGTGACTAACTAAGCCTGTGGTTTTTCAATTTAAAAAAATACTTTTATAAGATATTTTGTGTTTTATCTTAGAATTTGAAGTTCTGTTTTCAATGATTAGTTGTTTATTCCTTTTCATCTATTTTAAAAAATGTTCATAAATAAAATGTCATGATACCAACAAGTTATTTCCAAGTGCTATTGTTCTTCTATATATTTCAGTGATGACTTATTTATTTCAATGGTTTCTGAAATTTTTGTTGTTTTTTGTTTTTTTAGTAGGAATTTTTCCTAGTGCCTACAATTTCCAACCAATTCATTTTGGAAATTTCTTTTCAATAGTGATTTTTCTCCTATAAATTCTATGTGTAATTTTTCTTCTAGTTATAATAGACATTTTTGGGTGTTGTTATTGCATATTGGGATTGATTGTTAAAATTCCTATTTTATCACCAGTGTTTTAGCTAACAATAAAACACCCATGTTAAAAATGGGACTTTTTAAAGTAAACACAAATATGAAAAACACCAAAGACTAGAAGAAAAATTCATAAAAGAAAAATCATTATTAAACGAAAGAAACAAATTGGAAATTGTTGACACAAGAAAGAATTCTTACTAAAAAACTATGACAAAAAAATAAAATTTCCTTTATAAAATAGAAAAAATCCCCAAAACAACACATTGAAAACAGAACTGCAAATTCTTATATAAAATCATAGAAATATTTAAAAAAAAATCAAATAACAATACAAGCGAAATAACTCAATTAAAATTAGATACAAAAACAAAATTTGAGTATCAATCAGTATAATCTATTTTTAAAAAGATATTGAGCACTTTTTTATAAAAACACATGAATTACATTTTATATATATATATATATATATATATACACACACACACACACACACACAGTGTCTGGATATTTCGTCAAATAACATTTCATCAATAGACAGTTGTTTTGTCCTACAGACACTTTGTCGAAAATCATTTTGCTGAAAAGATGTTTCGTCAACTTCGTTTTCCATTTCATCATGTAGATGCTTTGTTGAAAACCATGCTGAAATGATGTTCTCCTAACTTGGTTTTTGAAAACTTTTTTTTGTTGGGAGGATATTTTTGTCTTTTTTTTTTTTTTTTTTCACTTACAAAGTAAATTTTGTTATTTTTTAATTTTTCTATGTCTGCTGGATTATTTATTTTTAATCAATCACAAAATTGTTTTCTCACCCTATTCTCCCAATATTGTTCAAGATGTAAAATGAAATTATTTTTTGAAAATTGTTTTTCACCTTTGAATAGTCAATATATAGAAGACAACAATTTCCATGTGGGTGAAAGAAGACCAATGTAAAATTTAAAAAAAATGAACTTTTGTCAAATGTCACTAAGCAAAAAGATTTCTCAATGAAGCGTCCGCATGTCGAAATGGCTGTCAGCTGACTGTGAGTAGGTGAAACGTTATTTGATGAAAAATCCGAGAACCATATATATATATATATATTATATACACACACACACACACACACACACACACACACACACACACACAGAGGAATACCTTGAAAAGAATGGTTTTAATTAGAGTGAGTTTTGATGTAGTACAGTTATGTACTTACTGTATAATTTTTGGAACAAATCAACTGCATCAATCAAGAATATATATATTCTGTTCAAAATTTGTACAGTAATATCTAAACTGTAATTTTTCTTGTTAATATACAAGACAATGCATGAATATAAATATTGTCTAAGCATTTATGATCTAGTGCATTCAATCATACTTCTGGCCATTATCAAGTTCTGGGAAAAATTTCATTCATTTTTCTAGAACTTCAAAACATGGCATTTTAGCAAAGGCAAGTAGGAGTGCCTGATCCAAAATGTTTGACAATAAAATTCACTGGTTCCAGACATGCATCCTCTTGTATGTAAATGAGAAAAGCTAACAAAAAAATTTAAAGAAAAAACAATACTTGACTATTGTCTTTAATCAAACCTATATATTTCCCCCGCCATCCGAAAGTAGAATGTTCTTGTAGAAGCTTTCCGTAAGCTGAAATAGCTTAAAGCAAAGAAGCAAATACCTTTTAATTTGTACAGGGATGCTCAAAAGTTTTTTCCCTACACACAGAAATAGTGATAATGGAATGATAAGCTGCATCGAGTGAGGGTGGGATGTACAGGAGACTGGGGTAGAGGGAAGAGCAAAGAAAGTGTGCACTGCCTCTACAACAGCTTGCAGCAATACAAATGCTAAATGCTTTTTGCCTTCTTTGAAAAAGCGGTGCAAAGCAAATTTTCGAAGAGCGAGGGATACATACAATATAAGTAGATATATATATATATATATATATATATATATATATATATATATATATACATCCATATATATATATATATATATATATATATATAAATAAAAGTGATGTGTTTTTATAGAAAACGTGCTCAATATTTGAAAATAAAAAAAGAAAAAAATACTGCAAGTACAAGCTTTATACTGGCGGATACTCGTGACAAATCTTTTTCATGGTCCTTTGATCTTCAGGTGAGTTTGATCGAACTCACTTGAATATTGAAGGATTGTGAAACTAATCTGTCATGAGTATCTATCAGTATAATACTATATATATATATATATATATATATATATATAATGTATGTTAGTTCATATGGGAACTAACTTGGGTGATACAAGCACTTCTGGGCCCTGAAGGACTCAGTGAGAAAAAGTAAAAGTCTAAATTTAACCATGAAATAACTTTTTTGAAAAACAATACATGGCATTTGAACTCAATGAGTGCTTGGATTATTTTTTTCTAATCATTTTCAAAATTGTTTTCTCACCCGGTTTTTCCAATATTGTTTAAGATGTAAAATTATTCTTTTTTTCTGAATGTTTTCATTATGAAACCAGACACTTGTCCACATGTAAAAATAATCTAACTAACAAATAGGGAAGTGATATTATAACAGGGACAGGTGACAGTAATACATTGAAAATTAAAATAATTTTTTGTTGAACTTTGATCCATTTGATGATACAGTGTCAAATGATTTTTCACCCAACATGACATCTTTTGGTCATATCAACAAATTCTCTGTCATGATGGATTGGAACATATAGACAGAAAGACTAGATTATTTGAAGCTGATGATATTCATGATTTCTAGTTTTCCTTCTTTTTTCTTGAGCAGACATGTTAGAGGATTTAGTTATGCCAAAGTTGATGAAAATTTCTTGAGTTTTTGTCAACCTTTAAATGTATACAAGAAAATCTCAATGTCAATATAAAGGGGAATAACTACTGATAATAGTTACCTTCCTTCCACCTTACAGTAAAATTTTAATTAAAAAAAATTCAAGACATAGAACAGTTCTATCATTTTTGTTCTAGAACAGTTCTACAGTGAATTAGGAGTGGTATCAAGCAGTTTATGAAATTAAAAGTTGATTTTACTTTCCTACTTTGAATGACATTTTATTTAAATCAACTTCATTTCCATGACATATCGTTAAAGTATTATCCTGCTTGTTTGTAGGTATGACTGTTACACTTTCTGATTATTATTCAATCCCCTCGTATCTTTATTTCTTCCTCTTATTTTTACTCACAGACCCTTGCCATGTAATTAACAAGATAAAAAAAATGGAAGATAGTGCTTATGCTATGAATGAAATCAAAAGGGATTCAATAGCTGTCATTAATGCATTACCCTTCCCTCAAGAGTCTAGGGCCTAAAAATTGAGTTATGGTAGTAGTAGACTACAGTAATATAGACAGATAGTAAAAACAATCAATAACATTTTGTCTTCATTTCATTTGGTTTTGTGTGTTATAAAGGCCAATATTGATACATTCCAAAAGGTAATAAATTACCACATCTACACAGATACCCCCCCCCCCCAACTGCTCCTACTAAACAACAAAACAATACAGGAATATTCCCATTTCTTTCCTTGTAAACAGCAAAATATTTTCCCAAAATGATGGCTAACACCCATCATTATGCATCAAAACATGCCCACATAATAAAATTTTTTTTAGATGTAACACCGACTTTCTCTTGAGTTTTCTTCACCTTCAAATCATCATTTCATCAACATATACATACATATACATACATACATATATATATATATCTATTTGTTGATTATTCATGTAGCTAGTATTGATAATAATTTTTATATTAGCTTATGTTTATATATTTTTCATTATTACATAATCTCACATTTTATTACATTTTTGAAACTTAATACCTCTCTTTGACAAAAACATGTAGAATCATGAAAACACTTATGTAAATTGTAGACAACTATTACCTAATGATAGACTTCAACATTTCAAAATAATTCTACAGAAATGCAAACAATGTGAGGAGGGAACAAGATAGTCTTTTCACGTGTATAGAGCATGTGTAAAATATGCACAGGAAATACACAGTGTATTGTTTTTAAGGACAGTTCAAAGTGTTATGTGAAGAAACTTGTGTAAGGTTAGATAATCAGGGAATTGGAAGTCTTGCTTTT
Source organism: Thysanoteuthis rhombus (assembly GCA_963457665.1). Lineage (NCBI taxonomy): Eukaryota > Metazoa > Mollusca > Cephalopoda > Oegopsida > Thysanoteuthidae > Thysanoteuthis > Thysanoteuthis major. Next base: position 19,524,117 of record OY735236.1, on the reverse strand, counting down.
GAATTCATATGAAAAACCAAAACAGTGTTTTCCATAAAATTTCCAAGTGTTTGCTTATATACTGAATATATTGTAGAAGTGCTCTTCCACTACTGTAAATGGAAATAAAATTATTGTTAAAATTAATCAAATATCAACTCTTAGATTCCTGCATCACTTGAAACATCCTCTAAATGATGGTATAAAAAAATGATTGGACTCTTTTGTGAACTGAAAAGTTTCAAGAGAGATAACTTCAATCATATTATTTCCCTTGTATACCACAGTTATTTAATATGAATTCAAGAGTTAATAACTGATAAATTTAGTTTTTGTAAATACTTTCAATTTGATAAGAACTTATCTATAGATTCTTTCATCATTAATGTCCTATACATGTTTAAATTCCAATAACCTACAAAACATAAGAGTTCATTTTTACTGTGAGGATATTTATATATATACTAATGAGCCAAAATATCATGACCAGTGAAATGCGACAAGAATGACAGCTACTGTCTCATAAAAACTGCGCATGTCAGGGTCAGAGGTAAATAAGTATGTACAAGTTAGTTGGCTTTTGATGTGTTGGACAAGAAGAAAGATTTGAGTGACTTTAATAAAAGCCAAATTGTTATGGTCAGAAGACTATCAGAGCATTTCCTAAACAGAACTTCCAATTGTAGTGAGTTTCTATCGGCAGCGGTTTGAGAAGGCAAGAATCACCAACAGCAGACAAGGCTTTGGGTGTCTAAGACCTTTCAAAGCGGGAAGAGAATGGAAGCTTTCTTGTCAAGTACAAACCAACAGAAAGGCTACAATAGAACAGATTGCAGAAAGCTTTAATAAAGTTGAAGGAAAGAATGTATCTCAACACACAGTATATCAATCCTTGTTTTGCATCGGGATGAACAGCAGCAGGTCAATCAGAGTATCCATAATAACCAATGTTCATGGCTGAAAGTGTCTTCAATCGGAATATGAACATCATAACTGGACCTTGTATCAATGGAAGGAGGTTGCCTAGTCTGATGAGTCTGACTTTTCCCTGGATGTGGTTAACGGCAGGGCACATGTGCATTGTTATCCTGGGAAAGTGATGACATCAGGATGCACTGTGGGTAAACAACAAGCCATTGAGGGGCAGCGTGATGGTTTGGGCAATATTCTTCTGGGAAACACTGGGTCCTATTATTCACATAGAAGGTACTTTGTTGCGTACCACCTACCTCATTTCAGGAACACGAAGACTTCATAATGCTGCCCTGGCCATCAAATTCCCCAGACTTCAATCCCATTGTGCACTTAAAGGATGTATTTGACCAACAAGTTCATTCTGCAGAACCTTCACCTCGTAACTTGCAACTTTTGAAAGACCTGCTGGTAACATCTTGGCACCAGATCCCAGAGGAAACTTTTAAAGGTCTGGTAGAGAGTCCATGCTTGATCAGGTGAGAACCGTTTTGCAGGTACATGGAGGATCAGCACCTTATTAGACAGGTGGCCTAATGTTTCAGCTCATCAATGTTCATCTAGAGAATCAATATCTATCCACAATTTATGAGCTAACAAAGATAAGGAATTAATTGATATTCTTTAGTTTTATCAAAAATGGTTCCATGTGTTGGAAATTAAGCTTTATAAGTATTCAAATGTTAACTTTTTAAACTATGATCATTTGTAGACAGGGAAGCTTTTTGTATTAATTAGCACTGTTATCCCTTGCCATTTGTGGGGATCAGGAACACCAACGGGGTGCAAATGCACGGAATCAGTGAATAATTTTAGCTGACCTCCCCAAACCCTTCAGTCCCCCAAATCCATAAACCTCCACCATTCCGAGATTGTAACAGTACAAATAAATGAATGAATACAGTTAAACATTCAATCAAAATTTTAAATTTTGAAACTTAAGTTCATTTTGTCAGATGACAGATCTGTCAATTAAGGCAGAATCATTTTTTGTTGGGGGGTGGGGGGGGTCCAAAAATGTAAATACAACCTCAATCTGCACAGAAATCCTATCAGTGTTTGCAGAAGTATTTTTTCTGCTTTTACAACTAACTTTATGCTATTTTCTTGCAATTATAACAAAATTAAGGTTTCAAAGAAGACACTGAATTATTGCAATACATTTCAAAAGAGTGCTAAAAATGTGTGCAGTAGATGTCAGTAAAAAAAATATATGGTTAATTAAACGTAAATTTCATAAAACTTCAGTGTTAACAAGTCTTTTTCCTTTTCATGCTATTGTGTCATTCCATTTAAAAATCACCCAATGGTCTAATGGGCACCATCTTGGATTTTAATCAAAATTTCAGTAGGTGGCACCTTTCCTAGAGAAAATTTGATCCTAAAAATTGCAGCTTGATTGAATGAATGATTTAGAAGTTATTACAAATTGAAATTTGCCAAAATTTGTATGTTTTGAGCCAGAAGCATGGTTTTGCTAACTTCAGCACTTCATAACACTGACATTTAAGGAGATATCTAGCTGAAATTTGGTGCCTTTGTAGTTTCCTACTCAAATAAGCCATTTCATCTCTAGGGAGTTATGGGTCCTCTCAAACAAGGGAAAAATGGCTTTTTGGGAAAAGTCTACTTATATTTTGGGCAGCCACACAAACAAAATGAAGGACATAAAATAAAAGTTCCATTGGATTATCTTCATTCGATATGTTGCATTTTGTAAAACATTAAAACAGAGCTAAAAAGCATCAAATTCTTCCTTGTTGATCAAAACATCTGACATTTACTGTCAAAAATTTTACATACCCTTTATAAGTATAAAGTAATGTAGACAAAAAAAAAAATTGTTCACAACACTTTAACTACTAAAAAATAAATTTGTTTACAGTGCAGTGAATAGAAAACAAAAATTAGAAGTTTAAAATACCTTTGATTAATCAGTTCATGAGTGTAAGCAAGTTTGAGTTTTCAACTATGTTTATATTGTCTACCTAACTTTTGTTGATAATTTTCTACAACCTTTCTTCTTATTAATAAGACAAAGATTATTATGATGCATTTATGACTCCCTAACCTTTTGGTTTTGACAGTTTGCCACAATTATTGAAAGTGTGAATGGAGAACTCATGAATGGCAAGGGATAACTGCACTTGGTAAAATTCTGTGCTACCAAAGAATCAATATCCTTGCACACTTCTGAGGCTGACTTCATTTATGTTATCTGTATTTAATCCTCAATGTTTTTAATCATTCATGTTCACACACACACACACACACACACACATATATATATATATATATATATATATATATATATATATGCACAAAGGATCTATAAGCCCTTAGTCAAACGTTTGGTTATTAGCTGTATTTTAATCTGAAATTTTTGCTATATAGTCTTTGATCTATTTGTACTATCTCCTTCCTTGTGAATGCACTCATGTCAAAAAATGAATATTTGTCATGTAAAAAAATGCTATTTTCATCATTAAGCAGTGGACTTATTAATGTAACTAAGGACAAAATTTAAAAGCAAATAGCTTCATCCATGAATAAAGAAGATATTGATGGTTGAGTTATGAAAATTCCCAAAAGAAATGAAAACAATATGGACCTGAGGATCAAGTAAAAGGTTCAGCTTGAAGTTCATAGAAGGTTACCAAATTTGAGAGACACCCGAGAAAGACCAGAGAGTACGGTTGCTGAAACATTGCAATGAAGACAACAAAGATGAGGAAACTGGTTTGAAAGAAATCAATGTATAATAGTTTTTTGAAAATACTTTCAGGAATTCACATAGAAATAAAGCCTGAGAGTATGGCAGTCGGAATACTGCAATTAAGACTAGAAACATGAAGAGACTGGTTTGAAAGAAAGATTGTAAAATGGAAACAACACTTCATCTTGGAAACCCAGGCAAAAGGAAGTTGTAAAGAAGAATGGTTGAAACATTGCAATAAAGACAACAAGGATGAGGAAACTGATCTAAATGAATCAATTTATAATGGCAAGAAAACTGACTCAGGAATTCAGACAGAAAAAAAGCAGTCGAAACATTGCAATGAAGACAATGAAGACAAGGAAACTGGTTTGAAAGAATCAACCAACAATAATAAAAACACCTAATCTCAAATTCATACAGAAAAAGATATTGACATTTTGACCATAAAACAAACTGCCTTCGCAAGCAGACCCCAAATATTGGCATTGAAGGTTAGTAAGAAAAAATCACAATATTGTATCAAATTTCAATCTGCTAGATCGCATCTTGTGTTAATTCATAAGATTTTAGCTACATCCTTAGTGAAGGGTGATTCCAGATCAAATCAAACATCAGACCATCTCATAAAGATAGATACAAAATAAAGGTCTAGACATTGTAAATTGAACCCTTTCTTCAGAGCCAATACATTTGCTTCCACTTCATAAATTACTTTTTCTCAAAAATAAAAAATTAGGCTACAGACTTATCTATGTGCTTATGTACAGATAGAAAGATACACCGTGGACTAGTTTCAAATTTGTACAACTAATTATATGCAAACCATTGAATTATTTAGAAAAAGTTACTAAGTTCAAGTCTTATTCTTTTATTCTCAATGTGAATCTTTCAACTCAATGAATAGATTACATAATTGATGCACTGATATGATTTGAATTACATTTGCCTATAAATGAGATTTAAATGTGTAAACAAGTATTTTGAAATAGACTCTCTATAAAATTCTACTGACATTAGATCTAGCAAATGCTTTCTACATCTAAATCTAAAAGAGTTAGATTGGTACAAACCTTGTGTATACATTGTATAATGGATGCACTGAAATTTGTATGAATTAAATTTGCTATTCTGACCTTGGGTTCAGAATGAGATTCAAATAAGTAGACGAATGTTTGGATTTGGTCTTCCTCAAAAATTCAATGCCGTTTGATCATGCAAATGCTCTAAACTCAAACCTAATAGAGTTAGATAAGTGCAAATTCAGAAATCATTGAATAATTTATGCACTGATATTGCTTAAATTATGTTTGAAATTAAATTCAACCAAAGAACGGAATTTTGATGAGTGGGTAAATATTCAATATACTCTCCATCCAAATCTAATAGAGTTATATATGTACAAAAAATTAGATTAATTAAGATAATGCTATATCAAAATATTCAGGTCACTTGAACATCCTTCCTCCTAGAGTGGTCACTTGAACATTATTTCCCCAACTAAGTTTTGACAATTGAACAACCCCACAAAACAATCCAACTGTGGATAAAAGCTTTATTTTTTTGACAAAGTTTAAATATTGTATTCATTCATTAGAATACATAGATTTTCAAATTCACTATTGCCAAATCTGTCAGGTCACATAAATTCTCGTGGGTAGTACTTTGAAAATTCATGCTCACATTCCTGTACCACTTCAATGATGGACATATTGTAACAAGTGAATAGCTAGTGATGGGTCCTCCACATGCTGAAGAAGAATGATGGCTTAGAAGCGTTGTCAGCCATGACTCCTCTGAGCATTGGCAATTAAACATTTTCCTGATCCCAAACCAGTGTAGAGGGAAGGATGGTAAAGTGATCCATTTCTACAAAATGGATCCCAACTTTTGCATGTTATTCCCATTTAAAACTGGTACATAACTATGAATAAGTAGATATTGAAGAGGCTGTATGTTATGGCTATGAGATATCGTAGATATCAGAATAGAGCTTAGGTTCTAAGTAGAAAAAGAAAAGGCTTCTTTAAAAAAAAAAAAAAAAAAAGAATGTCATGACAAATATTACAAATAATCAATTATGTAGTGAATCAATTCAACTGTTAAGGGAAAAGAATGGTCTCAAACAATATGCACGCTAATATTCAAAGAACAAAGATCTCTACATTAATTTCTGTATAATGAATAGAAGACATCTAATTCTATATCCCTTCAAGCAAAAACTATTCATTACATAAATGAAAAAAAAAAAAAAAAGATAGCTGCAATATGTCATCTTTTTACAGCATTCTTAACAGCAACAACAAGAAAAAATAACAAAACTCAAAGTTAGAAGAAAAAATGAGTGAAAAAAAAAAAAGAAGAATTTGTTCAAACCTGAAATAGAGAAAGGAAAATGAAATAGGGAAATGTAGGCTATACATGGTTAAAAAAAAAAGGGAGTTATTCATCTCAGAACAAAACATTGAAAGATGCATTGAATTAAAGAATCGCTCAACATTGAAGAATAACTGTAAAAAAAAAAAGAAAGAAAACAATCAGTAATCGAATAACAAAGTTTAAAAAAATTTCTTTATTTTATATCTTCGAATACATAATCTTTTTAACATGCGACATTTTTGTAAGTTAATTACCTTGAAGAGTTACTTCCCTTGTTATTACTAGACATATTTTCCCATAGGATAAACTTATTTCAAAGTTGTTTCAATATGTAAAAATAAATGCTATGAACAAATAAAAACTTGATTGCGTGTAAAAAAAATGTAAGCAAAAATAAAACAATCATGAGCTAAAATTTCCTTTCAAAATTATTGGCTGCTAAAGGTTATGAAAAAGGAATTTTTATAAATGTCTTGGAATCTAGAATTGAACAAACTTAGGAAGAGTAAGAATTCATAGTAATTCCTTTCATCTTGAACATTTTCACAGTGAGTAAACAGCACAAATTGGGAATAATAAAGAATAAGAGAGATTTGACCTTGTGTCCCTTTTTCCTTGAAAGATGTTATAGTTGGGAGGGATGAAGGATAAGTTTAAGGATTAGACATGATCTTCTGCCATTCGTAATTGCTCTAGTAGAACAGCAGTAAATAGTCAGTTTCCTGAGGTAAAAGGAACGCAAATTTGAATCTTGCCTAGATCTTATTCTTCATTTCCAGTCTCCATTGTAGACTGACGGTCTGTTTAAAATTGATATAAAAAGCAACTAAAAAAATTCAAGATGAAAGAAAATACAAATGAAAAATTAACTGTTGAATTCATAGAAGAAAAGATTAGTAGTTATTCTCCTTCATGCTAATATTTAATCAAGGGGAATAATTACTCAAAGTTACCTTCTTTTCAGTTTGAGGTGAATTTTCAATTTATTTTTCAAAACTCAATCTGATATAATAGATTTGACAAGATTTCCTTCCTTCACTGCAGAACCTTGCTGTCAATTAGGAGTGTTATCAAGCAGTTCATGAATTCAACAGTTAATAATGGTCAGAATCAATTTTCAGCAATGACTTTGCAACCAAAAGAGATCAACATCAAAGTGTTGGAGAGACTCCAGAAAACAGAGATAGATTGAAATTAATATCAATTAATGCATTTGCTTGGTTGTCATTTTGGAAGGGTTTGAAGAGAATTGAAACTTAGAAATGGACAGACCTATAATCTTCTATTATCATTACCTTCTTTTTGATTATTAAATGAAGTATTATGACCCATTGTATAAAAATCTACTACTATTCACCTCATCTACATTTATTTTTAGTCGTTATCTCAACATCAACTCAGACTGTCACTCTATAGCAACATGAAAAAAGTGTGGATTGTAATTAAAGAAAAAGCTCCTGGTGAGATCCAAACTTGTGTCCCTCTTGCCAAGTTTACACCTAGCAGCTATGACCACTTAGCTACAGAAGCTTCATGACTAGAAGAGAATAAATCTCTCAGTTTAAACCCACTCTTTACTCTGAATATTGGTGCTAAATTTGTTCAGTTTTTGTACCACATAGTAGTAGTATTAAAGCAATTATTTTATTTTCTTAAAAAATTAAGATGAAAATAAAAAGTAGTCAAAATTAATACAATGGGTTTAAGTTTTATTTTTTGTATACAAAAATAAAATAGAATAGAATAAACTCACCACTTGAGTTGGATGTCTGTATTCCATATTAGTTAAATTTACGAGTTTCAATTTTTTTTCTATACTTTACAACGAAAATATATTTTGGTGCACAGGATTTTACAGAAGGTTCTAAGAAAGGAACTTTTGGCATACATAATTTATTCTTCAATTTGTTTTTTATTGCCAGAGAAAAAATCTCGACACCTTGGTGAAAATCCTTCACTACATATTTGCAAGTTTGGGCCAGAAGGGGAGATAATTTAAGCTTTACCACAGACACACAGGAATTAAAGTAGCATCAAATTTGGAAATCAAGTAAGTCTGGAGACAGAAGCCTCAAGAGGCTGTTATTGAACCTGCCATCAGACTCACTTCATAACCAAATTTGATGCTATTCAAATGCCTGTTTTGAGCAGGTCTCTAAGAAAGCTCAGTTTATATCCCCTCCTCACTAAATCTGTCAACTCTGCTTCCCTAATATTGAAGGCTTTTCATTTCTCTTTAGCAGTAAAGTAAAGTTTATTTACGAAAGGTTTTATTAATGTTTGTTTTCCTACATGACAACAGGCTGTAATTTAACTTCTTTTTTCCAGTTTGAATAAAAACAGATTTACTTAGTGATATTTACTGTGACTATCTTATTGTAAATTCATGCATTTTACATTATAAACTTCAAATAATGCAATAAAACATGACTATCAATTTTTGACAAGTCTTTTTTTCATCTTAATTTTGTTGTTTGAAGAGTAGCTGTAATAATCTTGAATCATTTGAATTTTTTAGATGGAGCATTTTTATGATTATCAATTTTATTAGTCTTTCTTCCATCTAATTTTTGTTGCTTGTTTACAACTTGAAATTATAGATATAACAGTCTTGAGTTGTCTGGTTCTTCAAGATGAAGCATTGCCCTGATTATTAAATTTTGGTTAGCTTATCTTTGATTCTTATCACAACATCTAGGGCAATTGATTACCATTGAGTAAGCACTATGTATCAGAGAATAAAGAATAAGTTTTCAGCAAGATTTGACCTTGCATCCCACATCCTCAATAGCCTGTCTGATGTGAACAGTGTCTTACTTATTAGGTTTTAGAAGTCAAGCAACAAATATCATTTAAATTTAATCATAGAGCTACATTGAATACATAGATCATTTTATTCTCAACATCATTTTGTTCACCTCTTAAATTTATAAGAGAAAATTTGAATGTAAATATCAAGAGGAATAGCTTTACTGATCTAATTTACCTCCCTATCAGTTTTGGGTGAATTTTTGAAATTAACTTTTTAATCCATCTCACATTAACTTTAACAAAACGTGTTTCTTCTACCAAAGAGCTCTGCTGTTAGGAGCAGTTTCATGAATTCAAGAGTTGAAAAAGCAAAAATATGATGGAAGTAAAACAAGTCAAAAACTAATAAGGATAACAATGCTTCATCTAAGAAACTCTGCAACTACTTCTATGTGTAAATAAGCAACAGAAATATTATGAAAGAAAAACTAGTCAAAATTAAGTGACAATTCCATTTGTGAAAGAAAGGTATAAGATAGAAGACTGGAGATCTCCAAAATGTAAAAAATTACTTTGGATTTTGATATATTTTGGAAGCAATTACAAAATTGGGTATTCATAGTGAGTATTTAAACATGAAGCACATTGAATATACACATCATTAAACTTGGAGATTCTTATGTCCGCATATACGATAGAGATTAATGTAAACCTAACTATATCAACTTAATGGATCCTACTCTTATCATTGATGATGTAATTAACAACTTTTGTACATTATTCTTCAGCAAATTTGGGTTTTTTTAATATATTATTAAAAGATAAAGATTTAAAAGAATGATACATTTTTGATTTTGGCTTTGTGGTGTGAATATTTCACAACCGATTTGAGGTAAATATACAGAAAAGCTGCTTTAAAATGTGTGAAAAGAAACAAGTTCTTCACATCAGAAGCTGTTTTTGCTTTGTAGATATATTTGTTTAGAAGGCAGTTATAAGATGATTTTAAGCAATTAGACTGCATGATTTAATTGTTGGCATTTATTGATTTTCATGCAAGAATTTTGATTGAACTGAATTATAAAAGACAAATGTAGAGAAGTAAATAAAAGGGTCATTTTTGTTGGTAATGGTGACTTACAATTGAACCTCATTTATTGCCAATCTAATTTGAGAGAGAGTCAGAGTAGGTGTGAAGGACAGAGATGTATAGAAAGATAGGGCGGGAAAGAGATAGAGGAGAAGAATGAGTGGGGAAGAGATAGAGGAGAAGAATGAGTGGGGAAGAGATAGAGGAGAAGAATGAGTGGGGAAGAGATAGAGGAGAAGAATGAGTGGGGAAGAGATAGAGGAGAAGAATGAGTGGGGAAGAGATAGAGGGAGAGATTTAAAGTGTTTGGTTCAATGTTTTGAGCATCAGACAAGTTTCTCTAAGTCTGCATATAATGAGTCAAATTATGTAAATATTTTGTCATAATTTTAGAAAACAAAACAGCTAAACAGTAACTTACAAACTGCCTTTGAGGACCAAATTGATTTTAAGAAATAAATACTGCTTCAGACTGGAAATAATAGCACTTGTTAAAATGATAATTAAATACCATCATTTAGTTATCTATAATATTACTATTCTGCTTGTTTCTATTTTCCTCAGCTCAAACTTCATGCTTTAGTTTAGTAAGATAGTAGGAACGGAGGAGAAAAAGTTAGTTTACTGAAGGGAGAGGGGAGAGAGGAAAGTTAGGCAGTTTAATAAGTAGGTAGAAAAGGAGAGGGGATTAGAGAAAGTTAGGTAGTTTAAGAAGAGGGGACGAGATGTTTGTATATGAAACTAATTCATGTTTCTGTAACGTTTAGATAAAAACATGGAAGGGTGAGAGAAGAGCAGAAGCATGAGATAATGGATAATCTTAGTTTTCAACACTCGTGGAATTTAATGAATTCAGTTGGTTTTAATGATTAAAATTGTAAATAAAAAAATGTTACTTCTGTCAAAGTTGGATTTTTTGCAAACATTAAATGAGGCACAATTATAATCATCAGAAAGTATGCTTTTGAAAAAAAATGGCCCAAGACACTTGGTGCATGTTATGAAAAGAATTAACTTTATGGCTTATATAACAAAATAATACTGTGGAAAAAGCTCATATTAAGTTCACTGTTATTAGATGATAGATCCCTCTACAAATATTAAGACAGAGCTTAAACGGAGCTTTTCAATGTTTAAAGTTAAAAAAAAAAGTGTTTTTCTTTTCAATCATTTTAGAACAAGTAAATTTGCACAACCAATTTTTGATTTTTAGAAAATTTTGATTTGAATCAGTTCAGAATAAAATGGCAAAAACTAAACCAATAATTTGGTGCATATAGTTCTATGGGTTCAAACTGGACTTTTAAATCATCTTTTGAGCTTAAAATCATGTTATTCAGGGTAAATAGAAAGTAATTTCACAGCAAATATATTTTATCAAAGTAGTTGTTTTGGCAAAAAGATCAACTTACTATGCACCTACCAAAAAATGATTTTTTTGAACAAACTCATTTTTGACTGTTTACAAATATTGCTTATATTATTGTATATGAACACTTTGATGGCAAATAAGACCGGCCTTTAAAAAACAAAAACAAACGTATCTCAAAAGGTCAACAAAACCTTCATTGTCCAGCTTCTATTTTGGCCAGATCTTGAAGGAGAGTGGGTGATAAATTAGATGGATCAAAGCCAATTAATTTTCTCTCATAAGATTCTCTGCAGTAATAAATGGGTTCTTATATGACATCAAATGCAGTAAATGTTAAATGGACTACAATTAAAACAAACATATTGGTGGTGTAAAAATGTTCAATTCAAAAAAAAAATTAAATTAATTGAGGATAAATATTGTTGATAAAATAACCAATTTTTTGTCTAATAAAAATGGATGCATTTGTTGCTGAACTGGCTAATTGCTTGATAAATATAATCCACTCTCCATTTCCCCAATGCTCACATCTCTTCTGCTTTTTGTGTTTTCAACTACTGTTAATAATGGTACCAAATAATATCTTTATCTTTTTATTCCAGAATTCATTTATTTCACTGATATGCATGTTTACACCAGTCACTGGTCGTCACTGGGGATCAAGTGACAGCAAGTCTCCTGTATCTTCTTCAGTCTTGCAATCCTTTTATTTGCTTATTAGTTGTTGTTGTACTATTACATCATTAACAGGAGTTATATCAAAGAGTGAAATGGATCAGGTGAAATAGACCAGTGGAAAGACAGATGACCAAGAAGTAACAATTTTTCAATGATTCTGTTTATTTTGGAATTAAATTTTAATTTGTAAAAACAAGGAAAATTTTCCTGTGCACTTATTTGACATTTAACTGCAATTATATTATATATATATATATATATATATATATATATATATATATATACACACATATAATTGCAGTTAAAATTGTGTGTGTGTGTATATATATATATATATATATATATATATATATATATATATATATATATACGCACATACCAAAGTGGTCATTAGTAGGTGAGGCTTTGAATTGAGTTGAAAGTAGGAATAATATTTATAAAGATTGTTTATTTCAATCTAAATTTGAAATTTAAGTATCTTGTGCATTTTTTTTAATACATTAGAAATTCAAATTTCAACATGCTTTTTTTTAATATGGAAATCTTTCAACCATATGTTTATTATCTACATATATTTAAATATATCTATACATTTATATTTAAATATATTTTAAAGATTATTTTCCCACATTAAAAATTTATTCAAAAGCTTTCACCGATTGAGGAAATAGTGTATGCATATGTATGTATATGTAGGATTAGTGGAATGTAGGATTAGCAATTGGGCTGATTAAGTTTTGAGCCTGGGAACCCTCCAGAGAGAAAGAAAATAGTTTCATTAAACTACAATCAGTTAATTGAATTACAAGTATTTCAAATAACATTTTAGTACTTGTGTAAATATTTTGTTTTCATTTCTGGATTATCCCTAATTCTGTTGAATGATAAAAAGACTGAAATTGATTCTTAGAACTTCATGATATATGGAGGACACAATACAATGATACAAATTATTAAACAGAAGTCACTTTCTTCTATTCAATGATAGGTGGGGCACAGAGGGTCCTACTAAAGTTCAGCTTAGGGCCCTGGGGTTGTGGATAATCTGTCATAGTGTGTGTATGTGTGCACGTGTGTGTGTGAGCACATTTAGGCAGTCTATATGCATGTGTGTACATTTAGACAATAATTTTCAATAATATAAGTTGAAGGCCACAGAAAAGGAATTTTTTTCACTTTAGAAAAGAAATTAATCATTTTTGTTTCCATTGGAGTAAACATTAGTTAGTGAATAGTGTATACAAGAACTATTTATAAGTTTCTGATCAAGGGCTTTCAGCTATTTGTCTAGCCATTTTAAGGTTCAGATTTTTCTGATATAGGCCAAGACCTCAATAACTGAACAAAACTATAATTATAGATGTAAATTGCTATAAAAAAAAAAAAAATCAACATGGTGCTGCCATGAATAAAGCAATATGTGAGCAAAGTTCTTATCTTGACAAAATGTATCAAACTGTTCAGTGCTGGACTTGGGAATAAGCTAAATAAGCAACAGCTTAAGGCAGTGATTCTTAAACTGGTAAATGAGTCACCAAGGGTGAATGAAATTGACTAGAGTGGGGAAAGAATGTTAAATGATTCAATTCACTAAAATATTGTTTATTTATTTTCTCTATGCTTAATAAAGTAATTCTTTGTGATAAGAAAACATTATTCCTGATTATCTGACTCAGTGTTCTCAAAATATCATTTACTAACTTAATGTTAACTAGAAAAATCACAACTTTTCTGTGTTAATTTTTTCTATCACTCTTAGTTTCTTTCATATATTTTTAGGATATTAAATTATTTTTAATAAAATCAACATTTTTAATAAAATCAAGAAATGAGTTAATTTATCTTTTAAACTTATATAAAACGAATTTTGTAAATTATATGCAAAGGAGACTGAAACAAAAATGATTGAAGATCTAAGGAAATTTAGTTGCAAGCAAATGGAATTTTGAAGTCTTGAAAAAAAGTTCTGTCCAAGTTTTCTGAGATCTACTGGCATAATTTTCAACAAGAGACCTCTGAACTTTATATAGCTTAGGTCTAAATCCAGTACTGCTGTTAATACATTCTAAATCCCAGTACCTTTAAGAAAGACTTGATCAGTTTCAAGTTCTGTGTTTTAATGATAAGGGCCTTAAGGATCTCAAACCTTTTTGTTTAAAAGAAATAACACATGTAGTATTTGTACGTGATCATAAGTGTCCAAAAATTGATTATATTACAATTTTAAACAAGTAGATGATTGAAGTTATATAAAGTTGATCTTTGGTATGCAGAAATATATTTGACGTACCATATTTGATCGCATATGAGACACCCCTCTGAATAGCTTGAAAGGTAAATGTAACTTTCATTGTCCAGCTCATCATTAGACAGAGCTTGAGGAGATGTTGAAAAACTGTGTGATAGATGGGAAGAATTCAAGCAAATGCATTTTTCCCTCAATATTCCCTGCTAAAATAAGGGTTGGGGTAGGGTGTTTTTTTAAAATATGCTATCAAATACAGTACTTAACTCAGTTGTATTTGATAATAAGCTCATAAAAATGTTAAAACTATGACCAATGAAAAGGCAATTTGTGGTGACCTGATTAATTAAATTCCTTATTCATAAGCATTTTTAACAGCTAGGCATTATCTGTCAGAATTTCTGAGATGAATCATTATCATTATACATGATTTATTTGGACTGCTGTCTTCATCTTGGTAATTTTTATATACCAATTTGAAATGACCGGTGTTCCTCATTTTTAAACTATTAGCTTGTGCCGATAGACTATCTTATTTGTATGCAAAACAAGTAGGTTAAAAAATTGTCTAAAATTTCCGGCTGAGTTTCAGCATTTTAACATCATCATTTAGTCAGATAATTTGAATCTCAATTGATTGACTTTTGTTTTGCAACTCATGAAGATTAGCTGGAAAGTTATGAATACAAGAATATTTACAGTTACTGAATATGATAAAACATCTCTTAGTAAGGACTGTCCAAATAAGACCAATATAGACAACTGAAGAAGGCCAGAGGGTACACAACCAAAATGTTGTGAATATAAAAACAATCAAGATGAGGATAACAGTCTGAATAAATGAATGTATAGGCACTTTTCTTACTCATCACGTCATTAATGGTTTAACTAGAGAAGTTTATAAATATACTTTCAGAGCCAGGTTTCAATTTACAGATGCTCCTCACTTAATGACATGATTTTTTTACTTGATGATGCTACACTAGCGACGAGTATTCAGTAGTTATTAAACTTTCAAGTTTATAGTTTTGGTGGGCGAGCAATGCCGTGCTGGCCTGATGATGTTGCACAATATTTCCACTGGGAAAAAGACAAGTTGGGCCATTTGATGATGGAAAAATTATTCATCACGTGAATGGAACATCATTTACAAAAGCATATACCACTAAGCTTACTGGGGATACATGCTAAGGCAAGAAGCTAGCAGTTCTGGTCATACGTGTGGGGGTAGGGGAGCCAGTTTGCATGGAATAATGATCTCCAGAAGGGCCTACTCAATAGGCATAACAAGAAAGGGGTGAGGTGATGAGAGCAATTGCCACACCTTTTTTATAAATCATTCTAGTTCTTTAATTATGTTCAGTTACTAGCAAGTACGTCATATACACTAGATGTACATTCATATAGCCATACATAAATCATTAGTATTTAGCACTGCAGAAATACTCAATGAGCAGTTTCAAATGAGGTCAACATTTCCCATCTAGTCTGGGTCTTCTACCAACTCTGGACCTGGAAGCCGACCTGATACCCTGAGGGAGCAAGCTGATGACCCTATATAGACCTAGACTTTTACAGTGAGCTGCAATGGCTTTTATATTATGACTAATCCCCATGAAAAAAAAAAAAAAAAAAAAAAAAAAATCAAGGATGTATCTGAATTTCAATAAGATGATACTTGGAAAGAAGAAAAAAAAAAAAAAAAAAAACATCTGGATTTGTCCAAGTGGAAGAGTCCACCATTTCAAATGGTAGGCAAGGGCAAAATTGTTCCATTAAAGTGGAGGAGTCCATCGTTTCAGACAGAGAAACAGGAAAAAAAATCAGTGATAATTAAGGAAGTAGATTGCAGAAGCATTAGCCTAGTCTAAGATACGCTAGGGTCATTTTCACCTTGTGATTTTTTGCTTTACAACGGGCCCATTGGAACAACCTGGTTGTAAGTAGAGGAGCATCTGTATCTGGGTTACCAGATTTGGCCAGAAGGAAAGATAATTTGAGTTTCATCTCAGAGACTTACACACATGTATTAGAATGGAATCAAATTTGGAAATTGAGTCAGTCTGGAGGGAGAGTTCAATATCAGCCTGTTAAGGCAGGCCTGTCTCAAGAGGTTGATAGTGAATCACTTGCTTGATAACAAATTCAACACTGTTCTAATGTCTGTGTTGGGTAAGTCTCTGAGATATAGCTTGGATTATCACTCAATCAAGTGACCAGGGAGATTAGTAAGGGCTACATCTTATGTAGGGATGCATTTTTCATGCAAGATTGTCTACTGAAGATATTGTTTGCATCCAAAACTTCAATTGTTCAAACAAAAACACCAAGTAAACAACATTTTTAAACTTACAGCATTATCATAAAACCCACAAGAAACATTGTTCTTTTTTTTTTAGATTCATTTTTCAAATATCAATTTCAGACTTGAAAAGCTCAACAAAAATTGTAAATATAAACAAGTAACCAATTATGTATAAGTGTTGGAAGTGTAAATATAGGGAAAAGAATGATTTTTCATATTCTTCTCTCTCATAACAAAAACTGCTGGTTGGTGGGCTAGTTGAATCTTATTTAATTGTTTAATGTTAGATATTTAGAAATTGGTAACGCCAAAAGATGCCGGTATAAAATGGAAATAACTCCATAAAGTAAATTTTCTGCCCCTTGAATGAAAATCCAAAATCAAATTGTTTTCAACATCGAGTAGGCGAGTGTATGAAACGTCAAAGGTTTGTAAGGAAAGGGTTGTATTATTTTTGTGTCCATTTTAAAGAAGGGAGATAATCCAATTTTAATTTTGAAGGAGTTACCTCCATTTCACCTACGCCTTTTCGGATATCACCTGAAAATCTCCTTTTTAATAACTGAGTTCAAAATGTCTCAGTAAGCATGAAGTATGCTTCTTATCCATGTTCTGTTATAATCTATGTTGTGCGTATAAACACACGAATAAGGATATATATATATTTCACACACTTGTACATGTGAGTGAGTGTGTGTATAAATAACAGAGTGATGTAACTATTCATAGAAATTAACATAAATGATATATTAGCATATGTAGTGTGTGTGCGTGTTTGAGTGAGAGCGAGATGTATTATTTCTAAAAAATTAGCAGACATCATACGTTAGTATATGTAGTATTATAATTTTTGTTAGTGTTAAGGTTTCTAGGAAAATTAAGAAGTTTCAAAAAAGTTAAAAAAAAAAATAGTGAAGAATTGACAACTCAAAACTTTTCGAACTCCGATTCCCAAATTATTTTTTGTCAATAACAAGAGCTCATTTGGATCAGTTTAGCATCTCCCTCCCTTAGAATGGTAATTTGAACATCATTCGCCTATAAATTATGACGTTTAGACACCATCCCTTGTTGAAGCAGTCTAAAGGGTAGAAATGTTTCATTTTATTAACAAAGTTAAAGATATTGTTCACTAATATGAATACACGAATTAGTCAGTCATGGGTTATCCCCCCCTTAATTTTTTGCAATTAAACATCCCCCCCCTAATTTATGAGTGTGGGGGGGGGATGTTAAAGTGATCAGCTCAGTTTTACTCTAAATTTAAACATATCACTTTCCAGCAAGATTGAGAAATGGAAAGTCAAGAATATTGGCTTGAATTTTTTCTGTGTTTCAAAAATGATAAAGAAATGCTTCCACAATTAATCTAATATTTTTCTATTGGATAAAAAAATTGAATTTTTCAACAATCTTAATACTTCGAAGACATGAGATGTATAGAATTAGTCAGAGGTGAATTATTGAATTATCATTACATGGCCTCTGTTGGTCTGGCAAAATCGATTTGCTCCTAGAACCAAAGATTCTGGAAAATTGGCGTATTATTAATCTTTTTTTTTTTTACTGGGTAATGATTTAATTTATATTAAAAAATTGAAAATTTCCTAATTCCAATATTATCTATACTTAGATCAAAACACTGTACTTGAAAAACAAAAATCTAGATAGAATAAAAAAAAAAGTTTCTTTAGTTTATATAAAATTGGTAAATCTATATTCTCATTGGTACCTATTGATTCAAATTTTTGTTATTACATTTTGTACTATATGGTAAAATTTCAACTATTTTCCAACAAAAATTCCTCAAGGTAAATGAACCTTTCAAGTTTTAGTCCAAACCAGTAAGAGTGGGGGAAAGCAAACACAAACAAATATCAATAGAAAATAGTCACATTAAAACTGGAAGCATCAATTTTTCCTTTGGGTTAAAATTTTGGTTAAAATTCAAAGAAAATAAAATCGAAAAAAATCAAAGAAAAAATCAAAAACAAGAAAAGCAAACCAATTTCTAAAGGAGAAAACATAACAAATTGGAAAGTCTGTGGGTGATGCGATAACCAAAGTTCTTTGATAATGTTCATATTTTTCATGTTAGGACAAGTGTTATCTTATTTTTTTTCTTTGTTCAAAAAAAAAAAAAAAAAAAAATATATATGGAAGATCTTTACGGACACCCTTCAACTTAGTATAATCAGTATTATTATTTTAAATATCTAGTTAAGAATTGATATATTGTACTAATACTCCATAACCTGAGGATAGAGAGACAGCTCAAACATATCAGAAATTGAATGAGTTGTCCCACTTCCACTCTTCACAAACCTTTTGAATCGGGGTAAAAAATATATAATAATATTAATTCCATAAAATGTTATCAAAGTACATTCTTATGCAGGAATTGTCTCCCTTGCACTTTCACTGGGGGGAATATCTTGAAAATTTTGCAATAGGAGATTAGATTAGAACTCTTCAATTTGGAGATATATTTGGTATAGTCTATGTGAAAATTAAACTAGGATTACTACAAACGTACCACCAATTTTCTGGCACCATTTTTTCAATCATATCAAAATCAAAAGTTGACAATTTTTTCCGGTTTTCATTCTAATTCACTGATAAGTGGTATTGTGTATGGAGCAATCTACTAATAGTTCACCCTACAGTGATTGTTACTGCTCCATCAATTTTGTAAAATTCATTGCCTAATTTGCTTATATCTAACATTTGTTTCATTCAAGTTTCCAACAGTCATAATATCTTAAAGATATGTGCATACTCAGTGGGTTAGAGTTGTATTACTGAATTATCATCAAATGACCTTTGTCTGGCAAAATGGATAATCAGGCATAGTTCTGGGACCAAAGGTGCCAGAAGATTGCTGGTGTACTTGAATATACTTCATCTATAAGGAAATAACATTACTTGATCGATCATAAGTTTAGTTAAGTTGAAAAGTGTCTGTATATAGTTGGAATTCAAAGAGCAAACTGAAATGAACAAACAAATAATGAGTGGGTCCTCGAGTGGCAGTTAAAATATACTCCTTTCACAAATATCAGGCAGTGTAAAGGCACTGTAACCATTCCTAACAGGAGTTGTGTGGTCTCTAACACTAACCACAGGTTCTGGGTCGAGGACTAGAGATGGACTGCCCTCAGTATATGGTTTGAAAGTCAGAAACTGCATTTGGTGCGGCCAGTAGACCGCTGGTGAGTATTGTTGTTTTAGTGGTGTGGAGAGGTTAAAATATTCGAAGGGTATGCTCAGCACTACTGACCTATCATCGGTTTCGGTTGCTGAATCTCGCCCAGAGTCCTGCCCAAGGGAGTGAAAGGAAGCAGAAGACACAACCCCTCCCATATCATTTGTGGGTGTGGTACAGCTGGTCCGGTAGGATTCCAGTGACTGACGGGCACTTGTGCTGCCACTCCAGTTAC
This sequence comes from Thysanoteuthis rhombus, assembly GCA_963457665.1. Lineage (NCBI taxonomy): Eukaryota > Metazoa > Mollusca > Cephalopoda > Oegopsida > Thysanoteuthidae > Thysanoteuthis > Thysanoteuthis major. The sequence continues at coordinate 19,504,190 of OY735236.1, read as the reverse complement.
CTGAGGAAAAATAGAGAAAGGTACATGAAGATATTGGAAAAGAAATGGCAATCATTTGGTTATTGCATAAGAAACGTCTTATTTTTTGGCATCATAATGCTAAAAGTGAAAGATTTACAAATGGAATTGCATTTTTGTGCAGGTTCAATGTAATTTGGTATTATTGGAGGTTTTTGAATATGAACAGCTATGGTACCAAGAAGGACTAATTTTCAAGTATGATTTCAAATGTGGACATCATGCTACACAAATTGATAATACTACTACAGTGCAAACTGTTCAGCATTGGTTCAATATATTTAGGACTGGAAATATGAATGGTAATAAGCTTAGAGGGAAGCCCACACCTGTTCTTAAGTATGAGCTATCATGGGCTACAGTAGCCAACAGTCTACAAGCAACGGTTCAAGCACTGAAAACTGAAGGACTATAAGAGTGACCACATCAGGTCATCTAAAGGCAATAGGAAAGTTAAAAAAAGTTGTGAAAATGGGTCCCACGTGTGCTGAAGGAAGTGCTCTAGGACAGTTCCAACTCTAAATCTTTCAATTGACTTTGTCTAAGCTTGGAGTATTTAGATATGAAGTTTTGCAGCATTCGCTATGTTCACCTGAGATTTCATTTACAGATTATCATCTATTAGAGTATCTTTGAAATAAGATTTATAGTTAATGTAGTTATCAGCTAAATTTTGATCTGAAATTTTCACTGTATAATGTTCGATCAACATGATTAATGGAGAACCCCAAGACATAGATTACGTTGGAGAGAAGAAAATTGTGTAGCAGGAATCAAACATGAGACCGATATGATAGTCACTACAACATAGCTTTGCTCTTACCATTGAGCTAATCAGTCGCAGTTAATACAAAGCTCCGAATAACTGTTCCAACTCCGAATTCCCATTTTGCTTATTCACAGTCTATATTTGCTTTATTTGTTTATATATATATATATATATATATATATATATATATATATATATATATATATATATATATATATATATACACATACATACTAGAATTCCATGAGAAGGACCCAATAAATATAAGAGATAAGTAAAAGTAAAGAAAAGACTCTAGTTGGATATTATTTCATATTTAATAACTTGGATAGTTTGTGAGAAGTTTTTGTGTTTCCAAGCTCACAGAAGAAATTTCTGACTGATTTCAATAAAATTATCAACAGAAAAAAAAATTTCTTTCTCATATATATATATATATATATATATATATATATATATATATATATATATATATATATATAACATGTACACACAGATGCACATTTAAATCTATAGGTATTTACTCACCAGATGATGATTGTCTCTCTTCTTTTCGACGTTTTGAGATTTCTCGTAAACGTACAGATGTGGTCCAGTCTTTTGGGAGACTCTCCCAAGGGAAATCATACTTCTTGGCTTGAGCACGGGGCAAGGTATTGTTGGAAAAGTTATAGTACTGACCACTTTTGACCCCATCATTCTTCTCGGGATTTTTCAGTGGTTGTGATTTGGCTATCCCCTCAGGCATGCTCAGTGTTTTGGCCATACTCAAATGGGTCTCATCCAAACCATCATGACTTGTCAAAGGTGTCTTGAAAAGGTCCAGATTTAGTGATTGCCGTTGGGGCCTTTGGCTGATACTAATGAAATTTTTGATCTTGTCACTAATTATGCTTGATCGTTTCTGGTACCGTCGGTTGCTGCCCGAACTTATAGACAAATCATCCTCTAGGCTGAAGTGTTCCGAGGTATCTATATGAATTGATCTACGATCACTGAGCTTGGAACCCCGTTCGAGCTTCTGGTATTTCGACTTCTTGCATCTCGGCAGGGACCGTGACCTGTTGCAGGAGATAAATCTCGAAAAGAAGGACTGCTTTGCGAAGCTCTCCCATTCAGATTTCTCCTCCATCTTTCCATCGATCTCGTCAAAGTACTTGGCAAACGTTTCATCCCTACCCTCCTGCGGGCCGAGATCATTAAAGCTATACGTCCGAGGATGCCTCCGAGGCCGTAACTTATCAGAGTTTCTCTTTCGACTTTCAAACTCTCGAACTTCTTGCATGATACTTTCTGGTAATCCAGATATTGAACGCCTCCTGGTACAGCGAGAAGATAAAGTACCATTCTCAAGCTCACGCAGGGAACGTCGGAATAAACACATCCTTTCAAAACCTGCTCCAGAAGTGTCAATAGAGACTAAAATCGAAGGTTGGGACTGCGATAAGCGTTGTTGGTCCTCACTGCATGATGTCAACTCTTCTTCGTCGTCAACATCAAAGTTTAGCTGGTCAAATGAGTGGACTGTCAGAGAACGGTGTGGCTCTTTCAAGGTCTTGTAACTCTTGTTGAATTGAAGAGGTGGATTCTGAAATTATGTAAAAGAACAAAAGATTATTTTTATGTGACAAGAAAAACTAAGGAGAAAACAAGGAAATGTGGATATTTTTTGCATTAAAAGAAATAAAAATGATGAAAAATGTAATACTTGGATTTAATCAACTTCCTATGTTAATAAACAACCCTTCCCCTCATATAATTCTGTTAAACTGAGGCTTTAATTTATTCTAAGTTTTCAAAAAATAATGTTGCAATATGAAGATAGTTAAAAAAAAATTGCAAAACTGGACAAATTAGTGACAACAAACAAAGAGTTGACTTTAAAAAATAGATTCAGATGGTTTGAACCATTTCAAGATTAACCAATCAAGATGCTTAATACCTGAATTTCTAGAAGGGTGAGGAAAAGTCAAAAAATTGATTTAATAAAAACTATTTTTCTATAAATTAAAGTTTTTTCTGTAAAATGAAGTTTATGATGGGACACATGCGTCCCATTAGATGTTGACATCTTTCCAGTTCAGTCAAGTAATGCTACATGGGTTTCTTACAATGCTGATGTCATTGGCTGTTGATGTAAAACATGGGAAAATCTCATTTACTGTATTTTGGGGGTCACAAATGGCCCACTAGAGATCTCTGGGACATATATCCAGCATTCACAGAAATCTCAGGAGTATCAAGAGTTGAGAGAAAAGAATAGTTTCAACTTGTCTTCTTGAGAAGAAACTTTTAGTGGTTTACTGAGTGGCTAAGGTAGTTGTGAATTTTCAAGTTTGATGATATCTTGTGGGTCATGTTTAATTACGGGAGTAACAATTTTTTACTGTTATTTCTACATGGGAGAGTGGTTTGCCCAATCCCTTATCCATCAATTATCATGCCATGTCAGTGATGGGCCATTTTTTTAAGATATCAAGCAGTGAGAAGAGGATTCCTGCCTTTCACAAGTGCATTAGTTTGAAGTAGATGTAAGCTGATTTTCAAGACAGTCCATCCACATTTTGAAGATTACGCTTCATTTAGCCTTCTGCAAGGCCAATTTCATTATATATATATATATATATATATATATATATATATATATATATATATATATGTGTGAGTGTGTGTGTGTGTGTGTGTTTGGTCAGTCACTCAGTAGAAATTGTCATGTGATCTATGTTGAGTATGATCAATCAAAAATTGGAAAAAAGGGTGATCAATGAATAAGTTACTTCTCACTTTTTGTTGGTCAGTAATGAATAAAGTCTGAATCAAGAAAAATCAAGGGACCAGTTTAGCATGAATTTAGACCACAAATTGACCCCCCCCACACACACACACAAAAAACCTACTCATGGAGAAAATTAAAAAAAAGAAAAAAGAAAAAGTTTTTTCTCTAGGCACAAGGAGTAAATCTTTATATTTTCAGTTCTCTAGCTCCATTGGTGTGGCCTGTATGTGTCATAAACAGGCCAGCCAGACCAGCTTTAAAACTGAGGAAACTTATGTTGACAGTTTTGGTTGATGGTTTCAAATATCCAATTGTGAAACATCTGCATGTGACTGGCCATAATGGAGAAAATTGAAACCAAATGTAGATCAGATGCAGAAGCTGAATGAGAAACATGCAAGCAGTGACAACAATAACAAATCAACAATCTGAACATCACTGGGCAATTTTCATGCATTGTATGTGGAAGAATATTGCTTTAAAAAATTGGACTTAGAAGCCATCAAAATCCTTTTCTCTACAATGGAAATTAATGAAGTGGACATACAACGAATACATTTGTATCATATAATAATTATTATCATTTATCATCATGCACTAATAGTACTTTTATTTTCAGGTTTCATATATATGTATGTGTGAGTGTGTGTATTGCGTACAACAAAAAAGCACAGGAGGATGGAGAGAATTAGTCTCATGAGGGGTCAGAGAGGCAAGTGACAACAAAGTAAACTAAGGGCTTTCTGGTGGGGACATTTTGTTGACTTGAAAACGCCCAAGTGGTGATGAGGTTTCACCAAATGGAAGACTTACGATCAGAGAGTATATTTCTAAGAGATTCTCAGATAATCAAACATTCAAAGTATTGGCTGATCTGTTCTATGGCCTTTCTCAAATGTAATATCCATTTGCAAAGAGGGGAAGTATTTTTTCCAGTATTATCAAATGGTAGTAGCAAGACAATACCCCAAAGACTCCCCACCCTTTACATATAGATAGTACACCCAAAGAGGGCTGCAGAACAGTGTTGCCGATGAATTCTTTTCAATTTCCTGAATTTGAAAGTTGGTCCCAAATTCAAATAATGAAATAAAAAATAAACATCTAAAATGGCAACAAAAATGTGTTAATAAATTTGATTGTCCAAAAAACTTGTTTGAATGTAAATGACGTTTAAAAATCAAACACATTATTCATACAGTACATTTATTCATTGAAGCTGATGGGAAGACACCAAGTGAACAACATCGGAACAGACGGTACATTTACTTCGTTTTTTTTATCAAGAGAAAGACAAGAAAACCAAAAAAGGTTAGTTTGGACATTTCCTGCCTTTCCCTCCCCTCGTGCAATTCACTCACCTTAATGGGGGTGACAGGGGTGCGACGTTGAGTCACACGCCTAACATTTTCATAAGAGTAACACTGAAATCATACAGCAAGAAGCACATCTTTAAAGTTATGAATAGTTATGCTTTGCAAAGATTTTACAAAGCAGAACTTCATTTTTACATCTTCAAGAAAAAATATTTTAACCGATAACATAAACAGCAACTTTTCTTTTTGATTTTTGACTTGTCTTCTTCCTCTTATAACTGATGCTTTTTCTTTTTTCAAGTGTGTGAATGTATGCTATGGTAAGATTGTGACACAGGTGATTCCATTTCTACCATCTCCTTCAAAGTGGTCCCTTACCTGCTGATCGTGCACAAGCTCAAAGATTAGTGGCAAAAATCAGTACAGCATTCTGATTGCATCTCTCTCATTTTTTTTTCAACGGTTTCTTTTCTTGGTGTTTCAGCACCAAAGGATTCAGACGATTCAAAATTTTATGCATATTTATTTAAATTGCATTGAGTTGGCCAAAGAATGTTTTGTTTCTGTCTTTAGAAGGCATGAGGAGTGTTTAGTTTAAACTACTTTTATTCAGAAAGACGAATGTATTGTGACAGCTGTCATATAAACATGCGTTTCTCAAAGTGCGTACAGTGCTGAACCATGAACCCCAACCACTTTTTATAGAGAGTTAATTTTCTTCTCAATCAAACATAACTAGATGTTCCACTGGTAATGATAAATTCCTGCTCGGTTTTGTTCAGAATAAAATTAACTCTCTATAAAAAAAAAAAATTTTTAAAAAGTGGCAGAGGTGTATTCATTTATGAGCAACACTGTACGATGCAAATTATTTTAATTCAAGTTGGTATTATCTACTGCATGATTACACCTCATGGCAAACCTTGTTCTGTTCCTAAATTGCAAAGATTCACCATGTAATTTCTATGGGTTCTGATTGTAATCAGGGGCATACCTAATGATTTTTATGGGAGGTGCTGGTCTCTAATTTACCAATATAAAGTGGCAAGTAATTTGAATTCTGAACTGAACATCAAGAAGAGGTGGAGAATTTGAACAAGTATGGCCTACTAATGTAGAGAAAAATCTCATCCATTTCAAAGTTCTAAAAAATTTACTAGATTCCTTCAATACATCATCTTGAAAGAAGGAGCATGGGGAGGTGCAGGGGGGTGCCCTCCATTTCCACAACCTCTTCTTTGCTTGTAATAATAAAGAAAACAAAGTAATCTTACCTTTCTGGACATGTTGAAATCAGGGGTTGATATACTGATGTCCTTGATAACAACAGGCCACAACTTGAACATGGTGGACCCACTCCAGCCATCCTTTCTAATTCCATCCAGACTACTGAGACCCACCGATGGTGACACTTCTGCACTAGAATATAGGTCTCTGACACATTTGGGACGGGTTTCTGATGTGAACAGGTTGCAATCATAACCATGTTTAGCATCAAATGGTTCTCGGCCTTCATGAAAACGCTTCAGATCTCCAGATGCTGGAAATAGAAAGAAAAAAATATACACAATGTATTTATTTAATTAAAGACAGTAATGTAAATCATTATTATTCATATTTATGCAATTATTCACCTGCAGCCTAATTTTTGTTGCTCTTTGTTACAACTAGACTCACTTGAGCAGTGTATGAATAAATAAACAGTATGGATTGGAATAAAGTATTTGATTGTTTGGAAAATAATGACCAATTCTAGATAACAACTTTTAGCTGTGTCCTACAACATAACTATGCTATATTGTATCAATACAAATAGCTTGTTTTAATTAAATATGCTTTTTTTACTAATATTCAACGTCTTATTTTCAGAGTTGACTAGACGATATATACCCTTGAATATGAAGTTGAAAAAAGAAGAGTTGTGTAAAATCCTCTTACACGAATATAAACTAGGTCATCTCAAACAGCTTCCAACATTAATCTTGCATGGGTGAAGGAACCAACCCCGATTGTATAGAGTGACATTGGTTTTCAAAAAATTTTGTTGTGTGAATTTGAATCTCAAAAGATCAAGAGTGCAGAGGACATCCATCATCAATTGAGAATGAACAACTGAGGATGATGGTCAAACAATTCCAATGCCAAATTGTCAGAGATATTGTTTGTTCACATCGTGACAATATTGAACCATCTAAGATAAATTGGTAACATGAACTCAATGAGAATTTGGAATTGGCAATTATTTTCTGAACAACCTAATATGAGCTTCAAATGAGGGTAAATGGTAGTATAAAAATCAATTATTATAAATTCAATATATTAGTTATATATAATGATTTTGTAATAAATTCAACATTGTGGCTTGATATCATGAAGTATATTTCAATGTCTGGTCTGTTGAAAACAAAACAAAGCAAGTGATCAAGTGAGAGGAATTAAAACATTTGTGTAATAAAGCATTTTTAACCATGAATATACACAAAAGAGTGGTCATTCAGTAGTGCCAGTGTGTCATCAATGTCAGTAGAAATGTGAGGTTCCTGTGATCAAAGGCAGTCAGATGATTTGAGTGAAAAAGATAACTCATCCTTTGATGAAGCTCTTCTTCTCTCTAAAACAGAAGTGATAACACTACAATCAAAAATATATATGTTGTATAACAGCGATCTTACCACTAAGACAAACGAACATTGGTCTAAAAAGACAGAGGTATTTCATCGATGTCCATAATTATTAGTTACAGTTGGTGAGCTGTCAAATTTAATCTATCATGATTGGTACGGTGACTGAGCCTGAGCCTATTGGCTATACTTGGGAGTCCGAAGAGGGCCCAGGGGTCAAAAATAGAATGTCTAATGGAGAAGAGAGCTCAAAAGAATCTATGTATCCACTGATGAAATTCATCTCGGAGTCCTTGGTTCATAACTGATAATTTCCAACTATATTGAAGCTCGTGTTGAAAGGTAGTTTTATGATACAGCAACTCTTACACCACTGTTCTCCAAACTTTTTAGGACTACTCCCCCCCTCTTAGAACATATATTTCACCAACCCCTCCCCCTAAAGTTGGTCAAAATTGATACATTGAAAAATAAATTAAAAATTAAAAAAATTTTTTTTTAAATTCAAGCATCTATTTCATAAATAAAAACAATTGTACCGAAGTATCTAACAGTACTTGAAATATGAGAAGGATGGGGCTGATATGATTGCAAGTGTTTGTCCCTTTACCCCTGACAACCTTGTTTGCCAATAAATGCACACCACCCACTGCCTTTCAACACCTGAATCTCCCAGTGCCTAAAAGAGATGATTGCAACAACTTCAAGAACCACAGGTGGTCACCTAGCATCAAATATGTTTTTAAAAATAAGTTTTGGATTATAGAAGTGGCTTCCATGGAATCTACCTTCCCCAAATCTTCGTTTGCAAAGCCAAGCCATTCGTTACTTTATAATGAGTCGCCTTGGAAAGGAAAAATGGTAAGTACATAATTGTCTTATGGACTATTATATCTTGTAATGAGTTTGATTTCTACCAAGTATACAGGTTTCCCCCTAATGGAAAGTTGTTCGTTCCTCTTCAAAATTTTTTTGTGCGCCGTAATGATGCAAAGCGAAGAGGCGATTACCATAAATATACGACGGAAATTTTTTCGAGCGTTCTCAGACCTCAAGATGGTGATGATATCATGAGACGTTATGGTATTCGAAGTCGTCGGAGGTTAGGGTAGGAAAGTATAGGAAACCAGCGAGTAGGAAAGAAAGGAGGGGTTGCTCGCTGCCTCTATAACGCTTGTTGCAAAATACTGAACATTTTTTCCTTTTTGAATAGCGATAGCATGAAGCTCGTTCGAAATGCGCGTCTACCCGTAGTAAGTAATGGGAGGATTGGCTGTTTGAGTCAGAGCGATGGCGGGGCAGGGGTATCGAAGTTCACACACTGATACATACAAATAAGAAACAACAAAGATTTTTTTGTGTGTGTGTTGGCGTCTTATAGAGTTTGACGTGTCGGAAGAGGGAATGAAAACAAGGGAGATAAAAAAAAAAAGGGGTCTTTAAAGTAATTGACCCGTCTGTCAACTGGTCTAGTTCCTACATTTCCCAGTTGCTAGTTATGTGCACTAAGTCACCGACAGAAATAGATAAAATAAAAGACGTGTGTATGTGCGTGTGTGTAGGGAACAATCATCATCACCAGCCTTTTTATATCCATCATTGTGTGTGTATGGTGTGTGTATGTGTGTGTTTGGAGGAAACAATACTATCAATAAAACTTACTAGTTAGTTGTGTTATGCCATTCCGTTGCCGTGACTAACACGGAACTACAGTTTACCCCAGCTATACGTAAGTAAAACGTTCTTATCAGAATCTTTCGTAACAATCCAGAATCTAAAATAGCGTTAAGGGAAAAGGCAATTATTCTAAATCTATTTCGGAAGAATTGAGTGCGCACTGCCTCTTCAACAAGGGAAGAAGCAACAATTCTTAACTATACAGGAAGAATTGAGTGCATACTACCTCTTTAACGGCTCACTGCTGAACAAATACTGAACGTTGTTTTCGCTTATCGCCTTCTTTCGTAAAATTCGAAGGTGGCGTAAAATGAACATTCGAAAAGCGTGGGATACTTGAATTATTACAAGCAATTAACACTATTATAAATTTTATTCCATACTTTTCGGACTATTTTCTTAGTTCTCATTGTTAACACATCATGGAGTCATGGAGTAATGGTTGACAAGCTTGTGGCAGACCATTATCATAGCAGTGAGTTATGTCCTTACTGGATGCCCCTACACTTATGGCCCTGGGCGAATGGGATCTCTTCGGTTGAGGGAGGGTAGCAGACAGCTTGATTGGCCAGAAATTCTACTTAAGTTAATACGTGTTATTTCATCAAGTATTTTCATCAACCCTCCATACAGTTATTCCAAATCACGCAAGATGCAATTTGAAAGAAATATTTTCTGCCTTTCTTAATAAAGATATCAATTATCTGAATTAAAGAAAGCAGTTGCCCACTCGGACCCCTGGGCCCGTAAGTCAATAGTTTTGGCCAGGGAGGACTGTCTCTCTCTCCTCTGACCCGTACGCCAATGGTTGTTGTATGCCAAAACTGATCTATGATTAGTAAATATCAACACGACAGCTGATACATCCATTCGTAAAATGAAGAGTTGTGTTTTTTTTCATTCCATGAGACCATCTCCCTGTCAAGGTTGACAATGAGTGTTGAAGATTTTCATTGTCACTAGTATAGAGGCGGAGGTAGTCATGGAAGAGTGGTCGGCCCACCTGCTTACTCATCCAGGGCGTCCGAGAGGAATTTCATGAGGCAGTTCAAAACAGTATTCGCACTCCCCGTACTAAAACACCTTCGTCCTTTGGCCGTCTGGTTTTCATTGAAACCTTTCTAACACGCCATACGATATTCGTTCGCCGGTAAACGAAATTCAACTCTCGGACCCACTTCAACTCTCCCCGGGCCCCCTTGGGCCCTGTGGGTTCCGGCAATATGCAGCTGTACCCACCCTCTCAGAAACCTGCACTCACCCGCTTCTTTTCCGTTATACAAGCTATATTTTGTCAAAATATTCGACTCAGGGAGGTGTGGATTAATGCCTATCCCAGGTGCTTTAGTGCTAACACGAACAGCCTCAGTGACTTGAATTTAGTTTTGGTTTGCTGGTTACATTTACCGTCCTCATAATTGATAGGCTACTACACACTTCTATTTATTGTTCGGACTATAATGCAACATTTCGGCTGATGCATTCTTTGGTCTTTCTTAGGTGCAATACAGGTACACAATTCCTGGCCCGAAAACCTTGGGACAAGATATCTTTTGGGATTCGGATTCTTTCTGATCCCAGAATGGTAGTATAGATAACGTATGTAGAGTTGACAATCAAGTCGATTGTTACCAAACAAAATGTCCGTGAGCAGCAGAGTCATGTCTGACCAGTAGTAATTAATATTGTGTACCTGGAGTTGAAGTCTTGTTAATTCCTGGTCTTTTTTTTTTTTTTCAACCCAACGCCATCTTTTGCTCAGTGTTAGGGATATCTTTGAAGTATAAGAAGTTTCCTCAGGTCTTCATTGATTGTGCAATCGGTCAATTGCAGCAGGTTATTAACAAGCCTTAGGGAAAAGAATTCAGAAGTTAAAAAAATGGGTTCCACGTGAACTTACAGAAATGAACTTTGATCAACGTTCAAACGCTAGTCTTTCTTTTTGGTTGACACAAAAAGTCATTTTTGGATAAGATAGACACTGGCATAGGCGTCAGGCCACTTTTCCAGAACGAGGGGAGGGGGTAAAGGCATTTATTCCTGGTGAGGGGCGGGGGTAGTAGCAACCAAAGGCGTCCACTGGGGTGGAGCAAACGGGGTGTCTGCACCCACCTCTGGATCAGGCCTTTCCACCTACCTAGGATGTGCGAGAGGTTTGAAAGTTGAAAGCTTATAATAATTTATAATGTTGCTGTACATGTAATCCCAACTCAATGTACCCATTACAAAAAAATGTTTTTATTCTTCAGTGCTAACAGGGTTGCCGGTAAGATATATTCCAGATATATCTTCTTGCCCCCCCACCCACCCAAATAAAGTGGCAGACATCCACGGTGGCAACCATGTAACACAAAACAGGCACCAAATCCGTAGAGAAGGTGCTGCATTCCCCGGCATTTGTAGTGCAAGCAAATCTGTTCCATGGCATGATCCAGGGGTCAGATGGTGCACTTAAGCGTTGACGGAGACACGTGACCTGACCCCAGATTGGCATGATAGGAGCAAGCACCAGCGAATAATGACAGTTTTCTTCAGTAGGAAACAAGTTGGGGTTACATAAAAACAATTATACAGTACCAGTATCTTTTATTGACTAAAGGGTTCCAACTTTCAAACCACCTCGCCCTCAATCAGAAGATGGGTAAAAAAAAAAACCACACAAGTTACGATGGAAAGCGCCCCGAGAGCACATACCTCTGTTAGTGCTGTACACTTACTCAATCGAAAAGAAATTCCTGGATCCGCCACAAAGTTTCATCACTTCTTCCTTAGCAAATGGCCCACTTTTCCACAAAATTCAATTAAAATTCATAGAGAACTTCTGGAATAGATCGACATACAGACGGACAAAAAGACACGGCCGAGCACTTATGCCTCTCCAACTTCATCGGCAGAGGTTACGATCGGACGAGGAAAGGTGAAAGAATTAGAAAAACAAAAACCATAAGAGAGAAATGAGGGAGGAGGGGTAGAAAAACAAATACACACGAGCAGCCGATAGCCCAAGGAACAATGGGATCACATGTTGTCTGAAAAAAGTACAGCTGGTATAGAAATAGAACGACTTGGGGAAGACCAATAACAAAGGCGTTTTACATACACTTAAAGCATTTTTTTCAATGCGACGCGATGTCGACCGTAAGGGGAAATGAGAAAATACAAAAAAAGACGCCTCAAGTTGGGAGTCGACAGGTGAAAAAGTGCTGCTGCCACTGTGGTTGCAACAGGTAAAAAAAATAAAAAAATAAAAACAGAGAATAAAAAGCCATTACAGATGGTGGCTGGTTTAAATATAGCAGAGACTAGTGTGTGTGAACGCCTTGTTTTGCAGTCTAAAACCCACATGGCCACGTTTTCAAATGTTTTAATAAGCAGGTGTCGTATTTACCAGGATTTTTTCACTCAAGGTTAGGTAATTTGTCATCTGTGTCTATCTTTATATATACTAGCATATACCCGTCAAAAGTGGCGGGATTGTTCATGCATAGATCGGTAATAAGGAGTGTAAAGCTAATTTGATAGGTAATCTATTTTTAATAATTCAAGTATCCTAATTTCTAGTCGTTTTTTCACTTCTAAATTCATTTCAAGCTGTTTCAAAAGTGAGCAGACATATAGTCTAAAGCGTTTATGTGACATATTCTTCATTTTGTCACAACATACATTTTATTACAACCCTTTAGTTCTCTTTTTTTCAACTATGTTGATCTATTTCACGTAGATCAATTCATTATAACTTATGGGTTGCGACAGGGATCAGACGAAATATACGACGAATTATACAATTAAACATAGTAATTTGCATATATGGCTTCTATATGAATAGATGAATGAAATTAAAGTGACTTTTCTGGGCTCATGAACATTAACTGGCTGCATCTAAGATCGGCATTCCCACATTGTGACTTGGGTGGCCATCACCGGAAATGATGCTTGCTCTAAATCAGCGGTTCCTAACTCAGGGTCCGTGGACCACGTTTGAGGTGTGTGTGTGTATTCAACAAAGGGATTATAGGAAGGGGTGTCCGCGAGCTCGCTGAATAGGTAGACTTATCAAGAGCCTGGGCTAATTCATTTGAATAAAAATGCTCCTTGGTAATGAAAAGATGGGGAACCTCTGTTCAAGACTGATCCTTTGGAGCATGTTGACAACATGATCTAAACACTGCGTTTCATCAGCTGTTTTGATAATGGCAATTACATAGCTGTCATTATAGCTTTCAGTTCCCACGTTTTTAAGTACATCTGAGATGATTCATATAAGTTATTTAATTAGACCCCCAAAAGGAGGTTTAAGTAACGCCTGGTTGAGGTGGCCGGATATAGAACAGAGGGCTCAAAAGTCGGACTGTCTAGCCTACCAAAGACAGAAAACCAACAGTCTGAGGAGATCTGGGTTAGTGACAATGATGTTTTGGGCTGCTGAAACCATGTCTGACCTCAGATTCATCATCTGAAAGCCTTTTTGAAAGCTGTTATTGATTACAGCAGCATGTGTATGGAATATCATGATCAAGTTCAGGGAACTTGAAGCCCGAAATAACTTTCCCAAAGAACAGAAAATTTTCAAGAAATAATCTTCTGTATTTACTGGTGGAGAGATTTTGAGAGGTCTATGAAATGTCCAGTGAGATATGGAAAAAGTGGGGAAACTTGACAGTTGAATTGATTGATCTATCAGTTGAAATACCCGGATCTTTTGGGTAGTATCTTACACACACACATTATATATATATATATATATATATATATATATATATATTATTTCCAGTCAGGACACCAATAACCAACATTGCCAAGACAGCACCTCTTCATAATCCTAAGAGTATGCCCTGATGCCTGTAGCAGTAGCCTAGGAAACTAGGCAATTTCTGGATGATCTTGAATAGTATGTTCCAGTTCAATCCATAACCTAAAAGACTACTGGGGTACCATTCAATCAGTTTATGCTAAAGTGTGCATACTTTTTAGAAGAGACACTTTCTGTGTGTATGTATCTAGCATAGTTCAAGTTGATAAAAATTAATTAGACTTTTTCTATGTGGTGTGAGGCTCAATGCAAAAAGTATTTGTGATTGTCTTATTCATTTTCATTAGATGAAGTATTGTATCAAATATTTATTAATTTTTGACATCTGTTATTCTTCATCTTAATTTTTAGTTGTTTTTGGAAAAAAAAAAAAAAAATCACAACTCGATTCTGGCTCAATTCTATATCAACAAGTAAACAGCATGGATTGGAAATGAAGGTAAAATCTCTCAGTGAGGAATGAACTCATATCCATTTTGTCACAGGAAGCCTGGTTAATTATAGCAACTGTTCCAGCAATAGTGATAAAAAAATCTTTGACGGCTTGCCTATTAAATATAACTTTTAAATGAATTCTTCATTCCGAACTTGCACAGAACTTATTCTTTATTTCTGATCTGTGCTGTTTATTCATCATTGTAAATCAATGACCTAGGCAGCGGAGTTGTGATGAAAAAACAAATTAAGATGAAAGAAAAGAAATTTGGGGGTCTCATGGGCTTGGCTCTTTCAGGGAGTGAACTTCAAAGAAAAAAAATAAATTGCAATAAAAAGACATGAACCATCAGTTGATTAGTGAAAAACAACCCTAAGATTGAATCATTCCAAATGCTATTCATGTATTAACTGTCTGTAGAAATGCAATAGTGGACTATAATCTACAAAATTGGGAGGGGGGGGGGTCCTCATTGGGAGTCTAGAAGGGAGCATTTTGAAATAATCCCTTCTTCTCCCACTCACTTCAGCTAGCCTTTTAATCAAACATTTGAAGAATTAAAAAAAAAAAAAAAAAAAAATCAAACAGTCCAAATAAATAACAAGTACTTATAAAATATAACAATAGGTACTCTGAATTTTGAAAACTGTCATCCTTCAACCATTTTGAGTTTAAAACAAGGTGACATTGTATAAAGCTTGACTGATGACCCCCCCATCCCTGCCACCTACTTCCCCACCTGCTGCTCCTTTTCATATGTGAAAGATAGGGGTCAGGTCAACATCACATTTGGCAACTTCACAATGGAGAGTAAGGGTAAAAGGGGACGTTAGGGGGGACTGATTTGCACAGTGTTCTCTTCTATCTGATCATCACTATAACACTTGCAAGTTGAAAGATATTGTTACTATCTTCCCTCTAATACATAAAATAGCCCTGTTCAGCTGCTTATATACCTCACCTGATTTGAAATGCATTTCTATAATACAATGAAGTTATTTACCATGCATTTCTATAATGAAGTCATTAAGCAAGTATTGACATTATACATATAATAACCATTGCTCCCTCCAATCTGTGCGTGAGTGCACACACGTTTTGCAATCAGCGCATAGTAATGAGTACACATAAGATTTCAAATTCAGAAGATAGCTTGCTGAGCTTTCATTGAAAAAATATTGAATCATGAGGATGAATTAAAAAAAGAAAAAAAAAAAGACACTCTTTTTTGGAAATCCCCCACTCCCTGTAATACCTTCTGTGGACTAATGTCTGTGGATCACAGGGTAGGAATTTTGGACTAGTGTCCTCCTTTTTGAAAGTTTGGAGATGGCCATCTTAATGTGAACCGAGACAAATAAATAGATACATAGTCAATATTCTGCGCATACATTTCAGGAAATTAAAAAAAAAAAAAGTTCATGAGATGATTTTGTAAAATTTGTATTGAGTAGTTCATATCTATCATAATTGACAATAGATACACAGGCCATTTCTGTAATTGTCTGGGGACTAAAGTGAGAACTGATTCAAGAATTATTCCTCACCTCATGGCCCAGTACCCTGGAAATTTCATTAAAAATTTGTGAGATCTTTTAGAGATATTTTTAGACAAACAGACAAGAGTGAATATATATACCTCTTTCAACTATGATGGCAGAGACAAAACAATTTTGTCATTAAATTTTTTATTAATGAAGATTATGTTCTTAATCTTTGTTACATTTGAACAGGTTTTTATTACCTCTCCTAAAAAATGCAGCATAACTTACTGAATAATATTCAATTTTGGTCAGCATTGTAATAAGGAGATAATGCTGAAAACTGTATTATAAATTTTTTCAGAAGAAATTATTTGTGTTTTTGATAATAAATAAGACCTTTGTTACCTTTGGATTTGGAAATTCTTTTCCGAGTCACAATGTAATCATTATATTGAACTTGACCTAAATTTTCCATTTGTAGTGAAAATTCACGTTGGATGTAACTGAAATACTGCAGAGCCATATCATCATTATTGATTGAAAACAAATAATTTCTTTCTAAAATGGTTTTCAGCATTATCCCCTGCTTCCGGTCTTTATTTTCAACTGGAAGAAGGAAAAGTAACTATTGAGGGTGAAGATCCCTTTAATATCCTAATAACTATTCTAAGAATAACAATATGTGGCCTTTTCTGTTATAATTATTCTGATGATGGAAACGGTACAACAAAGACTGAATGAATGGCTATCAATGTAGCAGTCAATTTCAGAAAGAGGCTCCCTTGTGTGAATTTGATGAGATCCGAACAACATTGGAATAGAAGAATGATTTGTATCAGTTTCAATTTGTTCAGGTCATGACACAAAAGGGTAGTTATTAAGAATATTAAGAAGGACAAGAGAGAGAGAGAGAGAGAGAGCAAAAAGAACTTAGGCGAGAAAGAAAGATGAAGAAGAGACAGCAAAACAGAAAAATAGACAAAGAATAAAGAGTGAGACAGAAGAAAGATGTGGTAGTAGATAGAAAGGAGAGAGAGAGAGAGAGAGAGAGAGAGAGTGTGTGAATACAAAGACAACTCGAGGTAGAGAAGTGAAAGAACAGGACAGGTGGGAGGGAGAAAGAGACAAAGGATATGGAAGAAAGAAAAAGGGAGAAAAACATTTCATGCTTTTCTCTCAGATGACCATTTGTAGGTGTTGATTTCAGACTGAAGCATCCATCCTGCCGCCACCCAGACCACAAAACAAGTTAGTAAATCATTTTAAGAGAGGAGAAAGGACAGGAAACACCCACATGCATTGATACACTGATGAGCCAAAACATTATGACTAGTGATGCATGACAAAAATGACACAGACTGTCTCCTTACAACTGCAGGTGTTAGAGTCAGAGGTATATGCTTTCTGGAATACAAAGAATACAAAGTTGCACTGACCACCACAACTCCCCAGATCTGTTGGACAAACAAGTTAACTCTGCAGAACCTCCACCATGTAACTTGTAAAAGTCAAAAGTCCTGCTATTAAGATTCTGGCACTGGAAACCTTTAGAGGTCTGGCCAAATCTATGCTTGATTGGGTAAGAGTCGTTTTGCAAATATATGGACGACCAATACCTTATCAAGTAGGTGGACATCATTTTTCTCCTCGCCTATAACAAAAAAAAAATCATGGATATATGTAATGGGAACCCCGAATTGGTCTCCACAGCCTTTGCCAGTCAATGAACTTTGACGCTGGTCAGGACGCAGTTGAGTGGTCACTGTATCTCTGCCTCAAGTCGCCCCTACCTCGCCCACATTGTGTCCAGATCCGAGGGGGTGTGGCTGTCAACTAGAAGACACTGCGATGCCGGAAGAAAGATCCCTAGAGGCATCAGAAGTTGAAAAGGAACAATTGACAGTGGGTGTAAATATGCAACAAGATTTATATCAGTATCATTACAGGTTGACTAGACAAAATATATGCTAATGTGGGTGAGGACACTATGGAATGACCACCAGTCTGTCTTTTGGGTTATCTACTAGATATCCCTTGGTATGTCTGTTGATATAGCTTCAAGAAATTCTTATGTTAAAACTATAAGTCATTCAGGGAATCCACTTGATATTTCTTGGTATAACTTAATTGAAGATATAATCTTCTGGAGGTCAGGATATTGTGGTGACAAGAAACGTGGAATTCTATGCAGTGTATATGCTTACATAATAGCTGGCTCCCCTTGTGGTTGAGGCCAATGGCTGACAGGTTTATCGATTGATTTCTTCCCTTCTCAGCAGGCAAATATTGAGATCATGCTAGCCTAAGCTATCTTCATTCTGATCTCTCCAAATTTGGAAATCCATATTTTTCCCTTTGGAAATATGCGTAGGAGATAGGTAGGTCTGGATCCCCTGGCAATCAATTTACTTGCCCGGAAACTAGAGATATTTCCCTAACAAAGGCCATTAATAATCAAACATCTGTAATCTGTTCGGGGTTTTGCTTGACCGGCATTTTAGTGCAAAAATATCTTCCCAAATCAGGGTTCAATATTGACTGTTTTACGTTTTTAGATTCATTTGTTTCATCTGGTTTCTCTTGGAAACCTGTTTTGGGAAGCATTCTTTTCTTGTAAGTACACTCAACCTCACAAAGTTATCCTTTTTTCACTTTCAGATTTTTCCAATTAATCCTTCATTTTCATCATGTCATTTTTTAATTAACCCTTCAATTCCATAGTGTCACATGTATTTGAATTTCTCTGAAACTATCATTTTTGAAAAAATGATGGCAAATTTGTTTCAGTTGAAAAGTCCATAGTTTCAAATGGTGGGAAAGAGGTACTTTTATCAGCAAAATTTTTACCCCTGAGTGAGAGAGTCAAGTGTTATGGACTGCACCCCCCCAAAAAAACCATATTATTCATTATATAAGTATAGTAAGTTTGAATGAATTGGTATCAGACCACGTGTACTGTGAGATCTGATGAGGATTGAACACACAAACAATGTCCACCATGATTAGCTTGCTAGCCATTGCTATACAACATCTGTCCACATCATTTCTTTTGTACATACAACTTGTTAATCTCAAAAGAAAAAAAAATGTTGGATACCTAGATTGGGATGTTTTTTTCATTTCGAGAGAAATACAGATTTCATCAACTGCTGGGAATAGTGTGTAATTTGAAAGGTGGGCAGGAAATATTTTTTCCAGAAAAACTTCACCCCCCCCACACACGCATACAAATGCATAGCCCACTGTTACAACCAGTGAACCAAAAATATCATGTTCATTATTAGAGGATATACATGTTAATAAAATCATTTTGTTCTTCCCTGAAACAGTAACATGGTAAAAAAGTGATCCCAACAAGAAAAATTCACACATAGTAAACTATAATATTTCATTCCACGCAAAACATAAAAAAAGACTGAAAAAACTAGACAAGTTACATTAATAGATACCGAGAAATAATTGACTGAAATGACAAAAATTTTTGGAAAGATTTTTTTAATATATATATTTAGAGTTTGAAAAAATTCTTTCCAAAAATTTGTTCAAAGCTGAAAAGCTTTCTAAACATATATACATATATACTATATATAAATGAAGTCTGTCTGTCTGTCTGTTACACTTGGTAGGCCACGATCATGCAAGTAGAAACCTGAAATTTTGCATATTGTTGTATGTTTTTATGATGTATGTCATAGGACTATGTAGGATTTCTACAATTTTCTGAAAGTATTTTTAGAAGCAAAGAGTAATTTTTGAAATTTTTATCATCGATATTAAAATATGTTCTTACATTTTTTTAACAGTGAGTCTACAGGCTTTTCAGTTTTGTCGCACATTGATGGGGAAAAATGTTCATAAAAGCAGTCGTAGAATTTATCAAAATGTCTGTTTCTCTTTTAAATTACGGGTGAACATTGTTGTTTTCTTAAAGAAAAAATGTATTCACAGATTCTCATCTTAATGAGAACTACAATAGTATCATTCATTTGGTAATTTGCTCATCTCAATAAATACATTGTTATTAAAAACATTGTTATGTTATATAAAATATCAATATTTAGTACACATAAAACAAATCACAAGTATAACATGAGCTTTATTGTAAAAAAAGTAGGTGGTGTTTGATTAAGAGTGCCATGTTGATATAACTTTTGTTTTGCTAAAATCCTTGAAACAGTTACATGGTAAACAACTGATGATTTCAACTAGAGAAAGTTTACAATGTACCATAATGACAAAGTATTAGTAAAATGGGGGAAAAACACTGAAGAAAATTACATTAATTGCATTGACAGATATACATTATACAATAATAATTAAGTATAGGGGAAACAGGGAAATAAAAAACTAAGGAGGATTACGTAAATTACACTGACAGATATTGGGATATGGGTGACTGAAATGACACAATATCCATTGAAAAAGTTTTTTAATGTTTAGGGTTCAAAGCTGTAAAGCTTTCTATATATATATATATATATATATATATATATATATATATATATATATATATATATTAAATTGAAATATGTGATATTTTCTTCCCAAAAAATCTCCCCTAAAATGTGTATGATAGGTTGATACAAATGATTCCAGTTATTTTTTTTTCAACAAATCAGTGTAATTCATTGTAAATGAACTATTCTGGTTCTATCCAAAGCATTTCTTTTTCAAATATTTAAAACTTGTTGGAATCAATTACTAGACAATGATTCTGTATGGAGTGAGATGAGCAAGAGTCTGAAAGTGACATACCTGGAGAATGCTCTACATATGGAAGCCTTCCTTTGCAACAAAAGGACAGGCATTGTCATTTAGCAATTTCATAGTCTACTTCCTTGTCCAGAAAAAAAAACCTTTCTCTTCCAATTACTCTCTGTAGCCTTGTGCAGTAACAGTTTTTCCAGTCTCCAGCTATCCAGAATAAACAAAGCTCTTTGAATAGCACCCCACTCCTCCCACAAGAAGTTTTTGAGATGTTCAAGGCTGTTCTGAATCTAGCCAGGATTTTCTTCATTTTGAATTCTTGTAATGAATTTTTCATAGCCAGTGAGTATCTGGTTGAAAAATTGCATTTTTCAGTGTCGAGCATGTTCATGTGGATCCCATTTTTCTAGTTTCAGAATTTTTCCTACGGCTTTGAGGAAAAACTACAGTTGACTGATTACATAAACAGTAACAACTTGAATATACTTTAAACATCATCATCAGTCTTTTAACGTCCGTCATTGGACATAGACCTTCCCCAGGATTTGCCACACATCTCTATTATGGGCGTCGCGGAGCCACTATTTCCTGAATATGTCCAGTTCATCTCTCCATCTTGTGTTCTGTCGGCCTCGGTTTCTTATGTGATCTCTGGGGATCCATGTTGTCTTTCATCCTTGCAACATGGCCTGCCCATTGCCATTTGAGTTTTTTAATAGTTTCTATGATCTTCAAATAATATCGCCAAATCATATCATTTTCTCATGGCCCAGTAGCACATGCTTTACATCCGAGCACTGGTCCACGGCCATCTGGTTGAAAATTATAGATTGAATGAAATCTTCAAATTTCATTAAACTGAACACCACAAGATCTTCTTTCCATCAAGTTGAGACTTTTTTGACTACTTTAATTGATTCAAATTTAATAAATACTTCAAAAACTAATTCTTCAATCTCTATAGAAGAAACAGAATCATTCTAAGACATAAAAACAATATAGTTAATTGAATAAAGATGTGGTTGGCCAAACAGTTGGAAGCACAAAAATGGGAATCAGACAACTGAGTACAACTGAGACAGTTTGTGTTCACTTTGCACAAATACCTTTGGGAAAGGCATGAATCTTTCTCTTCCAACTCCAGCTATAGGTAAATAGCTGAAAAGACTGGGTTCTAAGAAACTTACAGCTCCAAATTCAAATTGGGAAAGTCCAACCCCTCGTTTAGCGCCATGAGAGACATGCAATAAACATAGTTTGGAACATGCTGAAATGTACAGTTACTGAAGCTCTATGGAAATTTTGATGGAGCTAACAAGCCGCAAGTAGATTATAACAAATTTCTCAAAGGGTATTTGTTTGAAATATGTACATCTAAACATTATTTGGATATTTTCCGAGGGAGATAACTTGGCTATCCATACCAGCTACTGCCATTTTGAATTTGAATGTTTAAAAGTGGCTAGATTTAAAAAAAAAAAAAATGACTATTGGGTAGATTTAATTTCCAGATAATGAAATAACACTGATAAATAATTGAGAAATTAGAACCACTAACCTAAATACTTATCATAACCACTAACACTAACTATTAATCCTAACTACATGATGTATTGACTCTATAGTAAACAGAATTTTTAGATAAAAAAATAACATTATTTGAGCAGCAGTACATATTTAGCCACTTTAAGCCATTCAAAATATCCAATTAGAAGATTTGTTCTATAATGGTTCAACTGCAGCAGCTATGACCTCTCTTTAATTGGTAACATTTAAAAATTGTTATATCACTATAGCAAAATTTTTAAATGTACTTATTCTAAATGATTACCAAATAAAAGACAATGAAAATGAACAAAGTACTGGCTCAAACCTCCGCCCCAATATCTCGAGTACAATCAGAAGATTAAAATATACAGTCAAGTAAATGAATCAGACTTTTTTAGTGAAGGACTTATTCCAAGTATAGAAGTTAAAAAGGAGATACTTAACTGGGCACTCAACGAAGACAAAACTATACATTAACAGATATTGCATTTCCATTGGTGGATGGCATAAGGAGTGTTTATGTGTTGATTGATTCTAATGAAGATGAAAGAAAAACATTTTCAGTATATTGTGCTACTGTATTTCAAGAAAGGTAAACATTTGACTCAAATGCAAAAAAAGATTTGTACAGTTATTGGAAAAGTTATCGTGAATATAATAACTTTCTTAATAAACTGAACAAACTTATTGGCTACATAGTAAAATTTAAAAAAATCTAAGATTTTTCCTAGTTTCAAGTTACTGCCAAATCATATTGAACACACTAAATGTTAAGCAATGTCAAGCCTGATTGGTGATCATCTGAGAATACGAGATGCTGCAAGCAGCTGGGTATCATATAGAGAGCTGCCTGTGGTAATCCTGCTAATCTTCCAAAATAGGAGACCAATCTCTATACTATGCTCAATAGCTAAAAGCCTACTCCTGAGTCTTCTGACTGGCTTGGCTACAAGCTACAAAGAATCTATGAATGAATTGAATTAATCTTGTTTCGAAACAAAAGAGGATGCTAACATGTTTGGTACAGTGAGAATTCAGAAGATATTAACTAAGCTTAGTTTAGTCAGGCACAAAGCTTTCATAGGGCTGTACTCAGTAATGATTTAAATCACTATAAGAACAATCATCATCAAGTACATTTTTCTTTAATGTCTATTGTTTGACATAGACCTACCAAGATTTGCTAGACTTCTGGGTTGTAGGCATCATGATGTCAATATCTTCTAAACTTGTTCTAAATGTCACGCAATCTTATTTTTTACTGGCCGCTATTTCAAATATATATATTCTCTAGGGATCCACATTGTGAGTCACAATGTCAAGCACTTGTCTGTCATTTTTGCATCATGTCCTACCCATTGATATTTGAGTTTTCTAATGGTTTACATGACATCTCTAACCCCTGTTTGTTCTCAAATATAATGTGCTGTCTGGTATTCTCTCCATGTGATGTTAAACAGGATCCTTTCTTGTGCTAGTTGCATGGTTCTCAGTTTGAGAGCCTATCTTCTGGTTAGGTTCCGGGTTTCAGATGCATGTGTGACGCATCGGTTGTACACCCTTATTTTTCTTGTTCTTGAAGGTTGTAGAAAGTTTGCCAACCTAGATTGGTTCTTCATTGGAAATTTTTTGACCCAGGTTGTTGTTGTAGACTACGTTGTTCAGTTCTGCATTTCCAATTCTGATCATTGCGTCTTAGTTCGCATTTGTTGCACATGGCATTAATTTTATTGAAATTTATGCAAAGACTAAATTTCTTGCTTCCCTTTCAAAAAAATATTTTTTCAAAGGAATCCATGGTTTTGATTACACTGAACATCTTCGTGACAACATGTTGCTGTCTGGGGCAACAAACAATACTAGAGACAGGTGCAAAAAATAATTAGCCTTTTTTTTTTAATTGCTTTAATTGAGATAATATATCTAATTGTTTGAAAGCACCTGATGTTTGAGTGTGCGTATGTACGCATGATATACATTATATTTATATATATGAAAAATCTATATAGATACTCAGATATTACTCTCTCTCTCTCACATATATATATATATATATATATATATACACATACACACACACACGCACGCACACACTCATAAACACCAATGTCTGCTGCTTTGTAACCCTAAAATGGTTGTTCTATTTTGTTCACTAGAATATGCCTGTAAAAAATGACGGTGTTATTTATGCATGGATTGGCACTAAGGAGCCTAAAGTTATTTAATCAGATAATTTATTTTTGATGATTCAAGGATCCCAATTTCAAGTTTTCTTCAAGGTCTCAGCTCAATCTGTTTTATAAGTCTTAAAAGTTTCTCATTGATGACCCTATATTTTGACAACCCTGTAATTCGTAATGTTATTCTATTTCACATGAATCAATTCATTACAAATTACATCAGGAATCAGACAAAACAACCAATTATACAGACTAAATAGCATATACAGCTTCTATCTAGATAGATATTCAAATGTTTAGACCAGTTTCAACTGTTATGTTTTATACATATCCAAAAATATGTATGAATGAAAGATACAAAAATATGTATGAATGAAAGATACAAAAATAAAAAAATTGCCACTCTAAGTAGGTTTTTTTTTTTTACTGTTTTTATTTCAAAGTGAATGACATTTCAAGAGAAAACTTGATATCATCAAAAGGTATAAGTATACCCCCAATATTAAGATACTGTCATATGATGGATAATACGTCAAAATTTACTCCAACACCTTCAAAATTTACAGAATTCCGAACAAAGATTTGACTTTTGTATATGGCTTTTCAATGTTCAATTCTGCTTCAATATTTTTTAATCTTTTTAACTTAGGTCCAAATTCTGCCAATTTTGAAGGAAAATAAGGATGTTAAAAAGAACTTTTTAAAAATTTGTCAGATACTTTTTGCACTCACTAACATAAAAACACAGATAAAATAAACTATTTGTTTTAAAAATGACTTTTGTTACTAAAAAGTAACATAAATAGTGCTAAATGTTTCTATGATGTTCATGAATTATTAAATGAATAGTTGTTTTACTTCAATTGTTATTTCTTAAACAAAGCCTTTTATGAAAGCTTTTGTTTGTTCAAATAATAAAAAACACTCTTTCTTTGTGTCTTGTGTTCACCGATGTCCTACAATTATTTGCATGTGATTCACACATAATTAAGTTCAACTTAGTAATGGAATATTTCAGGTAAATATCTTGATTTTACAATATGAAAGCAAAAAATGCCAGATATAGACTGAAAGATATTAACTAAACTAAGTTCAGTACAAGGCTGTAGGAAGACTGTATTGCACAAAACTTTGATATGATTATTCCGATTCATTTTTTATTAATTTCTGACAACAACCTATGCGTCCTCCCAATAGTCATCTATGGAGCTGAAAGTTGGAACCTAACTAAAAGATGGGCTTTCAAACTAAGAACAATGTAATATGGTCAGGAGAGACAAGACAGTACATTATATTAGAAAACAAACAGAGGTCAGAGATATAGAAACCATTAGAAAAATTGAATAGCAATGGGCTGGCTATTTTGCAAGAATGACAGACAACTGCTGGACATCATGACTCACAACATGGTTCCCCAGAGATCATATGCAAAATTGTGGCCAGTAAAGAGTGAGATGATTGAGAATTCTGGCAGATCAGGAAGAAAATGCATGTTCAATGAAAGACATCAAAAAGTGGATAATGATGATTAGCTGCTTTTGATCACATCTATATTGACTGTCAGTCAATGTCCATCAGTAAACAGTATGGATTGGAAATGAAGAACAAGCTCTTGTCAAGACTTGCCTTTTATCTTACATTCCATTTGCCTTAGAAAGTCCACTTACAAAAAATAACCTAAGATAATATTACTTCTACTACAACTAAAAACAATAACAAACATGGTGCTGAGCAATAAGGGAAAAAAAATGAGTTCAAAGATTAGTTTTAATTTTCTACCAATCATTGTCAGAGAGTTGCCGTAGATAGGCAGGCTTTTCAGGGTAAAAGGGATGCGAGTTAGTCTCACCTCGAGATTATTCCTAATGTCCAATTTGTGCTGTCTGTTTACTGTTCTATTAAGGTCTACTTTATATGGGTTGTTCATTAGAAAGATACTGTTTGGTTTCATCAATTTGTTGTTCCACTGTCATACATATTTTGACTGTCAGAAAATAAATTGAATTTTCTAATATTTAGTTCTATGTAAAAAATATTCGTGAAATTTTTTCTATTGTTCATGTACTGAGTTATTTTGCATTGGCCCCTGTGAGAATACACTGTGATAATCAAAGCATAACCCTTCGAAGACTAAGATTTAGGAGCTTAACTTATAAATTCATATATATCTCTTTCCTGTCAGACTTGCGATGTGAGGGCACTGCTTTTTATTTGCGCAACCTTGGTGGTCTACCCTAGGATACAAACATTTGGTTTAAAGGGTGGGGTCAGCTCTGGGCAAATTGCACTTCACTTAAAAACTCCATTGCTCAGACTAAATGCTTATTCAACACTCAGGCCCAGCCATCTATGGTCCTACTGCTGTAAAACACTTGCCCGAAGACATAAATTGATTTCTTCCTATGCTCTATTGTATTGCTAGATATTTTGACAAAACGTCTCATCACTGGCATGCCAGGATGGTTGACAAATGAGAATGAGTTAGTGAGCCCAAAGACAGACTACTCTCACATGAGGATCTTACCTGACCAGGCAGCAGCAGCAAAAAACTGTCACCTTCATCTTCAACCATAACAGTAGTCAATTCAAAATAAGATAAGAAGTTTTACTAACAATACCCATGAGAAATAACAAGATAACTATGTATACATTATTACTTCTGCCTTAAGATCAGATTGTAGTACCTGTAGGCTCTGCCCAGGATCAAAGTATTACTCCTCGGCACTTATACTGATGATCTGAGTGTAGTAGACTAGGATGCTAGTAATGTATCATTCTTCTGTGTGCCTCATCTAAAATTTGAACTTAGTTTGCAGATTCTGTTGCTCCTCCATTTAGAACATATGTAGAATGCAGGGAGAGGTGGATCATGCAAGTAAAGATTTACACAGGTACAAACACACAAATGACTGTATCTTCTGGCATTGAAGACACTACCCCCTCCCCCGTATAAGTCTATAGAATTTACCCTGTGTTCTATTGGCCAAAGTTTACTTCTTTCAGAGGAAGATAAAAATGCTAGACAGTAATTTGAACTTCTGTACACGACCACAGGATGAGCTGTATAAATTATACTTATTACAAAATAGTAAATAAGCAAAAATATCACCATAAAAAAATGTACATAATCACAAAAATTCATTTCCATATTGGTATACTATGGTAGATGACAACAGACTACTCGTATTTTAGATGTTAAACATCAACATTACCAGTATTTTCAATCTCCTCAAATAATCTTCACTTTAAGGGATCATTATTGAATAATAATAGAAGTTAAACTGTGAGATACTAAAAGGCTTTACCAGTAAAACTTTTAATGTTAATAGCTAATCCGTAAAGAGTTTTTCAGTTTGCTGATATGTCATCTCCAGAAAAGCTTATTGAATATTAAAATCAACAAACTAAAAGCAAACCAATAATCAATATACTGTAGTAGCCGAAGACACGCCATTTTAATGCACTGAAACTGTGAAATGAACACCAAAACATTCAAACTTGTGGTAATGGTGTGGCCAGCATCAATGATCCGCATAAATATTGTGCTTTCTATTTCAAACACACAAATTATATTAGTGCATTGATAGGAATAAGCCTGGATTAAGTACAAAAGGGTAAAGTACACGCAAACCAGACAGTTTTATTTTACTAAATATTCATTTATATAGATTTATAAATATCTATTGATTATATAAAGGAAACCAGAAAATCCTAGCTTATTCCTATCAATATTTGTAGAACTTATCCGTGTAAACAACTAAACTGATCACTTATCTTCAGCAACAGGTAAATTGGCAAATTTTCCCATCTTTTGTTGACCTGGTTGATACTAAAGTTCATGATCTGCCTACTTAACGAACGAGGAAATACACCTTAATCAGACGCTGGACTCTTGCCCTCTCTATTCATTCAGGAAGTCGAATGAAGTACTTATTCATCAACAGATTTGTGCTTGCTTGTTAATCCTTACAGAAAGAAGCTTAAGGATTTAGTAGGCAGTCTTCTAATGGATTAAAGCAGCTGTACCAATGGATTATCTCTTTTTTTTCCTTGTAAATACCTCCTCTAACTCCATACGGGTTATTAAGGTTCAGAATAGAGTTTGATATTAAAATTATGATCTTGACCTAGGTAGAAATGAAACAAGCTGTTATAGAAAAAAGAAAAAGAAAAGACTGACAATTCATTAAATGGAAACAAATTTCTGTTAAGAGTGCAACATTCCAGAGCAACAGGTGAATAACTACAATCATTTTATGAGCACCTGGAGAAAGTAAGAGAGAGAAATCCTATGAGAAAGGACACTTGAAAACAAGACTGACAAAATTATTTTAAAGTAGTTAGTCTGATGGAGTTGTATATATTTTACTCTGAAACCTTCCCCAGGATCCATTGAGTATGCATGTCAAATTTGGTTAGTCAAATCAGACTTTTAGTATTAAATAGAGATAGATGGAAATCAGATCATCATTATCAGGATGACTGCGAACATAGACCCCACAATTTTTGTTTGCAAAAGGGAAAACCATACATGAATTTTTTTCACACTCAGGGTTATTTAGAGCCAACTGGAAAGAGAGGATCAACCAAAAATTGTCTATTGGAAAAAAAATAAATAGATTTCAAATTCTGCTGATTCACACAGCGTCAAGTGTTATTTTGACAACAAAACACATAATAAGGAAATAAAAACAAACAAAACACATGAAAAAAACAGTGAACCAAAAAACAAACAAATCTAGTATCATATATTGTATCCAAGGGTTTGCAAAATACATAATTTAATACCTGTGGTAAAAATTAAGGTGCTATCTGGTATTTTTTGGCAACCACCTACATAAAAATAAAGCTGTGTGTCACATTTTGCATCTAAGGGCTTGGAGAATAAATAATCTGATGTCAGGGGTAAAACGAAGAGAGAATAGCATACATGATAGATGGAGAAGGAGACGATAAAGAGAGGAAAGAGAATGACATACAAGAAAGGGAGAGATTGATAGACCAAAGCAATTAAGATTTGGGAGTGAGAATATGAGAGAGAAATTTCTTAATAACAATACAATATCAGATGTTTATTCATCTATAAGATTGATTGACGTAAATGAAATACTGACAAAATTCACTACATTAACAGATTTAATTCACTCATTTCCTGTTTCTTTCTTTTCTTTGTAAAGAGAATAAACTCATTTTCTGATGAAAGACTATCCAATAATTAAAACATTAACTTTTGTCCTAAACACAAGTTTCAACTCGCATTTAAGGCTGTGCTTAGTCAAGGGGCAAATATAACCCACTTTAAATTAATGTTGTTCAGTTATACAGACTTTAGTGCTCCAGACTCTTTAGACATCTGACGTCTCTATAATAAAAACCTGTCAACATTGGTTTCTTCAATTTTTAAGTGATCCTGTCTGCTTGGTTGGCTATGTATGGGGGCCCAAGGCGTAATTTTGACAATCCATTTATGTATCTCTAACATTAACAATTGTGAAATTTGAAGCAATGCTCTGTTCTAATTGCTGATGTGGTTTCCACACAAGATCTTGGAAATTCAGCAATTTTGTCATTCCGACATAAGAATGGCTGATAATTGCAAAATTCATTTCTAAACGGTTTATTCTTACTTTCATATTTCGTTTTATTTTTATTGCCACACCTATTACGGGCCTGAGGCACCAAGGTGAACAAGGAAGAATTTGAACAGTCAAGTCAAAGGTAAACTAGAGAGCACCCAGCGAGTGCATACTTCTGCCTAAATCATCGTCATTAAAAACAGAATGAAAATCAGTTCATATGTACCTACAATGCTGGTGAGGTAACAGTAAAAAAAATTCCTGGATTTACTACCAAAAATGTAATCATCTCTTTCTTAGCCCATAGCTTACCTCAAAATATCATTGATATTCATAAAGAACTTATAGAGATATTGGGTGGACAAACTGACAGACAGACATGAGGGAATACATATACCTCTCTCAACTTCGATGACAGAGGTAATAATAAAAAGATAAGTAAATGAAATTGTTGTTTATCCTAAAAGAAGGGAAATAAATGGAGAAAGGACATGAAATCGGGAATGAAAGCCTTGTGAACAGTCAAGTGTTGCCTGGAAACATTGAATGTATTTGAAAAGACAAGAATAAACCCTACCATCGATTGGGATTGTCTTTGTCAGGAATGCGAGGTAGGGTGAAGGAGACAAATGGTACATGGGCAGTGTAGGGTAAGAATTGAAGATTTAAGACAAAATAGAAGAGAATAGAAGAGAAAGAAGGAGGACAAAGGGGGAAGATATTGAAGTGAAAAATCAAGATTTTGAAAAAAGTCGGATCTTCATGAAGAAAGAGGTGGAAAGGGAAAGAGGTGGAAAGGAAAAGAGGAAAGGATAAACTTGAAAAAAAATGGGAAAAGCCAATAAGGTCTGCCCAAGAAAACTATCAAGCCATTTATTATAGACTAAAAAAAAAACAAAAAAAAACAGACAGATGAGGCAATTTTTTGCCAAAAAATCATTGATGTATATTTGCTGATCTTCTAAATCAGTGATTATGAATGTGATGGTTAAACAGTACATAAACTCACTCAATGACATCATCTTGTGAAAAGAGTAACCACATGGGAGAGTGTCTGTGTACACATGTGCATTAGGGTCCCTCTGTTTGGTTGCAAATTTACATGAAAGCTGTGCAGAGAGAGTGCCAGGTAATAAGACTGTGCTGACAGGATGAGGAGGAGGAGAAGGAGGAAAGGGAGAAGAGAGGGCGGCTGGAGGAAAGAGAGAAGAGAGGGCGGCTGGAGGAAAGAGAGAAGAGAGGGCGGCTGGAGGAAAGAGAGAAGAGAGAGAATGGAAACGAATTGTTCAGTAGAAACAAGGTTAGACAATAAAATCCACTAAGTTCAACACAGGGATTCTTAACCTAGGGTTGTCATACCCCATGGGTGTATAGAATGTAATGAGTGAAAATTCAAAAGCTATCATTTTAATAAAACATGCATGCATAATGTTAATATTGAATGTATATATTTCTAGTCAGAAATAAATTATTTTGTGGCATTATTCTTGTTTTTACAGAGTGGTAATGATAATAATGATGTTGCTCATTTTGATGGTCGGGTGAAACAAGAATAGGGACGTGATGGCTGATGCTCTAGGGTCTGGAACAGTAAAAAGTGCAAAAACCTCAGAAATGATATTCTTGAAAACATTTAAGCCTAGGTAATGTTGGGTTGCCTTGCTATCCATGTAACAAGTAGAAGCAACAGGGAAATCTAAAATGACTCATTGAGGAATGAAAAAATTTCAATGTCTGCAACAAGAGAGATTTAAGAGCTTTTATCTTTATTGTTTTATTTTATCTTATTTAATGACAATAAAGGACTTAACTGAGCTTGCCCTAAATAGGAGTTAATTGACCCCAGGCATTACATTGACCTGGTTATAGGACTATGAAATTCTCTCTTTGTTTGAGTAAAGGAACTCAAAGCTATACTCATCAGGCTGGAGCCTAGGTGGGACTGGTATGGTGTGGTTCCTAGAGGTTCAGCACCAACACTTTTCAAGCAAAGTACAATTAAGAAATTTTATGATTAATAAAAAAAACCAAAAAACAAACGAAAATCCCAAGTTATCATGAATTAGATAATCTTAAAAACAAAAAATTATTTTATCCATTGTCTCATTTATGTGGTGTGAAAAAAAAAATAAGTAAAAAGAATCTCTCCACTCAAAATCCTCCACAACATTGAACTTTTTTTTTTTTTCGAAATGTTTATATGAAACACATGCAGCTCCAAACTGTTCTAAAGGATTCCAATGTGTTATGATCACAAAGGGGAAAATTGGTGTAAAGAAGAGGGGTGGGTGATTTGAAGTTGGGGTTTAAAAATACTACAATGAATTTATTTGCATAATTAAATTCCACTATAATCTGAAGGTCATCAATTAACATTATCTATTTCCCATAAGTTCTTTACCAAAGGATTTAGAGACAATTGTTCTAACAGATTATGTCAGGGGATCAATTAAAAAAAAATCTTCATTTATGTAGAACCTGTTTGAGTCGCTGGTATAGATATTCATTAGTTTCCCTATGAGGGCAAGATGTGACAAATCAAGTTTAGTGTGGGGACCCTCACTTATTTGTGTGGGTAAAGACAAATATTGTCCAGTTCTCTCAGCACTTGCCAGCGGGCACACCTCAAGCATAGGATCATTTGGTAAACATTTTAATCTGGACCCTAACTTTCTGTTCAATAGAATATTTATTTCTTATTCTATATGTTTATATATACAATTTTTTAGCAGGTCAAAAGTGAAAGGAAACTTTTTACAAGTCTTAAAACTTTAGTCCTTTTTTTTATCCTTTGAATATATAACCTGACATTGATGTATACATAAAATCTTCCTCTCTAAAACATAAGTTATGAAGTATGAATGCATATATCTCTTGCTTTACCCATTGTATGTGCTAGCCAGTCTTTTTCAATCTTTCTAGATTGGAGGAAACCTTGAAATAGCTTTCATATCTCAAGGAACCTCTGTATAAAAGTATTATATAAACAGCTAACACCACATCAATGTGTTTAAAAATTTATAAGTATTATAATCTTCTTCCATTCTCTATTATATCTCATAATCTGATTCCAGATCTAATTCCATAAAAATAAGTAAATAATATAATAATTATTAACTACTGAATAAAGCAAATATCTGGATAAAAGACTGGAATGATAATTACAAAGAGGAGGAGTCAGTCTTAAACTAAAGGTTGGTGCTATCAAATAAGTACATAAGATATCATGTGGACTGCCCAGAGATAAATGCAAAATATAGTGTTACTTAAAGATTAAAGAGAAATATCAAATGTCATTTAATAAATAAAGCTAGATTTAAGATGGTTGAGAAAAATTTAATCTGAATGGATATGAATAGTGACTGATCCATTACTTGGTTATGCATAATAATGCAAACACTATTACCATTACTACTACTACTACTACTACTACAACTAGATAATTAACAGTAGAGCATGAAATAAAGTCAGAGGAAAAAGACAGGAGTATAAAGATCAGGGATGAGAAACCCGCCTCATAAGGAAATAATAATAATAATAATAATAGCCATAAGAAATGGGGAGCTCTTGAGGCATAGGTTCAAGTCTTATTCAAATTTATTTCTTTGTTATAATTTTATGCTGTTTCAGGTAACGACTGTAAAGTGAATCTTCTAAAAATGAAGAAAATAAATAATTTAGTTGTTTGTTCATTTCTGTAAACACATTGTGGAGCATAGGGCAGCAACCACTTTGCTGCAGTTTTAGTAGCAAGTAGGTTTTTATGGAGAGGAATTGGTAATTCCATGCTTAACCCTCCTCCTTTAACTGGGTTTGGAACCAGCAATGGTATCTGCAAAGGAATAGGTTTTTCTGACAGAGTAATTTGAATAAGTTGAAGTCTCACCAAAGGCTCATTCTTCATTTCCTATCAATGTTGCTTACTAACTAGTGTGGAATGATTTGGGAATTGCAACAGAAATGGGATAAAAGAAATTCTGCTAGTCACAGCATACAACTGTTATGCTGTGATTGGTCAAAAACTAATCAATCATGAGAGAGAATTAAGGGATGCATAAATTTGAATCAAGTGGAGGATTTTCCTTTTGATGTTCCTTTGTTACATTACGAAATTACAAATTCGTAATGAATCTGGTTAACATCCAATTTTGCTAACAAGAGGAATATTTCCTGAAAATCTAAAACTTATTTTCTCTTTAATATCAGTTAGATAAATATGAATATGACTTATTTTATCAAAAATATTTCATCTCAGTAAATTATTTAAATTAAAATATTTCATTCAAGATACTGCTTGTCTTGAGTATAAATTAGAAAATTAGAATACTACTCGATTCCATGCAAAATATTCCTCACTTCATTCAGAGAGAAAGAGGGGAAAAAAGTAAGTTCGAAGTTTACTTATAGGGTAAGAAGACAGGAGAGAATTTAGGTAGTATAGTAAGGGGGTAGGTAGAGAGGGTAGAAAAGAATAGTAGTTCACTCAGGGTTTGGGGGAGAGAGAGGGGAAAGCTAGGTAGTTCAATAAGAGGGTAGGAAAGGAGAGGGAAGAAAAGTAAGTAAGGTGGTTTAATGAGTAAGGAGGAAAAATATTGCACATGAAACTAATCCATGTTTGCATAACATTTAGATGAAAATATGGACAGGCAACAAAGTTTGGAAGGGATAAGCAAGAGAAAATACAGGCATAGAAGGCCAGAGACATGAGATAATAGATAATATTAGTGGTCAACACCTGATGATATCCATGGTTTAGCAAGGAAAAAATTATCAATTATATCAACAATTCACATCATCATATCAAAAAAACAAACTAGCCAAGTTCTGCAATGAGAATGATTCTGAAGAATAACTTCTTCGTCATAAATTTGTCTCTCAAAGATCAGGAAGACATTCTACATCTACAATCTCGCAACAGCATCATGGGTCAGGATCAGAGATATATCAGCAGGTAAGCTGGCTTAGATTACTGTGTTTTGAAATCAGTTAAGGCAATGATCAGCCTGGTCAGTACCTACATGAGTGACAAAATGGGTAGACCAGGTGCTGTAAACAGCTTGGGATCATGAAAAGAATCTCACGTGGTAACCTTGATGATCTAAGGAGGAGGAGGAGTTGACTGATCTCTACACTGTGCTTACTGCAAGCCAAAGTTAAAGGAGAAAAAAATGTTCTTTATTACCTTACCAATATTTTCATAACCATCTGTAAGGAAATGTTTTACTTACCTGAAATGAAGAAAAAAAACGTCATTAAAAAAATGAAAATAAATTTTTTTATTTACTAATAAGTAATTCTCGTAAAAAATGAAAAAGAAATACAAATGAGCTTATATAAAAAGTCTTATTTTTCTTGGAAGGAATAAATTCAAGTCAGTGTAAGAATTTAATTCAATTTTTGGCAATTCTTCTTAGAATGTTCAATACCCAAGCATATTGAACCAGAAATTTAACCATCAGTTCAGACTATTAAATCTGTAAGTATAGGAGAAAAAATTGAGAAAAAAGAGGGAAATGCAAGAAAGATCAAAGAAGAAAATTATTTACAATTCAACATTTATAGAACAGATTGGCACAGATCCAGGACGTGTAGGGGTGGGGGGTTCTGGACTCAAATATAAGTGAAAAATACTGTATCACATATTACTTTCTTGTTTTTGATGCTTGAAATTCATTTTCTTCTCCATATATTTACTTGTAAGGATAATTTTTTTTTTCCATTTTGACACCATCTGAGTACATTTCTGGATCTACTCCAATGTGGGTTTCCTATTTGGATCGAGTGATGTTCGGATTTTAATCTGGTCATTGAGTTAAGGTCTATAGTTTCTTCTGAAGTCAGACACATTAGCTGAGGGTGGGCTATATGAAAATACCCCCTCCCCATGGGCCCCCTAAAAGCTTTATGAATAATTCAATTACTGCAGGTTTACTGAAAATTCAAACTAAATGATGGAGGGGCTCCTCAAGGAGTCAAGCATGCTCCTCCCCCCAGCCCCCAAAATCCCTAACTACACCTCTATAGGTGATTTTGAAACTTACAAATTTGTTGTCTCAAATATTCAAAACAGAATTATGGATTCCAACCATGATATTTCTGGTTTAGAAAAGGGAGGAAAAAAAAGAAAAAAAGAAAAAGAAATTATTGCTTTTATTTTTTTCCTCTAAACAGAACTTAATTTGGAAGGTTCAAATTCAAAAGGATCATTTATGAAATAGAATAAATATTTGAATGTTAACATCAAATGAAACTATGAAATTGAGAACTTAGTACATGCTATTTTCTATCTATCTATATATATATATATATATATATATATATATATATATATATATATATACACACACACGCGCAGGAATTGGAAAGTAGTTACATTACACAGAAACACGCATGGTAAATTTAGAAGTGTGTTATTTTATGAATTGTGTTCATAGCTTAGAAGTACATACACATACATTATATATATATATATATATATATATATATATATATATATATATATATATATATATATTAGATGAGAGAGAGTTTCCTTTCTGATTCTGTTGTGCAAGGAGTGTTTTTCTGTATGTTGAGTTTGATAGGGGGGCACTCAATAGGAAACGGATGTAAATTTAGCAGCTGATTTGCCAGATGTTCAATGCATTTGTGTTAACACATTTGAATATTCCAGATGTGTGATTCACCGAGTCAAATCACACTGTATATGCGTGACGAGAAATGAGTACACATCTGTGTGTGTACGTGTAACTATATTCATTAATCAATAGATACACACATGCATGTATATTAACTCCTATATTGGTTTGTGGGGTGATCAACTTGGGTGTGGATTTCTCAACATACATCAGTGGTTCAAGCCCAAATAAAAGTCAAGATTTTGAATGTTGATTTTATAGGCAGGTAGACAGTCATGCTGGCCCCTTTCCCACTTGGAAGATTGGAACACAACAATCTTCCTATATTCCCATTTGATCCTTTGGCAGACCAAACTCAGTAAATATCTATTTACAAATCTAAGTATATATTTGCACTCACTCAAACATACATATCAGTTTGTATGCACACACATTTGTATACACATATACATTTACATCATAACCTCCATCCTTGACAATGCACTAAATCTAACACTTCTCCATTAATCACTTAAATCGAACATCATACAATTCCGATAAATATTCAACTAATAACTATGCTGTATCAGACAACAAACTTATTGTATCATCATATATATTATATTTTCACTATAATACAAATAGTTACCACCACAAATTTGTTCCATGAATGGAACGATTAGTCAGAATTCGCTAGTTTCACTTTCACACACATCCATATGCATACACACATCCATATGCATACACATATCCATACATATACACATATCCATATGCATATATATATATATAAATATATATATATATATATATATATATATATATATATATATATATATATATGAACCAGCATATGCAGTGCATATAAGTTGACCCTAAACTAATGTGTTAATTCAAGTTTGGTCCAATATAAGGCAGCATTAGTGTCCATAAGAGTGTCAAATTCATCATAGTATTTAATATGATCCATTAGGAAAAATACCTGATGCTTAAAAAGTTGACATATGCCAACATATATTGATACGAGAGAGTGAAAGGGAGAGATAAATAGATAGATATAAAAAGGTATGTAGAGAAACATATGCTACGCATGTGGAGATGCCAAAAAACAGATGTCAAAATTGGGGAAAGATGAGACTCTTGATGCTGGTCCCCTTTGGAAAACAAATGTTCTAACATCTTGATCTCTACTTCAAGAAATAAGTCATAGTTCATCTGGTAAAGATGTTTCTTCCTTGATCAATTTTTGGATTAAATTTCCATCTGAGTTTTTCCATCCAAAGTCTCTAGCAGCACCTGAGAGTTCAGGTCTGGTAGATATCCTTGTATAGAACTTCAAGATCAACCTTTCAATTCATACCTTTGTAGATTCAATTTGCATGTATGTGACCATTGGTGTCTGTGTACTCAATGTTTGATCAAGAATTGGTTGGCACCTGGGCCACAAATACTATGAGGCATCAGTAATATTTTCAAAATGGAAGAAAAAAAAAAAAAAAAAAAAAAAAAAAAATTTCAATTTTTCTTAAACCTATTTTTATAAAGCTAACAAAAAATAAAATCTAAACACTTGCTTGGTGTATTTTCTTGGAAATAAATTTCTCCAAAACATTAGTAAATTGCAATTAGTTTAGAACATCATATTCAATTGCCATAAGACCAAGTCACTTTTAGTCATTCCAAGATGTTACGAACCATCATATGATACAATATTGAGTTTCTGTTTGCCATGAGATATACATATATATATATATATATATATATATATATATATATATATATATATATACACACACACACACACACAAAATATTAATTGAACCTTTTTTAGCATTCACAAGATAAAACAGCCTTTTTAATCTCTGAAGGCCCTACAGCTGCAGCTCCTAAAGCCCATGCCTTAATTAATCCAGCACTGCTTGCACTTCAAACCTTCTAGGGTATCCATCTCTAATGTCTATCTTTTCCTGATGTGGTACAAGAGCAGATTTAATTTTATTGTGTGCATTGAACCTCAATGAAAGCATCTGAAATTCCATATTTTGTTCGGACAATTGAATTCCTCTTTGATGTTGTCAGGAAGATAACGCTGTCCTAACAGTGGCGACGTGGAAAAATTAGTAAATTGAATTCTAACTCAGGATAGGAGAGTTTGTGTTCACTTCACACAAGTGCCTCTAGGAAAGGCATGAATCCACTGCTTTTCCAGCACTGTGTAAATAGCAGGGAAATTAGAGCTGTTTAAGGCAGTTCATCTTGGGCCTGACCCAATAAAATAGCACAATTGCTACAGAAACAATAAGTCTCCCTGGATCATTCAAAAAGTGGAAACAAATTGATTGTAGTAGAGTCTGAAGTTCACGGATCATTAATTTCTGTAATTAGAAACAGTGCAGGTGCAGATATATAGTTGCTCTGCTTATATTGAATCTTGTTGTAAGTGTCACATTCAAAATTTTGTTAAAAAATGTGAACTCATCATGTATGTAGTTTGACCTTTAGTTTTGATGTTGACATAGATTTTCTTGTCCAGAATCTCATCTTCTTTGAATGAGGATTAGAAAACCAGGTTCTTGGTGAACTCTTGCCATTGTTGATAATAATGATAATCTTCTTTCTCTATCTTGTATATAAGGCTCTAGATCAGTGCTTAGCATTTTTCAGTTTAAATGTAGCATTTTTTGCCTGTTCAATGTTGGACATTGAATACATTATAATACACAAGCCCATCCAGAGTTTGTTTTTTTCTTTTTACTGCAAAATTGGAAGATTTTCCACAAATAAAAAACATCAATGTTTGAATATTCAGCAAACAGGTTTTTAAAAAGCTAACTTCATAATTTTTAAAAAATTTGAGAAAAATTGTTTTTTACAAGAACTGAAAAGTTGAAAACATACAAATCTAAAAATATGCTAAAAAGTGAATAATTCACTTTTTCCAACATTTTGCTTCCAAGCAATGTGTATGTTCACCTCTTTTAGAAATATATTTTGGGACTTTCATAAATGATTTTGATGGTGGGGTTTCATTTCCTTTGAAAGCCAAGATATTCTATTGATATTTTGTCAGTTTCAGGAGAATATGACTGAATTTTGATTAGTTACCCTGTTTCAAGATGAAATTGGGGATAAACTTCATCTGGAAAAACACTAGTTCACATAAGTAGCTAGGCCTAAAAGCTGATAAGGCAAAACCTATTTTCTTGATTAAAAAAACTTGGAAGGAAGTGATTCCCAATATGTAGCTGTCAGGCTAAGTGATTTCCAGTTTTTTCAAGTTTTATTCTTAAGGTTTTAAATTCATCTTTCCAAAATGTTGAATTTCTGAAGTTAATTAATTCCATACCTAGATTTCCAATTCAAAGGGTATTGAAATACTGTTGTTCCAACAATTGCTCATTTCGAATGGCTTAAGCTGACATAGGCTTTGAATTGCTCAAATCTGAATTCAAATTCAAATTTAATGGTTTCAGTATAAGCATGTATACTTTTGCATCTTGAATCTCTTTATGAGTTTCCACAGAAAGAAAATAGGTTTTTTCCTTGTCATTCATGAAGAGAGAACTAGCTTACAACATGAACTTTCCCCATCATAAGGTTTAAGAATTGTATATGCCTTGCCTGGAAGCACAAATTCAAATCATTAAAATGATTAGTCCTTTGAATAATTGCAATTTAAGAATGCAATTTTTTCTTAGAGCTCATAAATATTTCAAAGGCATCTATGCATGCCACAAATTGAATCAGAACCTTTCCTCTGCTTAACCATCAAACTTCAGCATGCATTGACAAATCACAATATTCACATTCAATTTCCTCTAAAAATGTCTCAAACTTTCTATGATTCATGGAAGAACAAGCTATGATAGTATTAGTAATTTTAATCCCTATCACTTCATTTAATCATTTCCCGGATGATTTTGCACATAAATTTTCCTCATGAATTATGTAGTGGAACGAAAGTAGTGGCTTTTCAAGTTCCTTTCCTAATAATTCCACAAAGCCATCATTTTTCCCCAAGATGGCTAGAGTGTTATTGTTGAAGAAAATAATTCATTCTTCAAATCAAGAACATTTTCATTTTGAAATTTAATGATTTCTTGAATTTTCTTTCATAGTACCTGACATTGCCAATAGTACACACAATTCTTCATGAATGTTTGATGAACTAATAGCTCCATAATAAGTGACTATTGCAAGCGTTGCAATATCATCTCAGTCCTTTCATTCTAGTTGGTTAGTAATATCCTTTGACGTATCAGTGACAAAATGATGAATGGTTCGAACATTTGAAGGTCTTATTTTTTATTTTACTCAAGATTTTTTATTTCATTTTGAAAAGCAAAAAAATACTCTACAGAGAAGTCAAGAAAAATTTCTTCAAAAATTTTGCCATCAGTAAAAGGTTTACCATATTTAATTAATCCAAGTGATGCAATGAAAGTTACCACTGTTGAACCTTTGTTTTGACTAAAAAAGTTAACAGTCTCTTTCTGTTTTTTGAAATTTCACACACATCTTTGAATGTATTCCAACTTTTCCTCAGAATCCATTTTAGAAAGAAGCATTGCGTTCAGAAGATTATTGTCACTCTATAAGCTCAACAAGATCAACTCATAAAAGTTGAGATTGTGATAGGCTCCTCATGCAGTCACAAGCCAGGTCAAAAAGGTATTTTGTGGAATGAAAAAAAATCTTTTCGAAATGTTTCTTTTCTACTAGATGCTGTATTGAAGATGGTGATATATATATATATTATATTATATTTTCTGATCATTGAAATCATAGCCTTTTAAAACATTGGTTCAGGTGCAACATTCAGCACAGATGTATGTGATCCAATAGAGAGACTCAATATATTTCTGTGTTGAAAATTTAATAGTCATATATTTCAGTTTCTGTTTCAAGAATTCAAGAAGAAATTAAAATTTTCTCACTCAAAATTTCTGATGGATCACAAGGTGATCACAGGTCATAATTTGCAGACAACTGTTCTAGATTAAACCAGATGAACCATACACATGAGGAAAATTGAACACATTGGTTGAAACATAGTGATAAAAACAACAAAGATGTCAATACTAAGGAAATAATGACAACAACTTCTAATTTCTAACAATATTTAATAAACTGAGGATATGTTGAATGTAATCTGCTTCAAACATCTCAGATACTATTATTCATAACCAGGAGAAAAGTCATCAGGTAAAGCATTCATCTCATAAAAGTCAACTCCCATTGGCCAATTATGAAATTCAGTTACTATAGCACAAGTCAGATTAGTGATCTTGGCAAGTTTCAAGACTGGTTGATACCAGGACTTCATTCTTATGAGGTTTTTATGACCACCCTCTCAACAGGATCCAGGTCCACTGAAGGGGTACCTCCACCCTAATCATACAGCTTAGCATGTACTCAATTAATTGCAAAGTGCACAGGGAACTTTATTCGAATCAAGAGTTTTCTACACTGGGAATCGAACCTGGGACTCTCAGCATATGAGTCAGACATGCTAACCATTACACTATCATAGTGGACTAGAAGAGTCATTAACATTCCAAATTATATTTGAAAAAATGATCCCTTTTGTGTTCTTGATGTAGTTGACAACATTTCAGTAGGTTTCATCTATTATGAGATTTGGAATAAAACCAGATGATCAAAGCGGATCCTTATAGTCAAGGACAAGTGAATAGAAGATTTATGCGAAAAATGTCCCGATTTGATCAACAGAAAATGTGTGCGATTCTTTAGAATGACATTGCAAACCTACATTTAATGATCTCAAGAGAAGATAAAATCATTTGGTCGGGATATTTTACATCATTTACTTTCCTCAAATAATACGCATCACTGTGGCCCAGTTACTTCTTTTGCATCACCAAAAAGCCTGAACTTTTTAAAGACAAGCATGAACACAGCCTAACGTAAATTCAGGGACCAATTTAATATAAACTTACATTGTAAATTGGACTGCTTAACAAAAAAACTATTAGGGGTGGGTTAAAAAAAGAAAAGAAAAAAATTTTTTTTTCTAGACATAGTAATGAGTGAATGTTTTAATTTCCAGCTCTTTGTACTCGTGACACATATATCTATTCATCCAAAAACTGAAGAAACCTACATTCGTTGATGGAAAAACAACAAAAAAAAGAAAAAACAAAAAAGAGTTCAACAGTCCAAATAACTTTCACGGACCTTTCTCTGAGTTTGATACCCACTGGATGGCCAGTGTCAAACAAGTCAAATACCAAGTGATTCTTGGCCTCGAGCCCAGATTAAAAGAGTTTATTATAGCCATGTTGGATACCAAGGGTGGTATTCTGACTTAATGAACAACACAATTGACTTTTAAAAGAGCTAAGGAAGATCTCGCTGTCTTAAAAGGCAATAAATGATGTGATCTAATGATGTTAATTAGAGCATAATGCAGTCAAAGTACTGGGAAGATAATTAGATAATGAATAATTTATTTAAGAGGCTTTAATCACTACCTGGCTTTTGTGACCCAATGAAGTACTGATGTTCTTGACATGCGCACAAATAAAAATATTCTTTCAATACATCAACTCAAACATTACCATCCTTTTATCTATCTATCTACCTATATATATATATATACCCATAACTACACCAGGTGTGGCTATTAAAAGACTGTCTGAAATTTTTTATTATATGATGTGTAATTTATGTCTCCACTGAATTAAGTGCATTGACAAGGAAAGTCAAAAGATAAATATTTG
Source organism: Thysanoteuthis rhombus (assembly GCA_963457665.1). NCBI lineage: Eukaryota > Metazoa > Mollusca > Cephalopoda > Oegopsida > Thysanoteuthidae > Thysanoteuthis > Thysanoteuthis major. The sequence goes on along the minus strand of OY735236.1, from coordinate 19,460,912 downwards.
TTGTCAGAAATAAACATGTTTTTCATCATTAGGCCACATACTTATTCAGGTACTTGTGTGTGTGTGTGTGTGTGTGTGTGTGTGTGTGTGTACTGGTTGTCAATTGCTGTTGAAATAAAGAGGAAAGCAATTTTCCAAATTATTTGTGAAAATATTTGTAAACTAAGTAAACAATAAACTTCTACAGAATGACAATGGTTGCCTCTTGAGAAAAGAGAATACATTGTTGAGTTATTGCATGTATAATATCTAAACTTTGAAGTAACCATATATCATTCATGTTTTGTTGACAACCCCCAACCCATGACCCATCAAGTTTGACAATAGGTGTACCAGCCTATCATTGTGGCTACTACCTGGTTGGTAAGGTAGTAATGGGAAGGTGGTTAATCCACTCTTTATAACAACTGTCTTGACGTACCAGTGATGAGGAATTTTAGTCAAGCTATCTAGCCATGGGACAGAGTGCAGGGAGAAGTGGATTCATGCCTCTTCTGAATAGTCACAACCAAAATTTGAACTTGGTTTGCAGATCCCGTTTTCTGTATGGATAACTGTTACCAGTAATGGGAATGGTTTTGGGAAACTAAATATGTGGTAAGGCTGGGTTCAGAGAACTAGGTAAATGGCAATGTCCCCTGAACGTACAAAAAACCTGGAAGTTGAGAAGTGGGCACGTACTGTAGCCCCCTCCCCCATTTACACCAGTGAGTGTTTTGCCATTATGCAACATCATACGCATCACTAATACACACTGCACATAAAACCCACAAGTGCGTATAATTGGTTTTGATTGATTTCTGGATGCAAAGATCAATAAACAGATGATAGGTATTAAAGAAAAAATGAGGCCAAGGTCACCTTCACCTAAATTGGACAGGCAGTGTGGCTGCACTGATAGTGGTATCGGTACTTGACCAAGCAGCTTTTTATGCATAAAGGAAAAAAAATAAAAATAGATCAAAAGCTTAAGCAATTGAAAAATCTTCTCTAACAAGGCTCCATGGATCTTCATGGATCTTCATAGCTAAAAAAATCTGACCTATTATCATGATTTATTTCTCATTAGATGAAGCATTGTCAACCATTTTAGATTTTTTATCTGTTGACTTGTGGATGGCCCAATGGTTAGCAGCATGGAAGAGTGGATGAACTGAGTTTGAACTTTGACTAACTGCGCTCATTTCACACTGATGCCGTTGGGAAAAGTATGAGTTTATCTCTCCTGCCCCGCCCCAGTTATGAGTAAATAGCGGGGCAGATTAGGCTCACCAAACTTGGTTGGCAACTGGTTGTGAAGACACACAAGCCAGGGCAAATGAAATATACTTGCTCCTGAAATTATAGCAGCGTTGACCCTAAAAGCGTGATGTGGTTGTGACCCTATGCTCAATATACAATGATAAAACAAAAACAATTTCTCTCATCTTAATTTTTGTGGGTTTTTCAACATAACCACACAGACTGCTATTCTACTGGCCTAAATAAACAGTGCTGATAGGAAATGAAAAATAAGCTCTTTCTGAAACTTGAAGCCATTTTCCTTTTGCCTTTGGAAACCAGGTTATCTGTACCTGCAGCTCTCACCAATTGAGCTACAAGAACCCAATGGTTGGCAAAAGATTGTACCTAACCTTTACAACAACCTTTCATTCTCCTGATCTGTTGGCACCACATTTGTTATTGTTTTCACACTAGTATTGTTAGTAGCAGCAGCAGCAATATCATCTTGATTTATTTTTCATTAGATGAAGCATTATCTGTCTATAATGTCAGATTCATTGTAATAGTAGCCAAGAGATCTTCTCAGTCACAGAAGTGGGTTTCAGATGCCCAGGTTTAATTAAATTTGTTTTGGCAACTTTTGCTCAATATCAAATCACTTACTATTTATAGAAATTATATAATTATTTGTAAATGATAATTATCACCAAGCTTTATTATCATTATTATTATTGATTATTAGCATATCGTCACTGGTATGTAACTATGGCTGAGAGGAGAAAAATGCACACAGGTCATTCTTTGCTATTCCTCCTATTGAAAAAAAACAAAACACTTGGAAATGACCATACTTAGCAGTTGATTGACCTGGAGTTCTCTCCCCAGAACAATTTTTTTCCTATCCATTTATACATAAAAATTACTTGCGAACTGGTTGCCTGATTGGACTGGAAATTACTTTAATCTTCAAATTGAAGCATTATAACTGTATTGCACAGACAAAACTTGAGCTACAACATGCTGTTTTGCTGTTTTATGATAACAAGTAAACACACAGATACTGGATAATTATAATATAGAAACTGGAAGAAGCAATCTAGACCTTAAGCAGATATTTTGGATGTTTGCTTTGTCACTTGTAGTTAGTGGTGTAGTTCCTAAAAAAATTGTTTCACTCCAATAGAGCTAGTAGCATTGCTCTATTTTTGCATCCAGTTCTCCAGCCACTGGCTGAAAATTATAAGCAGTAATTATTAAAATTGTTACAACAAAAATGAATTCCAAAATCAAACCCAAACAGTAATTATCAATTTATTTTGATACTAGTCAAGGCAATACCATTAAGAAATATGCAACAATATGGGGTGAAAACATTGCCAATAATCCTGTTGTACATGGTTAGCGTTATGTAATAAGGAACCAAAGTCGGACTTTGAGATGTGAAAATAAAGCAAAGCTACTAGCTCAGTGGGAAGGACCGCACTATTTATTATGCATGTAAGCAGTTCATTCTAGAGTTCTCATTAGGACAATAGTGAAATTGAATCAAAGGCGTTTGGAAAATCACTCTTGAAAAAAAAGGAAAAGAAAAGAAAAAGAAAAAAAGACAAGGACCATAAAATCTGGCCCCCCAAGATTGATAGAAGTCGAGAACAACAGATTTTCAGATGACATGGTTTATATAAGATCACGTGTCACGTCAAAGTGTCAATATTAATTTTTTCCACAATTTTTCTTGTTTCTCGTTTTCATCGACGTTCAGTGTTAGTACCAAAATCTTCACCAGGATTTTTCTTCCGGGAATTCTCATTTTCATTTTTCAAATTCATGCTTCATATCTAACGTCGTTAAAGTGAAGGCGTAAATGTGGAAATTCGGAAATCATTAGAAAAGTAGTGAATCATTCGTTTTTTTGACCAAATACTGAAAAACACAAATTGAAAGCTATTTGGAATCGTCGAAAAAAGCTCTATGAAAACAATATTTGAATGTAGGAGATCCTTGTTTTCATTAAATCGAATTAAATTTTGATGAAATTGAAACTACGTATTTATCTATTTTCTGTAAAAAATAAACCAACCAACAAACAACCAAATAAAAAAACTCCGTGAAATATTTTATTACGAACACTTTGACATAACATGTGATGTCATATGCGGTGAAATCAGAAAATTTGCGCCTTTGGCTTGTGAATCACTGAAGTCCCAATTCGACATTTGATACAAAAAAAAAAAAAAAAAAAAAAATATTCATAATTTAAAAAAAACAAACAAACAACGTTTTGATGCGTAATCTTTCTGAAAATTGTAAGGCGCTTAACAAGTCTTGCATTTACAAATCTTTAATCAGAGTTTGAAAAGAGAAATTAGTCGTCTCTACCATGAATGTACAACACATTCTTACATGATGTCGAAGTCATCGTTAGAGCCAACGCAAGTACTTGCCACAAGTACTTCAATCTTTCCCGCACACTGAAGTGGGCAATCCAAACGTGGCTGGGTCCATATTAGCTTAGGCCTCCCCTGTTCGAGTTAGTGAAAAGCGGAATGTATACTTAGTACAACTAGAGAGCCAGGGGTGACTCATACTCAGATAATCAAGGAAGAGAAAAAAGGAGAAAAGGCGGCGACGTGTAGTCGTATGTAGGGTTTTCTGTTTCAGCCTGGCTTACGTGGGTGAGGTTAGGTACCCCAACCCATTCAGACACTTAGTTTCTCTCTTATCATAGAATCAATAACTCGGGGCAGGGCCAGTATATCACATGTGAACAATTCAAAACGAAGGAAATGATTGAATTGGGTTTAGTTGGCATGATTTATCAGGTTCATAATTTAGTCTCGTAATAAGTGAATGTAAGAGTGCCCAGCAAAAAACAAAACAAAACAGAAACGATTTCCCAAAGTGTATTCAGTCAATAGTTTTTTTTAAAGCGAACGCTGTGACACATTTATTAATATTCCAACTTGAAAAAAAAATATTTATAACTGGTAGGCGTGGAATAACTACTTTGATAGATAATACACAGCACTGAATTCAAAAATTGTACTGATTTGACAAGGAGGTAAGTCAAGTCAGTAGTCACCCATGTTTTGAGGTCGGACGAAAGTAGACGCAGACTGTACTATGTTTTTTCCACTATAAATACATGCCTTGGTTCAATTTAAGAATTGGACACTATATAAGAATATCAACAAACTAGGTGCGACAGAAAGAGAGAGAGAGAGAAATTTGGAACGCAGAAATTTGAAAGAAGCAAACGACAGGCTTTAAGACTATTTAGTGAAACGGATTTTCTTCGTTCATTTCTTCCTGTTACAAAAGTTCGTAAAAAAAAATCTGAGTTAAGATTCGGTATAGCAAAGCAGAATATTTTGTCATGAAAATTTATTACTTTTATTGCAATAAATTAAATAAATGAAAATATAACTCAATTAAAAATATCATTCTGTTACCATTACTATAAATTGGATTTGGGTAGGACAATAGAAGGGTAGAAAAAGAAGGTAGTTTACTGAAAGGGTAGGAAGAGAGAGGGCGAGATAGGAAAGTTAATTCAATAAGAGAGTAGAAGAAGCAAGGTAGTTAATACGAAGGAAGAAAAAGAGGAGAGGAAAAAAGGTTGTTTACTGTGGGCTATAAAGAGAGAGAGAGGGGAGAAAAATCATTCATTATCATCTGTCTCTTAACGTCCATCGTTGGACATAGACCTTCCCCAGGATTCGCCACATTTTTCTATCATGGGCGTTGCGGAGCCAGTACTTTCTGAATTTGTTTAGCTCGTCTCTCCATGTAGTACTCTGCCAGCCTCAGTTGCGCATTTGATCAAGGTTGAGCTTGCTCTGCCAATCCTTGGGTGATTCTTTGTTTGGTTTCTTTTTTTTTTTTTTTTTTTTTTTCAGGGTCCTACGGAGATTTTCTGTCCTAGGTAGATATAGTGGTCCACCCTCTTTAGTTCTGTATCCTCGATTTCGATCTTGGTGTTCTCATTTCTGATGGGGTTGTTGCACATGATCTTTGTCTTGCTGAAGTTCATGTGTATGCCAACTTTTTTTACTCTCTTCATTTAGTTCATCTAGCATTAGTTGGGGGTCGTGTAGGTTCTCTACAAAAAAGGCAATGTCGTCTGCAAATCTGAGATTACTCAGCTGTCTATTTTGATTCCTTCATTCTCCCAGTCTAGTCTTTTAAAGATCATCTCAAGGCAAGCTGTGAAGAGTTTGGGTTAGCTGGTGTCACCTTGTCTTACTCCTTTTTGGAGCTGAAAGGGCTCCGAGTCTTTATGCAGCCCGATAAAGCAGCTGCTGTGACTGAATATATGTTTCAGCACTTTAACATATATTGGATCTACACCTTGTAGAGTGATGGCCTCCATGACCTTAAGGATTTCCACCGAGTTGTCAAAGGCTTTTTTTTAGTCGATACATGGGGGAGAAAATAGAGGTAGTTTGATGAGAGAGTAGAAGGAGAGAAAAGAGAGATAGGTAGTTATCACAGGAGGTAGGAATTTTTTTTTGCATATTAAACTGATAATACATGTAGGAATAATTAGATAAAATCATGGATGGGCAATGAAGGTTGAAAGGGATAAGGGAGAAAATGAGAAGATACAGACATAGGCAGAGAGAAAATCAGAGGTAGGAGATGATAGATAATTTTGGTTGTCAACAGCCGTGGAATATTCACAGGTCCAGCTAGTAATTAATAATAGAATAGAACAATTGTAATAATATCTAACATGCTGCGTTGGTTGGTCCATCAGTCACAGGGAAAAAGGAGCATTACCTTTTGATCAAAATTTCCCTATGTTCTACATCATACCTTCCCCCTCTCCAGCCACTTACAGCTGCACACCATCCGCTTCCACCTGCATAATCGTTCCAAACTACTCAACATAAAAAGGTGGAAAGTAACAGGCAAGACTTCTTTCTAGAAAAGTAAAACTATTTCTGATTAACCATTTATAGATCATAAAATGGTCATCATTTTTTATGTCAATGGTAGTAGTCCAGTAATAAAAGTTGAGCGATGGATTGAAGATTTGTTATTACCGTAGATCTCAGCAAACATTAGTGTACAATTTTTTTTCTTTCCTTATCAAGTTTCAAGTTTTCTCTTAAAAGCACTTGACTTTTTCTCACATGCCAGGAGGAGGGGGGAATAGGATGTTTAATTGTCAAAACTTGAGAGTGGAAGATGTTCAAATGGCCACTCTAGGGAGGAGGATGTTTAAGCGATCCCAATATAATTTTCTATTGCGTCTCTCTTTCTCTCCAATTGCTATCAAATTTTTTTAAAAGAGCACACATTGAACGGTAGTGTTGAGTTGTTAAAATCTCTTAGAATTGAAGGTATCAATTTAAAAGCAATTAATTTATATGAGAAAAATGAGCATTCATAGGCCCCCAAATGGCAATGATGGTGTGTTAGGCTGAGTTGTCAGAGCTTGGGGTGGTGGGGGGACAAGAGACTGGAATGTAAAAGAGAGGAAGAGGATGTACATTGCCTCTATAAGGGCTCGCTGCAAAGCAAATGCTTATTTACTAAGTTTGTTCTTTGTAAAAGTGGGATTAAGTGAACTTTCGAGAAGTAGAGAACACCTTTGTTATTGAGTATCAAAATGACCCACCATCGATCTGATGGAGAAGTGCATTCGCTATGTTGAGGAATTAATATTTTTGTCATGTTCGATGCGTTTGTTATTGAAAAGTGTTGATGTGAGAAATAGAGACAGTATGGGGACATCTTGCAGAGGACTCTAGTGACCTTCATCCTTACTTACCTGAACCCCCAATAGAAAAAGTAAGTGACACAGTCTCAGGATGATATCTGGTCCCCAACTGAATTATTGGACTTCAGTGCCAATTTCAAACTTCTGTTAAGAGATGCAGTTTTGATATCATTTGAATAAAAATTTTTTTTACTTCTGGTCTTCATGGTATGAAGATGTTCATCATAAACTATATAAGTGAGTAGTGCCCTTATGATGGCTATAGATTCAGAATGCCTTGTCTAATTAATCACACTTGACATTAGAATTGTCATTTTGGACACTTCTATTTTCTGGTTGACTGCAAAAGGGAGAGGAAAAGTGAAGCCACTATGTCCAATGTCTCTCATGCACATCGAAGAATATAGAAAAGCTGCTTCTGATCACTAACAAACCTTGTGTATGTTAAAAATATATGATGTATTTGTTGTTGAATATTACTTACCGATAAACAGACAGGTCTTGAAAATAAATTAATAATTTCTGTACAGGTATCTGGAGGGTCTATTCTACAAATAGTTTTTTTTCTGAGGAAAATACCTAAGTGATATTTCCACAGCAGAGTAACAATGAAAATTACTTCATCTTAAACTCTCCAAACAACTTAGTATTTGTAGTTGGCAATCAACATAGCAGTGGAAACTAAGGAAGAAAAGGCAGAATGACTTCAAGAGGAGAATCTTGCCTGACCATGAAATTTCTGTAGCCTAATGGTAAAAGCCCTGTCCATGGAAGAAGAGTTCCCCTCTGCAGATGTAGTCTACACCTGGCTCTGTGGATGCTCATAACTATTAATATGAACCCTTTTAGAAACAAAATTGATAGTATTAGCCACTTATAGCCACTAAATAACTTTTTAGTTTAGTGATCACCTGTTCTGCTTGTGATTACATTCCCCTTCCTCTAGTCGATATTAAAGTGCTTTGCAAAAAAATGTGGGGGATCCCCGAGCTGTAGGTAGTCAGTTTATTCTTCACCTTGTGCCTGATCATGGAGGCCTTGTGCCAGACTGATTTTTGTCGTTGATCTAGGTGCCTACTATAACAATATATCAAACAATCTCACCTAACCAGTAAATTTGTAAGCGTAGGGAATTTGTGGCCACGTGTAAGACTAACCTCTGTTTAGGAGATATAACACCATGCAACGTGATTCTTGTTCCAAGGTAGTGAGGCTTATTTTCTTACGAGTAAAACATATCGAAAGTGGCTATTATTGTGTCTTGTACCATGATATTCATATGTTCTTCCTACTTTATGTGATTAAAAAGGTGCAAATTTGCTTTGGTCACATTAGAAAAAAATTAGATTTCAAATTACCACCGTTCTGGTTGCTAACACAAAGTTTGAAGGGAATAATTGATATTTTCTAAACCTTTTGGACATAATGAGAACATAAAATTTATTACCTAGGAACAAATAAGGTAGAAATATGTTGCACAATGTAATTTAACCTACAAGGAACAAGTCTATTTTTACTTTTTCTTTGTGGTTTTAGTTGAGACCAAATTAGAATAAGCAGTGCAAAAAAGTTTCTTATATCAAAAACAGTTCTGAAAATATTCTTAAATGGTTTCCTCTACATAATTGGATACAAGTGTCATATTCTTAATCATGTCCTTTTGGGTAGCTTTTTATAGAGCATTTCCCTTCTTCTGCTGCTTCAAGTGTCTCGTATTTAATAAGAACATGTTAGTAAATATTTCCTTAAAGCAAAATAAAATCTTTCATTTTGACACAGCAATCATGTTTTATCAAATCTTCCATAACAACAAGTTTGTGTTCTTTGTAACTGCCGTGATTTATCAAGTAAATTAATCTAATTCCTGCCAAATGTATAAAATGCACAGTCCACTGACTATTTAATTAATATTAACTAGCTGGACCCATCGAAATTCCATGAATGTTGACAAGATAATCCATTATCTCATGCTTCTACTCTTCTTTCACCCATAACACAAATCTTATTTACTTATACTTTCCAATCTTTGTTGCTTGTTCATGTCTGTATGTTATACTAACAGATTGGTTCCATACACAAAAATCTTCCTAACCCTTAGTAAACTAACTTCTTTTTTTCCACCCCTCTCCCTCTTTAATAAAACTACATAGATTTCTCCCCCCCCCCCATCTCCTTTCCTTTAAGTGAAGTACTGTCTCTAATTTTGACACAGCAATCATGTTTTATCAAATCCTTGATAACAATTATCATCTATGATTTTTTTGTATCAGAACATTATTATTGATTTTTGGACTACTATTTACTGTCATCGTAATCTTGATTTCAAAAGATGCATTAATAAGTAACTAAAATATTAACTTGAAAGTAAAGAGTGGCCAAGAAATTAATTCCGTACACTGGACACAGCACAAAAAATTTCCCCATATAAATCTATGGTAATTACTTATATGCTTTATGCCATTTAAGCTTACGGAAGGTTTTTACCAGAATACCCTGCTTTTAGATGGTAGGAATATATATATATATATATATATATATATATATATATATATATATATATGTGTACGTATATACATACATACATACACGAACACTCACACCAGACGGACAAAAGGTAGGAAAAGTGTTAAAAAGGAATGCAAATTCAATCGAAATGGTAGGATGAGGTAAAGTTTGCTCAAGTTCAACAATGATCTAAATTCTCTTTGTATAAAATACTTGAATGAATGTAGAATCTAAAATGCAAATGAGCATGTATTACTGTTTACATCTGTAGAGTTTAAAAATTAAAGAAGTCAATTTTGATACAAGTGCACAGTTTCATTATACAGTACTGCGCACACACACACACACACACACATATATATATATATGTGTGTGTGTGTGAGTATGAATGAACAGAAAATAAGAAATTTCTCTATTTCTAAGATCCTTGCGCCAAAAGAATTTTCAATTTGGTTCATGTTTGTATATTTTTTCAAGTTTTTATGTTATGCCCACAGATAAAATGGTTCCTATTGACACAGATAATGGTAACTGCAGAGCTCTAGGAAATAGAATTGATATGTCTTTGGGAAATGTCATGTATCCTCTCAAAGAGCAGATCTAACTCACTTCCAGTGAATTGAATTATTCCAAGGACACAGGAAAGTTGTATTTAGTTTACCTGAGGCTTCTCGGAAGTTTTCACTCAATTCATTTGTCTTTGGAAAATCTATCGTCAGCTTATTCTTTAACCCTCGATTTAATACTTGATTATTTTCATACTTACTGAAAGTGATGTTGATTCCTGTGGACCAATCTTAAACATACAATAACAAAAATCTAACATACAAAATGTGTTGGTTAATTCCTTGGTTTGTCCTGCTGTCATAATGGAAAAGGGGGTATGATATTTTCATTTAAAATTTCTCTACATTTCACTTCCTTCCTCCTCTCCAGCTAAGCTCCCCCTCCACCTGCACGACAATCCCCAACCCACCCAATGTAAAAGGTGTGAAGAGACAGGCAAAACTTCTTCAAAGAAATCATTAGGTTTGTTGAAAAGTGAATCTATTTATGATTAATCCTCTATGATTCATAAAATGGTAGTCATTTTTTATGACAAGAGTACTAGTAATTATATATTCAAGTATATAAATATATGTTTCATTGTGAACAATGGAAAAAGGGGGAATAATTGAATACCAGTCAATTTGGGTTATAAAACAAAAACACATGAAAAAAAAAAATGAAGTTTGACCTGAAATATCAGTCTTGGTCTAAGTGATTGGCAGTAGCATAAAAAGCCATAATGGAGAGTGAAAGCCAGAGATTCAAGAGAAAAGACTTATTCTGTACCTATTATTGGGGGGGGGGGACTAGCATTTTTTTTTCATATTTTAGGATAATCTATTCTTTGGCTTGAAAAAATAGAAAAAACAAAAAAAAAAAAAGCTGTGACCCCCCCCCCCCCTGGTCTGGTAAGTCACTCAATAGAATCCATCATATGGCTTATGTCTTTTGGCAGCCAACTGTGTTATCAATTAAAAACTTGAAAAGAGAGGTGATCAATAAACAAGTTGCTTTTCTTGCCTTTTGTTGGGCAGTGATTACTAAAAAGTCTTATTTTTAAAAGAACCTCCTGCTAAAAACCTACTGGGGAGGGTTAAAAAAACACAGAGAAGAGTATATGTTAGAATTTTCACCCCGTCCATTGGTGCGGCCTGTACATGCAATGCATACATAATCTACCGAACCAACTTGAAAACTGAAAAGCTATAGTGACAGTTTTGGTTGACAGTTTCTAATGATTAGAAGAGATAGGTGTCACCCAAATTCAACTCCTAAAATAATAGATCAATCAATGATGCTCCATTTTGACAGAACTCTTCTGTGGCAGAGTAAAGTTTGTTGAAATTATTATGAAAGATAGAATGAAAATATCTGAACTAAGCACCTATAACTTCACCTTGTTGTGGTAGTATCACAGCTCACATAATCAGTAAGCAAGCCATAATATTCAATGAAATAATAATTGGTCAGCAGTAAAAATTAGCTACTAAAACGGGTTTTAGCTATTTTGCAGTTGCTAAAAACAAGGTTGAACTGTAGTATAGGAGAATGAGAATTGCCTTCATAAAATGAATAGCATAGAATTACCTTTTTCAAACCATTCTTATACATTCAAATTTTTTGCCATCTTTGTCTGTAAGATGCAAGCCTGGTGCCTCTAATCTTGACCTCTAAGCAAAGTTGGAGTTCAAAGTCCGCTCCACCTTGTTATTTTTGTATTGTAGTGATTTGGAGTCCAAGTAATGATAACATACCTGATTTACCGATTCCAGTTATGGTGTCAGTAATTGTTCTGTCAAATGCACTCTGAAACTATTGGAGGTGTGAGATGAGTGCAGGGGTAATGGCACCAACAATGGGCTCTATGAAAATGGTTCAAACTCTGACAGAGACGATTCATGTTCAATTTGCATTAGTTTCCCTTGTAGAGTCACGGGTCCATAAAGTGAGTTAGGACACCTCACTGCTTGCCATCTTTGAGACTATTTCACATGTCACAAACGGGAACCAAGTAAGTAGTCATGTGATACGTGAAGCCTGAACAGGAACAGCTGAAGCTGTAACCAGTGTGAGGATACTTTTTATAGTTTGATGTACACGACGAAAATTATGCTTTGGTCCGAAAGTATCCTATGCCAAATTTCAGCTCAATACAGCCATCTATTTGAGAAAAAAAAAGAAAAAAAAATGCGAGTGGCACAGACCCCCTGACCAAATGGAGTTTTGGAATAGGTTGCTTTCCCTAGCCATTCTCCTTTCATCAGGTTTTATTCACAGAAAAATTAACTGAATTGACCAAACACTTTAATATAAAGTAACAGTTCCATTTATATCAAAAAGGTTAAGTCAACTGATTTATATAAATTTTATTTCTAGCACTTATGATAAATTTTGAAGAGAATATTCTTCAACTATCTCTATAAATCTAGCTATATTAGATCTGATTAAAAAGCTGATTTAGAGCTGGTTAAAAATGTTTTAAAGTGTCTGCATTAAAAAGGTGGGGGATCAGTTTTCTAAGCTGCACCGGCTGAAGCCATAGCCAACAAGGGGGCACTTTTTATAGTCCAATGTACACTAAAATTGCGCCTTGGTCTATAAGTCTCGAGTACCAAATTACAGTAATTATTCCCCTTGATATAGCACATAAATTTTCTTGTATGAATTCAAGAGTTAAAATCTCATCAGCAGCAGTAAATTCTCTTGGTGGAAGTTGCTCTTGTGACCTATTTATTTGAGAAAATTTTTGAATCGATTCAAGATCGAAAAAACTTTTCATTCAAAGGAAAATTCCAAGGTAAATTTAATGAATTGCAAATGTTCTTGTTAAGTCATTAAAAGGAATCTTGGAGACCTTCTTTGTTTAATAACCTTATATAATCTGATTTACTCACAGATCAACAAAGATTTTTGATTGAACAAAACGGAAAAAAATTATAAATGATCAATTTTCTTCAAAATTAGCTCCAGCTATATGTCTCTGTGAAAGCAGACAGACATTATTGGATGGAAGCGGGTGTGGGAAACAGTCAACACCGAGAGATCACAGTAAAATACAAAGAGGCACTCTTCAATCAATGAATGAGAAAAAAAATCCAAAAAGTTTAAAAAATCTGAAGTGAGAATTTTATTTCTTTAATTTTATTATTTGCTTCTATGCAGGTTATTTATGATTTAATTTTAAAAAAAAATTATTTGCAGAAAAATTCCTTTCAGATCTCGAAGTATCAGGAATTTTCCTCCTCTCTTTCTAGCTAACCTAACAACCTTTGAACTATCTTGTAATTTTTTTACTTGTCTTACCTTCACCTAATTTCTTTTGTTTTTTTCCTATCACACTCAATTATTCTACAACTGTTAGACAGGCAGCGTGGATTAGAAGTAAGGAATAAGCCTCAAGTGAAATTTCAACTTGTGTGACATAAAAAAAGAGTTCAACTGTCCTAACAACTCTTTGAATAATTCCACAGTCCAATTCAGATATATTTTTTTAATGAACTTATTTGAATAGAATTCATCTCTTTCTGGGTTTTATATCATCATCTATCCCACTTATAGTTTGTTTTCCATAGCAGTAATAAGGGTTTACCACAATGTACTTATCTACTGTAGTAAATTTAGCATACAAATACATTGCAATTATAGAATGGTTATGTCTAAAATACAACACTAATTTTGCCAATGTTTTATAAACTGAGGAAGCCATTTCATACAAATCACAGATAATCTTATCAAACACTTATTGTGATCAAAATCCGTCACCCCCAAACACTTCATTTAAAATTAATAACGAATTCCACATTAATTCATTTTTAATTTTCCTGCAATGTAAAGCTGTTTAGAAAAATGAATTTATAACAATGTATATTTATAACGTGAATCGTTCTGACCTTTATATTTTTTGCTTAATGTTAACAGCCTTCGAAAAGTCAAATGGGCAGCTTCCTCTATAACATAATAATTACTGCATGCATTATCCTATGCCATGTAATATTTCCACAAACTGAATGATAATATGATAAAAGAAATTATCTCATTCATTAAGGGAAACATCTAGCTACATTTTCTTTTATATTTAAAAACGTTTCCTAAACACTAGGATTTCGGAGAAATTCAACTGTGCATGTTCACTATAGACAAGAAGTGAAAGCGAGTCCAGATCACGCCTTAGTGACAGTGTGTTAACGTTCTCAAGTGTACCCACTCACTATGTATCAACAAATCTTTTGAAGTAAGGGTTCAATCAATTTCTCCCTCTTAATTTATTTCAACACATGGACATAGTTTTATTTATTTGATGAAATGTAAATGAAGTATTTTTAATTTAGATTAAAACTAATCAAATTAGTTTTTCACAAAGCTGACAAATTTCCGATGATAAAAAAGCCTTAAGGATTGAAAGCACACACACATAAAAAAAAACACTCGTAGAAAATTATTCTAACTTTTTTATTGAATACTCGATTTTTCACTTTCTTAATCGTAGTTTTTTTTAAATAAAAAAAAAATAAAGGTGTTAACATCCTTATTTTGATTAATAGGAATAAAATTGTGTTCAAATTAAAAAAGATATGGGTAAATTTCAAGTGGATTTTGTATTTAAATACTCAAGTAGCAAGTCAACACAGTGTTCGTTGGAAATTTATGAGGTCAATCAAATTTGGCATGTCTATTCTTCATATGATCTCAATAAATGTTTATTGTATTAAAGCTATTTTTGCGTTCAAATATTTGAAATAGAATTTGAAAAGAGCGAAAAGAATTTAAAAAGAAAAAAGGTAGAATATACCCTTTCTCTGGTATGATTTGATTCCACTGTCCGCTTGTATCAGTCCATTAAACTAAATTACCGTAGGAAAAAAAAATAATAAAGTAAATAAATACGAAATCCTGCAGAAATTTCAATTTGAATCATTCTATTTCTATTTTAGTAACTATAAGATAATGTGTAACTTACCAACATGTTACAGAACGAGTTACAAAGAGAAATTTTCTCTGCATTTTTTTCAAGTTATCTACTAATCAATAAAGGTGTTAGAAACACTGCATAATACAAATTTTATTAGATTGAGTCATAAACTTAAAAAGCAAAATTCTTTATCCTGTGGTGAGTCTTAACGGCCATATGCACATCAAAGACTTTTATAATAACTGCATACAGTTATTGATTTGAAAAAGAAAAGAAAAATAACTGTATTCAATCAATATTTTTTATTATCTAATTCACCATATATCTGTCTGTCAAACTGCCTGTCATCGCATAACTTAAGGATGACTAGAGGCTGTGGTAACTAATGGACCTTGGAGCATATTTTTAGCATATTAGTTTTTGAAAATTTAAATTTTCCCTTGACCCAGCCTCCAGCCTTCCTTTGACCCCACCTTCACCCACCCAATGTCCAATAGAGGGGGGGGGGGATCAAATGTTATCAGATCATACAAAAGAAAAATTCAAATAATTGAATCATAATAGAACATTCGAATTAAATGTTATAAGTATCCATTGGGGCCAAAAGCCCCATTTGGGTCCTCTGCAGGAACTAGCAGGAGATCCTGCAGGTGGGGGGTAGGTTTTCATCTAGTAAACTTCAAAAGCAGAATTCTTTATCCTGTGGTGAGTGCATATAACATACTGCACATCAAACATTTTCATAAGAACTGCTTCAGGTAATTGATTTTATTTCTATTATAATTAGATTTAATCAATATTTTTTATTGTTTTTTTCTTGGATGGAAGAGATAATAAGTTGCTGAGATGATAGTTGCTAAAGTGCCTCATCATTTAATTATTCTGGTCTTGTAATTCGTTTATTTGTCTGAGTATTTTCGAGTATTTCACTTACATTCAATGAAAATCTTTATTTTCTCCTTATCTCTCTATGTACACACATATACACATGACCGATAACTAAATAGATACATTTTGCATCCATGTGATGTACATTATGACTATACACTGAATATAAAAAGCTAACTACTTACATTATGATACTTCACTAAGACAAACTAAATATAAGAATCATAGCTTGAAGGGAGGTGGTGCCTGGTCAACACTGCCATGGTGAAATAACTATTTTATTTTTAAATCCCTAGAACAGTTCCATGGTAAACAACTGATGATCCCAACCAGAAAATTTCACTTATAATACTATAAGATCGAAATCTGTGTAGAACGAATACCTTGGATCAACAGTTATTAGTGAATAATTGACTTGCATAAAGTCAAAGTCATAAACAGAAACAAAAACAAGATTTGTTGTTAGAATTTTTCCATAGTAACATCGCGAGTGCTTCAAGACTGAAAAAAATCCTATATTAATAATTAAAAAAAATTTTCAGCAACAATTTCAGTGTTTGAAGCAGCAAAGCTTTCAAGAATACTACTTCTGGGCTATTAGTTTCTTGCGAGTGGCTAAAAGCTGTCCACATTTGTCAGGTGAACTATAATTCTGTAAATGCTCATATATATATATATATATATATATATATATATATATATATATATATATATATATAATAAACACACACAGAGAGCAAGCTGTCCATTAGAATAATTGTTATTGTTATCAAATTTAGTAGGTACAAAATACTTTATTTAAAAGTGAATTAAAAATTATCAACTTACTATCTTATCATAATTCATTAAATGCCTGTCTTTCTGTCTATGTGTAACAACAAGAACTCTAACATAAACCAACAAAATTTTGTGTGTACAACTGGGACTACGGGGTAAGTTTTTAGTAAGGCTTCAACTAACAATAAAGACAGTCGATTAGTCATTGAATATTCTAAATGATTTTGAGTCGCACAATTGCTAAATGGCTCTTATCAGACTATCAGCAATTAAATTTAGCTTCAAGTTTTTTAGGCATGGGCTAACTCATGAAAATTAATAAAATTGTCACTGATTAGGCCAACTTGATCACAAAATTCCAGAATTTTTTTTCCATTTGAAACCAAGAACAGATTAAATGCTCATACACACATATATATATATGTAAAATGAATATATACGACCTGACAGAATGATTATAAATTACGTTATATGATACAGAAACTCTTAATTGAAATGATCTTCCGTCGTTACACGATTTATGTATCACTTGGCCTAGACAACATAAAATAAACAATTAAGGAAAATGCAGCAGCCCCATTTTCTTTCGAATAGGAATAAGAAATCTCGTCAACAAAAAGCATGAAAGTATTCTTTAGATTAAAAAGAGAATCCATGTACCCTTCAACTATGCAGATACTTGTAAAATCTACAAAGACTTGGAAGTCAATTGGAACAAATTTCTGTATGTATTTTTACTTGACATGGTATTTCTATGATACCTCAAATTTCATTTGGGACCCTCAATTATTTTATAGCCTACCGATTTCTAAGAAACCAAAAGAACTTTCCAGTTTGAAATAAAGGTTGAAAGAAAGGGTGGCAAAAGTATGTATTTCTTTTTACGAATTCGGTGTTTTGACAAGGTTAGATGGGCAACGTAGGCTTGGCGAGATCAGGGGATGCCGACATCCGATTTGGGCGAGTTGTTCATTGACTGAGAGACGAGTGTACAAGACAGACTGAGGGAGTATCGGGTGGGTGGGATTGCCTTGGTTTTCAGACTTATTTCTTTCAGCTTGTTTCAAATCGAATCTTGAATTGAATAGAAAACAAGAGAACGAAATGAAAAGGGAAGGGAAGATGGGGTTAGGGCTCTTTAGCTAAGGACAGGTCGTGTGAGAGCAAAGCAGAGGAAAACAAGAAGTACGAGAAGGGAATAAAACAAAGGGTAAAGAAGTTTCATCTCCACCTCTATTTACCTCCACTGCGCTACAAACGCGTGCAATGACGTCAACAACTAATTGTCGACAATGAATTTGTCAATTATATTTATTATCGATTTTTATAGACCATGTCGATTAATCGTTGCAGCTCTAGTTTTGAGGAAGTTTGCTTTTGAAAAAAACAACAAAACACCCACAACATGTTTTAAGCGTATATATTTGGTCGATTTACCATGCAGATTCATGCAAAAATGGACAATTTTCTGCCTGCATTTTTGCTCATTTTTTTTTTTTTTTTGCTAAACGATGTTTCTCTGAGATGGTAAAAAATCTCTCAGAGTCAATCTATTTCCATTTATTTATCAAAGTGATTCCTTTATCCTTTTTTGATAACTTATCTTGCCTGTTGGGGCAGGTATCCACATACTTGATATAATCAATGTTTAGAGTATTGTGATCAAACATCCCTCATCACAATGGCAGAAGCAAATGAGAGACGGTAAGATTTGTCACTTCAAGAAAAACCCGGAAGTATTGAAGTGCTATGATAGGATGCAATAAATATCATAAAAATTTACAACTACATGCAAATATTGTAGTGAACACTAGCAGGTTATTGTAATCTAAAAGACCCCGTCTCAAAATGATCACAATAAGCAGTTTCTTCAGCAAATCATTCAATGAAGACTATGTAAATAGAAAAAAGTCAAGTCAGGTAAATTGGAATGAATGTCATTTTGTAGAGTGCAATAGATTTTTTCAATTTCTTTCTGAAAAATTTATGCAGGGGCTACTTTATATAAAAATGTTATTTTTTCAACTGAATAATTCAGAATTGAGGAAATCTTCATATATCAAAATTTTGGAAGCTGAATTAGAGAAAGTTTATTTTTCTTCAAATATGGAGAACTATAGGAAAGCCTTTTTTTACATTTAAATTTTATGAATTATGATTATCTAGAAAAATATAAACTGATATTATTATCTATAACAACAACAATATATTTGTATTAACATTTTACTTAAGAATGCGTATACCATTGATTTGCATGGACAAATCCTATTTGTCATTATTGTCTATGAAATTTTATAATTTTAAAGCTATCAGACAGGAGCAAGGCATTACAAATATAAAGAAGGATGATCTGTTTGGTGACTGAGAGAATTATGTACCTCCCACCAGTACTAGTGGTCATTCTTTCAGATCAGGTGAAAGGGTAGGATTTCAAGGCAAGCAGATCCTTCTTATCTGATTTTGTTTTAGACTAAGCTAAATATCAGGTACGACAGAACTTCGAGCCTAATTCGAAGCCAAACATAACTGCAAGCTTATATTAATAAAAAACAAAAACAAAAAGAAAATAGCTTCTCAGATCTTCCAAGTGCAAATGTTATGGCTGATACACAATTTATACATAGAGAAAAAAAAGTTGACATTTCGCCAAGCAGTGAAAGGATTATCTAGTAAGCTAATTTTCAAATGATAGCCAATCGGCGGCCATATTGCCTACCATAATAACAGGCTGAGTAGATCAATATGGCTAGCACAAACACCCACAAAAATAACAATTGAAAGAAAGAAGGTAGAGGAGTAGGTTTTAGTCTATAATAGAGATGTGGACAACCAAGCAATTCAGTGAATTATCTAATGTTCTTTCATTTTGCTGCTTATTTCATATCAATATTTTCAACAGTTTGTTAGTTCAACTCCTAATCCCATCACAATATAAACATGCAGACAAAACTTGTGACAGCGGTTGTCCATTGAATAATTTTAAATCAAAAGATGAAACTAAATCCAACTTGTTCTTAATATTGATTTTCAAGGCAGGAAAGTAGGCCCTCCTACCAGAAAGATTGATGCAACACAATCCTCTTTTCATGTATAGCTGAAGTAGTTCTGTATATACAGGTTGCATGTTGAATATGATGCATTTGCTTATTTCCAATGGTATGAAAGCACTGGAAAAATTAGATTTTGATGCCAATTTTCAAGGCAGTTGGGTTCACCTTGAATTGAAGATAGGAGCAACACAATCTTCTTATCCTATTTCTTACCATTTGGTCTTGTGCTGGATCATGCTAAGTTTTAGTAAATATCTGTATAATGCTCCATTTCAAAAGCCAATTCACAAGACACCCAGACTCTCCCAACATGGAAGATTGGTGTTATACAGTCTTTCTCAACCTTTTTAGACTGGAGGAACCCTTGAAATAACTTTCATATTTTAAGGAATCCCCACATCAAAAAATACAAACAATTAACAACACTGCTAAAATTCTAACCTAAAAAGTAAATAGATGAACATTTTAAGATACTTCCTTTTTTCAGTTCATTTACACTCAAAGGACATTTATTATAAAAACCATAAAACCAAAGACAGTCTCTCTAATAAAATATTATTATGCTCATTTTCCATAAAGTTTAAATACTTGAAAAAAATGTACAAGCTCAGAAGGCAAACATGACAAAATTATCTAATAACTGGTTTAGTAGAAAGAATAACAATTTCCTAAAGAGAGTCTGGAACTGGACAATCAAAATGAAGTTTTGAAATTCATCAGCAACAAACAGAAAGACCAGTCATGTTTGTATAAAACCTTTGCAAAACCCTCAACAATGTTTTAGGAAACCTCAGTTTAGATAGGGTTGGAGTAACACAACCGGCTTTCTATTTTTCTCCAATTGATTTAGCATGACACTAGACTTAGAAGATATCAATTCAGATGTATGCAGAAAAAAAAAGGTATCACAACATTTTATTAAATGATATCTCATCAGAAATGCAAAATACATACACACCAAAAACACATACATATAGACACACTACATCCCATATACACAAATACCCATGTGCACAGACTGGCCACACATACAAGCACATACCACATACATACATACACACATGATCATGCATTTTACATTTTCAATGCAAAGTTATGCCAGGGAAAAATAAACAAATAGCAAATGACAAAGTTATTCTAGAAGTCTAAGTACTGTTAGTGAAAGTCTAAAAGTATCATACAAAGAAAGTTATTCCCAAACTTTTTGGTCATAACCCTGAACAGGGAATCTTTCAGGCCTTGCAAGCCTCAGGGCAGAAACAATTTCAGTGTTTCTTCATTCAGCTTTATCCAATAAATTGAACAGAATTTGACTTTGATTTAATCATGAAGTACAAGTACTGGATGAGAACAAATTGGAATGTGACAGGAGTTTTTTCATTTGTTGATGTTTTATTATTCACAACTGTTTCCCTTTTCTTCCAGAGTCTCAACAATGCTTCATATTGGGAAATTGTGATGAAAATATATTTGGGCTATTTTTTTTTTTTTTTACTTCTAACATTTACTTCATTTTCATATTTTTTAATCTTATTTTTTAACCATGGGGAATCACTGGAGTAATACAATCCCAGATTTTCTAATAAAAGGCCTGTCATAACCAAACTTTCAGCTCGTCATCCATGATAATCGACTGGTAGAATGCAACAACAGTCAGTTAGTCTAGATGGCAGTTTTGCAAGAATTTGATTGGTTAGATCCTGTCATTCTACAACAAAATGCTTTTTGGTCTGACTAAGTGGATCAGTTGAATAACAAGAAATGGGTAAGTTTTGCACACTTGGTGGTTTGTCTGTTGACCAATGGAGTGGAACAATATCCTGGATGGCACTCAGACCAGATGGCACCAGAAAACAGTCATAGCAATGTATTGAATAATACAAGCTCTACAATTCATTGGTTAGCAAGCTTGTCACACCGACCATTTGCTTGTCCAGAGAGTTTGATTCTCACTGGACACTCACAGTCCAGATGGCACCAGGGTTCAACTATCGTGTTAAGGCAATGAATTGTAAGATAAAAGGCCTACAATTCAATGGTCAGCAAACTTGTCATACCAACCATTAACATGTTCAGTGAGTTTGATCCACACAGGGTGCTCAACTGCAGAGGCCTTGTACCAGTTTAAGCTCAGCTTAGTAAATATTTCAAAGGCACCAGTCATAGATTTTTAGACTTCTGTTATTCAGGGAAGAATCATTATCATTCTGAAAGTTGTTCACACTGTTGATCTTGATTTTTGTGTTTCTTTTATCATAACTACAATGTTTTGGCTGGTCTATTCTACAGCCTTCTCCAGGTATACAAATCATGTGAAAAGATTTGCCACCGCTTTGTTGGTTAACATTTTCTGGCCTGCTCTACCGAGACTAAGAAGAAGACATCTTTCCTTCTTTCCATATTGATTGTACACTTGATGAAGGCTATAGAATGCATCAGCCAAAACATTGTGATAACAAGAAGAGCAGAAAAAAAAAACGAGATCAATAGTTTGAACAACTCTTAGAATGATAATGACCTCTCAGAATTACAGAAGGTCAACATCAAAATCTCTTTAAAAAATGTCAACTAAAACTGTCAATATGGTTGATATGTTTCCCCAGTTCCTAAGTGATTCTGCCTGGCTTAGCCAAGTATGTATGCTTCAACAGGCTGCACCAAGGGAGCCTAAAGGCTGAAAAAAGGAACATAGACATCTCGTTATATCTAGAAGAAACTATTTGTATTTTAAGAATTCCCCCTTCAAGGAAGTTATCTCTTGGGGGGGGGGGGGTTGCAATGTGAGTTTATGCTAAATTGATTTTTCTAGCAGCATTCATGCTAGTTTTTTTTGAAAAGACAAGAAAAGTCACTTTTTCCAATTTTTTTAAAACTGATCACCTCAACACTGTATACTACCAAATTGGAGGCAGAGAAATAAAGAATAAGCCTCAGATAGGATTCAAACCCACATCCTCTAAGCTTAATTGGTAAAGAAAGCCGAGCTAAATGGTGCTTCTTATCTCCACTGACTTATTCTTTATTTTCCAATCAATGGTATTTGCTCACTGCAGGGGGGGGGGTATTGGTCTGAGTGAAAGTTTGATAAAAAGCAACAAATCATACAAGGATGGAGGTAAAAAGTAGACATAAAAATCTTTAAAATAGCTTCAAATTTCAATGCCAACTTAGAGACATCAGTTCCTTTTCACTTATTTAAAAGTCTAAATGTTTACTAAATAAATTTGGTACTGTTGGAAAAGTGAAGTAGTCCTCTTTCAGAATCTAAAAACTCCTCTTTTGATCACATTGAGGAAATTCTTCCATTTAATTTACAGATAGTTCATTGTTCTCAATGAATTTCAAATGAAATTCTCGGGAAGGGTAAAGCACATCATATAGAGGAAGTAACTGAATTTGGGGGTGGATTCAGGAAGTCATCTTCAATTCAGATATTTCCAATTTTTTTTCCTCTTATATGTTTCTTTATCTGCTCCTGTCGGTCCACATCGTATCTCCAAAAGTTCCCAATGAATTTCAATAAAATATTGTGGACATTGTGAATAAATTTTCAGGGATAATTTCTTAGTTTCTGATTTGAAGAATATTTTTCCATCTTAGCTTTATAAATAGATATTCATTTACCTACTGCATTTCTAATGACAAACCCCATTAAATGTTGGAGCAAGCCCCTCAAGGAACCAAGCCTAGCAGGCCCACAAATCACCACAAATCTTCAGCTAGGCCTCTTCAGATAGGGATCTATTATGAATTTAAAAATTTATATATTCATATGTTAATAATATCTTCAGTAACTTTATTGATAAAATAAATTTTTCAAAACCCTTTTTCCTAATTAACAATGGTTTACAATTAAACAGTGTCCCCCCCCCCAGACTGTTTTAAAGGGGGGAAGATGTTGACAAAACTTTGGGGAATGGCCTCTCGTGGGTGTGGACAGTTATTAAAATAGTCTGAAGGATGTTCAAATGACCATTCTTGTGGGTTGTTAAAGTGATCCAACCATTCCAAGTTTCATTTGCCCATAAACCACTTAGAGAATCCAGGAAGCTAGTTACCATGGCAATATAATCAGAGGAGTGTTTGGCATTTATGATGACACTGATCCCATCACCCACAACAGCTACTCCACCTAACCCTACCTGAAAAGTAGGATCCCACCCTCAAGGAAATCCTGTATGGAGATAGGCTCTGGTAATTCCAGTCATGTGTTGTTGTGATCAGTAGATTCAAATCTATGAACTCCTGGGACTTCAACTTCAATATTTTTAGACTCATTAATTTTATCCATTGGCTGCAGTCATTTCCTTTCTGTAGTATTGCAGTTGACTTGATTGATGATCCACTGATTTGACATCTTAATTGAGAATTGATTGCTTAGTTGGGCACAGGGTTCAAAAAATGGAGCACTCAGTTTGCTCTTCTATACAGAGCCCTGAGTACCCAGGTCAATCTTTTGCACCTGAGTAACACAATTAGAGACTGTCAACCAGTCAGTTTTTGAGTGATTCTGTCAGGCTGGCTACTATGTATATGTCGCATATACAGGCAACACCGATAGAGCTAGAAGACTGAAAATTTTCAAATGTTAGTTTGGTTTTGTTGTTTTTTTGGGGGGCCCAATATTACAATATAAGTTTATGCTAAATTGGACCCTAAACTTGTGCCGAGTATTCCCATTTGTTTTTTTCTATTGAAAATTTGACTTTTTAGTCAAAAGGTGAGAAGTAACTTATTCATTGATCATCCTTTTTGTTATTTCCTATTTGATCACCCCTAATTTGGCGTGCAGCAAAAAAATGTTGGTTACTCAGCGTTTAAGGTATAAATAAGATTAACAACTAATATTCAGAAGTTGAGCTCGAGTTCTGAAATTTTTGATGATCCAAACTGTAAATTTATTTGGGATCATAGGTGGGGCCGGGCAGAGTGAAGGGAATATTTATGTATTTTGTTCTCTACTTATATCCTCATCACGGATGTTGCAGGGTTGTAGGGTAAGGTACACATGGGTAATTATTAGAAAAGACCTGCATCTGGTTTGCCAGAGATTCATTCTATTTACAGCATCTGGTATTCCCCTACTAGTGAATCCGAAGTGATTTAACTGTAACCTTTTAGCCTGGGGGAGAGGTTCCTCAATCCTAGTCCTTATGCTTAGTGGAGAGGCATAGAGTTCCATGGCTGAACCAGAGACGTACATTACCACTGGGCTAAAGTGATCAGTCCAAGAGGATATAACAACCTTCATTTATATCTAATACCAGAGGTAGTTGGGCACTGTAAGTTGAGTAATTAAAAATAACTTCTTTCAAAATGGTTATATGTATTAGTTCAACTATCATCTCTATCTTCATGGTTTTGTTACAGTACTTCTGCAGATTTTGACTTTGGCTTTCCTTAGAAGTATGTTGCATTTGATCCTTAAGTACTGTACAATATTTTTTATTAGGCATCGATTCATTTCAAACACTTGTTCTCATCTTGATTGTTGACAACAGTTTGAGCACTTTTTGGAGACTTCAGGACTTGAACTGTGACCATGAAATACCATCTCAATCAAAGCAATAGTTGGAAAAATGTGTCCCACATAAACCGAAGGAAAAGCTCCATGACATTGTCAGACCTTGCATCTCTAAGCTTAGAGAAGGGATATGAAGTTCATATTCACCTGACATTTCTCCTACAGATAGGATCTCATATCTGTAATGAAAGGTTCAATAATAGGGGAGCTATAATATGTGTTTCTACTGAAATTGTGACCCTCCAAAATTGAATAGTCATGGCATAGGATCATTATCGGATTGATTGGAAAAGGGGTTTTGTCATATTTGATGGCTATTTTATTATCAGGGCTTCTCAAACTTTTTTTTCATTTACAACCCCTTCACATGAGACAATTTTTTATGTGATCCCTCACTCCTTGTTGTAGTCATAATATAACAATAACTGAACAGGGAAACAAAAGCCAAAATATTGTAAAAATTGCAATCTATTTATTATTTATAAGTTTTATGGTGTTTAATAAGAAAAAAATATTTCTTAAATGAATAACTAGAACATTGAAGAAATAAAATCTATTCTCCAAAAATTAGTGAATAGCATCAGGCCTTTTTTCAATTAGCACCTGAAGGTGTGCACTATTGCATAAGGTTAAAAATGAATGAATGAATGAATAAAAGATTTAGTTGCATAATCACTTTCAAATATTTTTGCAAACCCAAATTATTTTTACAAGAGATTTGATAACTGCTAAATTTTTCTTACTTGGCCAAAATAAGAAGGCTTAAAAAAATTTCCAAATCAATTGAATAAACTTGCATACTTTTGTTTTTTATTGATTGTCTTGTAATTGAAGATCATAGAAACTTGAGCCAAATTATATTCTGGGTTAATGAATTGGCTCAAGTGTGGCATCAGTCAATTGATCATTAAAAGTGACCCTGATTTCAGCTCAGGCAGGAAGTCCACATAGACTACCTATGAAGATCATTTGACTGAAGACATCTGCCAAAAATTTTGGCCAAGTAAACAGTGCAATCTTGACCTTTTTTCCAATTTTTCAAGGCCAAGAAGTGGGAAAAACAGATCTAGATAGTGACCCAATAGAGACCATCACGAGACCCATACATTTTGGCAGTAAAAGGAGGGGGGGGTAGCAATAGAAATATAAAAAATAGTGATAAATCATAATACTTCATCTAATAAAAATATACGGAAAAATTCATCAATTGTTATTGTTTCAAGAGCAAAATTAGCAATGATAGACAAAGATGCGACTTGTTTTTAATATGAAGGACATTGAATAGAGCATAAGGATTTCCGTCCAGAAAATATCCATCCCTTTGACATTAACAAGAGAATAGCCTACCTAGGGCAATGGTGCCTCAGTCTACTTCAAAGTAATCCTCTTGGAACCTCACACATTTATCCCAATGTCCCTTCGACTTTTCAAACAGTCTGAAAGTCCTCTTTCGAAATTGCTATCAGCTGCCTCATTTTATCCTCCTTGTCTACAGTCAGAAATCACCTTTCAAAGTCAATTCAAGCTTTAGGATTAGCTAGAAGTTGCAAGGAGCCAAATCAGTAGTTGGAGGCGGGGGACTAACAAGGTAATGCAATGTTTTGCCAATAAACCTTGATGCATATTTGCTGATTGGTCATTTTGAATGCAAAGGTCAAACAGTACACAAGATCAATCAATGGTATCTCACAGCTGAATAAATAACTGAATTGGACTTACGTCAAGGGAAAATTGCTGCCAAATAGACATTTTACTATATGTAACATGAACAACGACAAGACAATAGAGATTCAAGACAATGGGCCACAAAGGATGTGCTGCCAGGAAGCGAGGAAATGATATTATCATATAATTCTTTTTGGAATAAAAACAAATTCATTTCCCAAGATTTTAATAACATATTGTTAGATAAACCTTTCTAGAAACAAAATTGAATGTACTAGCCATTTATACTGGACTTATCACCTATTTTCCTTGTTGGCTGGTTTGAATATTGTCAATATTGAACTGGTCTGGTGGGCAAAAAAGTTTTGGGGAACCTGCTCTAGACCTTGTAATTCTTAGAATAAGACTCCAATAATACCATATTATGACATGTCTCCTTATAAGTAACAATCGCTGAGAGGAAGGATTAATTTCCAGTTGTCAGTTCCATTGCCCCACCACTATTTCCCTGAGTTTAGGCACTTAATCCTTGGGCAAAGCAGTTCCAAATCTTTTTTACTATATTTGTAGATCTTGTGAGACATCAGAAAACAGATTAAGAACACCTGAGTTTTCTGAAGAGTTTATTACTTCTGCTGAGATTAAAGATTCACATTATTACCTCTACCAATGAAGTTGGAAAAGGTATTCACTTGTGGCTGTCCACTCAGTTTATCCTAAAGTTCTCAATGAATTTTAATGACATTTAATGGAAGAATTGAGTAAGTTTGGGGAGTAGATCCAGGTATTTCTTTACGCTTACCTTCACATGCATCATAGCTACAGGCACGCTTTTTAACACGGGTGTGGATCTTATCTTTATATCATTTTTACTCGTTAGTAAAACTGTACATGTCGGACCATATGACAAATAATTCCAAAGGATGTTTGGTGGATTATCAGTCACTGTAACTCATCCAAGCCTATAAATGTCCATATTGAGCTTTAGTAGATGGCCCTATACATCAGATGTAGTATAATATTTACATTTTTAAAAAATAATCTAATGTTCGTCATATACTGTATATGAGGTACAACAAATATATGTATACCAACAGATTACAATCTCAAGAGAAATAGGATCATCAACCAAACAGTGGATAATCAACAGCAATATGAAAGCTGGGCTCCTCTATAGTTTGAAATCTAGATAAGTTATCAACAGATGCTGACATGAAATCTTCTATATCCATTGGACAGAGAAAATTACCAATGAAGTCCTGTGGAAAAGAGCAAACCAAGAACCAACTGCCACACAGATCATGAGAAGAAAGTGGAGCTGGATTGGCCACACCCTCAGTCTGGCGGTAGCATCACTAGGCAGGCCTTGACGTGGAACCCAGAGGAGAAGAGGAAGAGCAGGCCAACGAACACATGGCACAGGGTCACTAAAGCAGAAATGCAAAGAACCAGCCATGCCTGAGGTGATTCAAGTGCACTGGTATTGTCGATGACCTTTGCTCCTCATGGGGCAAAAGGCTTAACTAACTTACAGATTACTATGTTATTTGAGAAATTCCATAAAGTTTCAATCAAAACGCAGTAAGCGAACAAAACACAATTAGTTTTGGATGAGAAATAAGGACTACCAAATCAAATTTCTGTTGTAAGGTCAAAGTGCTAGTCTTACTGAACCATTAAATCAAGAGATTCTAAATAATGAACTCAAAGAAAAAATGTGAGAGTGAGGAAACCCTTGAAGAATTTTCAGAATCAGGACATAAAACTCTTTCAGGTGAATTATACTCAATTAGCCTCAATTTGCAAGCAGAGAAGATTCAACTTGAGGTTATTGATAGTCTCATTGTTATGGAAAATGGCTTTAAGTGGTTGAAGCAATTTTTTTCCCTGAAAATTGCATTTTACCACAAGAAAACGGTGCCAAATGAAAGATATTTCACTAGGGCAGGTTTTTAACTATATTTCCAAAGACTTCCAGGAATTTGGAAAAAAAAAACTTTTCGGGGTCCATCCAAACACTAACACCCATAATTTTGAAGCATGGAAGCCTAAATAAGAGAAAAAGTTTGAGTTGCATTTTCTTTTTCTCACTGCCTAGAAACCCAATTGTGATATTTTGTTTTTTTTACAATACATACACTTATATTCAGATTCATCCGAACAAGATCAATCCAGAACTTTGTCGTTCTATCTAAACATAAGCGAAGAGTAATCTGGGCAGAATCATAACTTATTTTTTATTGGCTGTTTGGAAGTTACCCATCAAAAATGACTTACTTCTTACTATGGCATGTTGACTTTTTTCTCACCGATTATAATCAATGTTGATTTTTTTCTTTCTTCACAATATACTCATTTATACAACAAGATGTGAATTTAACTGTTCGAGTGAATAAATTCTTAAATATAGGTTGGTCCATTCAGGTCCACCATAGGAACTAGCTGGAAACATGCCAAATGGGGCAGGTTTTCAGTTAATTCTGATAACAGAAAATTTAGCTATAAACTAGAGAGAATTACTGACAATTGATGGATCGTAAGAGGATTATCAGACAAAAAATAATCTGATCACTGGATAACAACCGATTTTTGTTTGCAGTTTTCCTCAAATTAACAATGCAACAATCATCATTAAAGATAATGTAAATCGAAAAAACGCTAAAGGGAAGACGAATATTTCATTTTAAATGCTATACAGAGGAAGCCACTTATTGTAATCACTTTAGGACAGAGGCTTTTAGATACAGATTATATTGAGTAAAGGATGTGAAATTTGAACAATGTACATTCAATGCTATATTTACATTTGAAAAAACTAGAACGGAATTTATATTTTGTTTTAAAGAAAAATTTTAATTCATTTCAAATGAAGTATTTTGGATTGACTGATTTTGATAACAGTATTATACACTAGCTGAAGTATATGTCTGTATCGGGTTATATATTTAAAGAGTTAAAAGACAAAAAAGCTAGCTTTCATGACATGTAAAAAAGTTCATCTTCACTCAGAGCTGTAGCTAGAGATTTGGGAACCCGTTAGGCTTGGTTCCTTTAATGGCCCCCTCCAACAATTAGTGAGAGTATTTCCTGCATTATATCCATAGAGATGCAATAGGTGAAGTACTATTTAAAGTAGCCTCCTGTTGAGAAAAAGTATATATAAACTTATGAAATAAGTCATTAATATCAGACAGGAAGTGAGGTTCCACTTAGGCATTATAGTTATAATGTAAATAGAACTCTCCCTCTAAAGCTTACTTTCAGTTTCGACACTTTAAGGGGTAGGGGAAGTCTTCCATTAATACTAACCCCTCAAAGGGAGGAAAAGTCACCCTTCACTTTTGACCCCTTAAAGGGGGGGGGGAAAGTGTTCACACACTTTTGACAGCTTAAACTGTGAAAAGGTATCCCTTCATGTTAGACCCTTTAAAAGAGGGTCAAAAGTCTACAATCCTCTTTTGATTGCTTAAAGGGGGCAAGATTTTCCCTTAGTTCTTGACTATTTGACACCTCAAAAGAACAAAACTACAATGTAAAACCCTCAACATTTTTTTTTCAAACTTCCTATATCTTCTGAGTAGATAAGTCAAATTAGGTTGGGCTGTGTCTCCATTTGTTTGTTTTTTTTGTTCATAGTATGCCAGATTATCAGACACCACACACATATATAGGATATATATAATATACATAAAATAAGAGATATACATGAAAAGATTCAAAAAATCTATATCACTTTTGACCCTTAGCAGGGAGGAAAAAGTATACCTACACTTTTAACACCTTCAGAGGTGGGGTAGCCCCCTCTCCTCCCATCACTTTAGACACATCAAAATTTATGTACATGCATAAGATAAGAAAATCTGAATACATTCACACTTTGGTATTATAGTTACATTGTAAATAGAATCCTCACTTTAATACCCTCTAAAAGTTGTTTTTCTCAAGGCTTATCTTAAAAACCTTTTCTCTCTCTCATATATATATATATATATATATATATATATATATATATATATATATATATATATATATGAGAGATTAATTAGTAAGTGACACAGCCAATACTAAAAGCATTTATAGGAATTCATTGCAAATTAGTTTAATATATAAATGCAGTGTGGATTATTTATTTCACTGTTTATGTAATGCATAATAACACAAGTTGAATTTGCTGAAATATATCATTTTTCATTCACTCCAATGATCACGTAAAGAGTGGCATAGTAAATTTTGTTGGCAGGGTAGAGGAAACTGAACTATCAATGATAGTATTTAGTATCAACTGCATCTGAATCCAGCAGATATAGAAACAAAACATTTTCCCCTCTGCCAAGAAAGTTTGACAAAGATTATGTATCCACCCATGTTTGTCTGCCTGTTCATGCACACATCATCATTGAATATTCTAAATGAATTTCAACAACATCTTGTAGAAGGGTGGGGCATGGGCCGAAGAAAAATTGATTCAATTCGGGAGGGAGTGGGGTAGCACAGGAAGTTTTTGTTTTGTTAACATTGCAAGATATTTGGGCTTTTCAGTTGTAACAACACAGTAATGACATCAGAGATGGCTTTTCCCCCCTTTAGGTTAAAACAATCAACACAGCATCAAAATTGATGAACTTCTTAATAATTACAAACTTGTATCTGTCACCAGATTGCTCAGTTCTGACAATGGCAGAGGTATGCACTCTGAGTTTTGCTCGAGTTTATTTGAATACAATTGTCTGTTGGAAACATGATAGATGTAGCATAGGTTATAAATTTGCCTTTAAAGTTATAGCAGTGAAAGGGTCAAAAGAACAGAAACTTTTATCAGATGACCAATACATCATTGCTGAATTTTGATAAGTATATTAGATAAGATGTCAGTCTCAATAATCAAAGGACTCAGAAGATATTGGTCAAGTGTGCCTTATTGTGCCTGTTTATCTCAGGTGATGTTATGAGCATGAAAATGTTTATTTTTGTTTTTTTTAAGCATTTGAATACTTTGAGGTAGATTTTGATAACTGAAAAAATTTGTAGAGTTCAAGGTTTCTGGATATCATAAGATAACATTAATTTTCAGAAGTGGAAAACCAAAACAAACCCCCCCCCCCAAAAAAAAAGCATTTAGATCAAGGTCAAAGTAAAAAGAACATTAAGATATTCTTTTGCTAATACATTTAGTGCTCGACAGCATGAAGATCATTTTACTAGCCATATCTCATTGAAATATCAAAGTATGTATATGACAGATGTGAAAAAAACATGTTGGCAATTTTTTCAACAATGCAAAAGATAATTTACAGACAAAAAATTATGTGATAATTTCTCATATTCAGCATGTAGTTGAGTACTTTCAAAAAGAAAAAAAAAGACCCAACCCCACAAAAGAGTTCCTTAAATCTTTTGTGATATCAGAGCCTGACCACTGGAAAGGTGTAATTTTCAAGATGTCCGAGTTGACAGAAGAACACTTAAAGGTGACATTTCCACCAAGTTTGGAATACCTATTCGTTTGGTGATGCTTTTAAGATCACCAGAACCCAAGGAAATGCCAAGTAAAAACAAAAAGCTAAAAAGACACTGTTTTACTAATACATTCATTTTAGCTTGGACACTGGATTGGACCTATGTAATACAGTGAAACTTTGCTTTGAACTTTTGATACTACACGGATAATACAGAGAAAATGAATAGAATAGATCCATCATGGTGCTGGTCAATTTTAATACTAGATTGATGATGATAATGTCAACGTTCAAAACCTAACAGTCACCAGTGCAGTTTTGGCACACTCACACCATCCTGTGCACCCTACCTTGCAGTGACAGTGGATCAATCCATAGCATTATTTTGATACTTCAGACAGTATTCCAAAGCAGCTGCTACCCAGTTATTAGCTACGTCCAGCCTAAATCAGATGGCTCTGAATGTTCTCAAGGGTTCAAGACTGAAAAAGGCTGTCTCCTGACACCATTTACTTCCATGTTCTCATGGGTTTGCTCATACATCAGCAACACAAATTGCTCTTGCTGTAATACTGATCCTTCACAGACCTCTCTTGGCTTGCATAGAAGTTTATTGAAAGCATCATTCCCCTCTGGGAAAGACTTCAAAATCTTCTTTCATCTGCCAGCGAATACAGATTCAGTGTCACAACTGATGAAACCATGTAGGACAGAGAGTCAGACACTGTGTAGGATTTACTAAGGCAACTATTTTCTGAACAGCTATGTACCAAAAGCTTGACCCAACACTCAAGGAAACACACAGCTCATCAAGTGCAATCTTGATTATTGAAGCCACAGCCAATACCACCAGCATCAATGGTATGTATGGTCACTCTCTTATACTCCTTTCACAGAGCATCTGCAGAAAGAGTTGGGTGTCGGCCTCCTCTTCTGAACATGAGGCAATAAAGGCTAAGTATGAGTCAGCAGGAGATCTGAGGACTCCATTTCCATCTGTTGCATACAGTTTGTCACCTTCTGTTAGAGGAGGATGAACAGCTTTGCATGACAGGAAAACAAACCTATCTTTTGTTCCCATTGCATCAAAGAAAGTCCTTCCACTTTCGACCACTTTCAGGGTGGCATGTAGGTATATATCCTAGAAAAAATCAATGCAGCTACATTTTTCAAGTTGAGCAGAGATCTATGGTGAAAACACTTTCTCCAAACTCTTGAAATTTTTTTGATGTCCCAGGATTTAGGATTGGAACCATTGCTGCACCATCAAGAATTGTTGCATCAGCCTGCACTTTAGTTTTCGAACAGATCCAATTCCAGGAAGCAATGTGGATCTGCTTAAACCCCCATCAAAATTTTTCCTTTTTCGACAGAGCTGGCAGGACTGTCTGGTTTTCATGGGAGAAGACATATCTTCCTCTTGTGTTCGACAGGAGATGTACAGTCTCGAAAACAGACCGCAATCACTCTTCAGTGCTGCGAGCTGATTGTTTGCCAAGTTACATCAAGGCAGTGCAACAGATTCTCTAGATTTACAAAATAGCTGGATACTCTTCAGACAGACCTTATATATGATTTTATTATATATACACACACACACACACACACACGCATGCACACACACAAAATACTCAGCAAAATTAACATAAAATACAAAACAGAGCAACTGTCTGTGCAGGGATTATTCAGTAAGAATATAGTCATAGCAATGTCTGCAATAGTAGTACAATACAAACAATGATGGTTGCCAAGCCTTTAAATTTATCCATTCAGATTTCTAACAACAACTACAATTTACTAATGATTCATTCACAACAATGACTGCGAAAAATCTACACCCTGATATTAGATGAGGAACATGATTAAATCTTCAGGGCAATTTTCATGTTTTTATGACCTCTGCCAACCAAATGTATTCGTTTATATAACTGTCCACATAATATCTCTAAAAGTTCTCAATTAATTTTAATGATATTCTATAGAATGGCGGGTTATGGATCACAGAAAAATTGATTAGATTTCGGGTTCTGAAAATTTGTCATCAATGCGAGATAAATGATTATTCATTTAAAATGCTCTTTTTGTGTTGAGTTACAGCTCATGAGATTTGTTAATAAATACACAGCATCATGAGTATTAGTTTGAATATTCATTGAATTCGGAAGTTATTTTTCAAACTAGTGATGATACATCTGATGGATAACTTACAATCTCTTGTTACAGCATATTCTAGGATTTGTAAATGGATTGTTTTTTGTGACAGTGGTGTTTGTGGAGGTATATGCTCTCTGGGTGCTATCTAGTTATTTTTAAAGAAATTGATGGTCAAAAAGTCATTCACTGATAATACTGATTATTCGCAATTAACATTTTGAAGTTACAGGAATTAAGCTAATCTAAATCTGGCACAAGGGAACAAGAGTTAGGCACTCAGTGATAATCATACTCATTACACTAGTTATGGTCTGTAAGATGAGTTGGCATATCAGGAGGTACTATCGGAGGTGAAAATGTAAGTACTGGCTGAGGCTGTTCATCTGGTTAATTTGTAATAATACTTGTGGGAGTTATCTTGATAAATAGTTATTGGAAGGAGAAAAATGGAATCATCAGTTTTTGGCTGAGGTACTTTATATTCACTTTACACTGATGCACTTTGGACAGACATGGACTCACTTCTCCCTGTGCTTTGTCTGGGGTTGTTTATATTCACTATTCACTTGGAAAGGCATGAATCCACTTCTTCCTGTGATCTGTTCTATTACCAGAGGCAAAAGTTGACAGAGAAAAGAGTGGGTGAGTGAGCATTTGGACAAACTAATCTTTTACCTTCCGAGGCAGCAAAAGGCTTAAGCTTGACAAGATTCAACCATGAAAAAAGTAAAGAGTCAGAAGGATTTTCTTGGTTCATTCCAAGATTTACATAATTTTTTGTCGTCTAACTCCAATCCAAGTCTGGAATTGACTGTTTTTCTACCATAAAGAGATCCTCACCAAATTTAGAGGAGTGAACTCTTTATTGTTTGTCAGTCCAATCATGATTAACCAAACTGATACATAAAATCAACACATAATTTGAAATCACAACCAAGTGATCAGTAGGCAGCTCTCTTACAGACAAATCTTATAAATCAAAAATTTATTTTAGAAACACTTGAAGGCTTATTTCATTCTAATAAATACGCTTATAAGATGAACACTTCCCTACCATGATTTGAAATAATGACCAAGAGATCTGTAGGTAGCTCTCTTACTAATTGAGGCAAACTGACACATCTTATATATCTATGAAAATTTACATTATAAATACACAAGAACTTATTTCATTCAAATAAATACCTTTATATTGAAAAATATTTTTTAATAGTATTTCATATATTATACATACAACACTAAAGTTGCACGTATCATCTTTAATTGGAATAGAAGAAAGAGTTGAGTTTGACCTAGTAGCAGCCAGAATCATATTCAATTTGATTGGTTTATGATATAACAAAGTTATTTTCAAGTTTATACATAGATCAATTCTATAAGTGAAAAAGAAATGTTAACAGGACATTGCTTAGTGGCTGAGGTGGTCACATATTTCCCTATATATGATAAAGGAGATAGCCAACATATTCAAAATATCAAAATCAAGAGTTGAAAATTATTTGTACTAACTTGTTTATACTAGTCGCTTTGATGTTTAACTCCCATGAAGTCAAGTAAATAAACTGGACCGTTTTCAGAGGTTCCATTCTTGGAGCAAATAAAATTGGATACTTTACAACTACATGGAATTCTAGAGATCACGGTCAAGCAAAATGAACCACCACAACAATATCAATGGACAGAAGTGAGAACGTGAGCAAGTCCTCGGGAAGAACCTCATGATTGACTCCAACAACTACTAAGGGAGGAAGCAATTGATATAAAATTCCCATCTAAATTAAAAGTAAATGCATATCATTCCACCAGGAATGAAGCTCAAGCAAATGTTTTTTTGATGACCTAATATTTGTTACAGCTTGGCTGGGAAGTTCATTTATCAGCCATATTCACCAGATGTTGCACCAGTAGATTAACCATTTATTCTGGTTTTTACAGAATTGTTTGATAAAAAGTTCTAGGAGGATGGAATTATGAAGTTGTGTTAAAGATGTCAGAAGAGAGTGGAACAAGATGGTAAATATATTGTTCAATAAGGTTAAAGTTGGAAAAAAAAATTTAATTTTTACTTTTTTTCGGTTATCCAATGTAATTATCAGAAAATGTGAGTGGTCAGGCTGGTTTTACTTTGAAACAAGTGCCAATAGTTTAGCAAATCATATGAGAGAAAAAGTAAATGAAATTCTCACCCACTGTAAAATGATGTACTGGTCAAGAAATGGTACTTACCTAAAAAAGAAAAACAAAAAGAAAAATATTAGACATGGATCTGAACACTGAAATTCTTTTCAATTTATGAGAATTATTGAACAATTACATACATTATTAAAACATTTATTCTTTATTATAAAAAAACATTACAGAAATAGTTTCCTTCACAAAATACCCACAGCATGAAACATCTGCACCTTGCGTTAGCATCATCAAAGCCTCTGAGAGGAATTCTATAAAGCAGTGTAAAGCTGTTTTTGCCATCCAACTGCACAAATGTCTTTGTCCTTTAGCCATCCAGTTTTCATCTGCTTTAACAGGATAACAGGTGGTATTGGTCTACCCCTAGCGAAGGATATAGCATAAAAGTACTTGTTAGTAACTTCATTTTTAATGAGATGGACAATGAGCTTGGCGCTTTCCAACTAGTAAGTCAGTTAGAGTCACACAGAGAGACAGACACACCCATATATACGTAATTTGCATGAAATTCAGTCTCTTTAAAAACCTAATTTACCCCAGTAGTTTCTCTTGAGCACCCCCAGTGGTATGTGTACCCCAGTTTGAGACTCCTGCTCTAGAATATATATATATATACATAGATACACGCAGACACATGCATAGATAGATAGAGAGAGAGAGAAGAAATGTCATTTGTAGAAAAGAACAAGATTGGGCCTAATTGGAAAGAAAAGCAGCAACTCTGATAATAAGGAAGTTCGTTTTTTGAATGAAAGATGGGGAGATAATCAACTGGGAGGGAATTATAAGGCCCTTCAGGAACATCACACAATTCTTGAATAGAGAAAAAAATGAAAAACAACACAAAAAACAAAACAAAAAACCCCTCAAATCTGGGTAGAGGAGAAATCAAAAGGAATCAGATTTTATATCTCTCGATACCAAAAGTTTGTCATCTAATTACACAGTTTCTTAATATACACAGATATCTTTATATTTGGTATGGTTTGTAATGATAGGAGAAAATAAAAATGATTTTAAAAAAATGTTTTCTTATAAAAGAGGTTTCATAATTTAGATATCGTATCATCTTTCTCAGCTTCTACCATCATTGACTGTGTCGTAAGATTAGGTACACACCGGCAATGGTTAGCAAGCCTACTTCTGCCTAACCAGACCTGTCAAAACTTTATTTTTGCTTACAGCACCTGGTTTTCCCTAATGATCTACCCATATTGGGTAGGCTTGATATTGCCCAACTTTGATGATCTTCTGTGAACTGGTATTTTAAAGGAGTTTTAGCCATAACCCCTTAGCCTCCAGCAGAGGTTCCTTAATCTTATTCCTTGTGCTGAATGCTTAGCAGAGAAGCAGTGATTACCATTTTCAATGTCATTTTGTTCTGACTAAGTGGTGGATAGATCAGTGGTTGTAGAGCTTTTCTATATTAATTTCTCCACTCCTATTTAAGATTAAAATTAAAATTTAATTTAGAATTTTGATTATTCAAGATTAGAATTTGCAAATAAAAATTGCAAAATTTATAATAATTCTAATGAACAACAATGACAAGGAATATTCAGACCTTTAGTTGCTCAGTGATGATCTTGCATCACACATCCCCATTACCCTGAAACCAAAGACATTCATCACAATTTATTTTTACCTAATAACCTCATTATTCCCTTTGACTACCTGAATCCAACCCTTAACTCTGCATCTGGTTGGGAACCACTGATTTAGATATTTTTTATTCCATCAATCCTAATTTTGTGCCCCTAAAAACCAGAATTATCTTTGTCACTTTTATTTTTCTATCAAAATTCACAAGAACACCAGTACAAAGTATTTTCTTTTATTCACATTCAGGAGTAATACAAATATTATACAACCCAATGGTTCTTAACCAGGGGACATCCCCCCCAGGGGTGTGTGAGTATCCCACTGGTGAAAAAAGAATTTCTTCAATTATTCAGGCAATGGAATCCAGCAGAACAAGCAGAATAGGATAAATAAAGGAACTAATATGAGGTAGACAATTCTCATTCAACTGTCCCTGCAAGGAGACTATCTCCATGGATTGAATAAAAGGTTCAATTCAAACTTTACTCAATACATCAGGCACCTGAAGGAGATCAGAAGGTACAATGGACAAAAGATAATGAATATAACAAGAAAGATGGTGACAATGATTTGAAGAAATCATTGCTCACTTGTTTGAGGTATTGTGTCGATATTGATAACATCTTTCATTTCTCTCCTTGGTATCATTAATGGTTAGAGTTTCATTTTTGGTGTCAGTGGCTTCTTGGAGGCACACAGCTTGCTGCAGGTTGAGCAAGTAAAACTGTCGCAGAGTCAAATAGAGTATAGTAAAAAGAGGAAAGCTTTCCAAGGAGGTTTTGTTGCTGGAGGGCCATTCAAATCATTGTATAATAATGAACTCCTCATTTGAGAAATTCTATCGAATACATCTCACTTATGATATCCTGGTTACAAATATCTAGTACAGTGGCTCTTGGCCTTTTTTGCTTAAAGTCTTTCCTAGATAGCTTCAATGCTCCCCTTACTATATAAAGAATTAATTTAATTGAATATCATGTGAATAATGAGGAACTTCTCTTTTATTAACACAACCCATCTTAAGTGAATAGAGATCTGTAGAAGAAAGAAAAAAAAAAACAAAAAAATTATATATAATTTCTTTATGGTGCAAAATTGGATAACAATGCAATCACCTCATCTCTTTTTTACCTCACAAAGTTGATGAATCAAGTATCAGTTATTTTGGAATCTATAATGAAATTACAAATTTCAAGTACTGCATAATCAAGAATTTTTAATATTGCATAATCAAGAATTATTAGTATTGTATAACTAGGAATTGATCTTCAACACGACAATTTTGAGCCATGGAATGTTTTTTCCTGCTTTTCAAACCAAAATTCAGATTGCCCTACCCACCTTTTCAAATAGCCCCCTTGTAAGGCATGTGTCTCACACTCAGAATTATTGATCTTGTATATACATAAAAAAAAAAGAAAAACAAGAAAATAAAAAGGAAGCCAGAATGTTCCTGAACTTTGATAAATTCTTAATTACAGCTGAAGTGTGAAATAATTTCCTTCGAGCCTAAAGTCTGCCTCTCCAGACAAATGCTAATAAATCCTCGGAAGTACAAATCTTAGAGAGGATAATCAAGTATTTGACTTACCGGAATTTAGTCAAAATCAAAAAGGTTAACAAGCTAAATCAGGAATGGGAAGTCCTCTGCCTAACCAGATTGAAAGTTACGCTAGGAATAACAACTTGAATAGGAGTCTAGCTGGAAATCAGCAGCCTATGAAGAAACTGATTATACAGATATCTCCTGTTAATCTCAAAAGTTCACTTTATGCCACTTCTCACTAAAAAAAGATGAAAAGTGAAAAATTACATTCAGTGTTTATTTGGCAATGAGCCGTTAGAGGGTCAGCGTGCACCTTCTCTGCTATACCCCAGTCTCCAGTATCTTCCATTATACCAACCACCCATGACTCAGCCTAGCATATTGTCATTCAGGGGGTCTAAAAAAAAAAAATAAAAATAAAAATAAAACACATAAATAAGAAAAATTATAATATTCCTATATCCAGTATAAGAGATGGATATCTGATTCCAAACTACGGAGTGGACACTCTTCAATGCAGTTTGATTTTGAATTTGGCATTCTGGCAGCTCCTGCAGCCAAGCATATTCTCTCTGCTTTCCTCTGGACTACACATCAGCACGGCTGAGAAGGGGAATTCTGAAAATAGCCGTCCTTGAATTTCCATATGCTTCACCCAAACATGTGCCCTGGGAGAGACATATGTCTAGGATTGTTCCATTGTCTGTAGCGACAGAACAGAAGCCATTACTCACCATAGAACAATAGTAATAAAACAAACGAAGAAACCCTTTGCAAGTAGAGAGAGACCATCCTGCACCACTGTAGTCTTGTGAAAATACTTCATCTCAGAGTTCAAAACGATATAACCCATTAATACCCGCACTAGTATATTTAGTTTTTTTTTCAATTATGCTTGATCAGAATCATTTCAAATTAGTACTTGACTGCACTTGTATCGGCTGAAGGTACAAAATAGAACAAAATATGCACTAATGACTAAAAATATCAGTCAAATTGTATTCATGGCATGAATTTATTTCTGTTACAACACAAAAGTTTTATAAGATTTGGGCATTAATGGGTTAAGACTATAATTAGATAGTTAAAACAAATAACAAGGTACAAAGATGTTAGGATTAAATCAAGAACAAAAAACATGCCTATTTAAAAAAGAAAGAAAAAAGCAACTTGAGAGAGGAAAAATGTGGGTAGAAGTGTGTTGAGAAGGAAGGAAGTCATCAACTCAGAATTTGGAAAATGTTGAATCAGCAAAAATTCTTGTACAATTTGATTAGATGCCGAGCAATTGTCACATCACTTAATTTCTTTTCAACCACACATAAATATAAGGTGGGGAGAGACTGTTTATTTGCAATTGCATTTTGATTGGCAAAAATTCATCAGCACAAGGAATAACTTACATAAAAAAAAAATTTTTTTTAATTTTAATTTCTTGCTACAAGTATTTAACATGGTAACAAATGAGGCTTGATTTGCTATAAAAGATTTGATTTGTTTTCTTTCATTTCAAATTTATCTATAACTTAAAATTCTGCGAGGAATAAAAAAAAGCAATCTTTTTATTCTACAAAAACTTTTTTCAATTTTAAAAATATCTAAAATAATTTTTAAAAATTCTACAAATCTAGATAGATCAATAAGTCTGTAGTATCAAGATGAAAAAAAGAAAAAGATTTATTGTCCCAACTAATGTTTATTTTTCAACATAAACTCCTTCCTTATCAATGCATTTAGCCCAACACCTTTTCATAGATTATATAAATGGAACAGTGAAAATTTCAGATCAAAATTGTGCTAATAACCAGAGCTGCCATTTTTAGCAATTGTAGCAAAAGCTTCGGACAAAATATACCAATCATCTATAAAATTACAAAGAATAGAAAGATATGTTGAAAATTAAGAAATTAATTACTAGTACCCATTATGAGACACACCACAGGTTGGTAGTGGTATTAACAGTAGTGATCATCTTCCCAACCTTAATCCCTTCATCTTCAACTGTAGTATTTATTTTACTTACTTATAAATATTAGTGAACCATGTAAGTGCTTTCCAGAAGGTGCTGCAAAATATATTTTAATATTTCACTTGACAATCATATAAAATATAAATAAACATTTGAAAGGGAACTGCTGAAACATACCAAAATAGTTGACAGTACTAATTAGGTATGAACATACAAAAAGTGGCCACCCTGCAAATAACTGTCAGGTTACTAACTTATTGATTTTAATAATGACTGCAAATGAGAAATTTTTCACCTCATTATTAAAGATTTCTTTTTGATATTAAGTCAAGCCTATAAATCACTATGTCAAAATCATTTGACAAGAGTTTCAAGTTTCTTTGTGAGTTCCCAAAAAGAATCAAAGAGAAGTAATAATTACACCAGGAAAAGTTCTTAAAAAATTAAGATTCAGTTATTACAAATGAAACATCATTTTTGTAATAGAAAGATAAAGGATGATATAAAAAAAACAAAAAACAAGCAAATATTCAATCAAAATATGACCTTTTTGAATCAGTAACTTTTTTCTGATGATATCTCTCTATATATAATTATTTAGGTTTAGTGGTCATAACTGCAAGAAAGGCTCAAATTATAGTTTTCCTATTATTGAACCTTTTATTACAGACATGAAGTTCAAAATGTTTGAAAAGATGATCATCTGTGGGAGGAATGGAGTGTCAGCTGAATATGGATGATGCTGCAAGATTTATTATCCAGATTCTCTAAGCTTAGATTCAATGGCGAGGTGTGGGGTCTGGAACTGTCATGGAGCATTTCATTCAGTTCAAGTGGGAGACATTTTTCCAAAGTTTTAATTGTTCCTATTACTTTGAGATGATGTGATATGGTCTCTAATGGAGTCCATAAGTCTCCTGAAAGTGATACAAACCATTGTTAAACCTCAGTTTGCACTGGACAGTTCACACCAAATGCTTTTTTTGTTATCAGCAACCCGAGTAGAATTATGGTTCAATTTGAATTCATACTTGAAAATTAGTCTAACCTAGAGTAGACATCATTGTTGTAAAGAGCTCAAAAAACTCCCATAGTAATGAATTATATCTCTATTTACATTGACTTCGAACCCCCCCCCCCCCAAAACAAATGATTACACTGGTAAATCTTTCACTTAAAACATTATTCTGTATGAAGTAAAAAGAAAAAAAAAAAAGAAAAAAAAAGAAAAAAAGACTGTAACAACCAGATATTCTAAAATAAATTATAGTTTTCAAAAAGTCTTTATTAAAAGCAAAAACTCAAAGGAAAGATCATCTATATACTTCAGATTTTACTAATCTCAACTTAGTATGATACAAGGCCATATCAAGAGGAGAAATATGGATAAGAAGATTGAAATACAACAATTTCCCACGGGGGGGGGGGGGGAAGAGGTCAACCTGCCTTGAAAATCAGCATTCTATATCCTGATTTTTCCCAGAGTTTGAACACCAGAAGGAAATATGTAATGATCAAATTCATTAAGCAAACTCTAGTACACTGCTATACAAGAAATGAACTTGTCTAACTGAAAGACTAACTTGCTTTACCCAGACAGAGATGGAGACAGGATTTCATAGACTCTTTCAAGGCTAAGTTACAAGGCAGGGTGTATTTCATGTTCCAAGAATAATGCTACACCCAAGTTCTGGATCACTGAATATCAGTTAAATCAATTTACATGGGTTATTTATTATGTTAATCCAACAATGACTAACTACCCTTACAGAAATAGGGTTTTAAACATTGATTAAACCTATTCAAAGAGAACCAATATTGACATAATCTGAATATTTGACTAGAGTTTCCATCATTCTTTCAATACTTTCATCATATTCATGCCATGGAGGTGACCGAGTGGATAATGGAGAATTGACTTTGCAAACAAAGTTCAAACTCTCATTGGGGAATTTTATATTCACTTAGCATAAATACCCTTTGGAGAGGCCTGAATCCATCTCCCCGCTCCCAGCTATGGGTCAAATAGCACTGGTTAAAGCAAGTAAATTAGATTGCTTGTCACCTAAAAGTCCACATTTCACAAATGAGAACTGAATAAGTTGTAATAAATGTAGAGCATGCTCATCTGAAGCCATAGCCAGCACGGAGGCAGAATAAATAGAAAATCTTGGTCAGCCTTTCTCAATCAGGGTTAAAAAAAATTCTTGGTCAGCCTCTCTTAACCAGGGTCTCACGGAATCCAAGGGCCCTACAAGAAGTCGTTACTAGCTCAGCGAAAATTTCATTATACAAGCATTAAAAAAAGCACCTGACCGCATCATTTGTGAATTTTTTACATAACAAATAAGGGTGCCTGTCTTGATGACATTTGACACTGGAAGCATCAGAATTTTTTCAAACCTAAAAGGACCAGTGGTTATCATCTTTTTTACTATTATGAATATAAACTAATATAATAAAATACTTATAATTAGGGATCGAGATTTTTGATATTCACCAATATTTATTCATATGATATACTAGCTGGAATACCTGAAATTGTCCAGTGAAAAATAACTCCAAATTTCATAGCACACTGGAAAATAGGTTCTTCTGTACATTTCTCATTACACAATGAAGTGAAAAAATTATTTACACCAAGAGTTTAGACTTTACTTCTGATCCATGCAGATTACACACAGTGGTTGATTGATGGCCAGATTCAAGTAGTCTAGAAAATAAAATGGTCAAGATTTGCTTTACAAGTGTAAGCTGAAAACAGTAAATAATTTTAATTTCCCAAAAAATCATTTGTACCTTCAATAAATAACTTTGGCTCAAATGCTGACTATTGATACAGGAAGGAAATATACAACTGTCTCTGCTACAAAAGGGCCACTCAGTGTGTGTGTGTTAGCATATTTTCAAATCTTCCACTTGTATTTATCTACTGATTCACAAATTCCATTTTCTGTACCATTAGCCATTAGACTACCCCTATGTGTGTGTGTGTATGTGTATGTGAGTGTGTAGAATATAAAACTTACTCAATTGACCAAAGCAAAACAAATTCAGCAGGTGAGAT
Organism: Thysanoteuthis rhombus; assembly: GCA_963457665.1. Taxonomy (NCBI): domain Eukaryota; kingdom Metazoa; phylum Mollusca; class Cephalopoda; order Oegopsida; family Thysanoteuthidae; genus Thysanoteuthis; species Thysanoteuthis major. Next base: position 19,416,109 of record OY735236.1, on the reverse strand, counting down.
CCAACTGGAGAAAATATTCTTACATTGAATATGATGATAACTTAAGATGCTATAAAAAGTTATAAAGCCTGATTGTGTTGAAAAGTCACAGAACATATGCAAACTGTGTATATGTTTAGTTTCATTAGATCAAAACACAAACAAGATAACAGATGTTTGGGAAGTTGCTGTGGGACTTAACAAGATGGGGCAAGGGTGAATTTTGCAATCCAAACATCAATGGCAACACAAAACAGGAAAATCCCACCCTCTCGAGACGAATAGATTGCCTTGCTCAGCCCTGCTCCTCATTCATAGCATTTTTTGTTCTTTTATATAATACCAACACCATTTCACAGTAGAAGGAAAACAACCCAAGATTTATCATTTGCTTGAATAGGATTTCAGTGACTCATCAGAAAAAAAGTTGCAGAGTTCGGCAAATCAGCTCCCTACAATTATTTTGTTCACTGCCATAACACGATAAATGCAAGGTTTTATAATTGAACCTTCTTACATGCACCTATCCAAGACATACCTTGAATAAAACTAGGGGATAAATAAATAAGGAATAATAATCATAATAAATTGAGACGAAGGTAAAAAAGTAGTTAAAATTAATGAAAGACTGGTTCGGTTGGAGAATTATTAAAAACTGTTAAGTGACCAATGTATTTGGCAACATCCTGTTTTAGAGGTGGACAATTGAAAAATTTGAAAAGGGGTGAGCATAGAGATACGCTTGGCATCAGCTTGGCTGAAGGAATTTGGAATTAGAATTGTCTTCTAAGCTTGTTTCCAACCAAGGCTAAAGAGCTCAATCTGTGCTGCTAATTACTTGTAACTAGACAAGAGATGCATTCATCCCTTTCCCAGGGGCATAAGTGCAAAGTGAACTGACTATTTCAGCCAGAGTTTGAACTAAGTTTGTTATTTCATCATCTCTATGCTTATTAAACATTACACCACTCTCACTCCTCACATTGCATGAAATTACAGATAAAGGAGATTTGTGAAACAGAACAATGTTTTGGGGTTTAGAGCAGAGGTACTGAATGTGGGCTGCATGTACCCCAAGGGAGAAATTTGAATATATTGAGTGGCAATTTAGAATTTGGGACAGAAGAGCAAAAAGTATTCAAGGGCTCAAAACAGAGCTGTGTTCAGGCTCAACTGATTAATCAAAACAAAACGTTCTCTTGATAATTAATTTTACTTTAAAATATCTGAACCTCACATAAATGATTACCTGAAAAAAAAAAAAGAAATCTGACCAGAAATTATCCCCCCAAAATACCAGCACAAGATTTGGGCATGGTTGGTCACAATAATAACCGTAGAAACTTTCAAAAACACTTAGGAAAGAATTGAAAAAAAAAAAAATTGAAAAAAAAAATTTTTTAAAAATAAAGAAATCAAGAAAAGATTTTTAATGGAGCTTAGTGATAGATATACTGATGCAAATTTCCAAGGTTGTTGACCCCAAAATACGACAAGTGCATGGAGAGACACAAACACACGCACATGAGCAAAGAGAAACGAGAGAAGAATCCGTAGTCCACTTGGCTGGTTTTGTTTGAATATGATTATACCGTCAATTATTTTACCAAGGTTGTTCAGATCAAATTTCTCGTCTTTGTATTCTGTTTTACAATGCTAAGAACACACAGGTGCAGGATGTGATGTGTATGAAGGGAAGGAACGCATGTCCCTTCAGACATTCCAGAATAAAATAAACACTCAAAGAAGGTCAGAGGTACATGGTTGAACAATTGTGATGAAACCCCCCAAAAAACCCAAAACAAACAACAGGACATGACGAAATTAGTTGGAACTAACTTACTGACAACTGATTTCAAACCTGGAAGCTTTGTTCAAGGAAAGTCTGATCGCCCTTCTTGGAAGATTGATGATGAGATTTCCCATATTAGGCCTTGTACCAGACTAAGTGAAGCTTGGTGAATATCAAGTAACTTTGGGCAGTGTATAGGGTTGATCCTACTCTAATAATTACTTGTGTAGATCTATTTGTTTTCTGTCAAACCACAGTTGATCCTAAATTTTTCGCAGACGAAAAACAATATATACTGACATAAAAGATAAAAAAATGTAAAAATCCTTATTGAAGGAAATATTAAGAAAATTAGTTGAGAAACAGTTAAAATCAAGGGAGATAATTGGAATTGTGAGTACATGGAAAGTTGTTAATCTAGATGTTTTTTTCATGAAGATTTAGATGTTTTCGGTCGTGTCTAGATGTCAGATATTGATATTTAGATGATTTTTAATGAATCAAATATTTTTCATTCAAATTCATAACAAAATGATATCAATAATCAATTATTGATTTGACTACTCACTATTTATTCATTTTACTATTTGCTATTTTCATATACCATCATTTTTGACAGCATGGGTATACTAATACAAAAATATTAAAAAGCAAATCTCATTGACGGTCTTCTTCTGCTAAATCTGAGTCATAGTAATCAGAACTCATTCAACATGTGAATATGCAACAGGAATGATTCTGAAGAATGATGATCCTGCATTTCAAGTGAATCAGAATCAAGGGTCAGGGGTCAACCAGGGTTTGAGAAATCTAGATGACAGATTAGCAGAATTACGTTTTGTTGATTTTGTTCATTCAAGGATTTCTTGCTCATTAGAGAAATGCCATAAATTAGGCATGAACAACCTTTCTATTCCAGAAGATGACTCAGATATCGGACATTGACAAACAAGCAGATCTAGGAAATTAACTGCTTGATATGCCGGTATATAAGATGGACAGTTCATTTTTTTGTATTCATTGGTTTTTTTGGTCACAATGATCTCAGTGAATCCACACTGTGAGTTGTGATGTCTAGCAGTTGTCGTACAGTCTTACAACACAGCCAGTCTATTGTTATCCGAGTTTTGTGGAGATTCTGGCTTCTGTATACATTTATAGTATTTGCTAAATCACTATGAACGTAAAAGTGAATGAAAGTTTAAGAGATCCAGTCAGTGATATCATGGGTTGTATAAGCAGTATTGAAATAATTAGCTATGAATTTCTATAGTAAATTACTTTTCAATGAATTTATATAAAGGTATGCATTGCTCAACGTCTGGGTTACGTTCCGGACAGTAGGACGTCATAAGAACATAGTATAATGCTGTATATTGTACAAGCCAATTGTGGCAATATTAAACATGTAGGTTAGTGGCTTTTGAATTTATGTTTTACTCGACTTTTTCATTGTCAATTCAAAGTAAATTCTTCTTTCTTACAAATAAAAAGTTTACCATAGTTTTGTGTTGTATGCAGCAGCATAGTGTTGATCATGCAACTTGTGGACCATAACTTCAACACTTGGGCTGACTAAATGATCAAAATTATGTACTATATTGTAGATAGTCTCGTATAATGAGCACATTTTTAAACAGTATATATTTTGAATAATATGAATTACATGTATCATAGGATTAGCTTTATATCCTAGATCTGCTTACATAATCAACATAATCTGTTCATAATTGTGATTCTGCATTTTCAACAGAAAATGCTGTAAAAAGTATTCTTCTAATATGAAATAAGAAAAATGTTGTCAGAATTGCAGTACAGTTACATATGTACAACAACAGATATGTATTGGTGAGTGTAGCATAAGAAAACCTACATGGATAAAACTTCACCTTTATTTACATTTGTCTGCTTTTAGAAATTTCAATTCATAAGAAGTGTTTCAATACCATATGTTTTGCAATTCTGCATGCAATCATTTTAGTATCTTAAAGATGCAGAATCAAAATGATTTTATTTTATCAAAAGAAATGAGTGTTTGGAAAGTCTTTCTTTACCCAAGAATGAAATCCCAAAAATTGATAAAGGAATTAAAAAAAAAAAGGAAAGAAAGAAAGAGAGAGACAGAAAGGTACTGTAGCATTATTGCAACTGTGTTTAAAAATATGAATGGACTAAAGTAAGTGTACAGTAAAAAATAGCAATAACAAAAATATACGATAAAATAATGTAAGAATAGAATAGTATAGATATGGAATATCCTAAAAATAGAAACATTTAGTTGGTCCCAATTGTATATTGTTAAGTTTCACATCTTCTGCTCAGTAGATATTAAAAATGGTGCACAAATGAAAAGAAATGAGAGAATTGAAAGAAAGAAAGAGAACTTGGATTTGATACTATTATCAGCTGTAATCATAATAATTAATACCAATATATTGAAAAATAAGTAAATAAGAATATAAACATAAAACAACAATAAAAAAGAAATGAATAAACAACATTAAAATTGAATTAGATGAATTCTGTGTTTAAATGTTTGATTAGTTGCAATCAACTCTTGTGTAGCCATAGTTGATTTTGTCAACGGTTAACATTTCAGCATTTACAAAATGTAGGATTACCAGCAATTCAATTCTCTGTTGAAATTAATCAATTTTAGCTTTTTTCTTGACGGAAATGTAGACTTCCCTCTTCATTTTTTGGAATTTCAATTATATTTTAAAACAGGATATCAAAGATTTCACAAGTTATGCAATCAACACTACACTGCTGCATAATATACGAGATTACAGTAAACTTTTCATTCGTAAGAAAGAAGAATTTACATTAAAATTGACAATGAAAAAGTACCCAGAACATGAATACAAAAGCTAATAACAAATGTTTATTATTGCTCGAGTATTATGTACAGTATACAATGTTGATATCTACTGAACAATCATAAGTTTGGCAACATAACAGCTTTGTTTACATTTGAAAAGCTACTATGCCTGTTCATGCCCGCTACCTTCCATTAGCCAATCGAGGTTCTTTCAAATCTATAAAAACCTTGGATATATATGTAGTTGGACGTTGAGTGGTGCATACCTATATATAAAAGCAACTGTTTATTGCTTTGTAACGCATAAAATATCTATGTACAAAAAGAATCATTGAAAGATCTGTAGGTAGCAGTAGAGAGAATATGAAAAAAAAAAAAATAAAAGTAGAAAGCATTCAAAGAGCCCATACCGCTGCCAACTCGATTGTCATTAGAAACTGAACAATCAGATTAGAGACCCTAGTTTATTAAGTGACAAAGGCTTGAAATAATTTATTATCATCAACAGTTTGAAAAACAACTATAATCACTGTGATGACATAAAAAAATGTAATCAATTATTCCTAGGCCCAACCTTCCACCAAATGTCACTGAAATTGATTGAGAACTTTTGGAGATATTGTGTGGAAAAACAGATACAGAGACCGATGAATACCAGTAAATACTTAACCTCTTTGCAACTTCATTGTCAGAAGTACCAATATGAAACATGGTACAATTATATGAAAGAAAAAAATATTGTTAATATTGAAAGGAAACTTTGTATAACTTAGCATCCAACCGTCACTGCCAGAGAATATTTGAGTAAGATCGTCAGTGAATGAGAGTCATCTGATTTCTGCAACCAGAAAGACTGACTCATATGTTGGAGCCATGAAACTAGACAGATTGTCATACGAAGCTGTGCTAAATAAATAGATATGCAGCACATTCGAAGCGGAGACAGACAGGACCCAGAATTAGGAATGCATATATTTGCTTTTTGTTTTAGGGTTATATCAAAATGATTGACTCATAATGCAAAGGCAACAACATATTTTAGTCATTCACTGATGCAATTATGCAAAAAGAAAAAGAAAGGAAAATACTGAAAAGCATTATCAACTTGTTTGGCAATCTTTCTCTTGTAACATTTCAGAATCTTCAGTTTATATAGCTATTTACTAGGCATAGCTTAGTTTTGGTAAAGGCTAAGGGGCACCAATTGAAAATCAAACTCACCACAGATCTCTCCTTAACACAGCTTCTTAAAGTGTGGTTCATATTATGATGTAGGTTTGTTGTTGGACCCCGAAATAGTTAGATCTAGCTAAAAATAGCAAGCTTCCTCAGTCATATTTTTCTAAATTTAGCTTTGGTACAAGGCTAGAGTTATGGACATCTGGTGAAGATCATAATCAATAGCAATGCTCGGAGAGACCAGCTTGTTAACCATTACATCACAACAAAGTGCCCTTTACATGTACACATACACTAAACTAAAAACTGAATTAAAATCATTTCTTATATAGCTCCAAAGCAGGGGAAGTAACAGTAAAATTTCTGTCTCAAAACCTAATTCTTTTTTTGTCAATACCCCCCCCCCTTCCACAAAATTTCATTGAAATTCATTTAGAACCTTTTGAGATATTGCGTAGATAGGCAGACATGAGTGAATATATATACCTCTTCTAACTTAGAATCAAATCATACAGAAAGCATCAGTTCTTGTTCAATGACTGAAGTTAAAAAGCATCAAGCATGTTCAATACTTGGATTGATGACCGCTTGGAAACAACGGTGCATGTGCTTCCACTATGTACATTTGTAAGCCTCCACATTAAGTCCGACATTTTGTCAAACTACTTTTGTAGGGAGGTAGTTAATTAACTACCTCTTCTAACTTCATGGACAGATATAATAATGATAGTTCCACATTTCAGAAATTAAGACGAAAAATTCCCAATTAGCCATCATCTTAGATCAAGCTAAAAGGCAAGGCAACTGGTGTGAACTGCTTCTTGTATTAGCAAGGCATCAGTGATTGATGGTTGGGAGCAGAAGACCCAGCAACAGGGGAAAGGGATTTCTGTATAAAGATCGCTGGTATCACTGTCTATGAAGGAAAGAGGCATGCGATGAGTGGAAGGAAGTCTTGGCTGATTACTCAGTGGGTGTGGGGCAGGGGATGCAGGGTTCAGAAAAATAAACACAATGCTTACAAGAAATCAATGAGACAAAATGGAGGAGGATCTATACTTATGAGGCGGGGCAACTTGGATGAAAAGAAAAAGACCAGTTTATTTATTTAGAAAGGAAAGGTAAAAAAAAGATAGATTGAGTAATAAAGGAAAGGAGGAAAGAGAACATTATGAAGAAAGATAGAGGAAGAGAGAGAGAGAGAGTAGTGATGAAGGTGAATATTTCACTGAATATCAATAATAACCCTTTAGGAAAAAATGTTTGTTTTATGAAGTAGATAAAAGAATAGATGAAAAAGAGAAAATTTGAAAAAAGCCCCCTTTTTGCAGAGAGCAAAGAAACATGAAAGATTGAAGTCAGAATCTCAAATTACAGAATTGGAATGGTACAGGTTCCAGCTAATTTCCAAAACCAAAGTAAAAATTTCTTTCTTTGAAAGTAAGGAAGTAAATCCTTTACTTACCTTTCTATCAAGTTAGGCCAAGGAGAACAAATTAACTTACTTATATAAGTACATACAACACTAAAGTAAACACTGGATCACACAAGAGTGAACAAGAAGAGGCACCGAATGATGATGTTTGAGAAATTTCATGAAACAAACCTCAAGATACATTTGATCAATTGAGACTAAATCTGATAAGATTGAGTCATAGCAAAAAAGGCAAAGTTTGCATATTAAGTTAACTTGTAGCATAGCGATTTAAAACAACACTGAAAGTCAGACCATAGACGTGTTAGTTCAATATCAAGCTATTCCCTCATTAGCATTTCCAGACATATAGAGGAAGGGGAGGAACCAAGAGGTGGTGAGAGTGCTTTGATATATCGGCCAGTCAGTTGTCTTTTCACAGAAAATATCCATTCTTGAACAATCTTGTCAATGTACATGACCTAACACTTCTTCATCGATCAAACATTATACAGTAAAAATTTCAGATCACAATTCAGTTAATAACCATGTTAGGCTACTTATTTATCCACTAGCTTCATACATACATATCAGGGGAGTATAAGAGTTTTCAGTGAAAAAAAAGTTCTCAACTGTGTATTCAAGCATCCAGTTTTCAAAAAAAGTTAGTTGGTAACTTTCGCACATACTCAGTATATTATTCACAATTGTACTGCATAGATAAATATCTATGGTGGGATAGAAATGGTTAATAAGCAGTCAAATTGCTTTATTCAAAACCTTTCTAGTAGGAAAAGATCTTATTGATGCAAATTTAGTAGAACATGGTCAAAAAGTTTGCTGTTGTACAAGAGATCAACTCATTGAAGCATATACCTTGTGGACAGACGGTATACATAATTTCCTAACACATGCTGCAGTGAAAACAAAAATGGTGCCACCAACAAAGCTTTCAGCAAATGATGACCAAGGGGTCAAGCATGGTTTCAGGGATGAAACATCATTACCCCCAACCTAGGATGCCACAGCAGTACCTTTTGATACCACTGAACATTTCTATCACAGTTGGAATGCTAGATAAAAATACTAATATTTTCTCTTATTTTCACAATTTTCCAGTCAATATTAATACGATCATACAAAATCTGAATTCACTGACCAGATGTCAAGAGCATGGAATGGACTTGGGGAAATAGGTATGCTGTAATATCTCCATTAGTAGACATTGAACATACAAAACACTGGAAATTGAAAAGTAGGTACACCTCAGATTTCCATCTCTGGTCAAGATGTTAATCCACTTACATGAACCACAGCTGGAAAGGGAAGATTATGTTCCACATCATCTAATCTGATATGACTGGCACTTTTATTCTTAAAATAATGGTTATAATGGTTACTGATAAAAGGATCCGGTGTACAATGGTATTTGTCCTGACATTAGTTCTCATCAACTGAATTATTTCAGTATGAGATTTAAAAGTTAATTTTTTCAGGCCCATTAAATTTCAGAATGGGTGTAGCCCCACAAAATTTGGCACTAGAACAGGGGTGGATGGGTTAGAGCAAAAAGTTTTGAGAAAAATTTAAAAAAAAAGGTCCTAGAGGGAGTTATTTATTGGTTTTGATCATTGTTAGCAAGATGAGTTCAAAAGTAAGAGAAAAGCCTGAGAAGAGAGCTTGTAAGGGTGCTCAACATTTAATTAAAAACTGGCTAACATAGAAGAAAGCTATTTCCCACTCTCCTTTTATGTACATAACCTCATTTGAAAATTTACATTGTTATATAGATAATCGTTGTCATTTCTTTCCTTATTACAACTCAAAACCCTGGGTATTTATACACCCATTGTTTGTTTTTCTGCACCCCTATAGTGCACCTGATTAATAAACACCCACCCATCTAAATTCCCATCATCTATCCAGCAATTATATACTACACCAGTGGGAGACTCTCAAAACAAACCATGACTGTCAATCATGTTTTCGAAAAACATCTTTTGTGAGGTGAATCCATTGTTATGAGGAGACTCTTTTCTCTTTCAGGTCAAACCGGTGCTGTGACCCCCCACCCTCCGGAAGAAAGGTCCAATAAAGTCAGACCTGAAATAATAAAGTTGAAATCACTCACCAAGGGAAAATGAGAAGTACTACCTTCCTGTGAAACCTTCCGTAAACCGAAATGATGTAAAGCGGAGAAGCGATTACCATCAATTTATACGGGGAGAAATTCAAATGGGCTTCAGAGAGGAATTCTTTAAGGGCATCACCTCAACCCTACTTGAACATGAACACCCTTGTTCTTTAATCATACGGTTTTCATCTGCTATTTAGTCATATGATATTCATTTGACAGTTAACAACAGTCAACCTATTTCTATTTCATTAATGGACATATCGCATCAATTTTCAAAGTTGAGCGCTCTACCTTCCCTGGACGCAATGCACTGGTTGCATCCTTATTTCAAAAGGCCCTGTAATCTTCAGTACAGTGGGGAGAATCACCCAGAAACAAAGGGCAAAGAACATCAGCAAATACACTGAAGTTTTCAATTCTATATTTTATTATGGTTTCTGTTATGAGGAGAAATTCCACAGAACTTACTCATTGATCTCAAAATAGATTTGTTCTTTTTCCTGTCGGCAAAAGTTGTGGGAAGGAATGAGTTCTCCTTTGTTTTCTAAATTTAAACCTGTCACTTGACATTTATTGACAGGTAAAGCCACAAAATACAGATTCCTTAACCAACAACATGACAAATGAGTTTGAAAATAACTGTAATCTTAATATAATTTGAGAAATCTCCATGCGTACACACCGAGATAACTTGACAACTAGCCATTATGCAAAGTTTATTCTTGCCAGATAGGTTGGTCCATATAACAGACATTGCAGGGTCAAGCTTATAGTTGTTTGGGTCGGTATGAGGGGCTGGGGGTACATGATTTACAATGAAAATCTATACGGAAATGAACACATTTTGTGTTTATGATGCAATGTGCGTCTCTAATCATTTCAAAGTTGTTGAAACAGAGAATCACCTTTTTTCTGCCCAATTTTTCTTTAGAATGAGATTACATTAAAGAATAGTTAGATTATGTAACAGCATTTAAAAAACATTTTGATTGTTACAACAATCAACGACATCGTGAATAAAGTATGGTGTCTCATTTCAGGTTTAAACCTTCCCAGGATTTTCCTGAAACTGGATGCACCTTTTGAACAGGCATGTCCAAGTATTACAAAAAACAAATTTCAGTCTAACTTTTGAAATAAGGAATCTTCAATACCATACATCAACGAGCTAATCCCAATGGAATGATTCACAAATATATTTGAATAACCATGTATCGGTACTGCAGTAGACAAGCCAACAGACTTATTGTAATTCAGGTGTTGTATATCAATATTTCGGGTATTTTCACTACCCTTAAAAGACCTTGACTTGAAGGTAACATTATCAAATGACAAAACAAGTGAAACTGCAACGTATTGGAAGGATTGATTAATTTTATGGAAATTATTTTTCTTCTTTTCCAAAATTTTGCAAGTCAATTTTGTGTTGCATGTACGACGCCGGGAAAAACTATAATCAAAACCAAATAACTACAGTGAGGCTGTATCTAGATTTATGCAAGGGGATCACAGAAGGATCCATCAGGGATGATCAGAATAAATAATATGTACACAAAAAAACAAACAAAAACAAACTAGAAATTGTGAAGTAAGTATACACCGTAAGCCTGCATAACGTTCCCACCACTGATTGGAACATTAAAAGAATCGTAAGAAAAACCTTGAAACATTATCAACGGTAGGTATCATTCACAGACCTGTCACTACACAGGTATCAGGAGAGTCAATTCCTGTTTACATTGATAGCAAAGAGGTAAGATTTTATTCAGGTCCTCCTGATAATTACATTCTCATCTGTAATAACTCCACTGGTTGAAACGTTTCCACTGTGGTCCTCCATCGTGTTTGAATTCGAATGTTTGTTGATTATTTCACGGTTGACGAGAAAATACTTAATCTTGATCCTTCACAAAAGGGGAAAAAAAGCCCGCTCATTTGAAAGACGCGGAAAAGGGCATATGGTGTTGGCACTTAATGTTGGGTTTGTTTTGTTACACCCACAAAGGACATAAGAGGGAACAGTCGGGTGGCGATTATTAAACAGGTTGAGATAAAAGGAGTTGTGTACGCAGGAGAGAAAAAGAGAGGCAGAGGGGGGGGGGAGAGAATATAAATAAAATATCAACTAAGGAAATGGATAAGGTGAGTTAGGTGGCAGGTAAATAGAGACTACAGAAGGAGCCTTGAGTGACACATACACAGCTCAAAGCATAAGCGAGCTAAGCGGTTACTGAGGCTCCCATAAAGGTTTGGGCTGACCACATGCACACAAGCGCGCGCGCGGAAGTCTCAACCACCCAAGGCAATATTTGAAATTTGCACAGAGCTTTTCAAATTTGCAAAAAAGAATTCTAACGAAAGTTGTTCTCAGTTTGGAGTACACCTCTAGATAATCTCTGCGTCCTAATGGACGTATTGGCCCTTGATACACGTACACACAGTGGATTCCGCTCCACAACATTTTTATGCTAATCCCCTGGTCATTCGTGGCAGGGGTTATATAGAAAGTGTGCCTGGTTCCTATGAAACCTTTTCCCCGCGCCATACCAGGACGTAGCGGCCAGAGGGATAGGGTCAGGACATTCCCTGACGTCTATGGCATGCCTTAACAGGGAAAGGCCGAAAGGGTTTGGACTATTTTAGTCCCAAGCCACACACAAGTTTGCAGGGCCCCACATTAAAACCTGCATTTTGCCCTCATGGGCCTCATGGGGATCTATCGTGTTTCGTCTTCGGACGAGACACGGCATGAGCGAGCCTGGTTCTGGGGATTCCGACCCCGGGGAAGCACCACCCCATTGCAATAAAAAGGGAAGGTGGTGGGTCAGCCCGACACCATTGCGGCGTTTTCTAATTTTTATCTTTGCTTGCGCGTATGTGTGTGGGACTCCACATTAAACTGACCTTGTGCCGTGTTTGCCCGCCTGAGGATGAAAATAAATATAAACTGTCTGATTTGGGGGATTCCAACGCTTGGGCAACAGCTCCGATTTTACTAAAGGAGATGATCAGGTGCCTTAGTCGAGAAGGCCTTGGTGACGGGCTAATTTCTTTCCTCTACAAGCATGAACGTGTGTGGAGGCAGATACTTCCAGTGCGAAGATGCAAACGATTATAATAATGATGAAGCAATATCACCTCTTGGCGAATAAGTGACAAAGGTGTCCCTGTGGCATATGACCGGTATTCCTTTATTACAGAAGCTGTCTTAACCTCTGCTTGATTAGTAGAAATCACAGAAGTAATAAACGTAGGTACAATTTGACAGAACGAATGTTGTGAGGTCAGGGCTGTGGAGTCCGAATCGGAGTCCGAAGCAATTTGGGGATTTGGGGAGTCGGAGGGTTTTCTTTACTAACTCACCAGCACAGGGTGTGGTGCCAATCTTTAAAGAATGAGGATCTGCATAATTAGAAACTTCGCTTTCGACATTTTGGCCTTTTCTCCTGGTTCGAGTAAACATAGTGTTGGCACCTATGAACAGTTCGAGAATTTCATTCATGTATCGAACAGGAAGCCCACTTAAGTCTTTATCAATGGTACTGGAGACTTGGAATAGCCACGGTATTATTATAATTACTATTTGCGTACAAGGACAGAAAATCCCAATTCAACGTACATTTTCCCACCTTCAAGGCAGAAAGAAAAGGAAATCTCATCTTCTTCATTTAGTTTCACTATCATAGTAGTTAGCCAGTCCGAAGAATGAAATCAAATTCACCTGAGTTTCTCACGAGAGACCGTTTTAGTTCTGAATTAAATTTCACTTCGCCGCTACAATAGAGCAGATGCTTTCTATGAACTTGAACTTATGGTAATTAAAAAAAAAACACTTTTGATTCAAGTGGGTGGGTAACTAGACTACTAAGCAAAAAGTATCAAGGAATACCAAACAGGTGAGTCTCCTATTTGATCAGGTTTATCCTTCGATGACCAGGAAAAAGTCACAATTATGGCTTCTGGCTAGGAAAAAAATCTTATTTAATTTACAGTAATAAAAAGCAATACTTTTAGGAGACCTTTCAACTGACAATATCCATCTTGTACACACTAATTCAGTGATATTGTGAAACAAGGGATTTCGTATCAGAAATTTTATGGAATCCTTAGTTTCTCAGTGAAACTTAGTAAATATCAAGAATCATCTGATTCAATATTTTTCAGCGTATATAAAGCCAAGTGAGACAGCCACAGTGAGTCCAAGTGGGATAGGAGGAAAGTGACAAAAGGCAGTCAAAATTTGGCTTTAAAAATAGACACAGAAAACAGTCACATTTAATTTATAGTAATAAAATAAGTAAAATTTCTATAAGTGAATACTAAATGTGGTCCACCCGTCGAGCAACACACTAGTTGCGAGGGCGTTCTTCGAAGTAAGTAATATATGCAGCCTATTTATACAAAGATTCAATGCTTCTCTTCATTTCCCACCTTTAAACAACACATTCAATAATTTATCCTGAGTTTTGTGACCCCTCCCCCACCGCTTAAAACAGATCTAACAGCCAAACAAAGATGACAATAAATAATAATCATGTTTGATTTCTCAGATTATTCTTATTTTTCTCTTATTCGTCTGGATGGTCAAAATGGAATTTACTATACTCATTTTTAAATTCAAAATTATTTTTACAAATCCAAAAATACTCCACATATTTTCCCAGGTTTGTTTAACAATAAAATCATATACTCAAAACAGGAGCCCAGGGGTGAGGCCTGGCTCCGCCAAGGCTTCCCTTTAAACTTCAGTGAGATTTGTCAATACAAATGCTGTAGGTCAACTACTTGATCTTTTAAAGCCCCTCTATTGTGCGCCCGTGGTGATAGCACCCAATATACACCACTTCTTACTTGAAGAAAGTGGAGTATTTCTATAGCAGGGGTGGTAAATTTGCGTAATGTAGAAGCAAGATACAGTAAATTCCAGATGTTTAAGAGCCACAAGCCGTAAACAAAATTGACATTTTTATTGTTACATTAAAATCACATTTTGAAATAGAAGTTTGATATTAGATACTAGCTTAAGTATCCGCCTCCGCCAGGTAAGAGGTTGAGACTTCAAGAATCGTAGCAGGCAATCATAATTATGTACGAAGACTCTAGAACAAATGACAAAAAAAAAATTGTGCATTTACCTTCATAAAGCTTACCAGGTTTGTAATGGATTTACAAAAAAAAAAAAAATTCGGTATCTGACTCATATTCTCGAAGCAAAAATTTCAGTTAAAATTCGGTTTATCGTTCTCGAGTAAAAACTTCCTATTATAGTTAGATTTGCTTTGACTGACCTCCAAAAATGGCTGAAAACGGCAATTTCCAGCAGACTAAAAAAAGTGTATTTAGGGATAGCGATGAATTAAAAATTAAATCAGCTAATCCATCATCATCATTAATCCGTTAGCGTGCCTCGTTGAACATAGACCTTCCCGAAGATTCGCCAGACCTCTCTATCATGAGCATCGTGGAACCAGTACTTTGTAAATTTATGTAGCTCGTCATACCATCCTGCTTTTTGACGGTCACAGCCTCGCATCTGATCTCTGGGGATCCACGTTGTGAGTCGTGCTGTCCAGCGGTTGTCCACCATTCCTGCAACATGTCCAGCCCATTGCCATTTGAGTTTTCTAACAGTTTCTATGTCCCGGATTCCTGTCTCTTCTCTGATATACTGTGCTGTCTTATGATCTCTCATGTACACATTTCACGGTTCTCGGTTTGAGAGTCTATCTCCTGATTAGATTCCTTGTTCCTGCTCCATGGAACCTAACGGCTAGATCAAGCCAATATATGGCCATAATATTTCAATCGTCTTTGAATTTTAATCTGTCAACTTGTTTCAGTAATACGCACATATCTCCCTTCCAATTACGTCAATCTCGTGATATTCCTCAATAACCCTCGCTAACCCGATATTTCTTTAATCCTTCCAACTCTCACCATTCATCCCCTCAGCATTGAAGAACAATGACCCAATTAAATCTGGCATTAGAATTTAGATCAGAGTCTTGAATATATTTTACTATGAACATCTAACACACGTTAAAATCTAGTGGGGCACCTGATAAATGATTTTAAAGCTCAAATTTTCTATTCATGTTTTATATCAATTGCGATGAGGAAAGGAGCTCAGCCAACATATCGGCACGATCGGTACGTGAAATGTCAAAGAGCCACACGTGGCTCGGGGGCTGCAGTTTGGTTATGTCATCCCTGTTCTATAGTAACTAAGCTTGACTCGGTGCGGCTCAATGCCAAATACGGAAAGGGCGGGCGTAGAAAGATTGCATTACGCCAATCTTCGAAATGGGGAGAATCTGTCTGTTTAGAAGAAAAAATGCAACATTCGAAATCATAGCTTTTACATGGGGTCGTAAACAGGACTTAGACACTGGAGAGGAATACGTAACTATTTTAGCCATGAGGCAGACCACATGAATAAACTTTTTTTCTTAAACTTGAAAATCTCAAAACATGTTATGCATAGATGGTATCAATTATGTTGTAGTAGAATATTTTCAGAGCATAAGATGGGGAATTCATTTCCATTTCATATAGCTAGAAGATGGAATCATTTAGAATATTTAAGCGATTTGAACAGTGCAAAAACCATGTAACGAACACAGGAAAACATCATGCTAAACATCATAAGAAAGATCACAGAACAGCACAATATATTAATCAGGTAACGGCTGGACATCATGACTCAACATAGATACCTTGAAACCACAGGTGAAATTGTAGCCGGTAAAAAGTAAGATGACATGTCTGGTCAAATTTAGAATGTCTTGGCATTATGACGCTCAAGAGTGAACAAAATAAAACTGGTAGACTTTGGAGAAGGTGTAGGAAGGTGTGGCATAACAACAGACTTTAAATTGCATCTGATGATAATGAGATTGTATCAGTTACAGTTACTTCTTTTATTCCTGAAATCAATGCTTAAGAGCGGTTGTAGAAAAAAGTCACCAGAAAAGGGTCACAAAACTCGGGCTAAATTATTAAAAGTGTTGTTTAAAAGTAGAAAAAATTAAAACAAATTATTGTGTAAATAGGATGCATGTATTACACATTTTATTACTCTAAACAAATTAAACAAGAAAAAAAAATCCACCTTCGTGGCTGGCGTGTTGCTCAACAGTAGGACAACATTTACTCCTCAAAAATACTCATTTTATTGATCATCATCATCATAATCATCATCAGTAGCTGAAAGTCCATTGTTGGACATAAACCTTCCCCAAAATTAGTCAGAACTCTTTTGTATCCAGCTTGCCACGCGACCTTATGTTCTGTGGGCTACAATTTCGCAGATCGTTTATGGATTCTTCTTCCGTTGGGGGTGAATGTTCAGGATGATAAACATGGGGAGTTCTACCGGAGGGAGACGTATTATATGGCCGTACCATAGTATACTTTGCTTCGCTGCGAAGCGAGTGGCTGTAGGGTTAGATCACTTAGCTTCTCAATGGTAACGTCCTGGAACCATTGGATGTCTTCGATTATCCTGAGTGCTTTGCTGTCAAAGCTGTCGAGCCTGGCCACCAGGGTGCTATTCAGCGGCCACATCTGATAACACTAAGCCACTGTACACACGGAGCTTCGTTTATTGGGGGATGGTTCAACGTCTCCAAAGGGGTCTCCATAGTGGCAGATGTCAATGCTCATCGCCAGCCATTTTCAGGTTAAAAGTATCTTGGTTTGGAAAATGTGGATCTGAAATATCTAAAGATGTTGTCGAAATGGAGCGGAGGGGAGGGGGGTCAGTGCCAATTGGTCTGAAGAAGTCAGAGAGAAGAATGTGGATCAACTTGGAGAGGTCAAATATCTGGTAAACTGAATTGATATACAGAGAACAGAGCTAACTGACATCACCATTTGACTACGTGGTCGAGATAACTGAAGTTATTTATCAAACAGTGGAAAGTTCTGATGCTAAAAAGAACGTAAAATAAGACGCACATGCCAGACAGATAATTGAGAGAACAAATAAATGAGTTTCTGAGTAAATCCCTGATGCTTTTGAAATCAGTTGTATCTGCCATACATGAACATACCAGGCAAATTCTTTGTGAAAAAATAAACAAATGATATATGAACTTGGGGCTTTGGTTATCAATTTAGTCACAACAATGGAATTACCTACATGCTTTTATGCCTCTCAAGTCTAATGAGTGAAGCATTAGTTGATATAAAACCAATAGTAAAATTAGAAATGGTACTGGATAAATGGTAAAAATCGCACGTTTAGTTTATGGGGTGTGAAGCAGCCTGTCATAATTGTCATGTAAAATATTTGGTTCCGTTCGCAGAATGGAATCAAATATTTCGGTTATTGCTCTTCAGATATTTCATATCTAAATTGGGATTTATAGAAAAAAAAGTGAAAAAATGAACTCTTATCTTTTCCACATTGATGAAAAAATCATTTCTCAAATCTTTTCCGATGAAAAGACAAATTGTAAAAAAAGGAGTTGAACGCATAGAAAATTGAACACAATTTCCCGATTTGGGTTTTTTAAAATGACAAAATAACTAGGGACAGACACTAAACTTCTGTCGTTTATTCCTCGATCTGTCTCATGAAAACCTTCAGGAGGTTAAAAATTGAAATTTAGTAGCAACATTCATTATATATATATATATATATATATATATATATATATATATATATATATGATATATATATATATATGATATATATAATATATATATATAATATATAAATATATAATATATATATATATAAAATAGGAAGTGGATTTGCTACACAAACAAATTTATGTTTCTGTCCTCTTTGGGCCTCTTCAGGCGAATGATTTTAAGTGTTTTTTTTCAATTCTTGTTCGGGAAATTTGGTGAGATTCTTTTGGGTGTCGCTATGAATGGGGGGAGTTTTTATTTTGTTTTATTGTTTTTTGTAGTGTGTATGTGTGTGTGTGTGTTTTGCTGGTGGTTGCAAGTTCCATGTCAAAAGGTGTGAGCTGGGTGTGGGAGTTATCTATAAGTAGATGCTGAATCGTGTCCTATGAGATGTTTTGATCTTAACCTTATTATTTGGCATTCAATTTATTGCATCTGTTGGTATCCTTTATGGCTCCAGTGGATTGTATTGTTCTTAAATTACTTGGACATGTGAGGGAGTAGATAATGTTGATTGGAAGTTTTTTGGGATGATGGGTATCTGAGTAAATCGAGTTATCTCGGTACGCGTACGCAGACACACTTCTCAAATTATAGAGAGATTGGGTAATTGAGTGTCATAATTAATAGTGATGTAGGAAATAATCCGTTGAGCACGATTCAGTTGCGAATAACAAAACACTTTTTGCCTTATACACTCAAATTCTAAATGATCTTGTGGCAAGCATATCACAATCAGAATCACTGGGCTAACGAAATGAATTTAAAAAATAAAAGTGACTAGTTGAAAAGAGAGTACATCAACTTCTCTACTAAGGCGGAATGTTGCATATGGCGTAAGTAGGGAAAAGGGACAAACAGAGGCATGAGAGAATAGCCATACCATCTTAGCACGATTGGGAGGCGCACCAGGAGAGAATGGGTCACCAGAAACAAGAAAATTTCTGAGAGGGGAGAGAGAGGGGGGGGTAAAAGCCAGAGTGAAGCAGAGAGAGAGAGAGAGAGAGAGGCAGAGACACGCACACAATAAGAGAGAGAGAGAGAGAGAGAGAGAGAGAGAGAGGGGTAGGTGTACTGCAGGAGATATAAGAAAGTGCAGCAGAATCTATAAATAGTAAGATTGAGTTGAAGAAAAGAAGCTCTAAAAAGCAACTTCCCCTAAAAGCGCATCTCGTTAGAATTGCAACAAAACTAATTACGTCAACGAGTTTACTTGATGACCCCTCGTTTGAGTAGCGAATTCGCCGACTGGATCTTTCAGAGAGACATTCCTAATTGCAAGTTCAAAGAACTCAAATTATTCCGGTTTCTCATGATCGGAACAGAGATGGAGGCCATCAGATCTTCGTCTTACAGGACGACAATAATCCTCATTCGGATAGACAAAGACGACAATGGAATCGTGCTTTCTCCAAAGACATTTGCAAAAATATAACAATCGACTGCGTTCAGAACTCTGAGAGCAGATTTCATTTCTGAGTTACTACCAACTACGCCAAATTTGCACCGCTTAAAAGCAACGTAAAACCATAAAAAGTGAATAGTTATGTTGTATTCATTTGAATTAGATTACATTAGTGCAATTCAAGTAAAATTGCCCATTTCAATTGAAAGGAATTCGTCAGTGGATAATTTCTACTTACAATCTGTTTCGATTTTATAAAGCAGATATCGGACCAAATATGTCCATTTCTCCCTCTCTCTCTCTCTCATATATATATATATATATATATATATATATATATATATATATATATATATATATATATATACACAATTGAATAATTGAGTCATCCACAAACAGCTGTTTCATTGTATTACAACTCTTCAGTGTGGCTGTAGACTATACATTATCCCATCCAGTATCACGAGGTAGGATATATATATATATATATATATATATATATATATATATATAAACATTCATAGTTCTGTGAGGAATCCATTGCAGTTACGGGTATTCCCAATTGCCATTGGCATTAGCGGTTGAGTACAATCTTGGATTATCACACTTTGGCGACATGAGTCCTGGATTCACACAGGGCTGGGATATCGAGGGGCTGTGAGTAAAATTGTACACAAGAGCTTGGAAGAAGCGATATCTTTTCATCCCGCTAGTGAATCCCCAGAAGAAGATTCCCCCATCTTTGAGACAATGTGGGGTTCATAGCCATAACGGGTCGCAACGTATTGACCCAGAAAAAGAATGTACGCCGAAGGGTCCATTCTCAGTGCCGTTATAAAATTCTAGAAGGATAAGTACAACTTCAAAGTACTCCCTTTGCAACCTTATTTTGAGATCGCCATTAGCTGCCTCGGCACATTCTCTTTAAACTCGTTCATAGTCTAAAATCTTTTTCAGAAAGGGGAATGAACAGGCTTCGTCATTGTGACGGTGACATTAAAAAAAACTTCACTCATGGCATCTCACTACTGCATGAGTAACCCCATTGGAGTGTGTTCACACATGCGCCTTATGATCTCCTCTGATTGGTTACCAAGTTACATCAAGACCAGTTCACGAGATATTCAGAACAAGAGGAAACTTCCCGAGGAGGCCACGTAAATTTATCCTCCAAAACACAGGACTATTATATTATTTTCATTTGTCAAAGTTGACTATCGGGTTAATAGCTTCCTGTAGCTACTGCCTCAGTAGGTGAAGCACAGAGACTCCTCTTGAGCAAAAGGTGATTTCCAAGAATAACAGATTAGACGCCAACTCCGATTGGAACCAGTCTTCAATTCCATTTCTCAGTGGAGGGAGTTGCGTATCTCTAAAGCCCCCATCCCCTGCAACGAGGCATATTGAGCGATGGTTTTGTCTTTTTTCAGAATTCAAAATCGCTTAAATGCTGAGATTGTTGGTAAACAAAAATTGGACAGCTCGATATATGTACTGTATTCGCCAGTGTCTAGGAAGCCCTCATCTTCAAGCCTCTAAAAAAACAACAACAACAAAAAACAACAAACAAACTACAATTGCTACAGAAATGGTAAATAAAACCATCCCATGTAGTTACTGCCATGAATCGTTCAGGTAAATATAAATCAGCCAAGAGACACGATGATACTGCATCTGATCCTCACTGAATATGTCCTTGTAAATATCATCAAAATCAGCCTTTGGAATACGTTGCTGAACATGAACCTTCCCTAATGTATGTTGTTGAAGTGTAAGACATGGGAAGAAATGGGAAAATGAAGCGTTGGAAGGGACCAATGACGTGTTGGGGTGGTTTGGTCCTGATCTAGCAGCTTAGTAATTTACTTTCTCGACAACGTATAATGTACTCAGGACAATCCATCTTCACAACATGTAAGCTTTCCAGTATCATCTGTTGAACTAAAACATGTCTTTCTGAGAGATTCGGAAATGATCTCCGTTATTTTTGTGTCGGGCGCAGTCAATTTCAAATTTATCTAAGTAGACAAATGATCACATTTTGATTGCATCCGTTAAACAACGTAGTTTTCCAAGAGCGTCGAAAATGACATCTATTTCCTTTGACCATAGAGCTCCAAATAAATAATATTTTAATAAACAAATAACCACATTTTGATTATATCAGTTAAAACCGTTGTTTTCCCGAAGCTTCAAAAATAACGCCCGTTTTCTTCCATACTCCAAATAAATAATATACAAAGATTGTCAGATCCTAAGTAAACATCAATCCTATACTTGAGAGTCATCATTCATGGGGAGAAATGACAGTGATGTGATGAAGAACAGTGTTATTTTATTCGTTTACAGATTTCAAACATTTTTATATATGGGTTTAAATTTCCTGTGAATTTTATTTTTATCAACAACCCATAATAATTAACCACAACAAGAGACAAAGGTGAAGCGTGCAACTCTTAAGAAAATATGGGCATAGATTTAAAGCAAGGTAAACATTCATCACATATATAAACTATTCGTACAACATGGCAATGATAGACAAGATATATATTTATTACAGAAAGCTCGTATACAGAGTGTGACAAAACTGCATTGAAATGTTATGATTCATGTATAAATTTCTGTGGGTAGTCGGGCATTTCCTGATAGTGTCAATAGTCAGAGTTAGAGACCTGTTAAAAAGCCAGGATGTTGAATGCAAATTTTAAAGCAAGAACCCTCCCCAACGCATTTTCCTACTGACAATTCCCACCAGAGGGGGCTTTGCCACACATGCGAGAATATGCTCTCCCATGGGGTTACTCGCCAGTGAGAGGCCATTGGGTATTGTCTACCCATTCTTCACGTTTCGTGCAAGTTTTTTTGTTTTTGGCAAAACATCGCATCAACTAGATCTGTCTGCCTTTCTGCTGTCCAGATTTAGTTCCCTTCGACTTAAAGTTTTCGACGTGGAAAAGAGGGATTTCAGATCGAAGTCAAGAATTAGAGAATGCAATGAGAAAGCGCATTTAGTAATTGAATACTTTCCGGACCGACCTCATATTTACGGCAGTAAGTTAATGAGTAGAGTGCGTATAATGATGTTCAGTGCTACCTAAATAGCGACATGGATTTAAATTTTTCAATAAGTTAATTGGGATTCTACTAATGATTAATATGATTTTGATTTATATACTAATTCAGATTCTCAAAGTGTTACGCATGTAATCGGACGGGGGGGGGGGCTCCCTGGGGGATGGACCCCCAAGCTTCAGTTAATAGTTCGTTTCAGGTCCCAAAGCCCAAAACCGGGGTCGTTGCCAGAAAGAGCCGCACCGGGGCGCTAGTATAAAATAAAGATGTGTAGAAAAATATTTACGCTGGAGTGTGTTGAAATCTAAGAAGGATGGGAGTGCGAGATGAGTCAGAGGGCTGTTGAGTACAATAATGAACGGACAGGGAGAGAGGTAGAGAGGTAGAGAGGTTGCTTGTATGTTGCTGTATGACTGAACTGCGTGATTCCTCACTGCTTCTCTCGTTGTCTAAGGCTTCTCCATCGCAACGTATCCCGTGTGCGTTCATAAGGTTGTTACTTATGAAATGTCGTTTTATTGAATACTAAGATGGACGAAGGATAATATATTACATAAAAACAAAACAAACGGTGAACATAGGAATATTTTGATTAATGCGATTTTAAATCTAGTTTGGTCAAAATATTGCAATGCGAACTGATGTAACTAAGTATAGGTTGAATAAAGACTTACATTCAATTATAAGAAACGGTGAACATGGGAATGTTTTGATTAGTGCGATTTCAATCTAGTGCAGTCAAGTTAATACAAACTAATGTAACTAAGTATACGTTGAGAAAAGACTCACATTTAATTATAAGAAGACCTTGAACTGTGCGATATAGAGCTGTGTGGAAGATTTGAGGACGAATTGACCGCACTATACAAGATATACCTGTATTTAATAGAATAAGACCCATTTGAAGCAATAACCTTTTTCCAACGATATTCCAATGATAATATATCGTTACCCCTTAAAAATTCTGAGGTTAAATGGTCACTAATTCAATAAAAGCACGAATTATGGCTTCTTTTATTGAACCTTTCTTTCCAGATTTAGACTTCAATATGCCTGAAAAGATTATCTGTACGAGAAACGTCAGATAAATATGGATTGTGCTTCAAGACTTCATGTCCCAATTCTCCAAGCTTAGTCAGCTGAAAGATGTGGGATTCAATTTTTCCCCAACTTTTGAACCCTTCTCATTGATTTGGAATGATGGGGTATGAGCGACCGTTATCTGTCTCACATCATAACAAGCAAAGGGTGTCAGAGATAAGTTGGAGAAATATTGTTGTTGATGAAGGAAAAATTTACGTGTACCTATTGAGACCTTTTCTATACTCTATAAAAACATCACGAGAATTCTATTTTATTCCTTTTGTGTTTTCATCATTGAAGACTCATTGCATCATTCCACCGATTTACTTCTACGATTCACAATACTTTTCATGAAGTAAACAGGAGGTAATGGTAGTTCAACAGCAGACAAAGGCTCCAAAGAGTGTAACTATACAACGTATTGATTAGATATTAATACAATAATGAAGTTAAAAACCAGTCATTTGTTCTTTATCAGGCACCCAGAATGTCGTGAATCATTGGAAGCGCCTCAAAAATTACGACAGATTACGATGGCACTTTTTCCGTCGTAGCTAAACGAATTCGTCGTGAACAATTCTGATAAAGAAGAAATCGATGGCTTTTAACGTCATTGTTGTGTTATCATCTGATCAGTACGGTGTATAGTTAAACTATCTGGGGCTTTTGTTTGCTGTGTTCAACTATCATATAGCACATACGTTAGAACAAGGATTACCATTACCTCCAATTTACGATGTGAAAAGTAGCATGAGCCGCCCTCTGGAACCATTGATTTAAATCGTTTTGAAGTTTCATAAAAAAATATACATTTACTCATTGCACACGACGTAAATATTATTTACAAAATTTCAATATAACGACAAATGGTGAAGAGATTTACTTACTCTAGCACAAAGCATGAGTGGGACACTCAGTAAGGCCCGAGCTCACTATTACAGTATTAATGGGCTGTATCACAGGCTCGTAGACCAAAATGAATAAATTGACAAAAATAGAAATAATAAAAATAAGAAAATTTCGTGGAGTGAGTTTAGTACCACAACAAAAAGTAACTAATAGAAACAATTGTCAAAGGAAATCCTCATGAACAACAAAAAGAGGGCAACTTAGTTTAGCATACGCCGGGCACCAGTAATCAGGGGTGAGAATGAACATTAAGTCCGATGCTCTACAATTGAGTATATGATTATGTATTTATGTATTAACCTGTGTCGACTTCGGTACAAAGTAAATTTTAGAAGGAGACAATGAGAAGATCGAACTCATGAGCCATGATTTGTGAGGAGCGTCACAATGATAGCTGAGAGTAAGGAGAGAAAGGGGAGGCACAGACAGAGAAGGGGGGGGCACAGACAGTAAGGGGAGGCGCAGACAGTAAGGAGAGAAAGGGGAGGCGCAGACAGTAAGGAGAGAAAGGGGAGGCACAGACAGTAAGGAGAGAAAGGGGAGGCACAGACAGTAAGGAGAGAAAGGGGAGGCACAGACAGTAAGGAGAGAAAGGGGAGGCACAGACAGTAAGGAGAGAAAGGGGAGGCACAGACAGTAAGGAGAGAAAGGGGAGGCACAGACAGTAAGGAGAGAAAGGGGAGACAGACAGTAAGGAGAGAAAGGGGAGACAGTAAGGAGAGAGTTGTGCTAGAGGTAGCCAGAGCACAACTCTGGTATCTCCGTGTAAAAGTCAGAAACGAGACAAAATGCACCTAAAAAGTCAGCACAGCATTGCCCTCAGTTATTTTCACCAAAAATAATATGTCAAGGTAAATATCAAACGGGTCACGAAACGGGTCATTGCATAGACAAAGAAATCAAGTTTTCTAAGTCTCCTTCTCTCTTGCATGCACCTGCTTATGGGATATTTTTTTCAAAATCCGATGTCCATCTGTTTTGGAAATTTTAAACTGCTATTAATTGTAGCATGACCGCGTGTTTCGATTTTTTATGACATTATTATGAGAGAGACAGACAGACACATAGATGTAGACACAGAGCGAGGTTACCTGTTTTTATCATAAAAGATTTATAACTCGCGTCCATTAAACATGATTTTTCTAATTTATTTCTGGGGGTGTAAAGGGTCGGGAGAGGGAAAACCTTTTCATGAAAAATAGAGGAAAGATAAAAAATATATACAAATAAATATGCTGAACTGCGTACGATTCGGCCTTTTACTTTTGTTATAATAAGTTCGTTTTTTAATTCTCTCTCTCACACACACTCTCTCTCGCACATAAATACAAGAAAAGCTATAAAAATATGTCATTATACGTCGGAGACTAAAAAAGATGTCTGTTCTTATGAAATCTAATTTGAAACAAAAATCCTCATTGACAGCAAGAGGAGAAAATCAATACAAAAATATGATATGGCGTGCTTTTCACAGACTTAGTCTGTGTTTTAGTCAGGGGCGTAGCTGGGGTCGGGCTTTTTGACAACTCCACTGGGCCCCCTAAGCTTCATAAATAGTAGTTCATTATCTGAAATCTCAAATGTTGAGGGGCCAAATCCCCAGCTATGCATGTTAACTTTTTTGTGAAATTAAAATGGGGAAGATGCGTTATTATTCCACTAGTTATTCGGATTAATAGTATCCTTATCTTTGTTATTTTCAAAACAAGCTCCAAGCTAATGCGTTCTTCAGCTTTTCTATGCCCAGCAGTAATTATATATTTGGCAAACATGGAGTTTTTAAACGCCGTTATTGGATTATTTCATCAACGTTGAAGGCGGTATAGTATTACAGTAATGTAGCAAGTGCTGTATCGCTAAATCGGAATTGATCGTAGCACGTGGCCCTTGAAATTTCGGGATCCAGAGCGTATGTTATTTTTCATGTAGTTGATCCGGCACTAGCAACAACATCCTTTATGGTGTAAGGTACAATTTTATTTTTACACACTTATTGATCAAAAACAAAAACGACCCTAAATCTAAACCCACGGCCGATGTCCATTATATTTTCTCGAAAATCGAAAAACATGCGCAAAAATAGATTTTTTCTATTTTTCATGAACATAGTAATCATCAAATATCGGATTTTCAATAAAAATGCTGCAATGATTTAAATTAGCTTATATTTATAGCGTAAATCAACTGGGATTTTACCAGAATGAATATTGGATACCTAGGCTCAAACATCGATCTGATAACAGGATTTCGAATACACGTTTCCAAGGCAGACAGGTTCTTTCAACTTGTAAGTTTAGCCTAACACAATCTTCCAACCCCACATTGGTAAGGGTCATCAAAGGTTGGCTGTCTTAAGTAGGACTCGAACATGAAGCAGCCAGACTTTGTTTTAAGTGTACGTTGGGAACCGTGGTTTTCACCTAAATGATAACATCAATCAACAAAGCTAGAAGAGGTATATACATTCACTCATATGTCTGTCCACACAATATCTCCGAAAGTACTCAATACATTTCAACGAGACTTTGTGGAAGAGTGGGCCATGGGCGAAGGAAGATCATATTTGGGGACTGATCCAGTAATTTTTTTACAGTTACCTCCTCTGCATCGCATGTCCATACAATATCCCCTAATTCCAATGAAACTTCTGAAAGAGGAGGGTACGGGCGAATCGATTGAATTTGGAGGCGGATCCTGAGTTTCTCTTTACAGTTACTTCCCTGTATCCTAGCTATAAACTAAATTTCATTCAGTTCATTGTGACAATGGCGTTGGTAGAGATATGCGTTCTCGAGTACTTTCTAGTTACAACTATTTATTGTGATAGTCGGTTAGTGTTCAGGTAAATTAGAGAGCATTCAAGCTTTGAACTAATTTTCTCCCATCCCATGCCTATCTCAGTCACGTCAGTAGGACGATAACTCCCACCGTCGTCAAAATCGACTACACCCCATTAAGGTGTAATAATAGCGCCTTTTCACAACGGTTACGAAAAAAAAAAAGAAAAAAGGCTATTGCATTTCATTGTCAAGATGACCAAAAGAGCGGCAGTCGTGGCTCATCGAGTAACAACACTGATTATATGTCGCACTACACAAAAGGCATAAAAATGAAAAGCAGGGCGGATCCAGGATTTTAAGCACGGGCCGGGGGAGGGGGTTCCGACTAAAATAAATGCAGCTTATCGAGCATAGGGCAATGTGTAGATGTATGTTATGATTTGGGGCTTATCAAATAGAAATCAACAGTGCATCAAAAAAGAATCATCAGTAGTGTTGATTTTTCCACCATTTTAAAGCTACTGATATTGAAAGCAATGTGTGCTCCCACCCGCACAAAAGGAAAAATGATATCTCTTCTGATAGTCCATCGGAAAGCGGATGTTATCATATAGGGGGGGGGGGGAGAATTCTCTTGACAACAAGGTCAACTTATATCCGAATTAATTATTCAATGAAATTTGAGGGCAGTCACTTTGAAACTCAAAACGAACGACTGCGAATGTATATCATGATAAGTGCTCCTTGATAAGATGCTTCTTACCTAAAATTATCTTTCACTCAGGGTCACCTCATCTGAAAAATGGCATTTAAACTTTATATTGAACCTCTCATAGAACTTCCGGTCCTTATTTTTCATAAATGTCTATTCGTTCGTGGGATCTCTAAAAGCTATCGACAAATTTTAATGAAATTTTGTGGGAGAATGGGCCATATGGCAAGGAAGAAGTGGTCAAAATTTGAAGTGATTAGTTTTAGATCGAGAGATATCTTTGCGTTTTCCGTTCATTTCTATATTCGATTCTGTCAGTCCACATGGTATCTCCAAAAGTACTCAATCGAATTTTGCGGAGGATTGGGCAATGGGCACAAAAGAACTGGAGCAGATCCTTGAACAACGAACCACCATACATTACAGTTATATCAAAAACACAGTATTGCTAAATTGTTTTCGAGATATCATTGACATTCATTCTTAACTTCAGATATTTTGCGGAAGGGCAGAAGATAGACTATGGAAGAACTGACTGAATTTGGGAGCGGATCTGTTCGATAATCTCCCCTTTGTCTCAAATATATGTCTACACCATATAATACTGCCAAAATTTCATGTTTGTCCACACGATATCCCCGAAAGTACAGAATAGATTTAAATAAAATTTCGTTAAAGTAAGAGAGATAGTAAGAAAGTGATGATAAAATTTAGGGGCGGATCCAGGAATCTTTTTTGATTCAGAGACATTCCTCTGTTTTTTTTTCTGTCCACAAGAAATCTCAAAAAATTCTCAATGAATTCAAATAACATTTAGTGGAAAGATGTTCAAACGATTAAATTTTGAACAGATTCAAGCACAAATACCTCCCCTACGTAGTAGTTATAAGTCTAAACCACATAATATCGTCAAATTTTCATGTTTGTCCTCACGATATCTCCAAAACTTTAGTGAATTTCAATCATATATTGTCGAAGGGTGGCTATGATGTAACTAATGATTTTCTGGGGCGGATCCATGCACAATTACCAAACTCTGACATAATTATTAGTCATGATTGAAGAATTGTGAATTCATTTTGTTTTTCATTCATCCATGTTGTTCATTTTGATTTTCAAAATGGCCGCCCTTAGACGTCATAGAAAAACTGACAACAATTTCTCTCTTAGTCCGGATGGTTTTTAGACATGATTTAACCTTGTTGCCAAGATCTACCCGTCCCTGCCCAAATAAATAATTAATAATTATGAAAACGAGCCAGAAGTCGATGTGCTATTATAATCATAAGTTCAGTTTATGAACAACCCTGATACTAATTACTTATAGGTCATATTCTAATTTGACCAAGAGCTTTTTGTCTGAGGGGGGCAGGGGTGTGTGGACCCCGAAAGCAGTAAACAATTCAGAAAGAATTCATGTACCCGAGTACTTACTCTGGGTTGCTACTAATTGAGAAATAAACTTAACCAAGTACTACAAGGGAAACCGTTTGTTGGAATCACTTGAGGATGGGGGTCTTTTACGTAACAATAACTGGTTGATAACAAAGTAAAGGAGAGAGGCATCTGCTTGCTGTAACCATTATTAAAGTGTTTGGGCTCCGATTGATTTTGATAACGAACCGTCTGATAGAGGCTTAGCAACAAATTTGGGAACATTTGGGGGCCCGGGAGGTTTAACTCCTTGGAGTCCTCCAACAACATTTAGTGAGATTTGTTAGAAATGCAGTGGTGAGCAATTTCTCCTAGGGGCCTACTTTAGTGGGGCCGGGGGTGTTTTCAAATTACCAACACCTGTGTTGTTTGATAACATTAAACACGATTTAAATCAATGGCTTCCACTCTGTACTTCGTGAATTCATGAAGGGGCGAACAAAAATACGTTTCTACAAAAAACTACACACCTGCTATACAAAATAATCACTCGCAACATTCACTTTAACGAACGGATTTATAATCCTAGCCCCTCTCCCTTTTAAGATCTACTTAGCAATTTTATCCGTCAGTGACGTAACTAAAGATTTCGGGGGTGGGGTCTATGGACTTTGACGAAGGAAAATTTGAAATATATAGACATGCACTATATAATGGTGACCCCCACCCCGGCTGTATCTTTGTTTTTGTATGACATTGCATAATGTCAGTAGAAAGGCAATAGGCGTTGAACTACTATTAATAAGGCTTCACGGTCTCCCCTCCACCAAGGTTTGAGGGGCCTTTTTAAATAGAATCCCTCTTCCCAGTTACGCCTCAGGGCAAACTAAAAAAATATTTCTCTATGAAAACCACACATCTGGCATGAAAAATTATCAGTTACAACATTTGCTTTAACGGCTGGGTTTATCTTCCCCCATACACCTTTTTAATCTACTTGGCAAATTTACCTGTGGGGTTTTTTTTGAAGACAAAGGAAAACGAGATAAACTTTTGAATTATTACAGGTCTTAAAATTCTGATCTTACTTCAAAGGATCAAAATTCCCCCTCCATCAATTAATCTGTTAGAAGAACAAAGCAATGAAATCCGATACAGTTGTAGGAAGGAGACAAAAGAGTGGACTTTTGAATTGGGGACGGGACATTGAAGTATCGATTTTAATCAAATTAAATAGACATATTTTCTTTGAAGAAAAACTCGAAAATCATCATTTGAATGTTGTCAGTAAAGGTTCGAGTATTTTCTCGAAAACGAAAAACAGGCCAACTAATTAACCATCTCGTAATTTAGTGTCCCAAATCATGACGCTTGTTGCGAGGGATTCTGTTGGTTAAAGCACAACACTAAGCAGATATCAAATCATAAGGAAAAGCTTTCCACGATCATTTCCTTGTATTGTACCAATTTCTCTCCTTGCTGCCGTTTGAAAACATATTCAATTTCTAAAGAAAACACACCAACACTCAATTTTGAAAACTTTAAAAAAAAAATTGCATGTTACCATAGATATGGCCAAAAAATATACTTAATTAAAATAGCAGATGGGGTGTTTATTTTCATTTTAGAATTGAAGAAAAAAAATTGATATCGGCTTAGTATTTTGTTTTAATTGACTCAGACTGTAAGTGTGCTCACAACAACTGTGATGATTTGTGGCACTAGACTAGTTCCATCAGCTGGATGGAAAGAAATTGTTATCCCTCATACTTGATGACTGTTATGAAGACTATTTTCTCTATGAGCCAGTCTTCAGTGACGTAGCCAGAGATCTGGGGGGCTTGGGCTTTTTGGAGACCTTCCTTCAACCATTTACTAAGACGTGACGAAAGAAAAAAAAAAGGATAAAATGCTATAAAAAGACATGCATCATCATTTTATTAGTGAAAAACCACCAAAGGCTGAATTAATTGTTATTGTGTAAATGTCAGGATATGCAGTAGGTGAACAACTATTTATAAAGCTTTTGGGTGTCCCCTACACTGAAGGCCTGCGCGGGATGATTTTTTTTTATAACCCCTTCCCCCGTCAGGCCTCTGAACAACTGAACGGCGTTCCCTCACTATATCCCATATGGCATCAAAACGTATCTGAAATTGATAAAATTTCCCAATTTTTCAGTGAGTTAGGACGCTTTGAAAAAGCAGGCAGCCATACGTTCCCTCATCTTTTTTTTTTTAGTACTACATCACTGTGAGTAACGCCTCTATGTTTCCTTTCTTAAAATTAAATTATCTCGTAGAAACTCAAATCGTGAATTTATTGACAAGTTATGTAATGATGGCGGTTTAAAGTTTTTTATTTGAAAAGAAAATACCTCTCCGTAAGGTACTGTAACATGATACTAAAAATAAATTCACTATAATTTCTTCTAATTCAATCGTAGAGACTGCTTCGAATATCAAAGTGAACTTGCCAAGTATTTTAATGCTAAAAAAAGAAAAAAAAAAGGGTGTCAAAATAACTAGTTTAGTAAATTAATAAAACTTGACTTTTCAGTCTGTAAGTTAAATCTGGTGAAAATCCAGTTGGAACAAAAATATCCTGCGGATAAAGAAACAATAACGTACACAGTTTACATACGAAGAACGTTTCATACCTGCCTAGTCATGGTTAGTAAGGTAGGAGGGCTATAAGATCACGTAGATTAGCTGCCAAATTGCCATGGTTGTTATTGTGAAGGCACTTGGTCAGTTAAAACAAAAAAATTCCAATAAGCAGACATTAAATAGAATAAAAACAAGATGAAAAAGAATCCAGGAGTAAAAAAAAGTAAACGCTCTATCAGTTATTTCAACTATGGGTGAATTATTACCACACAGTGGAGAACACAGTACACTTTTATTTTTTGTTAGTTTAAAAGCTGGCATGTTTTTTTTTGAAATTATATAAATAAATAAAAATAGCCGTAAAAAGTTGAAACAGTAAAAAAATTAAACAGCAAAAAAAAAAAAAAAAAAGGGGGAAAAGAAAGGTTGATTTATATGTTTAATATTTTGTTGCAATGCTCCACAACAAACCCTGTGATCATTTGGGACAACGCTCAACTTACGAGTCAGTCGATAGTTGTTATACAAATACACACACACATATATTTATATATAATAATAATCAAATAATTACACACACACACACACACACGTGTATACATAAATATTCACAAAATTTTAGGCACACACGTATATACATACACACACATTTATATATATACACACCTTTTTACACACACACACGTATATAACACCTTTTTAGACACACGTATGTACACATATATACACACCTTTTTACACACACACGTTTATACACACCCTTTTACACATATATACACACATTTTTACACACACATACATTTACTTTTTTTACACTCACGTCCATATATGTACCTTTTTTACACACGTTTTCACACACACACGTATATATATATATATATATATATATATATATATATATATATATATACACACACACACACACACACACACAAGTAGTGCGAATGAGTGAAAACTTACGTATGGGTTCATCCTTAGAATTTAAGCTTTCCACATTTTCCGTTATTGTAATAATCCGTTTATTAATTCGAACAGTCCGATCGTGGATTTTCTGACATTGGTCCGACAGATCCGAGAAGATGTCGTCAGCGTGTCTAAGTAAACTGACCAGCTGAAGCATAGCCTTGGACAAAGTCCTATTGGCCACAGTCATGGGGACCATAGCCCGGTCAAAGGCTGACCTCACCTCCGGGGGGTCCTCTTCTTCTTCATTGCCACCGTGAAGGTATTCCGTAAATCCACGGCTCAATTCAGACGGTTCCACAGCTCGTAGACAAATCGGCATGCTGTGGGTATTATTTTTTAAATATTCAAAATTATTTTTTTTTTTAGGGACGACGTAGAAGAAATGTTGTCCTCCCTAAACCTTTTGTAGTCGCTACATTATTAAAAGGTCACACATTTTACGAATACACATACGTGTATTCGCCAGTCTAAAAAAAAAAGACGATTACTTTTTTTCCTGGGCGTATGGGTGTGTTGAAAGGAATCAAATATCCGTTTTTGTAGTATACTTTCAGATTTTTTTCTTATTAAAGTTCCGGGTAAGGGTAAAGGTTTTATCCATCGGCGAAAAACTTCGTGGGACAACACGACTCCATCTCGTCAGGGGGAGGCATTTTAGGTAGGCAAGGTAAGCATTAGGCAAGGTGCTTGTTTGGCCCTGTTACATCTAACGAAATCCTCTTGCTTTCTCTCCCCCACTTCTGTTCTGACGTGGGGTAAAGACGAATTGTTATTTTCTTTCCCTGTTTTTTCTCTCTCTCTCTATTTCCCCCAGTTAGATATAAATAATAATCCAGTCACAACGTAGAAGATTACAGAAAGGAAGAGAAGGGAGTCCCAATTTATCTTACGAAGCAGAAAAACATAGGCCTGGGATCTCAAAATTAAACAGGGACGAGTTTTGTTTGAAACAAGGTTAGAAACACGTCGTTTTTTCGAGCGGAAAAGAGAAAGAGAGAGAGAAATTATTGAAAAAAAATATCGATAGGTGATCACGACTTGAAATCACACACACACATTTCAGAGTGAGTGCGTGCTTAAACCTCAATAATATCTATCTATATGACATATATAGATAAATGTTAAACCAAATTATTCCGTCTGTAGCAACGGTCGCTAAATCTTTCTGTCTTTCTCTTTTCAACTACTCCCTCTTGTCTTAGTGCTTCTTTCTCCAGTGGTGAAATTAGTTGAGGTCTGGTCGTCGTCTATTTAAAAACCCTTCCGTTCCTCTGTTATCTCTTTTTACTGTTATGACTGTGACTACTACTACGGCTGCTGCTGCTAATGCTACCACAACAAGTAACGTGCAACTGCTGAGCGTGGATTACCACAGTCAAGACTCTTGTTTACTATATCCCCTTCTTGTGTAATACACTTAGCGTAGCTCAAGTTAGGCATGAGGCCACGAGTATGGGGCGCTTACCAACGTACGAAGTCGCTACTCATTAGTAATAATATTGTAGTAATAAAGATCAACTTGCTGACCATCACATAACGACGAGGAGCTCTCATTTGTGACATTATCTAGGCGTTGGATGTTGGTGGTGGTCAAGAAGGCCTGGAGCCAACCATCCCCACCCCTACTCGGGCTAAACGAACTTGGACATTGTTTTACATCTAGATGAAGAAATTTTTATTCATGGAAAACTCAAATAATCGCCAGTCATCATAAATTATATATATCTATCTATCTATCTATCTATCTATCTATCTATCTATCTATCTATATATATATATATATATATATATATATATATATATATATATATATATATATATATATATAATCGCCCGAACATTAATACAGAACTTTTACTAGTTTTAGAATTAAATTATTTGAAACAATGTTTTTCTTATTGGGTAATGTTGTACAAGATAGAATAAAAATATAGATACATTTTCTCGCACTATCCGTAAGCGGGCCGTTTCTATGAAATCTTTCGCAAACCGATTTGATGTAAAGTGAAGAAACAATTATCATTAATTCATTTGCGAAATATTCTTAAGCGTGCGTAGACTCATCCAAATTACCCTTTTTGCTATGTCTTTCAGTTTTACGCTAATAACGCCCTTACAAGCTCTCGTAGGTTTTTCTAGTACCTTAGGACACATCTTGTTATCTCAACAGACGCACTGAATAAATCAAGATAAAACGCAGATGTTCTCAGTTCAAAGTGGCTTAGAGTGAACCTTCGTATTGTGGGGCATACCTCTGAGGGTGCGTACAAGTATTCCCGCTTTTCAAAAGTTCGCTTCATATGTCGCTTTCATGTAAGAGGGTGGATTGAGGAAATAACGTTCGTCGTTCAGCGTTTAGTTTTGCAGTGACCCGTTGTAGAGGCAGCACGCACTGTCTTCCTTTGTATCTCCATAAATAGCCAGCAATATTTCACAAGTGCACGTTCTTTTAGGAAATATTTTTGATATCTTAATTAGCCTCTTGGCTATGAACTCGCTACAATAGCAGGGGGTTGCTATCTAGTTAGCCATAAGGCTATGACAAAGCGACATTATGAGTATATACTTAACTTAGCTTAGTCTGGCACAAGGTCAAATTTGTGGGACCCCTGGGCATTACTAAAATATATGCGCGAATATTATTGTTTTGACTATTAGTACCCGTGTAAAAAATGACGACTGTTTCATAAATTATAGTGGATCAATCATAAATAGTTTTACTTTTCAATAAACTCAATAATCTCGTTTAAGAAGTCTTGTCTATTCTCTTTCTACTTTTTACATTGGGTGGGTTGGGGTAATTGTGCTGGTGGAGGTTGATGATGACTGTGACTGGTTTGGAAGAAAGGAAGTAGAACGTGGAGAAGTTAAAATACTCCTTTTTCCCTGCGACAGACAGTCAAAAAAACGTAGTTAAATTATTATCATATTTCAAAAGAGTGGTCTCAACAATGCGGGAAATAGCTTTCTACTGCTTCTGGACAGGTAAGGTAGTTATGAGGGAAAGGTTTGTCCAAATTCTCGCTTCCACAGCCTCTTCTTCGTTATCAATCGTAGCAGGCTTTCCGTGTTGGTAACTGATACGCCACTCCACCTAAATCCACATTCAATTGATTCCTTGTTTCCTTTCATTAAATGGAGATAATTCCTGTAAGTCTGGAAATGATCAAACAATCATCTCCCTTTTTCACCAACAACGGCGACAAGAGAAAGAAATATATTTTTTTCCACACGAACCTTGAACATTTCACACACTAGTCCACTCGATTTTTAAAACGGCGCACAAATACAATTATTAAAAACAACTTAATTTCCATACGGACCTCTAATTTGTATATGTACGTATTTTGCGCGTATTTCATACATGTATGATCAGTGTTTGAATGAGAGTAACCCGACTGATGATTTCGGAAAAGACAATGTGGAAAGGAAATTAAATTGTTGCTAAAAATGAGCAATTAATTTCATTAACATGTTTCGCCTTGAAAAAGCTTCATTACAATGTGTGGAAATACAGTGTGTATGGGATTCTTATAGGGAAATGTTATCACTCGAGGGGAGTGGCATTAACCTTGAAGTTGTCTTCATCCAGGAAAGTGTTGATGGGTGTTAGACTTGACTTTCCACTGTCAATGTTAGTGTTATGTTTTTGGTGTTATCATTTATGTCTATCTTTTGGTCTGCCACGTGAATGAATGTCTTGCTTGGGCGTAGAAAAAGATTATCTGTGATACATTTGATTAGCCAACCTCCAGTTGGTATGTATCACTCTCGTTGACCGATATTTTGTATTGTTTTAGTATTGATTTAGCCAAATAAAGGGATCCAAAACTAATTCGCAAGTAAAGCTTATACTGCATATCCACTAAGGAAAACGATCATCTAAATTTTTACTCACACAACAACACAAGGATAAAAGTCGAAGGCTTTTATCTGAGGTCCCTCGGAATATTTAGCTCCCCATATACGGCAAGAAAAATGACACCGATGGACATTAGCACATCACAGTACAATTGACCACAAACCTCGGAAATGATGTAAACAAATCTGGGTATACAAAATTACCATTGTGCTCTCCCGAAACAATAAAAAATGTAATCGAGGAAACTATCTTTGCAGCAGAGATTTATGAAAAGGATTGTCATATATATATATATATATATATATATATATATATATATATAAATTGGCGGAACCTTCACACCTCATAACAAGAGAGTGTACGGACATCGACAAGCATTAAATTAGATGACAATCTAAATGCTCTCATTAGTCGGTTCACCTACCTCTCCGTGGAAGTCAACCCAACGCCATCAACTAAACGCCGACTTCTCGGCGCATGAATGCTTATCGCAAATATAACTCGGCGTACGATAACCTAGCACATCTCAGCGCAAGGACCAACAAAAGCAAACTATGGAATCAAAACAATTCATTGAGATTGAATTATTTTTCGAGTTGACTTTTTTTAGTGAATCAATTCTGTAATTCAATCCGATAATTTGTAGCTTGCAGGAACAAACTCTGGAGTTAAAACGATATATTACAAAAGTTTAAATAATTCAAATTCGCAGTATTGATGAATGAGTTTGTGAATGAACAATAAAACTATTAAAATATCGAAATTATGTTTTATTTCACAGTACTACATTTTTATAGCAGAATGAGTTTGTGAACAAACTATATAGTCTGGGGGCTGTATTCTGTAAGGGCCTTATTTACAGATGCAGTTCCTGAAAATGTAGCAGTTTTTCGGTAAATGGCCCATTATTGATACCAGTTTTATAGTATCATAGAGAAACACAAATATTTCCTTCATTAAGTTGTAATTCGTACAGATATTGGGCTAAAACTTGATGCAGTGGTGTATAGTATAATCTATGCAATGGGGCATTTTTTGAAAAATTATCCATTGCATCAATGACGTCCCTATGACGTCATAATTGAGGGAAATTGCAACGTTTGCCTCAAAAATACAAGTGAGCACATATTTCATAATCGTTACCCGATATAGTGAAGAACAACACTTTGAAAGTCCACAGATTTCCTCTTTCTGCTTTTCCAATATGTTATTCAAGATGACTGCCAAATCCTTTGAAATGTCCATTACTCGTACGTTATTCATCATAGACAAGGATTCTCAACGGTTTTATGTCGTATCAGATGTGTTTGATAAAATATCAAAAACCCACCACAATCTGACGACAGGAAGGGTTTTATTTTAGAGATGATGTCTAACATGTATATAAACTAAATTTTGAAATTATTTATACATAAGTTATCCCAGACAATGCTTTTGAACGATATTGTGTTATATCAAGATTTGCATGGGAGCTTAGCCAATATCTCGTAGTTAATATTTATGAAGTTGATAGAAATGCTTTGATTGTGGAACGATTCGTTACAGAGAGTGAGCAAACAAAGAGGAATACTTTTCTTCTCCAAGTCGCACTACATCATATGATTTTCGTATGTCATACTGGATATGGAAGGGAGAAGCTGAAATGGAGCAAGGTAGATAGTTGTATTTTTCTAGTGGCTTCGGTGATCCATAGAAGGCTGTCAGTGTTACTAATGGCAGACATGAAGAAGTTAATGTACTTAAGTCTGACCATGAAGAAGCTGACTCGTGCATGTTTATACACATTCATCATACTGTGCAGACGGTTATCCAAAATGACGCCGATGTCCCAATTATTTGCCCACACCGTGTATTCAAATCCAACATTATTAAGCTGTTCTTAAAGACTGGAGTCAACCGACAACAATTTATTCCAATGCATTCAATAGCTCGAAAACTAGGAAGGGCTATGTCTGCTGCCCTACCAATCATTTATCCGTTCACTAGTATTGGAAAAAAAGCGCTGGTTGAAAATTTCTTCACAGATTTCTGCAGTTGTTGGAAGCTTGTGTTATCTTGGACAAAATCCTACCACCATTAACAATTACGCAAAAGAAGCATGTGTGGAGCTAGTTTCAGTGATGTACACCGGAAATCAGCAGATTATTTGGACACAGTTATATATGAGCAGTTTTCAAAGACGAATCTTAGCAGAGGAAAGTTTCCACCAATGATGATTCATTCATGAAACACCCACAGCGTGTGAACTACCAGGCATATATCTGGTGTAATGCAACTCAGCCATTATAACACCTCTCGTCCCCGGTGGGAAATGGATGGAATCAAGATGACACAGGGATGTTGAGCTTTGAATATATGGAAAGACCAGCTGCCCAAAATGCTGTTACTGTGTAATTGCAAAAACAACTAGTTTTCAAGACGTTGCTCAAAATTGGTGTTTACAGATGGCTGTGATGAAACGTTTTGTGAAAACAAAGTGCTATATAGACATGACAGTGATTCTAAAGATAACTAAAGAACATCGGTAGTATAATATCAATAAATACCTTTAATACAATATTAATACAATAATTTAATATCAATGTAATTCAATATATATATAGGTATATATTATTTGGAACTATATTTGAAATAACCTCCCGTTATCACACGGTGAATGCGTCATTTGGCCCAGACAACGTAAATAGAATAAACAATTAGAGAAAATAAACTGCTGCAGGAATCGAGCCTGCGACCGAATTCGGACATAAAGCAGTTATTTGGGCTCTGGACTAATCGGCGTATTGTTTTGCTCAATTGTAAGAGCAACGCCACGTTTATGTGCATGTTGGATTTCTTTTATTTTCTTTGAATGTTTGTTGTATTTATGCTGTCTAGGCCATATGACACATTCGCCATTTGATAACAGGAGGTCATTTCAAATAGTATAACGTATTTATAATTATTTGTCGGATTATGAATCCATTTCTTAATAATTCATCTATAAATATTGGCATATGCTAATAGCTATCGCAGAAAACTTTTCTGGTGTTGAGGCACGTGATAAATTGAACAATTAAACAGAAAAACTAACGATTTTTATTTCAAGCTTTTCATATGATTATATAGTGGACAAGGAGAACATTTATTTTTGTGTTGTATAACAAATGTTCATTATTTATGGTAAATATATCAAAGTCTAACAAATTGGCATTTCTAAACTTGGTTGGAATCAATTAGTCAACACTGTAAAAATTTTGGAATTAATATTTCTGGTTCATAAATAGCAATTTGTGGTTTAGGAAATGCAATAAATGCCTAAAATTCATCTCAAGTAAACACAAAATAGTTTTGAATGAAAAAAGTTACGTGTAAAACTGCAAAAATGATAGACGATTTTTTAAAATTAATTCTGATATGATTATCAATTGCACGACCACCAGAAATATTTTCGAGCAGAGGTACAATTAGCTAGTACTGACAGAATGCTGTTATCTGATGTTAACAACATGATTCGGTTACTCTTGATGCAGAAAGAAACGAACCCGTTGTACAAGGTGAAACTACACTAGCTCTGACATAGGCTTTAGTCCATCCATTGTATTTGAGTTGAGTCCCAAGGGGTTTTAATGCTGTCATTTCTATATGTAGAGCTCGTCATATGATCACATACTTGTCCTCTCGTTATGTTCTGGTCAGTGCCATTCGATTTACATTTCTTTTTCGTTTTTCTCTTTGTTAGTCTTTATTTCACATATTTTTTGACTTTTAGTTTTCAAATAGCTTTTTGTTCCCTGCGGTCTATGGTTAGCTTTGCAACCTCTCCTGGTTCTTGAAAATTATCCACAAAATTAACTAAAATTGAGGCAAAACATGTCTAAAAATATTTGATAGTCTATCAGAAAGTGGACGTTTTCATTTGGATGGGGGTGGTAAAATTTTGGCAACGCTGTTAAATTCCATCGAAAGACCACCCAGGTTAAGAAAAAGAATTGTTGTTAGTTTTCCTTTTAACTTTAAGGGCGGTCATTTTGTAATTCAAAATGGACGACTGTGACCGTATATTTCTTCCAGTTATGACTAAGTCATTGTGCATGGATCCTCCCTAAAATTTAATCCCCTCTTCCGTAGCCTTCCAAAAGATCTAATTGAAATCTATTTGTAGATATCGTGTCAACAGACACGAACCAGTACAGAAATGTATGAAAAAAAAAATGCAAAAATATCTCTCAATCAAGAACAAATTTTGTGATCCACCACTCAATTTAATCTCTTCTTCCTTACAATGTGGCTTATCCTACCTAAAGGTTTGATTGAACTTCATTGATAACTTTTGGAGATACCATGGGGACAGTAAGAAGCGGATTATTCGTTCAGATTTTCAACTTTATTTTGAAATTTTTAGAAAGATTTTTTCAAAGATTTTTAAAGATTATATTTTAGATTTTTCAGTCAATGTACAGCACCTCAGAGCCCGGGCATCATCCTGCTTTCATACATACATGAAGCAATAAGTAAATATTTCAGAAATAATTTCAGAGCCTTCTTAACGAATTCTGGCGACAACGTCTGAGAATAGGCAAGTACAGCGGTAGCTTCTCCCCTATTTAGACGCTGGACGCCTCACAAGTTGACCGAAGGGTGTTGGGTTACCAGATCATTGATGAAATAGTTTTCAAATTTTATTACCTCTCTACAAGTAATCATCACTGGATGCCGCATTATTGTCAAACCAAGCTAAACTCAGTCAATGTCAAGTATATTCTGTTTCAGTACTTACAGCTGTATACAGCTTAGTTTGACATGAGGCCAAGTGAGGATCGAATTCATTACAGTACTTATGGTTAGTATTACAAGCTAGTTAACCATTTCTACACTAATTTTAAAATTAAGGATTTCATGAAAATACTGAAATGTCCAGGGATTTAACGAAATCACTAAGGGCTTCATAAAATCCCTAGTTTCACAATCTCACAGTAACAATGTACATCTGGAAAACCTGACCACTTGTACACTTTGAAACAATCTTTTCTTCATCTCTGATATAATTGTACCGGGAAAGATGACGTGTTTATTTTTTTCCGATTTAATGAAACTAATCGCCGAAATTTTTCCGTATTACGAATTGTTGCTTGTTTGGAAAAACATTGTTGCTTCTATTGTTGTTGCGGTTGTTTAAAAAAAGAATAAAAATGATGATTAAAAAGATCAGTGAAAATAATTTATCGGAAATAGTTCCGTTTAAATGTATTATCAAATTTTATTCGTAAAAGGAATGTAAACAATAGAATGAAAATATTGTGTGGAAAGGTGAAAAAAGGGAAAGAATGACAAAGCAAAGGGGGTGGAAATAATCGAAGAAGGAAAGAGACAAAGAATTGGAAAAAGAGGACAAAAGAGTAAGTCGAAAATTAGAAATAGAAAGCGAGAGAAATGAGCAGAAAAAGGGGAGAGGAAAGAGAGAGAAAGAAAGAAAGAAAGAGTCGAAAATAAAGATGGAAAGAAAGGGAGAAAAAGTCAATGGGAAAAAAGAAAGGTGTCGAATTCAAAAGAGAAAGAAGAAAAGAAAGAGTGAAATTGTATAAAGAAAGAGAGAAAAAGCCAAATCGAAGAGAGAAAGAGAGAAAAAAACCTAATTGGAGAAAGAAAAGAAAGGTCTGATAAATGAAAGAAATAGTCGATGTGAGAATTGGTAGAAACCAAATTGACAGAAGAATAAAAGAAAGAAAGAAAGAAAGAGTAGGAAAGAATGAAAAAGAAGAAAGCAATGACGGGAAAGAAAGAAAGAAATGAGAAAACATATAACGATGGAAGGATGGATAGAGTCATGAAGAGAAAAAAGCTGTGTAAAGAAAGAAAAAAAGGAAGAAAGAGTCAAATTAAGAAGGGTGGAGGTGTACCCCCCCCCAAAAAAAACAAAACAAAACAAAACAAGAGAATGCTGATTGATTAGAAGAAAAAGAAAAATATAAAACATGCAAATAGATGAACGAAGACGAAAGACCAAAAAGAGGTAGGAAGACATCAAAAGAAGGAAAGAAAGGAAGAGAGAGAAGATTTTAGATTGAAAGAGAAAAAGAGAAAGAAAGAAAAAGGAAAAATAGATATTCCCCAGTCTCCCACACAATAAAAAACAATTTGAAAAACAAAATAGAAAAATAATAAAAAGGATGAAAGTAGAACAAGGCAATTGTGAAGAACAATAAACGAATAACAATTAGAAAAAATAAAAGGTAAATGAAGAGATAGTAAAAAAAAACATGAGAGAAAAATAAAAGAAAGATAGAAAATAGAAAGTTTTTCATTCTATGAAGGTAATTATCTTCTTTAGGGGTGAGTGGGTTCCTATTATGCAATTCAACAATAATTTCCATTTTAGAGTTAAAAACTAATTCAAACGCACGAACGTTCCAAATACGTAGGCCTTCCAACTTTCCATCCCACATTTTTTTTAATTAACTCGAGGAAATCCTCGGAACTATGACTCTTGCTATTGTTATATGCTATAAAGCACTGTTTCC
Organism: Thysanoteuthis rhombus; assembly: GCA_963457665.1. NCBI lineage: Eukaryota > Metazoa > Mollusca > Cephalopoda > Oegopsida > Thysanoteuthidae > Thysanoteuthis > Thysanoteuthis major. The sequence goes on along the minus strand of OY735236.1, from coordinate 19,372,875 downwards.
ACATTCCAATTCAACATCGTTTTAGAATAATAACTATTCCCATTGACTGAGCTTCCAGTCAGACATTCTTCCGAACTCAAAGCAGCCAATCACCCCCAGGGGCCCTTTAAAATTTATCTACAAGACCAGAATCATAGAACTTCTGTCCATTTACGAACTCATGAAAGCGAGCGGAAAGAAACTTTATAGTCTGGCACAAGGTGACATTAATGGAGCACAGAATGAGGATCCAATTCACTAGTGTAGCCAATTGGTCTGCGATGCGAAATGCAGAAATACCGTTTTGCTTTGGATGTACTGCAAGCCGTTATAGACGCAGTGTGCACCTCTTCTGTACTTTCCACCACAGGACTGCCCCATTATTCGACGACCCAGCCTACCATACCATCATCATCATTTTTGGGGTCTAAGAAAGTTACATTTTTTTCTCCGTTAGATATAAATGGTAATTGCTTCCTTGCTTTTTTCCGCTTATGCCCACTGAAGGTTTTTTTTAATGGAAAGATCTATTTTTGGACTGTGTTTAATCGATATTTTTTCAAAATCATTATTATCATTATATATTTTTGATGACAAGCTGACTTAGTATAGAAAGATCTCACTATCCGCGGAATCGACAGCCGTGGTTTTTACTTACCCGTTGTTGGCACAATTAAGATGTTTTCCATCTAGATCTAGATGTATTTGGTTGCGTCTAGAGATCAGAAGTAACTATTTAGATTATTTCTAATAAGATAAGTAAAAATCATTTAATTCATTGTTATAGAATAAGTAATATTCTTGGTAAAATCAGTAATATTTTAATTAAGTGAATTTTGAAAATTTAAGTCACATATGTGTAATATATTTCCTAGATTTTAGATGAACGTATATCGGGAAAATGTAGATGTGTCTGGATGTTTTTGACTCGATTATGATGTAGATCAGAGAATTTAGCAACACTGCTAGAATACATGGTTCGCTATAATCCGCTGATTTTATAATCGTAGCGATTTTTGGAACCTATTTACTGCGAATAACGAAGCCCAATTGTATAAAAGACACGAACTCAAATTTGTATGTTTTGGACCTTCCTCGATTCTGAAGGCCAATAACAAAGCTGATTACTTACAATCCTATTCGGCTTTCACCACCCGACTAAGTTATAAAAGTTTTAAGTGATGAAGCAAATTACTGACTAACACAGTCACGACTGTTTGAAATCAGGTCAATTTATTTTAATGCATAAATACTTTCAATTAGCAACTGAATACGTTCAGCTAGAGAAAGCATTAGTGACATTGCAAACGTTAGCTGTTGTGCTATTTTAAAGCACATGGCGCAGGGCGCCAGCTGTAGAACAACGCATAGTACGAAATTCATGACCACCAGGTGTCCCCAACCCTATTTTGCTCGGTACACCGGTTTAATGTTAACAATATTCTTGCAGGCTGGCTGACAGGAAGGGCTCCTAATTATAACCGGAATCTAGGTGATAAGTCAACTGTAAGTCATTTATAAGCGGCTAATACTCCCACTTTCGATTCCATAGGGTTTCTCAAAGGGTTTAACGAATTTGAAATAAAGATCCAAGGAAATGAATTCGTTTTCATCTTATAAAGAATATCGCCAATCTTACCGTTTCTTCGCGGCCAACATATGCTTAGCGGGTCAGCCCCGCGCCTTGTAGGTTGGGAACAATTGTTGTGGATCATCAATTGTGATTTCAGTTCCTCTCTGGATGCCTGTCTACAGTGGCCTTCTGCCAGACTCAGCCAAGCGAAGTAAATAAAGGATTCCCCCAACATCCGAAGTTGGAGGGTTCTCATAAAAACATTTCTAAACAGGAAAGTTTTGCTACTATTAACAGTACTGGAAAAATACGATTTTAATTTTGAAAGGGCTATTTTGAGCACTTATAAAGAAGTGTGTGATAAAAAAATGTGAGGTTTAGCTGCCACGAATACTTTTGACATCAGTCACAGTAGACGACGAACCTCGACCTCCGACAGTATGTATTTAAGAAATGAACATATTTGGTCCGACAGAATGAATCATAAATCGTGTCATATTATATTGAGACTTATTTGAAATGATCTTCCGTTGTTAGACGGTTAATATATCACTCAATGGCGACAGCGTAAATAGAATACAAAATCAAAGAAAATGGGACTGCTGTGTGTAGCACAATGGTAAGTGCATCGCTACGTTGAAGCGGTTATCCTATTGGTGGTAGGTTCGTTTCCTGTTGCAACCGGGGAGATTCCTGCAGCAGCCGACCGTAGATCATTTCAAATAAGTTTTTTTCATATAACATAACGCAATTATGTCGATTTCTCAAATACATATTGCTGCATTGAAAGAAACGAAAAAGACCGAGAATAAACAAGATGAGAATTTGGGTTGAAAGCAGTTATACGGCCTTTGCATTATCGGCGGCTGTTTGACACAATCGTTAGGTGCAGCTACCCTATTGGAGGCAGGTTCGATTCGTGCAGCAGCCCCATCTTCTTCAATTGTTTGTTCTACATACGTTGTTTAAATTGAGTGATGTATTAACCGTCAAACGAGACAACCTTATTTTCAATCCCTTCTCTTGAGGTGAGTTTTTCTCCATCAAAATGCAACTTCCTTAACAAATGGTAGTCAGTTTGAGCAAAGTCACGACAGTATGTTGGATGAATCATTTTACCAATCGAATGCCTCTTTGATCACTCGAGTGGTACGAGGACAAATATTATCATGAAGGATGGCCACTTTTTTATTCAGAAAAGATGGGCGTATTCTATTCAAAGCTGTTTTCAGATACCGAAGCTGTTGTCAGTAAATTTCAGCTGAGACTGTTTGGTCATCGATTATAAGTTTGTAATGAACGATTTCTTCCATATTCTACAAAACACTCAAATATCTTGTGTCCGGGCGTTGCATCGCACAATGTTTCGCCGTCACACAGTCAACCGACAGCCATTTCGTCATGCAGAAGTTTCCCTAAAAACATTTTTTAGTTGGAAGGATTTTTTTTACTTTATGTTTATTGTCTAAAAATATTTATGTCTCATTTTGCGAGGTTCATTTGGGGTTTTGATAGAGTTGAAAAACTTCGATCGGCAAATGGAACGGAACGAATGTAAACAGGCTTTTAAAATATAATTAAAAGGATTGTACAGCTAGGCGCATTGTCTTGCCTACTCTACGTTAACTAAAGCATATATATTGTTGTACATAAATAACGGTTCCGTTAGACAGGCAGTATCCGTACAATATTTATTTCATATTAAATTTATACATGCTACAGGGTTTTCTATTAAAAATGCAAACCACAGGTTGACAATCGTAAACATCTAATTTTGGTACGTAAGCAGTTCTAGGCTAGCATAAGCTTTTTAGCAAGCGTAATGATGCACATTACACACACACACACACACACACACACACATATATATATATATGTATATATATATATATATATACATATATATATATATATATATAATTCAAAATATATCTGATCAAAGTTTTGCACATTATGTGATACTATCTGCAATATGCAGCATAGTACAAGAAGTTTGGCTACTTCCCAGTATTGTCTGTACAAACTTATGGCATGAGATGTTCGCCTAACGTCCTGCTGACTGGAACGTAACCCGGGTGTATATATATATATATATATATATATATTCTTAAAATTCATACCTAAAAAGTGCGTGAAGCTGACCGGTATTTCGCTTACAAAAATGCACTGAAAGCAATAACAATGGCTTGTTTTCAAACATTCAGATTGGCAAATCTCAGTAAATATGCGGTGAAATGGATGCTAGCAAGCTAGTTTTACCGATCATCACTATGGCAGTAAGTCCATTGCACCCTAACACCTTTCTTACATATTTGTCGTATCCGAAAACAACCTAGATGAGGATGCAAGTCTGAAATAATCACTATCTAACAAAAGCAATGATGACGGGGTACACAAGAGAAATTACAGGGGTACGTGAGGTTTGTGAAAACACTGGAATTTTGAAGTATTTGCAATCAACTGAAGTTCCGTGCAAGTCTGCCGATAAAGAATGAAATGTGGGTATATTTCTCTGAGAGTGAACCCAGTATTGAATTACCAAGCTCATTCATCTCTGCAAAATCTAGCTTTGAAATAAATGAAATCATTACCATACAGAACATATCCATTGTCTGTTCTACATTTTACTCTATATTCTTCACAAGGACGAACATGTGTGCTGGGAGTAAATTTGAGAACCTCTGGTTGTACCTTTTCAATCCAGTATCTTTGAGGTTTGGCCATTAACCAGGACACAGAAAATGTCGGAAAACAGCAATTGATTCTTCAACGGAATCTCGATAGAAACATGTGTCTAACACCTAGACCTACCAGTCCAATCCACGTGCTGTTTTATGAAAAGTAGAAAATATCTTTGAGTACGAAACAAAACAACCATTAATGCTTTCGTACAATTGGTTGAATTGAAATAATTTATCAGATTCAGAAACACTTAATGAAAATCTTGTGCTGAAATAAACGCCACAAGTCGAATTAAGAGTTTTCCATTCAGCTCCCAACTGCACTTGGGTTTTTTTTTTATATTTCCGGTTTTACGAATCGATTTATAAACTACAAAATTAACCAATTGAGGAACAATAGTGACAGATCCACGAAATAGTGGTGGCAGGTTAAGAACTTGCCTGATTATGGGAGTTACTGGAGAGTGTTGGGTTAGAGAGTTACAACCTGTTAAGGGTTTAAAAAATTCAGAACGGCAAAGTTTTGTAAATATCCAGTCGCTTGCCATGGAGCGGTGGTTGTTAGCATGCCTTTTTTTTTTTAAATCCCTTGCCACATTTACTTGATAATTGGTAATTTGAAGTCTGGTCATGCACGAGTTATAGTCATTAATATCGAAAGGATATTTCTAAACATTTATGTCAGTTTTTCTAGCACCGATTGCCGTCAATAAGTGACTAACAGGCTGACATGCCTAAATATGAGTTACGTCGCTTGCTCATTGTTGCCAATTTAGATATTTTTGATCCAAATATAAATGTTTTGGTTGCGTCTAGATGTCAGATTTTACTCTTTCAGTGATTTTTACTAAAATAAGTTATGACTTTATCTAATTCATAGTAACAAAATAAGTAATATTTTTTTTTGTGAATTGAGTAATCCATATAAAAGTGCTAAAGTTTATTTGTTTGTCTTGAAACAATGTCGCCATTTTTCAATGAATCTTCACCAATTTCGGCATGGAGGTCCCGGTGTATCTCAGAATAATGCATTAACAAAGAAAACCCGGTTTATGTCCTATAATATTTGTTACATCTATGTATGGATTTTTATAAGCAAATGGTACAACTATCATGGGACAGAGATAAGGGAGCTTGCCTCAAAGAATCCTTTATTTAGAGACGCAGGGCAAAAAAACGTCATATTTCTACCAGCACCAACCAGAGATGTCTCGGCAGACCACTTTGCAAAAGTTTTGCTCCAGTGGACACTCGGAAATTTGATGTCACAATACCAAAGAATAGTGGAAGAATCACTAACACATCTCAAGAAATGTTATTAAAGTTTTATCGTAGCCTTTCACACGCCCGGAGTACTGGGAGATGCTGGCACCCGTCACTGGAAAATGCCAAATTCCAACGCCTGGACACTTTAATATCCTAAATTCCATCACCCAACGGACGCTCCTTCAATGAAAGATTCAAAATTCTAACATACGATCACCGAAAGATCCTAAATTTTAACATTGAATCACCAAAATATGTTAAATTGGTAGGGATCCCTGGCGCTGTCTGGGGATAAAAAGAAAACTCTGACCCACCCCGGTTGGACAATGCATACTCCCGTGTACAGCTTAGAATTACTTATTTACTCATGTTGTCAAATTTGACTGGGCAATGCCGGGATTCTCTGCTAGTATTTTGATAAAAGTCACATTTAATTTATTAAAGATATGTAGTACATATCCTGGATTTTAGATATATATCTGTAGAATCTAGACGTTTCTAGATGTTTTAAGGTATATTTTGAATCAATTTTAGAAGTAAACTAGAAATAGAGTTGGCAGCACTGCCCTTGCAAGATCTTCAAACAAGAAAAGAACTAGCGCATCTATGGTCAGACAGTCAGGCCTGTTTATTGAAATAGTTATGCCCCACATGACTAGAAAAAAAAAGAATTTTCCTATCTACAAACCGATTTCTATTCTTGATTATTCAAACTAGAAAAAAACTTATATTTTCTAGAAAGCCACTCTCGCCAATGATTTGTTTAGAATCCTCTGTTTTCGCTCTGCTTCTCAGGGTAATTAAGAATTAAACGTTGCAGGGAGTTTCAAAGAGAATCTAAGGATTCTATCTGAATAGATATCTATCATATATTTTCATTTTTCATTTCACGATCCCTTTTTTCATTATTTTATTTAATTCATCACGAGTAAGCAATCATTTGCTTTCTGTTCAGGAAGGATACCGTGATTTTCGATTAACAATCTATCTATCTATCTATCTATCTATCTTAGCCTGTTTGTCTCACTCTCCGTCAACGTATATATATATATATATATATATATATATATATATATATATGTGTGTGTGTGTGTGTGTGTGTCTGGATCTCTCTCTCTCTCTCTCTCTCTCTCTCTCTCTCTCTCTCTCCCAGCTTATTCATGTATATCTATCTATCTATCTATCTATCTATCTATCTGTTGCCATAATCTCTCTGGATGCAATCCAAGAAGACGATCAAAGAGCCGCCATATTTCCACTTGGACAGTTAAACGAAGGCTACCTTATATCACGCCGTCGACGAACAGCTCTTGATTTTAATGGCGTTGTACAGCCATCAACCCGATCTTAACCCCTCTTCCGTCACTCACCCAAACTCTTTCAGCTGCACAGAGAGAGAGAGAGCCTGATGCAGTTTTCTGTCTTCATTACATGCGCACTTATTACTTTCAAACAAGCAGACGACCAGTTGTGCTCAACTGACCGAATTTTCCCGCTCTACACGATCGAAAGACGCGGTAAAATTAATCAATAAATATCTCCCCTCTTTCCTTTCCATTACAGTTTTGCTCATCTCATGTTTTTCCATTTTGTTTTAAACAATGAAAAGTCGATTGTCGTTGTTCTTCGTCTTATTCTTCATCCCTTTCATCGTTTTTTAAAAATATTACTTCCTTCGTTGACCGAAAGAAGATCGTTCATATAAAAAAAATCGTAAATCGAAATGGTGTAAAGCGAAAATGTAATTACCATTATTTTATTAGGGAATTTCTTTGAACCATCCCAGAGTAAGATATTGGTCATAATGATTTGTCAGGCTGAGTCATCTGAGGTTTAGATGGTTGGAGGGACAGAAGACTGGGGTTGAGGAGAGAGCAGTAGAAGGTGGGCGCATACATCGGCTTGAACTTAGACTTCCCTTGTAAAAGCGAAAAAATAGCGTAATGTGAACTTTCTAAAATCGGAGGATACATGTATCTATCTTATTTTTTGCGGGGTCCTCCAACTCTGGCTGGGTATTTTGTTTCATTTGCTAACACCTTCGTCCTTAACTTTCTTTTTCTCATTATTTCTCTTTCATTTTTTCTTCCTTTGCATCCATATTTACCAGGTCTGCCATCTGATATTAACAGAAAAATAGCTTACCTAAGGCAATGGTACCTGGATCCTTTTCAAAGTGCTCCCCTTGGGACTTCACACACTTATCCCAGTATCCTTAAGATGTTTCAAAACAGCTTGTAAAGTCCTCTTTTGGGATCGCCATGATCTGCCTCACGTTCTCTTCAATCTTGTTCATGAACAGAAATCTCTTCCCTTTCAACAGAATAAAGCTAGAAGATGCTGAGAGCAAAACTGGATTTACTCCTTCTGTCTAAGAAAAACTTTCCTCCCCCAATAGGTTTTTCGTGGGGATAAATTTGCAATGTAATTTTAAGATGAATTGATCATGCTTGCTTTTTGACGACTTATTTTAGTGATCATTGTAAGTGAAGTTACTTATTTATTGATCACCTCTTAACAATTCTTTTATTGATCACCCCAAACTCGACATGCTGCCAAAAGACTCTTGTATGATTATCTAGACCCGTTATTTATATCCCTTGCATACCTATTTCCCATCAGATGTTTAAAGATAGTGTGAAAAAACGTTCTGAAATCTCTATCATTTCTTGCACTAGTCTTACAGACTTAAACAATGTTTTGGACCGTCTCAACCTTTCCTCAAAATCTAAATTCATCGAATTTTGCCACTAATTATTATCGATGTGGTCTTCACA